>OU343223.1:183695343-183765615 GCA_910596185.1 Chrysanthemum makinoi
ATATGGGTTTTCACGTGTTTCGACTTCTTTCTACTTTCTACCACTAATTATTGGGGAGTTGCTTATTTGTTGTATATAAAGTTTAAAAAAATCAAATAATGGTAGTAGTATTTCCTTTAAGTTCTCAAGTTTTAGGCATAACCGCCGGTACTTTGAATATTGAGGGCAATATTCATTTTCTAGTTTGGGGGAATTCTCACGAATTTTATCATATGTTTTACCATCTTATTCCCCCATTTTTGGCCAAAAATTTTTTTTTGGAGTAAGTGTTTTGCACTTACTCAAACTTCATTATCGATCGCCATGTCTAATAAACAAAAGGATTGGCTAATCCGAGAACAAGCGGCTCTTGGTAAAGATTTATCAAATCCGTTGGCGGCTTGCAATTTGCCCAAAAATTGTATGGTATTGACTCACCATATCCTTAAAAGTGAAGAGTTGGCCCGCATGAAGTTTATGGCTTGTGGTAAGCTTCGATTGGAAAACCATAATTGGTAATCGACTCACCAAAAGATATTTTATCTAAGAGTTGGCTAATCCGAGGAGCAAGCGGCTTACGGTAAAGACAAATCAAAAGCGTTGAAAGCTGGTGATTTGCTCAAAATCATATGGTTATCGGTGTACCATAGTTCTTACTTGGCGAAACATTTGGCTACTCCAGAAGTAATGGCTTTTGGTAAAGAGATTCAAATCCATTATGTTTTCTCAAAAGATTGCTAGGGACTAGCAATGGTTGATGTGGGGATTTGATGAGTGCTTATTCACTCATCATTTTTGGTCAATCGAGCGCAAAACATTAAAAAACACTCCGAAATGCATCAAAATCTTGAAAATATCTCAAAATTGTGTTTTATATGTTTGGATGCAAAATTATTGAAAACAAATGAAAAAGCGAACAAGGTTTGCATAATTGGCGTTTCAGTCCCCGACTTTCAAAAATGGCAGATAGTCCACTGAGCACGTATTTTAAAAAGAAAAAGTCACCAAAGGTCCTTTTGAAATCATAAGTTGTCATAATTTGGTGAATAATTTCAAAAGTTTGGGAAATTACAACTTGAGTCCCTGAAATTTCAGATTTGACAAAAAATACCCCTCAAGTTTCACAAATTGGGCAAATCAGTCCTTGCACTTTTGGAGAATGACAAAGCCAGTCCTTGGATTATAATTTGGAATTACGAAAGGTCCCTGGAATTTCAGTCTTGGCACATTTAGTCCCTAAAATGCTAAATGTTGCAATACTAGTCCAATCCATTAAACTAAGTTATACCTTAAGCCCAATATCCAAGTCCAAACCCAATAACATCCCTTTTACCCGATCCATACCCTTCCAACCCGCCTCTGCCTTTTCTTCTTCCCTGTTTTTCCCACCCACACAAACCCAAAACAACGCCCAAGAACCCTAGATACCCTAATTCTCTTTTCCCTGAAACCAAAACACTCCACCTCCAAAGACCCCTCTTACCCAACTGCACCTTTACCCAAACCTCCCAATCTTCCCTATTACCCAGTTTAACCCAACTCCCAAACCCACTACCAACCTTCCCCCTCCTCTTTCCCACTCCACCTCAGCAATCCATGTCAAAAAGGCTTCAATGAAGGGCTCAGATTGCTCCCAAAGTGTACCTACTATATGCACGGCTGAGATTTATTCAAGAAAGCACATGTGGAGCTTTGGTACGTTTTCCATCTCACAAGAGAAGAAGACTTGAAGACCTAGGGTTTTAGTATAAAAGGATGATATAGCCAAGTTATAATGGCACCCCTAGTTTTAATTAAATCTCAGTTTCTTTGTTCTTAATTTCTATTGTAATTTATTTTAAAATCAATGAAAAGCAATTTCTTTGTTTCAAGTTCATGTTTTATAGTTCACTGTTAGAATATGGTCTAATCTTATTTGAAAGGTTGTTAAAGGTTTCAAGTTCAAACAACAAAATAATCTCAAAAAAACGGGGTCTAGATAGTTTTCTTTAAAAGCAGTTTCAAGCTTGCCAAGTCGTAATAGGATTGTTTGGCTTATGTCTTCAAACGGGTTAGAATGCACTTCTAACCCATTTGACTTATTGTGTCAAGTTTAATTTTGCATGTTTAGATGATATAGCTTAGTACGAATTTGTTTTAACAGGTGGGCTCAAAGTTTAGTTAGTAAAGAAAGTTCTTTTCATTTCGGCCTTGAGACAACACTAGCATCCATTGCTCCTTTCATGACCTATTTGAAGATCAATATTGTCAAAAGTTGTTTTTCTTAAACCCTTTTGTGGCAAACTCACTCTAGTTTAAGTTTCAAGTCTGAAAGTTACCTTTAACATAGTCAACATTGAAGTTAAAAATCCAACTTTTCCTTTGTTTTGGTACATCGGGGAAAAAAAATGGAAAGTCCAAATCAAGGGGTCAAAAACTTATTTATAAGCTGTGGTATTCTTTTTCTTGCTTCAGTCTTGTTTTAATGTCATCTAGGCTAACCATGTTTTTGCAGCAAGTCAACACCTTGGAAGCTCATTTCCTAGCTTAAAATAAGCTCTAAATAGCCTCTCCGGTTGTTTGTGAGCCTTCACTTGGTTACAACAGGTCACTTTTGTCCTTTTCTTTTAGCTTATCGTGAGTTAATCGTAGATCATTTAGGTTATATTTAGCTCATTAGTTTGGATAGCATAGGATTAGTGTAAACGGCTGCGACTTAGCTTAATTGTATCCCTTCTGACTTGTTCTCTCTTTTTAATAGCTTTAGGATCCCTTGGGTACACACGGTTCCCAAGCGCTTTTGTCCTTACTCACTTGTTCAATTTCTTGTTTTAAGCTTATACATAGTACATGTAAGTCAACTCTTATCCCTTTGCCTTTAGTTAGCGATTTTGTGCTTAATAACTGCTAGCATAAGGGGTGTTTGGTAAAGCACTTGTATAAAGGTGTTTGTAATTTTTTTCTTCTTGATTGTTAGTGGTGTTTTTGTTTGCAAATTTTCCAAGTCGTTTACCAATAAGGCGTCCAAGCGGCTTATTGACAATTTTCATAAAGAAGTTTTAGCAAAATTTTGTTTATTTTGATTGCTTCTTCGTTTCCAAGACGAATTGAGAAAAAAAGGTTTCAAAAAGCGGCATGGTGGGACTCGAACCCGCCATCAAATCACACACAACACACTTACCGTTTGCCCTTGGGACTTGTCTCATTAAAATCTTGCACACTTAAATCTTTAAGGTCATTTGGCAGTTTGTGCTTTAAGCTCTTTTGAGCTTATTTACAGCTTATTTTCAAAAGCAACACCCACCTTTTTAATTTTTCTTAGAATCAGTGAATAGCAAAGTACTTTCTGTGAATTTTTCAGATTTTTCCTAAATAGTTTAGTATTTTTAATCATTTAATTAGTGTTTAATAGATTTTAATTCGTAGTAATTAATTTAAAAGTCAAAAAAATTCCCGGCTTTTTTCTAAAATTATTTTTAGTCAAATAAAACGTAGGAAAATTGATTTCACACCCGTAGCCCTTAAATTGCAAAAATTTTACGTTTATGGCTCGAGTGGTTGCCGGTTTTTACGTTTTTTAGTTTTTGCACCCTAGGACTTAGTGTAGCTTCGTTTTATCATTCCTTAGGCTTAGTGTTAGTTTATTTTTAGTTTTTTAGGGTTCCCTTTCCTTAATTACCTTCCCTTTGATTAATTTGTAGAAACGTAATTCAAATCAACAAATCATTAAAACCAATTCAAGTTCAAATCCGCTCAACGAATCCTTCCATTCACACCTCGTTGGGACACGACCCGGGAAATCACTTTTCGGTATCACTTTATCACACACCGTAGATTTGATACGTTGACCTTTTTCCTAAAAGGTCGATTTGTCGAATTTTACGGTTAATTTGATATATTGATATTGTGTTTGTTTTTCACCACTCACTTTACAACGAATCATTCCTCTCTTCTCTCTAGAACCGGCAACCACAAGGACATAGGAGAAGATCATCCAAAATTTTTCTAGACAAGATTTATACAACTCTAGTATACTCTTAATCAAGGTTTTGGAATAAAAACCTAGAGTAATTAGGAAAATCCTTTGTTCTCATAACCTCATCAAGTTACTAGTAAGCATCCATATTCATGATCATATTTCATATTCATTGTTATATTCATTTCATCATATTTGAGAAAAAATGCAAGTCATATGATGTTTATACCACTTTTTCATTGATTTTAAGAGTTATATATATATTTGTCATCCTATAATTACTCCTTGTTATAAATCACTCTTGGTGATGTCTAGGAACCCATGACACCCTAAGAAGGTGTATGGTAGGATTAGAATAGCCTCGGAGTTGTTTTGAATTGGTTGGAATAGGTTTGGCGCGAGAAAAACTCATTTCGACAAGTTTAACTTAGGGTCTGTTATTTTTTGAAATTCTGGAATTTTCAACAGTAAGCAAAATATTTTGGGCTAGATATTTGGAAAATATACAAAAGCGAAAACATGGCCGCTTGAGCGGGTTAAAACGGAGCTATAACGAAAAAGTTATGCTATTTTGAAGTTTGACGAAGAAAACTATTAATTCCAGAAAATTCAGCATGCTGTCTCGACTTTTTACGAGTCAAAATGAGTCTTAAGCGTTGTTAAATGTGTCGACTTATCAAAAATATATTAGTATATGTTATCACGATTCCGTGGATATAAAGAGCGTAGAAAACGGACTTATAACGACTAAGTTATTCACATTTTAAACAAGTTGCGTAATTTTTAGTACAAGTATAACATAGATATTTTCTAATAGACAAATATAACGGCCACCAAGGACCATGTTGAGGGTCGTTTTTAACAATGACGTACTTTTTTATAAAATGATGTCTCCTAGTAAAAGTAAGTTCGCCAAGCATATTTTCCAAAATGTCCAACCGTTTGTCAAGCGGAGTTGTAACGAATAAGATACGGTCACTTAAACTTTGCCGAAAATCATCCTTAAATAATATTTTGGACACAAGTACCATACTTTAGTTATATTTTTCTCTATGATCGGAACCTCTATGACGAAAAATTAAACACTAAAACTTTGAGATAATGATACAAGCTTCCCAAAACCGTTGAGTTCGTTTCCTAACACTCGACGTACACCATTTTACGACTAGCTTTTCGAGGTCGTTTAGTCACTTTCATGAAAATTTTCAACGACATTATTTTACGACGAAAAGTTATAATTTCATAATAAATCACTAAATGATTATCGTTGGATATCATTTCAATGTAAATACATGTGAAGTAATTTAAAAATGGTCAAGACGTTAAGAGATTATTTCTCGGCGAAATATTATTTTCAAATATTCACAAGTGGTATAGATATCATCCGAATTGCATGCATAACATTACATCATGACTTATTACATATCATATCATTCATAATAGGTCAAGTTTAGAGATTCACGCTACATTTCGGTGTATCCACTTTTGTCATTATATTTATTGCAACAGGTGAGTTCCATAGCCCCATTTTCAATCATTTTAATGCTTTTATTAAACTCTTTGGGGGAGATACATGCTCATCAACTATTTTTATGACATTCATGACTATTTGCAAACTATATGTTTATCTGAACTGAATGTTTAGTCATATTCTATATCATAAATCACGGAGCTAAAGGTCTTGGTATAATCATTGAGCTAAATGTCTTGGTATAATCATTGAACTAAATGTCTTGGTATTATCATTGGGGTAAATGTATTGGGATAATCATTGAACTAAATGTCTTGGTATAATCATTGAGCTAAAGGTCTTGGTATTATCATTGAACTAAATGTCTTGGTATAATCATGAACTAATGGTATTGGAATTATTTGAAACAACACTCATATGTGTTATATCAATTGAATATTGATAGATTAAGTAATGTACTGTTATGTGAAATCATTTGACATCATGCGTTTGAACATAAACTATACATATTTTGGCAATGGGTTGTAAACACACAAGTTGCAAGTTTTGTATGGCGGAACTTGGAACCGGTGGATTGCACAATGCCTTTGCTGTATAAACGATTTTGAAAGGCTTTACATTTCAACGCAAACTCTATGAACTCACTCAACCTTTGTGTTGACACTTTTAGCATGTTTTATCTCAGGTATATAAGGCATTCACTTCATGGCATGCATGTGGACATATCATAGAGTCGTGGTGACGACGCGTTATACATGGGATTTATGTATTTTAAAACATCGTTTGGCTTGTAACAAACTTATTTCCTTTCATCGATTTTCATTTGGGACTTACACTTTGTAAACTCTGATTATTTTATTAAATCAAACGATGTATTTTCCAAACGACACTTTAGGTCGTTCAATATATCTGTAACTGTGATGCTATGACAGTCAATCCCCAGGAATTCCATTCCGCTGCAAAACAGGTAATTTGGGGGTGTGACATAAACACTCGCTTTGGACCCTTTATTAGTATGACTTCATTTTGCATACAAAAACTGTTGTAGCTTCGGTTGTATGAACTTAGTGTTAGCATAATAGAATTTCATTCATATGTCATTATATTAGATTTGTAATGCACATATGCTTTTATATGGTACATCTTTACTATTTTAAATTATAAACTATGAACTCACTTGACTTTTGGCGACTTTTAACATATTTTTCTCGAGGTGTTTGATTTGTTAGTTTGATGCAAGGCAAGGCAAGGGAAAAAGGTCGTAGGGCATCTCACGAAGTGTTTTACACATGTCACATGTTTTATTGTTGGGACAACTAAACTAATGGGCCATACTTTTCTTATTGAACTTTGAATGTAAACTTTATTAACGCTATTTTATGTATTAAAACGGAGTATGTATTCCATTCTTTATTACTAGTGTTGTGATCTCCAATTCAGTAGCGCCACATGACCCGAATGCTTCCGCTAGACCAGATTTGGAGGTGTTACAGATTCGTATCAGAGCCAAGGTTATAGAGAACTAGGTACATATAAACCCTAAACTATAACTGCAGATTTTCAAAACTGGGAACTTATTTTTGAAAAACCTCTATGACCACCACTTGCCTGCCAGCCTTGCTTAGCACGAATCTGACTTACTGTTATGCTATGATTATTTGAGTTCATACTTGATGTCGCTATATAATATACTGTATTATTATCTAGTTACGCTATAATACTATAAGTATTTTCTACATATTTACACACATATATTGTTATTGAGACCATGCCTTCCCCTACTTGGAGGTGCAATGAAACAGGGTTTGTCACCTCTTGAGCATCCGCCTCTTCTCGACTCCAACCGACATTGGAAACCCGTACATGCTGGGTAACAGGGTTCACCAGGAGAATCGCCTACACTCCACGCTCACTTCGGATCACGCTACTATCACTACTATACATGCTGTCCTACTATTCCTACACCTTCACCAAAGCATCAAAGATCCTCCTCAGTTGGGAAATACCCTATGGCAAGAGTATCTATCTCTCCGCATCACCACAATCATCTTCTGATACACCACCTCCCAGTGTGTTTGAAGTTGGAGAAAGTTCAAGAGCAGCCACTACCCGGCCACCAGCTTTTGATACACTTATGGCACGTATGATACGTCGTGAGGAATAACTGGAAGAGATATCGAATCATTTGGACGCAATGTCAATAGATAGAATTGAAGGGATTGAGGATGTGGTGGAAGAAATACAAGCACTTAGTGAAAGACTCAAAGAATGCAACGACAACATCGAATCAACATTGGTGGAAGCTCGTGAGAAAAAGAATAACATAATTTCCCGACTTGAAGACCACATTGAAGGAATTCCCAACGCTGAGAGTACTATACAAACTAAGGACACCCATCATGATACTCAGGTATGTCTCACAGAGATTGAGAGTCGTTTAACATGTTTGGAGTCCGCTACGACAGTAGCACTAACTCAGTCTGGGTACCTAGAGGGCGTCGTAGAATTCCTAAGGCATACTATGGAGAGTAGAGAAAATGAGGCCAGTAGCAGATTTACCAGGATAGAGGCCTAGCTCAGAGAGTTTGAGGAATGGAAGGCGACTCAGAAGAGTCAGCCAGGGGCAGCACCGAGAAATGCTTAGATTGAATTTTGTGTTGTTTGTAATCGTTCTGGTAGCCACGTGATGGATGGACTTGATAATAAAACTAGTAGTGGTTTTGTTGTACGACAAACTAGAACAAGTCGATGTACACATCTATGTATCGGCCCTATGAGCCAAAAATTTTCTTGGAATGTAATCGAATGTGTGGTGATGGAAAGTTATGCATGTTAAAGAACAACGTCGTCGTGATTTTTAACCCTATGTTAAACTTACTTCAACCAAACTCCACCTTCCTAACGTCATGTTTTTAGAGTGAGACTATATATGTAATAGACTAGGTCTACACAATACCTAATTAATACAACTTAGATAATACCTCGGCTGAGAAGTAGTGCATGTTGTAACTGTGAAGACCTCCGCGATGATCCTCGTGCTTATAGAAAACTCATTATTTTTAGTTGAAGGAAAATGTTGCCAGTAAAGCAAAGCGTGAACACGACCACTATTGAGAAACTTGTTATGGAATGAGTTGCTGCTGGGATCGCAAACTACCTGGTCACCCACAACAACAGTATCACCCAGGGGAACATGGAAAAGCTGATTGTAAGGAGCCCACAGCACGTGGTTGCTCTTACCAAGAATTCATAAACTATAAGCGCTTAGCTTTTGAGGGAACTAAAGGAGCCACAGGTTTGGCATGATGGTTAGAAAAGCTGGAAACAATCTTTCGTGAACAGTGTTGCACAGACAATTGTAAGGTCAAGTATGCTACTTGCACTTTTCAACATCAAGCCCTCGCATGGTGGGATACTTATGTCCACTCAGTGGGAGTCGACGTTGCCTACTCGCTTCAGTGGTACACACTGAAAAAGATGATGATTGTGGAGTACTGCTCAAGAAACGAGCTGTGAATGATGGAACAAGAGTTTTGGGGATGACTATGACATGAAATGATATTGAAGGATACACCAACCACTTCGCGTGTTGGCACAACTATGCCCTGACATGGTAGGACCCGAGGATAAGAAGCTTGAAGCGTATGTCTGGGGACTTTCACCAGAGATTCGGAGGAATGTCGCTTCCTTCGCGCCCAAGGTTACTCAGGAGGCTATTTGTACGGCCTCTGTGGTAACAAAACAACTGCACCAAGACAAGACAGTGGAATATGGTAGTAACAATAAGAGGAACCGGGAGTATGATAGTAAGCCAGATCAGGTTCAACAGCCGAGCAAGCGTCATGGAATGGTCATAGTTGGGACTGCTGACACAAGAAAGAAAAAGGAGTATACTGGGACAAAGACCAAGTGCGACATGTGCCTATATCATCACAATGGAGAATGTCCCACACCTTGTGGAAACTGTAAGAGACCTAGACATAAGATGGAAGATTGTAAGAAACCTTACCGGGAGACATTGATGTGCCATGAGTGTGGAATGACAGGTCACATCAGAGATGTGTGCCTAGTGAGAAAGAATCATCATGGAGGAAGAACATTTACCAGAAGGAAGTGTGAAGACTCGGCCAGACCCCAACAACCACAGATGAAGGGTCTAAATTAGCTAGAGACACCCTTGTTGTAATAAAGTTTAGTCTGAACTTCTGAGATGTATTCTTAAGAATCCACTTTAAGTACTTTCCTATGTAACCTTAACATACTAAGCATTTCCTTATTGATGTATCCACTACCTCTTAATTCTATCTTACTACTTCAATACTTACTCTTTCCATTTCCCCCTCATCGCACCGTCAAAAAATTCTATCACCTTATCATGACTTAAAGTTATTTTGATGTAGGAAGAAGTCACCCCGTGGCGTTTGAACAATCACCTTACGAACTGGTGCCACCCAATGAAATGTCTTGCTAAAACCACATTACAAAATAGCGAAGATGTTTTATTATTAGCATCAAAACTGACTCAATACTACCTCACCCAAAAATAACAAATTCATGGTTTCAACATTAACCAAGTTACTACTTACCCTACAAATTTTGGTCGACTGAGTCATAAACGATGTTGACAATATTATTATATTTTAACACAATCCACTACAAAAAATTTCGTCACCATCGAATTTCTAAATCATCATACTAAAACTTCGCAAATCGATTTTGAAAAATTTTCGCTGACTAAAGAATAAGAACACCAAAACCAAAACTATACCGAAAATTACATCATCGGTCCCGAATTATACATAGCCTGATCACCTATGTATAATTCGGGAGGGGTTATGTATGAAGGAATAGTTGATTTTTTTTAAAAAAAACTTGTCGAGTCATGTTTCAAATAAAGAACTGAAAGACGAAAACTTGTTACACAAACCACAACCATGAAATAGAAATCGGTTTTCTACACCACACACTGACATCTCATTTTATAATGCCTGGACACTCCACCTACAAAGTAATAGGTTAAACCGTGCCACCTGAAGGAAGTGGCCTGATACAAAGGAAACAAACACGAAAAGTTTGGACCCTCGACAACGATTAGGAACCACGTAGAGCCTTAGGACATCACAGTAACTGGTATCTCAGATATGCCCATCCAGATTTAGTGTCCTATCAACCCCACTGGACAAGGAAAGGAATATATTTTCATGCACCATAAGTCAACCCAACAAATACCCATACACACGACACGAGGAGAAGTTCTGTGGTACACCTGTCTTAGACCTACCTAAGGATAGCAAAGACTTTACCATTTAAAGGATACACTTCACACAAGAGTTGGGTGCCATCGTGATCCAAAGAGGGAAAAATAATAGGATAGGATACTCGACAACTGAAGAGTCATGAGAAACACTACGCTGTGCACGAATTAGAGTAGGATCTATCATGATCGCACTAAGAAAACTAGAGATGTTATCCTTACTGCATCAAGTGTACAGTGTACACCACCCACAAGGTCTTATAAGATATATTGAACCAAAGGGAGTTGACCATGTGACGACACCAACGATTGGAGTCGCTCCATGGTTTCAATTATGACATTCATGGTTACCCAGGGCAAAGTGGTCATGGTTGTAGATACTCTGAGCAATAATGAGTGACCTAAATCTTTTAAAGTCAGATCTTTAGGAACAAAAAATCAGTTCACCCCTTCCATCTAAAACCCTTGAGGCTCAACTAGTAGCACTCAAAGGAAGAACATACCAAACAAAAACCTTTACGGTATAGCTGAAAGTGAAATGGGATTCGTAAAAGAATGAAGGGAATCTTATGTTCCAAGGACAAAAGTTGAGTCCCACGCTATGGAGGGATTCGTAATCTCATTATGCGTGTATCTCATGAAGGTCCAAGAGTTATACTCACCTAGGGTCCGAAAAAATGTACCTTGATCCGAAGAAACTATACTGAGTGTCGAACATGAAGGCTGACATTGCGACCTATGTCGGTCAATACTTAACTTGTTCGCAGGGCAAATCCGAACATCATATACCATCAGGTCTACTTGTATAACCCGAAATTCCCGAATGGAAATGGGAACGCATAACAATGGACTTTATTACCAAGTTACCAAAGACCTCTAGCGATTATGACACTATTTGGGTAATAGTTGATCGTCTCACCAAGTTCGCCCATTTTTACCAAATAACGAGAACGACATCATAGACAAACTCGCACAGTTTTGGTTGAAGCAGATCGTTGCAAGTCATGGTGTTTCGATTTCCATCATTTCAAATAGAGATAGTCACTCACATCAAACTTTTGGGGATCACTCCAAAACACTTGGGGATCCATCTTAAATTGAGTACCATTTACCATCCTCAGATTGATGGACAAAATGGACGGACCATTCAAACTATAGAAGCTATATTTCGAGCATGGGTAATAGGTTTTGAAAAATGGATGGGATAGGCAATTGGCCTTAACCAAATTCCCTTGCAATAACAAGCCATAACACTAGCATCAAAGTTGCATCGCATAAGGAACTGTACGGTCAAAGGCGCAAATCATTTGTGTTTAGGACATATACCAACGAAAACTAGTTCATTGGTCCTAAGCTATTATTGGGGACCATTGATTAGAGTGTGTAGACCAGAAGCCGGATGTAACCAACTCTAGTCGCCAAGATAGATGCATAAAGGATGAAATGCCACTTGAAGTTCATGACGATGAGAAAGTTAGGTTGAGGTTTTCACCTCAATAAGGTATGAACTATTTCTGAAAGGCGCAAAAGTTAAGTCCTTATTCCATAGTATCATCCAAATTCTCGCTAGAATCGAGCCAGTAGCTTATCGACTCAGATTACCAGCAGAACTACGCGTTATGCTCAAATATTCCTGTATGTACACCTCGGAGAACCACCTTTTATAGTAAAAGTTTGTAATGCCCCTGAAAAAGATTCAAACTAGATACTCCACTAAGAAATCACCCGAGGTCCCTGACTATTGGGAAGTTTCAGAGATTAGGACAAAAGCAAACTGCTATCGTTAAGGTCTGTTGGAACTCTTGAGAAGGTTCCAATTGCACTGTGGTCGGGAAACCGAAACCAAGCATAGAAATTCTCACTTCTATAAAAACTATTGGGAAGTTTTAAGTAAAAGCCGAGGACGGCTTTCCTTTTAAGGCGGGGAGGCTGTGACACACGGAAATTTTCCACCTATTATTAAATAATAAATGATAATTTAGTATTGCTTAGCATATTAAATTAAGCATACATTAGCTTACATAACTATTTTGAGTACCTAACTCGCACACTGTAGCTTACAGTAAAGCATTTACATTCATAATCTTATCAAGAATTTGCGAATTTATTATCCTGGCATTTACTAATGATTAAATTATAAAACGGGAGGTTATTTCGTTTCTATCAAAAACCCAAAACCACCGCATACCGACACTACAGTAAGGGCAAAATAAAAATTATAATAAATTCCCGAAGTGGAAAACTTTGTATTTATAATAATTTCTCAAAAGCGTGTTCATAAAACGTTACCTCATAAAAATTTACCAAACCGGAGTACCATAATTACGGTTAACTCAGCGGGACACGGAATACACAATACACTTACAATTTTACAACTAATACTTAACAAAAATAAAACAATTATTATCCACTATCAAATTCTATTTTTCCTTTTTTTGTCTTCCCCACATACTCGCTCCACAACAAAAATATACATAAATCTAAACTTCCCAACTTTTCATTTTTTCTTCTTGTTTGGGTTTTCGTCTAAGTCAAAAGGAGGGTAACCTCAAAAGGGATAATCTGCATCCACCTTTCTTCCTTCTCATCTCAACCCTCCTCATTTTCGTGCATATAATTGTCTCCTCTTCCTTTTCCTGCTACCATTCACACGCCTCAACCCCAGGTCAAAGCTTCAAGAACTAGCACTAGATGAAGCACCTATCACCTTCACCTCCTCTTTTTCCCATAAGTGATCATGAGGGTGTATTGATTTATGAGGATGGATAGCAATATTTGCTTAGAATTGGTTCTCACAAACCCCCCAAGAAGAAAAGTGAATTCAAGAGCATCCAATTATCCGCCTATTTACAGATTCGAGCCACAAGGGTCACCCAATCAGTCATCATCATAATTTTCCATAAATTAGGGTTTGTGTAAAAATTAGGGTTTTCGAAAAATAAGTTGGGGGTTTTGCAATTCAAGGTGTGCATAGTCCAATTTGATCTTCAATTTGGTGATATCGAGAAGGGTTCGTGATCTATTGGGTCTTCCTTGATCGGCTCATATCACTACTCGACTCAAAATTGTAAGGACAAGTTTTAATTGATTTTTCTGAATTGATTATTGTATATTTGAATCGACTTTCTTGTATTAAGTCACATTCACTATTATATTTTTTGTAACATATTGGATTTCACAAACACATCAAACCATGACTAATATGGGGCGTACACTATAGGGTTTTAGAGAACAAGTAGGGTTGGATCAGTTGGTAAACCCCTTGCCTCTCAACCGAGAGGTCAGGGGTTCGATCCTCACTCCCTACAAAAGGCCGGAGGTCCTTTCTACCTTTGGTAGAACTGGAAGCAGCCTCTCTACCTTAGGTAAGGGTAAGACTGTCTACATCTTAACCTCCCCCATACACCGGAAACGGTATTGGGTACCCATAACCTGTGGAAGACGGCATTGGGTGTTACTTTACTTTTACTTTTTACAATAGGGTTTTAGAGAGAGAAAGTTAAGAGGTTTGGGAACTTAGTGAGAGAAAGAAAAATCTTATTATGAGCTCCAACCCTCTACCTTGGGAGGTAGAGGGTATTTATAGTACCTTACATAAAACGCCACCCACGGGCTGTGGATCAAGCATACAGTGGGTAAAGACCCGTCCGTCTTCCACGGTGTTAATTAACTAAATACTAACTAACATTAAATAAATACGACTACGAGCTTTCTAACGATTACATATTTTTGAGGTGACCGACACTTTAACGACTGGATTTTCTAAATCCTAACAATCTCCCCCTAACGAAGGTCACCTCAAATTACATTTAATACAAACAGATATTACATTAAGATTGTTCTTGGATTCTTGTTAATGTTCTTTGCTCTGAAGCCCGTAGTCTTTGATTCTTCATGTTTTGTATGTTTGGTTAATCCAAGTGGAGGTCTTTAACTGATCCACGTGATAATGAGTTTTGAGCCAGCTTTGAGATCATCAGCTACCATAAATCTCTGACTTTTCCTTTGTAGTGTTGACATTATGTGAAGTTGTGACTTTTGGACCGACATGCTCACATTCTGGATCATGATTTCTTCTCATCAGAGTAGCGGAAGCTTTAGTTGATTCACGATATTTGCAGCCGCGTAGCAGAAGCATGGAGTGACAATATCAGAGTCATTGATGCACTTATCATGATTTCTTTAGAAATGAATATGTTGTATGAGCATGTGGCTATGGATTGACCTCTACATTCTGATCAGCTGCAAACGTCGGTATGTACCTGCAAACAACAGTTAGCAATAAAACACACGAAAGTGTCTTTGACCACTTTCGTTGAATTGAGGTACCGCCCACGGTTCCCGTTGATCAGTACAAGTACTTGTGATCAAGTATAATTGAAGAATCTCCTTGACGGGTTTTAGCAGCTGCTCTAGCCGTTCTCAAAACGGAACGTCTCAAAGAAGACAACACGGAGTGAGTGAACCAACGAATTGAGATTCAATGATTGATGAAAAGAGATTTGAGAAACAATCGTGTACTGCTCAATATAAAGTGTTTTTGCAATACAATGAAGGTTTTTAAGGAAAAGTCAATTTATCAATCATAAACACCTTTTATTTTGAAATATTAATACACAGTCGATGTGCTAGAAAAGAATTTTAAGCACAACGACCGGTTTTTCAAAGGTATCCGTCAATCCATTTCCTGGACCAAGGTTGATTCAATGATAAATCGCCCCATTGTTTCAATCCAGTTGACACAAGTTTGATCTATTGAATAGATCTCACATGCCACCTACCAAGAGCTTGTTTGATGTTGGCTCTAGAAGGCTTTCCATCGTCATTGTGAATATGTTTACATATCACTCAGATGTTCTGGCAATACCACAAGGATAATGCGTAGGACTCATAAGATATATTCTCACTTTCCACATTGTATGAAACAGTGAGTCTTTATTGATTGTGTCCTTAATGAGATTTATTGATGATCTCGTGGCTCTAGACTCAATTGTGCACATTTGGTTCCTATGCCGGAGACTAGGGAGAGAGTCTCCTTCTTAAATATCAACAATCTCTAAGAGAAAGTCGATAGATATTCTATGTTCCCCGTGAGAATGAAAAAAGTCCTTTTAAGAGGAACTTGAGTAGCTTGGGAAGTTGTAGTGCAGTGTGTCACTAGGTCCATGACGTCTTGTCTTCAATACCAGTGTTACCTTGGTAAACACCAGTAGCATATGTATTGAACCCGGTTTCTGCCCAAAGGTTGAATTATTGGAGGGCTATTTCTTTTCACCCTTTTCACATTCAATTCTTTTTCATTCTTAAACCCCTTCAGTGCTTACCGAGACTTCATAACTAGAACCTTGTTGGGTTAATTCCAGTTCTAGCTCTTTCTGAGTCGGCACTCTTCCCATACCTCACTTTTCTCCTTTTTTCTTCATACCTAAGGACTCTACACTATCTAGTGGATTGTCCCCGGGTAGATCCGTTCGGCTCTGGCGGGATCGTGGGAACGAATACCTAACCATCCTTATATCTCCATACTTCAACATGTGCATCGAATATTTGAAACCGTTTTGGCACATGGAGGCAAGAGGAAGAATTCAATTCATTGACTAACATTTTCTAAAAATATCTACATCACCCTCCCGATCAAAATTAGTGTTTCAAATACTGTTAAAGATATTTTTGGGAAAGGATGTGGTTTTCAAAAAGTTGCTCCCCCTCAATATGTGCATCGAGATTTGAAAGTGTTTTGCACATATTAGGGAAAACCTGCACTTAGAGACAAATCAATCATGTTTTAATCCTTTTTGGTTTGATATAGATGTTCCCCCTTAACATGTGCATGGAAAATTTGAAATATTTTGGCACATGTAGGGAGGAGAGCTTGCTAATCACTTACAAACCATTTGTCGAATTATCAGTTTAAATCCAATTTAAATCACAAATTCTCCCCCGATCACAATTTTCAAATCATTTGAGATTTGTGATCTCTATAAATTTAAATTGTTTTTGAAAGCTTTTGAGGAGAATTGTGACTTGCTTATGAAAACATTTAACCGATAAGGATCAAATCTGAGACTTTAAACTCCAAAGATTAAACATGCTTGAGTATCTTTTGAAAACATGACATAAGCCTTGGTCTGAACCAATTGTATGACAAATAACCTTTTGATTTAATTGAAATCATTTTCCCCCTCAATTAATGACATAAGTTGTTGATTGAGAGATAGAGATTTTGGCAAATGTCAAGTCCAGATGATTTTTAAAAATTGAGTCCGAGTTATTTTTCAAAGCTATTAGTTTTCATTAGATAATGTTGGGATATGAATGTCTTTGAAGATTGACAAAGTACTGAATAAAGACAAAGTGCTGAAAGAAGTCAAGGTACTCCTAAGTAAAAAGTCAAAGGACTACTCGATTCATCAAAGTATTGCAAGGTTAAAAGGACTTATATGTAAAATCGTTAAGGATTATTTTGTAATTCTAGAATGTTCTTAGATTAGTATAGTATTACTTGACGTATAAGGTTTGTAATTGTAAACCGACTAGGGTTATCCTTAAGCCTATAAAAGGACCCCTAGATTAGCATTAAACGTACGTGCATTATTAGAGTTTTAAAGAGTTCGATATTAGAGTTTTAGAGTTATTAGAGAATCTGTATAACTAGCAGGTTCTAAAGTTTTAATAAAAACGTTGAAAGTTAAAGTTAATTCTTCTTAACTTTGTTAAGTAAATTCCGCATACTTAATAGAGATAGTTCAGTGTTTCATTGTTAATAACTTAGGATTTATCCGAGGTTATTAAACCCTTAACAAGCTATATAAGTTATTTTGGTTAGAGTACATCGATCCAACAAGTGGTATCAGAGCTTGTGTGGAAACTCTGACTAAGAAGAAACCCTAAAACCTAGTTAACAACAAACCCTAAAGATTTCGACTGAAGCTGTTCCACCCCCATCCATCACCTCACTCAGAATTCCAATCATCAAGAAGGGAGAATACGACCTATAGAGCATGAAGATGAGGCAGTACATTGCTATTACAGACCATGCACTATGGAATGTAATTGTCAATGGTAATGAAGTGGTTCCAGAACCTACAGAGATTCCTGGACAACCTAAACCACCTAAAGCAGTCTTACCAGCAGCAACAATAAGGAATCAAGAAAAGGCTCTAAATATATTGTTGTCTGCTATTCCAGGTGGTCATCTACTCAAGTTCCATGATGCTGAAGATGCTAAACAACTATGGGCTGCTCTCAAAATAAGGTTTGGAGGTAATGATGCTTCCAAGAAGATGCACAAAAATCTGTTGAAGCAGCAGTTTGAAACATTCACTGTTGGAGAAGGAGAAGGCATTGATGCTGCTTATGACAGATTCCAAAATCTTCTCAGTATGTTGGAGTTATAGAAATCAGAGGTTTTAGTTGAGGATGCAAATCTTAAGTTCTTAAGGAGTTTTCCATCTTCATGGCATGTGATTTTTACTATGATCAGAGGACAACCTGGTTTGGATGTTATGGACTTTGATCATCTTTACAATCATCTGAAGGTGTATGAGCATTAGATGAATGGCCAAACAAGTTCAAAATCTCACAGTATTGCCTTTTTGTCATCTGAAAAGAGAGGCAGTACTTCCACTAAAAGTACTACTTCTCCCACTCAAAGTACTATTTCTCAAAGTACTGTTGCCTACTCTACCCCCACCTTTGCTCAGCAAGCCACACCAACAAATACCATCCACTTAGATGAAGTCGTATGCTCATTCTTTGCACAGCAAGCTACTTTACCTGTTACTTATGAAGAAGATTTGTCACAAATTGAAGAAGATGCTCTTGAAGAAATCGATATCAGGTGGCAAGTTGCTATGATCACTGCAAGGATCAAGAAGTTCATGAAGAAAACAGGATGAGGCATTGACTTCAAACCAAAATAGGGTATTACTTTTGACAAGTCCAAGATTGAATGCTTTAATTGTCAAAAGACTGGATACTTTGCACGGGAATGCAGGTTTGCTAAATATCAGGAAAACAGGATGACTGAGAAACCAAAGCTTGAACTAAAAGAAATTCCTATTACTGAAACAAAAGCTTTGGTTGCTCAAGAGAATCTATCAGAGGTTGACTGGAGTGCTGAGTTTGATGATGAACCAGTAACCTACTGTATGGTAGCTATGGAGGAATCAGTGGAAGAGTTTGACTGGAGCACAGCCTTTGATGAGGAACCTGGACATGCTGCTATGGAATCCAGAGATGGTCTAGGAAGCTTTGATTGGAGCATGGAGAGTGAAGATGAACCTATCCTGCTTGCTATGATAGCTACTTCACCAAGTTCACCCCCTATCTCTGAGGTATGTTCTAAGTGTCATGACTTTGATCAAAAAGTACTTAATGATTATGTGACTGAAAGAGATAATTATCAAAGGGCTAGGTCTGAGGTAGCTGGTTATCAAATCACTTTAGAGTCAATGGAAGCCAAAATCATAACACCTGAAAATAATGAAATGGCTTGTGCAGAAAAGTATGAACAACAGGATTATCAGTTAAAATTAAGTGAATGGAAATTAAATTGTAAAATCTCTGAAATTGAGAAGCTTACTAAGGAAAGAGATGAATTGTTAGCAAATTTTGGTGCCTGGAAAGAATCTGGTCTTTCTCATGTTACTTATGTTGAAAAACAGAGAAGAGCTTACATTAGAACTAGCCTAGGTTTTGGTATGGACTTTAATAACATAGAAGAAAACCCATCTAGTGATAAGGATGACCTTGATTTTGAGGATATAACCACTAGTGATGATGAACTCATTAATTATGTAGACACATCTAGTAATGAGGAATCAGTCAGTGAAACACCTCCTGAGTTTAAGAAAGATAATGGTTATCATGCAGTACCTCATCCTACTGGAAGTTTTCAACCCCTTGGGCATGATGTTTCTCATTTTGGAGTAGACAATTTAGAGTTTAGGAAAAAGCTTATTAGTCAATCTAGTTCTGAAACACCAAAGGATATAGTTGAGAAACCTAAAGATGATCATGTCATAAGTCAAGCACTACCTTCAAATCAAAGTACTGCTACACCTTCAGCAGTACCTTCAAGCAAATCTTTTCAAAAGACTGCTAAACCTTTTTGGGATAATTTTGGTCAAAATAAGTTTCATAACTCACCAAAAAGTCAGGTTAGATTTGGTCATAGAACTCAAGGAAGAAATTATGGGAGTATGGGTCAAAAATTGTGTTTTGTTTGTTATAGTCCTGATCATCTGATTAAGCACTGTGACTTTCACTCAGAGTACCTAAGCAACTTCCCAAAGCACAGAACTGCCAACCAAAAACCAAGGGAAAATAGACCAGTTTGGAACCATTCACATAGGGTTAACCATAGCAATTTCTCAAAAGACTATAGGTACCCTCACCAGAGAAGACCTTTTTCAAAACCTCCAGTACCTTCAAATATTTTACAAAGAACTCAAGCAGTACCTTCTCAAAGTACTACTAGATTTTCAAACAATCAAGGTACTGTAAACACTTTTTGGAATGGAAAGCCTAGGAGATCTAATTACTATCAATCTAGAAGGCGTTACATCTCCAAAAGAGGAGCTAAATCAAAGGACTCTACACCAACAGTTAAAACTAAATGGGTTGAGAAAGAAAGTACTGATGAGGAACAAACAATACTTTCAACAAGTACGGGTGAAACAGAGGTTTTTGATAAAGATGATTTTGTTGAAAAAGAAAAGGAGATTTTTGTTGAAAAAGAAAGTTTTGCTGAAAATCCACCACAAGTTTTGAAACAAAAGATAATGTTTGATTCTGTCTTCAAATATTGTGAAGATTACATACTCAAGGAATTTGAGTATGTCACTCCACAAGGGGAACACAAGTCAGTAATGGCTTGGCTTCTTAAAAGACACTAACTTTTTTATCTTTGTGCAGGGCAACCCAGAAGAGGAGCTTAAAGATCATCTTATTGTGGATAGTGGTTGCTCTGGAAGCATGACAGGAGACAAGGAGATTCTATCAGATTTTAAATGTTATTTTGGAGGAAGAGTTGCATTTGGGAATGATCCTAATGGAGGAAGAATCACTGGAAAAGGAACCATCAAAGCAGGGCGTATAGATTTTGAGAATGTTAGATATGTGAAGGAGCTCAAGTTCAACCTTTTGTCAGTCTCTCAAATCTGTGACAAAAAGCACCCTATGTTATTCACTGACACAGAATGTCTCATTATTTTACCTGGATTCAAGCTTGCTGATGATAACTTGGTGATACTGAAAGTACCAAGAACCAATGATGTGTATAGTTTGCATATGAAGAGTCTTCACTCTTCTGAAAGAGCTATATGTTTAGTAGCAAAGGCAACAATTGAAGAAGCACATCTGTGGCATAGAAGATTAGGCCATGTGAATTTCAAAAACATCAACAAGCTGGTCAAAGGAAATTTAGTAAGAGGTTTACCTTCCAAAACATACAAGAATGATCACTCATGTTTAGCGTGCAAGAAGGGTAAACAACACAAGGCTTCATGCAAGAAGATTGAAGATAGAACAATTAGAGAACCTTTGGAGCTGTTACGTATGGATTTGTTTGGACCTGTCTCTGTTGCTAGTCTAAACAAGAAAAAGTACTGCTTGGTTGTGACAGATGATTGCAGTAGATTTAGTTGGGTATTTTTCTTGGGATTTAAAGATGATACTTTTGATGATATTCATGATCTTATAATAGCACTTGAAAACCAATTGAGACTCAAGGTTAGAGGTATTAGATGTGATAATGGGACTGAATTCAAGAACAAGCTTATGGATGAATTTTGTGCCAACAAAGGGATCAAGAGGGAGTTCAGCATTGCAAGAACACCACAGCAGAATGGTGTTGCAGAGAGAAAGAATAGAACTTTGATTGAAGCAGCCAGAACAATGCTTGCAGATTCACAATTAGCTATTCAATTCTGGGCTGAAGCTGTAAGTACTGCTTGCTATGTGCTTAACAGAGTATCAGTCACCAAACATCAGATGAAGACACCTTATGAGTTGCTGATGGGAAAAAACCTAATATTCGTTTTATGAAGCCTTTTGGATGCCCTCTAACAATTCTTAATACAATTGATAATCTGGGAAAGTTTGATGGCAAGTCAGAAGAAGGATATTTATTGGGATATTGCACCAACAACAAGGGATTTAGAGTGTAAATAGAGTCACCAAGAAGGTTCAAGATTGTCTTCATGTTGAATTTTTACAAGATCAAGAAAATCAGAAGGGTAAAGGTCTTGATTGGATGTTTGATCTTGAAGTTTTGACTCCTTCAATGAATTATGTTCCTATTAGAGAAGAAAATCAAGCTGATCATAAAGAAGAAGATTTGCAGTACATTGTTCATGGAGTCAACATTAGACCTGATCTTTGTTTCTAATGAAGAACTTATAACTGTTGAAAGTGAGAAAAGTACTGCTGAACCCAAATCATCATTAACTGCTGAAGAACAAGCTATTCAAGATGAGCTTAATAGGATGCTTCTTCAAGATGTACTAGCACAATCTTATGATGATGATCAAAGAAGAGCTTATGAGGAAGCAAAGAAAAAGAACAAGACAGCAGCGTTCTCTCACACTACTTTGGATAACAGTACTTTAGATCAAAGTACTGCTGCACCTAATAACAACACTTTGGATGATTTAGATGATCCTACTATGCCTGGATTAGAAGATACTGATGATGAATTTGAAGATGAAGGAATTTTCTCAGATTCTTATGAAGATGCTGATTTCACAAACCTTGGTGATAATCTTGAAGTTCCATAGACTCCAATTTTAAGAATTCATAAGAATCATCCTCCTGGTCAAATCATTGGACCTTCTACTTCTGCAGTAATGACTAGAACAAAAGCTAAAGGATTCACTACACCACATAATGCCTTGCTTAGCTTTGTTTATAAACAAAACATGTTAAATCATAAGGACCACCAGACATGCCTGTTTACTTGTTTTATCTCTCAAGAGGAACCTATGAATGTAGCTCAAGCATTAGCTAAAGAAAGTTGGGTTGAAGCCATGCAAGAAGAACTTCTTCAATTCAAGCTTCAAGAAGTTTGGGTACTATGTGATCTACCGGATGGCAAGAAAGTAATTGGTACAAGATGGGTTTTCAGAGTCAAGAGAGATGAAAGAGGGAATGCTATAAAGAACAAGGCAAGGTTAGTAGCTCAAGGATATAGACATGAAGAATGAGTATATTATGATGAAGTATTTGCTCCTGTTGCAAGGATTGAAGCTATCTGAATATTCCTTGCTTTTGCATCATACATGGGATTTCAGGTTTATCAAATGGATGTCAAGAGTGCCTTTCTTTATGGCACTATTACAGAGGAGGTTTATGTCAACCAACCTCCTGGTTTTGAAGATCCTACACATCCAAACAAAGTCTACAAAGTTGTTAAGGCTCTTTATGGCCTTCATCAAGCACCTAGAGCCTGGTATGAAAGGTTCTCTACTTTCTTATTGCAGCATGGATATAGGAGGGGAGCCATAGACAAGACTTTGTTTATCAAGAGCGATAAGAAGGACATAATGCTGGTTCAATTTTATGTACATGACATTATTTTTGGAGCTACCAAACAATCCATGGTGAAGGAATTCGAGCAGATTATGCAGAATGAATTTCAAATGAGTTCAATGGGCGAGTTAACTTTCTTTTTGGGGCTTCAAGTTAAACAGTCAAAGGAAGGAATTTTCATAAGTCAAGATAAGTATGTCTCTGACATTCTTAAGAAGTTCAGTTTTGATGCTATGAAGCCAGTCACTACACCTATCAAATCTATCAACTCATTGGGCAAGGATGAAGATGGACAACATGTTGAAGTCAAGTTGTACAGATCCATGATTGGTTGTCTTATGTACCTCACTGCATCTAGGCCTGATATTATGTTTGCTCTTTGTCTATGTGCAAGATATCAAGTCTCACCTAAGGTCTCCCATATGAATTCAGTGAAACAAATTTTTAGTTATTTGAAACAACAACCAAAGTTAAGGTTGTGGTATCCAAAGGATTCACCTTTTCACTTAGAAGCCTTTTCAGATAGTGATTATGCAGGTGATAACTATGATAGAAGATCAACCACTGTAGGATGCCAATATCTTGGAAGAAGATTGTAACCACCCGCATTTTTAGGTTACTTTTCATTTTCGAGAATTTACTATTCACTTTTACTATTCACTTTCACTCTTCATCCTGTAAAATTTTTATTTCACATTCTCGTAAGATAAATTATTTTAGTAATGACCTGAGAGTTTGACAATCGTTAGATCATTTTCGCAAAAGTTATTAAGAAAACATCGTTATACAGTTTCATTTTGGTCGGTACACCGTTTAAACATCACGCGCATAACGAAAATCAACTCTGACAATTTTCCTCTCATTAGACAAATTTTTAGATCACTCATGATTAATTTGAGAATTTTTAAGATTTATTTTTATGTTACCAAATAAACCCTGCGCTGAACGAAACTAAACTTACGTTTTAAACAATTCTCCTTACATCCAGGCTTAACGATTCCTGCACTGTGTTTCTAATATGTTTTTAAAACTCTTAAATTTTTGGAAAAGTCAAACATATTTCCCTCCTCCTTTGACCATAAAGGAATTAACCTTGTACGTTCTACATTTCTACCTAAATCGCGTAACTCTTAAACTTCACGAATAACTGTAAAGTTATCCCGCGTATGACGAAAACCACATTTTAACATCTCATCTCACTTTTAGACTAATTTTAGTCTACTCTAAATAAATTCACGGTCGTTTCCCTGAAATTTCGTTCTTTTCTGATAAACTGCGAATTACGCGTTTTTTACCCGTATTTCCAGCTTTAAACAGCATTTTTGCACCCAATGAGACTTATCACTCATTTTATATTTTTAGATGGAGTATAATGATGAGTCTCATCATTCATGTAAGTTTCGTATTTTTACGATACCCGGTTTTACGTTTTATGGCTTAACAACTTACGGTTGGCATTTAACGGAACCAAAACTCACTCCGTAACCAAGATAAGATCAAGACTTATCATCTAAGCCTTGTCACCAATTGTGACAGCCTCTAGGGGGGGATTCATCATTTTGGTGGCATCATCCTAACCATGGTTCATTTAGATCATTACATGTGTCCTAACTTAACCATGGTTAATATTTAACCCAATATATGGTTAACCAAACTTAGCCTCCTATAAATAGCAAGCAAAATACATCCTTAGAACCCTAATATTCTGTTCTTGGTCGTTCATATCATAAAACAAACACATCTTCCATAATTTGATCCATAAACTCCAAGTTTATGCAAAGAAGTTTCAAGTAGTAAGTTACTACATCAAATCTCTAGCAAGTTTAAGTGATCTTCTTGAGTTTAAATCCACTCAAGTCACTTAGTACTTCATCACCAACTCTTCAAGTTTGCAAGGGTGCCAAGGTGTGGAAAGCTAGCTCAATCCGAAGTCCTAAGTGATCAATCAAAGTCCTATCCTTACCAAGTTACTCCTTTCTTTATTGAAAGCCAAAAGTTGAAAGCAACTTATCACCACCATCATCTCATCTTTATTATTCATAATCTTAACTATTTCATGCTATATATATATATAGTTACTATGTTGATCCATGATGTACATATACTCAATCACTTGTTTTAATTTACATACTGTCATAAAGGTAACAAACTAATAAACTAGTCATATTCTACACATTTGAGACCATTAAAATCAGTAACCTATGGACTTTATAACTTACATACTATGGTAGAAAAGATAAAAAGGTAAACATAGCAATTTGAATCACCCAAAACGGACAAACGAGTCAAAAGTTATAGGCAAAAGAAGTTAGCGAAACTAAAACGCCAAAACTGCCAAATAGAAGGCTTTAGGGTGCAGTTAGGTGTAAAAAGTGGTACTTCTGGTCCGAATCATCAAAAAGTTAAAGCACGAAAGTTGTCCGGAACGACGTTTTCCAAAAAGTTAAACAGGCCATTATCTTTCAAAAACAGAAACTGCCCTATATTTAGTCTCACAAACTATACTTTTGTCGCAACTAAAAGCAAACCAAGAGGCCTAACGGCCATAAGCCAAGACCACGGCTACGGCTAAGGTCAAGGCTGAGTCTCAAGACCATGGTAGTCAAGACCAAATTCATGGCAAGGCCATGGCTAAAGCCTCAAGGCTTAGTTTCCCAAGACCGTTAACTAAGGTGATCATATATATGAAACGACGAGAACTTGTAAAAATATGATAAACTTATTTATATAAAAATCTTCACTCAAAACATATATTGTATCTACTAAGTGCTACAATAGTAGGGAGCTTCATGTGAGGGGTTTCATTTGAGTAAAACGTATCGACGAGTTGTTGGATTTACGATTTAAAGTGTCCTAGCTCCTCGAACGTTCTTGCATGACCTCTCAATTATGATGGCCCGAATAGTAGTACGATATCTATAAACTAAATATGTTTTCACATATTAAAGATCTTTCTATAAACATCAAATAATAATTGACTACATCATGATCAACATAGAAATATATATAGAATGGTTTATATTTTCCTAAACATTATTCCAAACCTAAGTCGCAACATCCTATTCTAGGTTGCTCATAGAAGTTCTCACGGCATATCCATCATTCTTATTATACATTTGATATCATTTACTCTGAGGTGAGTTCATAACCCCACTTTCTATTACTTAATTGTTTTTACAAACCCTTGGGGGAGATACATGCTTTATTTTAAATCGAACGCATTGCTTTCAAATTATACTTGAATATATTAGTTGCACTAAGTACACTATTGCCAAAGTCCCTATTATCATGAACCATTAATCACTTGCGAGTGAATGCGAATAATGTGGATAGATCTATCGAGAATGACAAATCCCGTTTGTTTGACCAGGTCCGGAAAACAAACGCACTCTATTTGAAGATCCATAGGTTTAATGGCAAATTACCTATTATGGCATCGATTATTATTATATGACAGCTGTTAACGTTTCGGTATCATGAGCTTATTGCAATAATATCTGTTTTGCTTTCAAACTATTGGTGTGAGTCTATAGCTCACACTACCAACATAATGTGTTCATCCGTCAAACAAACTCTATGAATTTCACTCAACCTTTGTGTTGACAGTTTTAAGCATGTATTTCAGGTCCATAATGTCGGAAGCTGGCATGGAAGAGCGAGGACTAGATCAAGAAGGCTATAATTTTTATTATCATTCGAAAACCAATTTAATGTATTTTGTAAACAATGGAACCATTTGGGACCTCATTTTTGTAAACTCTGATATTTAAATAAATCGAATGATAAATCTTTTAAAACGACTCCATTAGAGTTCGTTTTCTATTGTTATGACTGTTGTGCCATGAAGTAACACCCAGTTTGAATTCAGCTGCGTATCACGAAATTGGGGGTGTTACAGATTGGTATCAGAGCCACAGTTATAGAGAAACGGGTCTAATTGAGACTTAAACTATAACTACTTTTACAAACAAAAACATTTTATAGCCATCCGTTCTCCGTGCCTTCCATCCTCCAGACGATTATGTGACTTTTAGGCATTTTAAGCTATACCAACATACTAGTATATTGATATATACACTCGACATAATTTCAATCATAAACAATGTACTCAACATATCTACGTATGCCTATTCTAAGGCATTACGGCACAATCATATTTTCCTAATCTCCCAATCATGCATCTACTCATGCATTTTAGGATTACGAAACTTCCTCCAAGACATTGTAACTCACTACAATGGTATTTCCTACTTCCCAGACATTGTGAGATACAATGGTCTCATTCATTTTTCAAGACACTGTGAGATACAGTGGTCTCTATTACATTCTCAGACACTGTAAATCCTACAGTGGTCTCTCTTATATCCTCAGACACTGTGAGTGAAACAGTGGTCTCAACTATTTCTTAGACCTTGTGAGTTGCACAATGGTCTCTATTATTTCCTAGACATTGTGAGTTGCACAATGGTCTCTTCATCATTTCTCAAGACATTGTGGGTTACACAATGATCTCTCTATCATTTCTCAAGACATTGTGAGTTACACAATGATCTCTCCATCATTTATCAAGATATTGTGAGTTGCACAATGCTCTCAACAATTTTCCAGATATTGTGAGTTACACAATGGTCTCAACTATTTCTCATACATTGTGAGTTGCACAATGGTCTCAACTACTTCTCAGATATTAAATACAAGAAATGGGATTTCTAAAAGATAAACTGACTCATCATCTACAAAAAAAAGCTGAATTTCAGTAAGTTTCTCTACATTCATCAAAGTTCTATTCTGAAACCTTCATTGTTAAAAGCTGTTGGGAATTATGTGAAAGTACGAATTATGTTGTTATTTCTGCTGAATGGATTCTGCCGAAGGGTATGAATTCTGCTGAAGACATAGTTCTGCTGAAGATTAGTTTATTTCTGCGGAAGTTATTATTCTGTGTTTAGTTTATTTAGTTTGGATATACATGAGCTTTATTAGGAAGTGATTGTGTATATCTTATTTAGTTTTATGTTTATACATTTCTTGGGAAACGGTTTAGGGTTTTGTTTTAGGGTTCCTTGTCTATAAAAGGAACACATTAGAATGAATTATGTATGTGTGCTTAAACAAGTTTTTAATATAACGATCCATAGAGGATCAAAGAAGTTCTTATTATCAGCGTTTCATACTTGTGTTTATATTCCGCTACAGAATACAAGTTGTAGAGATTTTCTTTTAGTTTGTTTGTGATTACACAGGAAATACTAACGATCTACGAAGCTCAAGATCTATCAAGGTCTTTTAGTTTTCAACAAAAGCTCGTAATTCTAGCCAAGTATGAACTATTTTATAATTACTTAAGATTTCCTTTCCACGCGTATCTACCCATACTATCTTCTATGCAATGGAATGTGAAAACATAGGTTACAAGTCTTTTATGGCCAAGACTTGCAACTGGATCTCCAACATTGATTGGAATCTATGGGAGAGAGTATTGAAGGGAAACAGTTTGAAGAAAACTACTGTAGATGCTGCTGGAACTATGACTTATGTTCCTCCCAAAACTGCTGAAGAGTTACTGGCGGTTCAGAGAGAAACCAAGGTTAAAACCATTCTTCTTCAAGTTATTCCTGAGGATCACTTGAGTGATTTTCACTTCATGCAAGATGCCAAGGACATATGGTTAGCTATTAAGGCTAAGTTCGGTGGGAATGAGGAGTATAAGAGAATGAGAAAGTCCATGCTTAGACAACAGTTTCAAGACTTTCAAATCACTGAAGAGGAAGGAATTCATAAGGTCTATGACAAGTTTCACAAGATTTTAAGTCAGTTAAATCAGCTGCAGGCAAAGCCAGATAATGATGACTGTAATTCTAAGTTCTTGAGGTCTTTACCTCAATCCTGGCTACAAGTGAGCATTGCTTTAAAAGCAAAAGGTGGATTGGATATGCTTACTTTTGATGAACTGTATAACAAACTTAAAGCTCTTGAACATGATGTAAGAAGTCCTTATAGATCTTCATCTACTGCCAGTCACACAGCATTCGTTGGAGCGTCTACCCCCAAGATGAGTCATGGTCCAAGTCCAACTTACTCATCATCATCTTACACTACCACTCCATCAAGTTCTCAATCTGGAGGTATCATGGAAGATGTGCTTGGATCCTTCTTTGCTGATTATGATCCTCAGCAGGTACTGGCATATGAGGATTTAGATCAGGTGGATCCACTGGAGATGGAAGAGATGAAGCTGAAGTGGCAGGTGGCTATGTTGTCCATGGATATCAAGAATTTTGAGCGCAAAGCTGGTAGAAGGTTTGGCTTCCAAGGAAAAGATCCAGCGAGGTTTGACAAAAGGAAGGTCAAGTGCTTCACTTGTCAACAGATGGGTCACTTCTCCAGAGAGTGCAAAGACAGGAAAGCTGGTGATGAGACGAGATACTCTACTTATCAGCAGAATCAGAGAGAGTCTGGAACTTCAAAGGGATCAGCAGCTTTGGTCACTCTTGACAGCAATGTGGACTGGAAGCATCATGAGCAGGATAATGATGGTCCTGATAATGTTGGTTTGATTGCAAGCTGTACTTCAGAGGATAGGCATGATCAGATTGCCCTGATGGGCATCTCTTAGGTACAAAATTGTTTGTTTGGTTGTAGTGAGCGTTATAATGAACTCAAAGAAGCTTATGATATTTTGAAACCTAAATATAATGAATGCTTTGTAGAAGTTGAAGCTTATAAACAGGCTTTAAAAACACTAGAAAGACAAAAGGTTTGGTTTCAGAAGAATCAAATAGCTTATGATGAGAAAATAAGTGTGTTAGAAAGAGATCTTACTAATGCTAAAATGAGTTAAAATATTCGAGAAGTTACGGCGGATGTAGTGTCAGAAAATCGAGAGCTGAAGGTGAAACTAGATGAGGAAATTGCTAGGCATAACGAATGGTTATTAAATGGAAAAAAATTAGCTAGTCATTTATATGGTAGTCAAGCTCCTAATTCTGGGATAGGTTTAGGCTTTAAGAAATATGTAGGATTAGAAGCTAGAGATGACACACGTAAATCCACACCAGCAAGCTTAGCTAATTATGTTAAAGAAGGTGACCTACATGCTGTACGTGGATCTATTAGAGGAATACCTATGCCTGTTGACCTCACCCTTACTGATGACTTTGATGGATCACATCATCTCTATGGCAAAAGTAAAATGACTTGCGGACCCTGATACTTCTTATAATGACTTTGTCTCTTGTGTTAACAGTGACAAGTCCTCCGAGCAAGGGTCTACAGAGTGTGATTCAAATGACAAGTCTGACCTTCCCAAGTCTACACCCCTGCCTGCACCCAAGACTACCAATAAGCATGACAGAGTTGCTGCCAAGGAATCCTCTTCCAAGACAGTTGCCTCTGAAGACTTGCCTTTTAATTCTTTGAATAATAATCCTGTTAAAAACAATTCTTTTCATGGTTATGGTTTGAATACTTCTGCTTGTACTAGAACATCTTTTGGTTTGAATAAATCTTCTAAACAGAAGACATGTTTTGTGTGTAGAAGTAAATTTCATTTAATTAAGGATTGTGATTTTCATGAGCAAAGAATGAATAGGTGTGGTGATTCTAGGACATCTAGACCAATGTGGACCAATGTTAATGCTATACCCCCTTATGTTCCACAAGCACCTAATTCTCCTTTTCCTTGGAGAAGACCAGTTGCAAGACCATATATACAACCAAAAAGTTCATATTTTAAGAATGGTTATTGGCCTGGATATGTTGACTCAATGACGGGACGGGAACTGGGATACTGTCAAGTCCTCAGCAAGTTGTTCTTGGAATAAAAAGGGACCTAAATTTCAATGGAAACCCAAGAACAATAGTGGATCCTATACATCTGCATGGCATCATTCATATGATCCACAAGGCAGGTTCAAGTCAGCAATGACTTGAGCCTCAATAGTGTACTAATATTTTGTATATTTTTGTTGTTGTAGAATCATCCTCTTAAGCATAAAGATGTTGGCATTGTTGATAGTGGGTGTTCAAGAAGAATGTCAGGAAACAGGGATATGATGCATAACTTTGTAACAACTGAAGGAGGAGGCAATGTAACCTTTGGAGGAAGTGATGGAAGGATTACTGGGAAAGGGACCATCAGAACACCTCAACTGGACTTTGAGAATGTATACTATGTCAAGGAACTCCAACACTTCAATTTGTTCTCAGTCTCACAAATCTGTGACACCAAGAACAAAGTACTCTTCACAGAGGATGAATGTCTTGTGCTATCTATAGACTTCAAACTCCCAGAAGAAACTTCAATTCTGCTGAAAGTTCCTCGGAATCACAATCTTTATACATTCAACTTAACTGATGTTAAACCAGAAGGTGACTTAACTTGTTTGGTGGCTAAAGCATCCTTGGATGAGTCTACCAAATGGCATAGGAGGATGGCCCATGTCAACTTCAAGACCATAAACAAGCTCTCTAAATTGGGTCTTGTTGAAGGTCTTCCTTCCAAAGTCTTCACTAATGATCATAACTGTGTTGCCAACAAAGGAAAGCAACACAGAGCCTCATACAAAGTTGTGACTGATGTGAGCATTATTTCTGAACCTCTTCAGTTGCTTCATATGGATATGTTTGGTCCAACTCAAGTTAGAAGCATTGATCAAAAGTATTTTTGTCTAGTTATCACTGATGGTTATAGCAAATTTTGTTGGGTATTCTTTCTACGGACCAAAGATGAAACATCTCCAGTCTTTGAAAGACTTTATTACCCTTATTGAGAATCAGTTGAACAAAAAGGTCAAAGGAATTCGGTGTGATAATGGGACAGAGTTCAAGAATGCTATCCTAATAGAACTCTATAGGTCAAAAGGTATCAAAAGGGACTATAGAACTCCAAGAACCCCACAACAAAATGGGGTGGCAGAAAGAAAAATAGGACCCTCATAGAGGCTGCAAGATCAATGCTGGCAGACTCTAAGCTACCCACCATGTTTTAGACTGAAGCTGTTGGCACAACTTGTTATGTATTGAATAGAGTGTCCATTACTAGACCACACTTCAAAACACCATATGAACTTCTCTACAAGAAAGTTCCTACTATTCATTACCTTAAACCTTTTGGGTGTCAAGTGACTATTCTGAATACAAGTGATCCATTGGGCAAATTTGATGAAAAGACTGATGATGGTTATATTGTGGGATATTCAGCTCATAGTAAGGCGTACAGAGTTTACAATTTATCTGCTAAAAGGATTGAGGAGACATTGAACCTGAGGTTTCTAGAAGACAAGCCTAATGTTCAAGGGCAGGGTCATGTTTGGTCTTTTGACCTTGATTACTTAACTGATTATTTGGGTTATTCTAGACATATGGCTAACCAACAAGCAGATACTAAAGAGTCTCCAACTAACAGTCAGATTCCCGGATGCTGATTCTCGATAGTGAAGTTTGAAGATGATGAGCTACCCATTGTAGTGCCTTCTTTCTCCCCTAACAATTTTTCAGGTGACACTTCTAAAGTTACTTTTGATGAGAGTGAAGACGAGTCCAATTATGCAGAGGATCTTGCTAGGCTGAAGAAACAAGAGTATGCAACTAATCTAGATGCTGAAAGGAATGCTGAGGAGAGTGCAAGTGAAACAATAAGTGGAAACCTCAATTCTATTGAACATGATCCGGTTTCTCCTATCATTTCTGCTGAAGGCTATGCTGTTTCTACTCCCATTTCTACTCGAGTGTCCACAGACTTTGGAGATCCTTATACTCGTTTTCCAAGACCCTCAGATCTTGGTAATAATCAACCCAAAGTTGGAATCTTCACCTCACCTTCTTATGACACTGATTTTGAACCTACTATGACTAATCTTGATTCTTCCATTGAAGTCAACACCACTGCTACTAAAAGGATTCACAATACTCATCCACATTCAAATATTATTGGTGATCCTAATGCACCTGTTAGAACAAGGGGTACTGTGGCAAGTTCTAAATATGGTCAAGTGGCTTTTCTCTCTTATGTCTCAGATCAGCAAAGAGACAATCACACAGACTATGAACATTGTCTGTTTGCTTGTTTTCTTTCTCAAGTGGAACCAACCAGTGTTACTCAGGCTCTTGAAGATTCAAGTTGGCTTGAGGCAATGCAGGAAGAGATGCAACAATTTCAAAATCAGCAAGTTTGGATATTGGTACCACTACGTGATGGCAAGTATGCAATTGGTACTAAATGGATTTTGAAGAATAAGAGAGATGCAAGAGGTGTTGTCATTAAAAACAAAGCAAGATTGGTTGCTCAGGGTTATAGACAAGAGGAGGGGATTGATTATGATGAAGTGTTTGCACCTATGGCTAGAGTTGAGGCCATACGGATTTTCTTGGCTTATGCATCCTACATGGGATTTATGGTATTTCAAATGGATGTTAAAGGCGCCTTCCTGTATGGTGAAATAGAAGAAGAGGTTTATGTCACTCAACCTAAAGGATTTGAAGATCCTGCTCATCCTACTCATGTTTTCAAAGTTGTCAAAGCTCTCTATGGACTACATCAGGCACCACGAGCTTGGTATGCTAGGCTTTCATCATTTCTGCTGAAGCATGGATATCGAAGAGGTGCCATTGATAAAACACTTTTCCTGAAGAAGAATTCCACAGACATTATTCTTGTGCAAGTGTATGTGGATGACATTATTTTTGGATCCACAAAGGAAGCTTGGTGCAGGGAGTTTGAGGAGCTAATGAAGGGAGAATTTCAGATGAGTGCCATGGGAGAAATGACTTTCTTTTTGGGTCTTCAAGTTCAGCAGAAACCTGATGGTATCTTTATAAGTCAGGACAAATATGTGAGGGACATATTAAAGAAGTTTGGTATGGAGAGTGTAAGGACTGCCACTACACCTTATGAAGCTCCAAAGTCAAAGATCAACAATGAAATAGATCCACCAGTGAATGTACATCTTTACAGATCTATGATTGGTTCTTTGATGTATTTAACAGCTTCATGGCCTGATATTACTTTTGCTGTGAGTGTTTGTTCTCGACATCAAGTTAATCCACTTACTTCCCATCTCAATGTTGTTAAGAAGATCTTTAAGTACCTCAAAGGTCAACCTCACTTAGGTCTTTGGTACCCAAAAGAATCTCCATTTAAGCTGGAAGCATATAGTGATAGTGACTATGCTAGTGCAAATCTGGATAGGAGGTCCACTACTGGAGGTTGCCAATTCCTTGGAAAGAGATTGATTTCTTGGCAATGCAAGAAACAGACTATTGTGGCTACCTCATCTACTGAAGCAGAGTACGTTCTTTGCTGCCAATTCTTTGTGGACAGGTTCTTTATATACAAAATCAATTGTTGGATTATGGGTATAACTTCATGAACACAACAATTTTTATTGATAATCAAAGTACCATATGCATTGTTAAAAATCCAGTTTTTCACAGTCGAACAAAACATATTGAAATCGGGCACCACTTTATAAGAGATGCATATGACAAACATTTGATAAAAGTGGTTAAAATTCACACTGATGATAATGTGGCAGATTTGTTAACAAAAGCTTTTGATGGACCAAGGTTTCAACACCTTGTGGTCCATATTGGTATGCTTAACCCTTAACTGCAAAGTTTAAGGGGAGGCATAGGCCTCAGGGGAGGCATATGCCTCAGGGGAGGATTTGTGTATACTTTGCATTGTTTTTTGTAAATTTGTTTGATTTATGATTCTGTTCTCTAACACTAACCAGCTAATGTCATGATAGTTTGTTTGTTTGTTGTTTGGTTTGTGTGTTTCTCTGTGTTTGTTATGTTTTGCAGATTGGTTATTCAGTTGGAATTTACCATGGTTGTTAAGTTGGAATATGGTCAAGAAAACTCTAAAGCTTGTTTCTACTGAATTCAAAGTGCTGAAGTGAGTTATTTGTTTCTACTGAAGACAAAGTACTGAAGTTACAATGTTCATTCAAGAAAAGTACTGAAGCAAATTGTTCATTCATTCATTCGAGAAACAGTTTACAGCTTACAGCTTACAGAGTACAATCAACATCAAATGCAACTACAAGGAAAGTGCTTTACATGAACTACTAATCCTAACCTAGTTCATATCATCTATTCCAACATCTAACAGGCTGTTGGATATGCATGATCGCTCACATCTTTCACACTAGATGCTGGATATGCGTTTGTGAAGTCTTGCATAACCACCCATTCATTCTATCTCGATGACTGGATATGCATGACCGGTACGACGAAGAAGCTAAGGATCAAAATGGGAAGGATGGATTGATGAAAACGATGATAATGACGATGACCACACATGATGATGAAGGAAAATAAAGTTTCCTGTGTGCTTCATCTATAGATTTCAACCAAAATGCAACCCATCCACTATCCTAAAGCATTTCCTCTATACGATATGTGTTGATGCACCATAACCTGATGCAGAAAGACCGAGAACCACCTCTCTATCTTTAGGAAGTGGTGGATTCCTGGCTCGTGGCCTTCGTTGAGGCTGAGGAGCTGGAGGTTGGGAGTAAGATGTTCTCTCCTTACAGGAGTCATCAGAATCATCAACGGCAATGGAAGACACATTCACAACAGCAAGAACAGGCTCTTTCACTCTCTTTGAAGTTGCTTCCTCATCTGAGTCTTCATAAGGTGATACATAAGAACTTATGGATGAGTTGTCTTCATCATTGCCTGGATTGCTTGACAAATAATTCTTCTTCCACCTTTCGAGACTGCTTATGGAGGATGTATTGTCATCTGATGAAAGGGTGATTGGGGAGGATCTACTCATGGTTGATTGTGGTTAATTTTGGAGCATTGATGCAATTAGGGTTTGTGATGTTATTTGGGGTTTTTGATGAAGAGTTATGTGTGCATTGGGATTGTTTTATAGACAGTTTCAAGACTTAATGAGATTTAATGCGTGTGGGTGAAACAGTAAAAAGATATTTACTGAAGCTTCCTGAACACGTGATCTGCTGATTAGTATTCTTCAGAAGATTGATTAGTGTTTCTGCCGAAGTTGAAAGTTAATTTGGGAAAAGTAGCAGTACACGTCAGCTCTGGTCAACATTTTACCAAAATTGGGAAAATACTACTTATTCTCTGTTTGCATATCTTCGTCTCATTAAAAGTTTCCCTCATTACTCACATTCAAAACAATTCCACTTGTGTGACTCTTAACCCTAACTTTCAATTTTTCTCATGGCGCTTCAATTCAAGCATGATCATAATAAAGTCGCCTTTCTGGGAACAGCGAAGGGTGATGAGTTGTATAAACCAATGGTAGAATTCCTACTGAGATCCAAGATTCATTATGCTTTAACGCATTCTCCTGAAGTGATTTATGAATCATTGGTTAAACAATTTTGGGCAACTGCTGAAAAGAGGAATGATACAGAGATTGTAGCTATTGTTGACGGAACAGAGCATATTGTGACAGAGGAGCTGATAAGAAGACAACTTCGTTTGGATGATGCAAATGGGGTTTATCATTCTAATGCGGTGGATATTCTTGCTGGATTAAGAGCTATTGGATATCAGGGTGAAAGGACCGATATGTGGTTGAAGAATCAGTTGTGTCCTATGTGGAGATTTTTGGTTCATACCGTGCTTCAATGTATGAGCAATAAATCTGGAGGATGGGATCAATTTTCTACACAGCTGGGATGTGGTATTGTTTGTCTTTCTCGGGGTTTGACTTATAATTTCTCTAAGTATATTTTTGATAATATGGTTGAAAATATAGATAGGAAAAAGCATAAGTTTTTGATGTACCCTAGGTTTCTTCAGATAATTTTAGACATTACCACACAAGCCCAAGCCTTTTATCCCATAGGAGCGTTAACTGCTAAGCTATTTGCTTCAATGAGAACTAAATTTGAGGGGACACATTTTCCTTTATTAGCAGCTATGTTGCCTCAAGGGAATGAGGTTGCTGATGAGGATAATGTTGTTACTTTACCTTCTTCCAATACTACTGATGGTAATCCTTCGGTTACTATTTATGAGGGCCCTTCTGCTACTGCTGAAGCGTCTAATGTTTCTACTGACTTACCTCCACTCATACCTTTACCTAGACCTAGTCCTAGTCCTTCACCTATACAAGTTTCTCTTGATGAGGTTCAGTTTGATACTGATAGACTGCCCACACCTAGTCCTATTAGGAATCAATTTGAAGGATTTCCTAATTTTGAGCATGTTCCTATTACCACTGAAAGGCCCAATGAAGTTCCCATTACCACTGAGCAATCAGTTGGTGGAGCTGAGGACCCTATTACACTTACCTCAATATATGCTCTGGTGAACAAGTATGCAGGTGAGGTGGCTGATCTCAAGAAGGAGCTTGCAGAGACCAAGTCTACTCTTGGTGGTAAGATTGTGGAGTTGCAGACTAAGGTTAAGAACTTGGAGGAACTACTTGGAAAAAGGGGCAAAAAGAGAGTTTTGGTTTCTTCTGAAGAGGAGCAAGAAGAGACTCAGCATGCATCACTAGGAATCTTGGCTGATGCAGCTCTTACATCTGATGTTTCTTCTCCTATTGCTGCTGAATCTTCAAGGAGAAAGGAGCCTATTATCTTTGCTAGAAAAAGAAGAAGACAATATCTGAATAAGGTATCCACTGAAATTTCAAAGGAGCCAAATGTTGTTGATGCAACTGCTGATGTTCTATTTGAGAAGGTTGCTTCTGAACATGGTCAAGCCTCATTTGTACCAGAACAACCAAATTCTCCACCTTCAGCAGATAATGATGCAGTTTTTATGGCTGGGAGAATTTTTAAGTTGAATTCTTCTTCTGAAGTTTTTTCTACACCTGTTGAGGAATTTTCTCAACATGTTTATTCTGATGTTGTTTTGGATGTTCCTTCTGAAGTTCATTCTATGCATATTTCTCAAATTGGTTCTGCTGAGGAATCTTCTGACAAAGGAAAGGACGCTGTGATTGATGATATGATTGGTTCAGGTTTGGTATCTGAAGAAGAAAATCAAGCTCAAGCTAGAATGTTTTCTGATTATGAAAATATGCAGAAGAGTCGTGTAGTTGCTGAATTTCTTCAAGCTCAGTCTGATTCTAATTTGTCTACAGAGAGAAAACTAGAGCTTGATGCATTATTTCCTAAGATCACTGATGATCAATGGGATGCTTATACTAATCAAGGTGCATCTGATCCTAATCTTGCAAAACTTATTTTAGGAGCATCTTTTGATAGTGCGAATTTTGTGGATCAAATGGTGGCTCTTGGCAATCAAAAGAAGCAAGAAGCGAATGCAAAGAGGAGAGCTATTGTTGCTCAAAGACATAAAGCAAAAAGGGACAAACCAATGACTGTAGCTCAGAAGAGGGCTTATATGAGGAGAGTTGTGAAGAATCGTAGTTCTACTATTTATAATGTTGGCACGTCAATGAAGCAAATCTGTGCATTATCTGATGATGATTTGATCAGAAAGTATAATATGATTATGAAGTTTTCTTCATCTGGTTCTACTTCGTCTTCTACATTGGAAAGGATTGATATGTCTGATGTTCCTAACACAAAGAGACCTAAAATAGTTGATATAGTGGATAATTTTGATGTTGTTTCGCCTCAAGTAATGTCTCAAGTTGTTACTCCTGAAACAACTTCTGAAGCTAATCCTGTCACTAATAAGGTTGTTCCTGCTGAATTTTCTCTTGTTTCTTCTGAAGCATTGCCTAGTGTTGATAATTTGGGTGATCCATTGAATAAGGAAGAAGATCTACAGATTAATAAAGATAAGAAAGCTGGTAGGAGGAAGAAAAGTATGGCTAAAAGGAAACTTAGTTCCTTAAGGAGCTCTGTGAGATTGGCTAGGAAACGTCTTTCAAAGAGTATTTCTTTTGATCTCAAGGCTGCTGAGTCAACTTTTATTAAAGTGGGTACTGTTGATGTTTTTCCTGAAGGAACACATGCTGTATTGATCAATTGGACAGCTGGGAAGCTTAATACTGTTTATCGGTTAGATAATACTTCTTTACAGTTCAAATTCTTGAAGGAAATATTTAATTTGGTGGATAGACACGATTTGAAGATGTTGTATGAACATGTTACTCAGTATTATACAATTCATTCACCACAGGGTTCTGGTTTATATTTATTGGGTGATCTTCAAGTCTTGTTTGATTCTCATTCTTCAGATGGTAAAGGGTATTCTATTTGGAAGGATTCACATAAATGGGAGATTGAGAGTTGGAGATTCTATCCTATGCCATGTGTTCATGTTGTTCAGACGAAATGTGGCATGATTTTGTGTATGTTCTTGGATAAAACTTATCCGTTGTCAGTTTTAATCATGGAAAGAATGCTTAGACAGAAGTTGGAAGTACCTCCTAATCCAGTTGGTAATGATGACCTTCATGCAGAACAATGTGTTGGATTGATTAAAACTCAGCTTATGCAACATAAAGGTTTATCTTGATTGTGGTAATTTGTATGATTTGTACTTTTTGTTTTATTATTAGTTAAAAAAAAAAAAAAAAAAAAAAAAAAAAAAACTATGTATATGTTTTGTTTTTACTAACTTTTCTTGCAGGTTTGTTGTATCTTATTGCTGGTTATTAACTCACCAGATATACCTTGTGTATGTCAAAGAGTTAGCTAGTCCAAAGGGTACAGCTTTGGTAAAGACACATCAAATCTGTTGATAGCTGTAATGGTTTGCTCAAAATCATAGGGTTTGCAACCACCCATGCTTAATTACAGAGTGTTGTATGGTTCTCAATTCACCATGATTTATTCCTTTTTGGAATCCAAGAATTGACTAGCCCACATGTATATGGCTTGTGGTAAAGGCAGTGGTATTCCATATTTGGTAATCAGTTCACCAATTTTAAGAATTGGCTAGTCCTGAGCAAACGGCTACAAGGAAAGACATATCAAATCCGTTCATGGTTGCTGATTTGCTAATAAATCAGATGGTTATCAGTGTACCATGGTTTTCGAACTTAAACATTTGGCTACTCCAGTAGTGATGGCTATTGGTAAAGAGACATCAAATCCATTATTTTCAATGATTCACCTCTCACAGGAGTTAACACACCTGGATGTGATGAGAATAGTTTGAAACTTATATGTTTTGATGTACATGTTGTCATTTGTTGCTGCAAAGATATGGAGTTTCAGAGTTTCTTCATCAAAGAGATGATTTTGTTTTAATTCTTTGCTAATGTTGTTTGACTACAATCCTCGAGTGCTGCAAGGTTAGAGATCTATCAAGAAACTGGAACTTAACCACGTCAAATTCCAGTTTAGGGGAGGATTGTTGGGAATTATGTGAAAGTACGAATTATGTTGTTATTTCTGCTGAATGGATTCTGCCGAAGGGTATGGATTCTGCTGAAGACATAATTCTGCTGTAGATTAGTTTGTTTCTGCGGAAGTTATTATTCCGTGTTTAGTTTATTTAGTTTGGATATACATGAGCTTTATTAGGAAGTGATTGTGTATATCTTATTTAGTTTTATGTTTATACGTTTCTTGGGAAACGGTTTAGGGTTTTGTTTTAGGGTTCCTTGTCTATAAAAGGAACACATTAGAATGAATTATGTACGTGTGCTTAAACAAGTTTTTAATATAACGATCCATAGAGGATCAAAGAAGTTCTTAGTTATCAGCGTTTCATACTTGTGTTTATATTCCGCTACAGAATACAAGTTGTAGAGATTTTCTTTTAGTTTGTTTGTGATTACACAGGCAATACTAATAATCTACGAAGCTTAAGATCTATCAAGGTCTTTTAGTTTTCAACAAAAGCTCCTAATTCTAGCCAAGTATGAACTATTTTAGAATTACTTAAGATTTCCTTTCCACGTGTATCTACCCATACTATCTTCTATGCAATGGAATGTGAAAACATAGGTTACAAGTCTTTTATGGCCAAGACTTGCAACTGGATGGTTTGATATCGCCTTTGCTTAGTGGACAATTTCTCAAAGCTATGGACATATCACAAGTATACCTAATTTAGGTATTTGAAAAATTTATCGAACCTCGGCTAAATATAGTCTAGTCACCTATATTTAACCTAGGGATAGTGGAACATAGTCTGACTAACTATGTTCGACTTAAATTTTTCACATACTGGGTATAGTTATACAAGTGTTATATTCAGGTTAATTTCCTACTTAAACTCGATAAACCACCAGATTCATTAAAAAGATCTAGAGACATGATAGTATCTTACCACTCAGCAAGATCTTAATACTTAATTATACTACCTAATTTCTTTCTTGAAAGTTTTCATTTATGAAATAATCCTAACTACTATCTTGGGATAGTCATCAAATCTTCTCGTCATTCCTTAGAAGTACTAGCCTGATTAGATTTCAAGGATATCATTTCGCCATATTCCTTTAAAATTAACTTTTGATTTTAAAACAAACTTGACATCTCTACCTAAGAATAATGGTAAGCGTACGCTACACTCTTCTAATCGTCAACATATCACATCATTATCGGAACCCCTTATAAATCAGTATGTCAAACTTCACAGTATCACGTTTCTTTGAAACACTAGTAGACATAAACACTATACGATATAGCATTCATCTCGAAACCACCTAAGACATGATCAACTTTGGAAATGGTTTGGATAACCACTTGCCACTAGCAAGACTTTCCCTACAACGATAGTTATCACATCATTACAAGCCATTTCACATCAACAATATCTTACACCTTTGATTAACAACAGTTACCCTAACAACAACAAAACTATTCCATTTTGAGGCACTATATAGACGAAAGTATTAGTTAACCATTTGATGGACTAAGGTGTTCAGAGATCACCCATGAAACAACTAAAGAAACCATACAAATATAAATTAGGCTCCATGCCGCACACTATCACCAAAAACTCCATGTTAGAAATTAAGGTTTTATTGATAGCCTCGATATAATAAGATATGATTCGTTTTGAGAATCGGGAAAAGCCAAACTTTAGGCATTTTGGACTCTATAAGATTTTAACAAAACCCTTTAGATTATCAACTTAAGCCACATGGTACATAATACATTCCATGACCAGAAACTTGAAAACGCAAAGGTTAGGATTCGGCGTATACACCCTCATGTTCCTAGACACTTCAACATCGGATAACACACACTGAATTCCGAGACGGAATTCCCATTAAGGTGGTGAGACTGTAACCACCCATATTTTTAGGTTACTTTTCATTTTTGAGAATTTACTATTCACTCTCACTATTCATTGTAACACCCCCAAAATATCGCAGCGGAAGATTGTGTCGTTGGGGTGCTACTTCATAATACAAAGTACAAGTTATAGAAAACGACCTCTAAATGAGACGTTTTGAAAAGTTACCATTCGATTAATGAAATCAGAGTTACAAACAATGAGGTCCCAAAGTATAATATATAATGTTTACAAAATGTTTCGAATGGTAAATGACAAAAGCATAAGTCTTCAAAATATGTCGTGCGACTCTATGTTCCATGCAACAGCTATCGTCTTATTGACCTGAGATAAACATGCTAAAGTGTCAACACAATGGTTGGTGAGTTCATAGAGTTTGTTTTGAATAAGTCGAAAAGCCTTTAAAGAATGTTCACACAGCAAAGGCATTGTAAATCCACTCAGTTCCAAGTTCCGCCCATACAAAACTTGCAACCTGTGTGTTTACAACCCACTGCTAAAATATAGTACATTTTATAGTTAAGCACACATACAGACATAATAGTTCACATTATTGCACTTAGTGTTGCTCCGTCTATATTGGGAGACTTTCAAGTTGGACTGCTCCGTTTATGTTGGGAGACTTATCATCGTCGAACGAGGGGACTGCTCCGTGTACGTTGGGAGACTTATCATCGTCTTATCATGTGAACGAGGGGACTGCTCCGTCTATATTGGGAGACTTACCATCGACTTATCATACGAACGAGGGGACTGCTCCGTCTATATTGGGAGACTTACCATCGACTTATCAAGTATAAGGCAATCAAGTATAATGCAATCAAGTATAATGCAATCAAGTATAATGTTTTGTGTATTTGTAAAAGTATAAAGCCAGTGTTTGAGCATGTATCTCCCCCAAAGAGTTTGTAAAACAAGCATTAAAAGAGTAGGGGCTATGACTCACCTTAATAAATGTGATATCCAATGTATAACGAACCGATGTATAAGCCGAGAAACCTCTACGCGCAACCTAGAATATGTGTTGAGTCTTAGGTTCTAAAACAACGAATTGAATGTATAAACATGCCTTATATAGTTATTACATCAATTATGCTTGGATACTGAACATTTGTGAAGTCGTATAAGTGTTTACGTTTCGTTTATTTAAGTTTTCCCCGTCTATATCTACCCGTTATTTCTAAACCGTAATTGATCACGACTCGGTTTTTATGTCCTCGGAAAGGTAATTAAATGTACTAAACAGATTAGTGGGTCCTACAGCCCCAGAAATTATTTAACTAATGTGAAATTACCAATTTACCCTTAGATGTACTAGTTATTTCAATCAGCAGCAAACTGTCTCACGGTTTTAGTCATAAGTCGAGTTATACAACTCCATTTAACGCACGGCCAGTGGCCACGTTCAAATTAGGGTGTTAGCTACAACTTTTATTCTTTGACCAACAGTTGGTTATATGCAAGTTTTATGAGCTTTACTCGTTTGAAATCTGTTACTCAGTTTTGGCTCAAGTTTATTCATCGGGATGAGTTACGGCACGAGCCACCCGGAAAAATGACCAAAAGACGTAGATCTATAATCCTATGTTATTACCTAAGTTTTTCAGTCCACTAATTTTACCCAATAATTACGTTTACAGCACATGTCCAGTTTCTGTTTTTCAATACTAGTCCTTTTGACGATTTCTAGTGGTTTAGTCCATTTATCCAAGCACAATCGACCATAATAAGCATATAAAACATATTACATACATTAAATACCAGTATTTACAGAAATCAAATGATAACATAAAAGTCTGCTTACAATCCTTGTGATGAAATTTAACTAGAACCATGAACAAGAACACTAATTTCTAAACCCTTTCAACCAAAACCCTAGCTTCCAATCCTTCAATACAATTCTTGCAAAACTTTGCTAGCCTTGATATAACCCTTGTGAAAACCTTATGAATCCAGCCCTAGTACCCTTGTGTAGCTCCTAATTCAACCATGGAATCACCAAATAAACTTAAGATTCATGTAGAGAACAACTAAGCCTTCAACTCTTATGTGTAACTTGGAACATGGAAATCAAAGATGAAGGGTTGTGTGATTTAAGTGTGTCTCATTAATGGTGATGAGAAAAGGAAGAGAATGATCTTGCTATTTATATTAAGATGAGGAGGTTAAAGGTGTAGGATATTTCTAAGACTTAAGTCTTAAGTTTAAGACTTAAGACTTAAGTAACTTAATACATGTATAAGCTTCCTATGTAAGTTTCATGTCCTTATCATGATGATCACTTATAAAACGCCCCATGTGGCTTAAATTTCGTTCAAGGCCTATCTAGGATGACTAGATATGAGTTGCTTGGTATTATCTTGTTTACGGAGTGAGTTTTGGTCCCGTTAATCGCTAACTGTAAGTCGTAAAGTCACGAAACTTAAAACCGGGTATACTAAAAATATGAAACTTGTAAATATGTTAAAACTTGTTAATATACTCCATATAAGCATATTAAATGAGTGATAAGTTCTATCGGGTTTCTTAAACGCTGCTAAAACTGGAAACGCGGGTCTAAAACGCGCAAATCGCATAAAATGCAAAACTGGAAAACGTAAAATTCTAAAACTTATGAAAATGTCACGGAAGGTGAAAAACTAATATTTCTCTTGTTTGTAATGTTTTCGGACATATAGGGATGCCTAAAGGTCGTTTAAACCTAAACGTAAATCTCAGACACGGTTTCGTGAAATTTGCAGAAGTGACCCGATTAGTGTCAAATTATCGGATTATTACAAAAATAGGCTAACTTACAAGAATATGAAATAAAAAATTTTGGTGATGAATAGTAAAAATGAATAATAATGGTGAATAGTAAATTCCCGAAAATGTGAATTGTTACAGTCTCCACCCCTTAAGGGAACTTCGTCCCGAAGTTCTGTTGATGTCAACTACTTATAGCGTGTCTAAGAAAAGTGTGGTCTCTAAAACAGTGGGGTTCTCTCTTATTCAACAGGAATAGTGTATGGGTTACGTTGTAATACACCCATAATGTGGTTAGGAAATCGTATCGGGTGCAAATAAGCCCACTTATTTATAATTCATTACTTACATAAAGAAGCGTCCAAATTTATGTAATTAATGGGTTATAAACATATGGTTCGGTGGTTTATAACTTCTTTATTTGAATAAAGAGGCGTCCCAATCCATTCAAATAAGGAGATTATAAATCACCCTACTTAAGATTTCCCGACACAAAACTCGCTTGTAGATAATAAGATAACCAAGTCATCAAATCCCTAAAGCTAAGTAATAATATTATTTAACTCAAATCTCACGTCTCATCAAACAAGAACTGTCACAAGATCAAGTTAAATAATTAGTTATTATTGAGCTTGATGAGTGTGTAAATACTCATCATTTTTGGTCAAATCTGAACTGCAAAACATTTAAAAACACTCAGAAATGCATCAAAATACTGAAAATATTCCAAAATTGTGTTTTATATGTTTCAGATGCAAAATGTTTAAAATCAGATGAAAAACGAGCTAAGTTTGCATAATTGGCAGTTTCAGTCCCTCAACTTTCAAATCTTGACTAAATCAGTCCCTGAGCATTTGTTTTGGAATAAAAGTCAACCCAAGTCCTTTCAAAATCAAAATTTATCAAAAAATGATCCTTGGGTAAAAAGTTTGGGGAATTTACAAGTTTGGTCCTTCAAGTTTCAAAATTGGCAAAAATAGTCCTTGGAAGTTTAAAATGGAAAATTATCTTTTATGGTCCTTGTACTAATGAAACTTGGCAATAATGACCCTTGGAACAACTTTGCAAAATTGGCAATTTCAGTCCTCAAGTTTGGTGAATTGCAACAATGGTCCTTGTTATTAATAAACACCCTTGAACCCCCCTTGGACCATGAACCCTGCCAAAACACCCTTGACCCCTTGACCCTTGAACCCCCTACCTATTAATACTCCCGGTCAAACAGTCAACTCCCGCCCTATCTTTTTCCCTCCAAAATCCTTTCTTCCTCACCCACTGTCTGCAAACCCAATCACCACACCATGCTTCCATCTCAACATACCACCACCTTATCACTCCACCTCAACAACAAAACAAGGTGCATTAAATGCCTCTTCCTTCCTTGCACTCAACTCCCCCTCCAACTGGCAATACCATTTTGGCGCCAAAATTCATCAAACGGCTTATATCAACTCCAATAATCCAATGGCCCAGAGGAGAGGTGGGAAATGCTCAGAGGACAAGTGGAAGACTTTTTGTTGATAAATAGAAGGAAGAGAAGGCAGAGGAGGAGAGTAATTAATTTTTATAATTTCTTGTAAAATCGTTTTTATTATCAATGTCTTAGTTTAAGTCTTAAATTGTAATTCTCAGTTTCTATGTACTAAATATAAGTTACTTAATCGTTTGTAATCCAGTTCAAGTTCTAATTAAAAGTTTATCCAAGTTTCTTGTTTTTAAGTTTTCTTTTATTTATGCAGTTTTAAATAATCTAAAAGCCAGGCTTCAATAAGCTTCATTATAACTCAAACAAGCTTACTAAAGCTTCCCATAGCTTTTAGTAAGCTTATAACTCAGTTTCAAGTAAATTGGGTACTTGGTCAACAAAAGTCAAACTGCAGTAATACTGGTTGAACCTCCTCTGGATTGCTGATATAATGATGGAATTGGGTTGAAATTCAGTTGGTTTTGGGATAAAAACAGTTGTAGGTTGTGGTTGAGTGAATTTGTTTGGCAAACCATAGTGGCTAAGGATTCAAGTGAGTTTAACTTTCAAAACTGAATCATTGAACATTCTGTTTTAGTTGTGCTTAATTGTTGTTTCTATTGTTTCTAGTTCTATTTAAGTAGTTGGAATATAAATTTGTTACTACCATTGGCTAGATTAGAAGAACAGGTTAGTTAGATTGCATTTTAGTGTGGTAAGTGGTGTTTGGATCATTAGATAAATCTGAGTTAGAGGTAAGAGTTTTAGTAGAATACTGTTGCAGTAGACTTAATTAGGACCATTAAGTAGATTTGGATTTTTAAATTGCACCTTAGTTCATCAAAAGTCAAATTTCACTTTAAATCTATCCTAGGATTAAAACAGTTAGAATTTAACCATTCATTAGCTTAATCTAGGCTCAGATTTGGAAGTATTAGCTTATTTCAGTTTTACTTTAGCTTATTTCATCAATCTCAGTTCACAAATATGATTCAAATCTCAGTTTGGTCAATGATCAACTTCTGTTTCAAAAGTCAAAAATTGTAAAACTCAGTTTTCACCAACCTTTGTTGATTTTTCAAAGCTTCAATTTTGGTTCAATTCAAGTGAAATTTTGGGCTTAACAACTTCAGTTGGTCAAGAGTGGGAATCTGATTTTTGTGAAATTTTAGTAATTTTCTATAAGCTCCTACATAGCTTGCAAATGGGCCAAAAGTGCCCTGTGCACATGCTCAGCATACACTGAATGTGCACAGGTTTGTGCAGAAGCTCTCAACAAGCTCATGAGAGCTTGTCTTGGTCTGATTTTTGGTTTATATGCTCCTTGCCAGGTCTAATTGAGATTGTGATATTTGGTTTTGGGTTTCAACTAGGGTAGACAACTTATTTTTAAGCTTGAAATCAGCACACCAGAACTGAACTTTCTTATTTGATTTTGAACTCATAAGCTAGTAGCTGGTTGTCTAGAGGTTTATAGCAGCTGGAATTAGTTTTTTATAGATAAGTTTGGCATATTTTAGCTTCTGCTTTCATTTGGTGGTCTTTAGTGCTTATTTGCTTAATTTGAGTGCATATTTGTAAGCACATTTCACTACAGCTTCATAATCTTGCACACTAGTATATGTTTTTATATTTTTCATAAATTTAGAATAATATTTTAGACTTTTGCTGAATTTTTCATAATTTTCCATTACTGTTTGCTATTTTTCTTTATTTTAATCAGTTTTTAGGACTTTTTAAATAGCTTTTAATACAAATAAATCAGAAAATATTCAAAAAAATAAGTTTTCAATTTTCATAGATTAAGATAAATATAAAAAGCCAAAAAAATATTTTTCCATAATTTTCCTAGTTTAAATAGTAATTTTTAGCAATTTAATTAGTTTTAAATAGTTTTTAAATCATAGAAATTTGAATATAAATCAGAAAAATATAAAATTAGTTTTGAAAATTCTCTTTAGTTATTTTAGATTTTTGAAAAATAGTTTCAAAATTTTCCTCTTTAATTTCATAATTGTTAGTATTTTAATTTAGTTTTAAAGTTTAAAATTAGTTTTTAATTCAAATTCATAAAAGAAAAATCAAGAAAATCCAATTTTAAAAATAGTGATAGAGTTTATTTAATATAATTTAGCTTTTAATTTTCTTTAATTTTTCCTTTGTCATCTAGTATCAATCATAACCCCTTTCCTGTTCAATATCACTCGATCACTACGCGTTTAGCTTCAATCGCACAGCTCGTTGGGACTTAACGACCTGGGAAACACTATGCTCTCCTGGACTTAATTGCTTTGGTTCTAGAATGTCTAACTTTTATTTCGGTTGACCATTCACAAGTGGTTGACTTGTGTAATAAACCTGACCGTTTGGGACCGATCAAATTTTGGCGCCGCTGCCGGGGAGCTGTGCTAACAATCTTACGTCTAGCAGATTAGTGATTTGAATATTCACTCCTTGTTCATACCATCTATATATGTTTATATTTTCTTATAAAAATCCAAAATCCAAAACATATTAAAACCTTAAAACCCAAAAAGATTCTTCTTTCCCCATTTTCATAATTTCCTTGACTCTGAAATTTCTTAGAGTTAACTCTTGTGTATGCGAACTCGCTCTTCTAGGTCTGTGAGCCCATTTCGTGAGCTTGTCAGGATTCCAAGAAGGCGTATCCGTAGACGTTCTGCCCCATCAATCGGATCTGAGATCCGGACTGCTCGCACTACTTCCGTTATCATGGCGGAAGAACGTCCTATGTGCGAGCTTCTCCGGCACCCATCGATGGGTATGGAGATGCTATTGTTATTCCTGCCATTGTGGTGAAAATTTTGAACTTCAAAACGGGTTACTAAATCTTGTGACCTCAAGTCAATTCTATGGTTTTGAGAGGGATGATCCTCATGCTCATATTCGATGGTTTAACAAGATTGCATCTACCATCAAATACAAGAATGTCCCTACCGATGCTGTCAAACTTCTTCTCTTCCCATTTTCCCTCGAGGGGCAAGCCCGGATTTGGCTTGAAAAACAACCCCCTCAATCGATCAAAACATGGGAAGACCTGGTGAAGAAATTTGTGAACGAGTTCTATCCACCTTCTAAAACCACGAGTCTTAAAAACGAAATCATCAAGTTCACACAAAAGTTTGATGAATCCTTCAGTGAATCGTGGGATCGTTTTAAGGAGTTGCTCCGCAAATGTCCTCACCATGGTTTCTCCGAGTTGATGCAACTCGATACTTTCTATAATGGAGTGAGTCAATCTGATCAAGATTCTCTCAATTCCTCCGCGGAGGAAATTTCTTGAGCAAAACTGTCAAAGAAGCTTTAGCGATAATTTAAAACAAGTCTAAAGTCCGACCTGCACGAAGCAAACCGGTTGTTTCCCAAGTCGGTGTTGGTCCTTCGCTTCATCGCCCGTGAGTCAATCTAGCACCGATGCCAAGATTGACAAACTCACGAAAGCAATTCAAGCTTTGGTTCTCTCCAACCAAAAGAAAGTTTCTTTTCCACAAGCTTCACCTCCTGCTGAAGTTAAGAAAGTGGAAGTATGTGTTACTTGCGGTGGCCCCATGCCTATTACAACTGTATGGCCACCGATGGTAACCCTTTTGAAGCAAACGCTGTGGCCGGGATTTCCAATTCAGGAGGCAACCAATACCGTGCTCCTATGGACCCGAACCACCGTCCTAACCACTACCCTGGACCACCGGTTTCAACCAAAACCAAAACCGTAATCAAAATCAGAATAGAACGAACCAAGGTTTTCAAAACCAAGGTAATTTTAGTCAGAATAACGGTTTTCAAAATCAAAGTCAAAATTTCCAAAACCAAGGAAATTTTAATAGAAACCAAGGTCAAGGAAATTTCAACCCAGGGTATTTTCATGGCAATAATCAAGGAAATTTCCAAAATCAAGGCCCTAATCCAAACAATAGAGGCCGGAATTTTCCTACACAAACTCAAGCCATTGTTCCAACTAGACCATCATCTGATGAGTTGTTGAAGCAATTCATGAAATCCCAAGAGGAAATGAATAGGTTGTTGGTAAGCCGATTTCGACATTAAGAAGTCTTTAAATGATCGACCCTCGGGCTCATGTACTTTACCTAGCAACACGATCGCTAATCCGAGGGCGATGCAAAGGCGATCACAACCAGAAGTGGTGCTTCATATGATGGACCCGCTATTCCTACTACCTCTTCTTCTTCTCTCCCAAAGGTAGTGGAAAGTGAACCTGAGGCGACAAAGGACCAAGTGCAACCCACTAGCTCACAAAGTACCGCACATGTCCATCCTCAAGTTGTCCCGAAACCCAAATCCAAACCAGGAGTTATTTTTGAACCTCCTGTAGCTCCAGTTGAAAACCCCAAATCCAAAACTTCTATTCCTTACCCATCACGTTTAAATGAGCAAAAGCTCCGCGAAAAAGCCAGTCATCAAATGGAGAAATTTTTTCAAATTTTCCAAGAACTACATTTTGACATAAGCTTTGCGGATGCTATCATGCTGATGCCCAAGTTTGCATCAACTCTCAAACACATGTTAAGCAACAAGGAAAAACTGTTTGAGATGGCTAAAACTCCTCTGAACGAGAGCGCTCAGCAGATTGTTAAAGAAGCTTCCCGAAAAGCTTGGAGATCCTGGAAAATTTCTTCTACCTTGTGTTTTCCAGGAATGATTGAATGCTTTGCCCTCGCCGATCTTGGTGCAAGCATCAATCGGATGCCTTATTCAGTATGGAAGAAACTTTCTCTTCCGGAACTTATTCCTACCAGCATGACTCTTGAGCTTGCAGATCGTTCTATATCGCGTCCTCTTGGCATCGCCGAGGATGTATTCGTGAAAGTAGGAAAGTTCCATTTTCTAGCTAACTTTGTGGTTGTTGATTTCGATGCCGATCATCAGGTTCCCCTCATTGTTGGACGAGGATTCCTGAGAACGGGCCGTGCTCTCATTGATGTATTTGAGCAAGAAATCACATTACGTGTGGGTAATGAAGCTGTCACCTTTAACCTTGATCAAACTTCAAGGTACTCCGCTAACTATGATGCTGAATCGGTTAATCGAATCGATGTAATTGATATTGCTTCAGAGGAGTACTCTCAAGAGTTTCTTGGTTATTTTTATAATTATGTGAGTGGGGATCCCACCACATCTTCTCAACCAATTATTGCCGATCCTTCCCCCTCTCTTACTCCGTTTAAGGGGGGTGACTTCTTTTTAGAAGAGATCGATGAGTTTCTTGCTAATGATGAATCAATTCCGCCGGGAATTGATAATGGTGTTTATGATTCGGAGGGAGATATCCTTTATCTTGAGCAATTGTTAAATGAAGATCCATTACCGTCACTCCCTCCTAAAGAGATCACGATTGAAGAAATCAAATCCGTACAAACATCTACTGAAGAATTTCCCGAGGTTGAACTTAAGGACCTACCTCCTCATCTCAGTATGCATTCTTGGAGGGTGATGATAAATTACCCGTCATAATTGCTAAGAACTTAACGGAGGAGGAGAAGACTGCTCTCATAAAGGTCTTGAAGTCACACAAGCAAGCAATTGCTTGGAAACTCTCCGACATTAAGGGTATCAACCCCGAGTTTTGTACTCACAAAATCTTGATGGAGGATGACTTCAAACCAGCATCCAACATCGAGAAGGGTGAATCCTCAGATTCATGAGGTTATCAAACAAGAGGTTCTCAAACTTCTTGATGCCGGTTTAATTTACCCGATCTCGATAGTCCTTGGGTCATCCCATCCACGTGTTCCGAAAAGGGGTGGCATAACTGTTGTCACAAATGAAGAAAACGAGTTAATTCCAACTCGATTGGTTACGGGATGGCGTGTGTGTATTGACTATCGCAAGTTAAACGAAGCCACCCGTAAAGACCATTTTCCTCTACCCTTCATGGATCAGATGCTTGAGAGACTAGCAGGAAACGAATACTATTGTTTCCTAGATGGTTTCTCGGGTTATTTTCAGATCCCCATTGATCCGCAGGATCAAGAAAAGACCACATTCACCTGCCCATACGGAACTTTTGCCTACAGAGGTATGCCTTTTGGCCTATGTAACGCTCCTGGCACGTTCCAACGATGTATGATGGCAATTTTCCACGACATGATCGGGAAACAATGGAGGTGTTTATGGATGACTTCTCGGTCATTGGGGACTCATTTCACACATGTCTCTCCCATTTAGAAAAAATGCTAAAACGGTGTGAAGACACCAATCTTTGTCTAAATTGGGAGAAGAGCCATTTTATGGTCAAGGAAGGAATTGTCCTGGGCCATAAGATTTCAAAAAATGGGATTGAGGTTGACAAAGCAAAAGTGGATGTCATTGCCAAATTGCCTCATCCTACTACCGTCAAAGGTATTAGGAGTTTTTTAGGTCATGCCGGTTTTTATCGCAGATTCATACAAGATTTTTCTAAAATCGCTCGGCCCATGACTCATCTCCTTGAGAAGGATGCTCCTTTTATCTTCTCACCTGAGTGCATCGAAGCTTTTGAAACATTAAAGAAAAAGCTTACGGAAGCACCCATTCTAGTTGCCGTGGGATTTACCCTTTGAGCTCATGTGCGATGCAAGTGATTTTGCTATCGGTGCAGTCTGGGGGCAACGTAAAACCAAGCATTTTCAGCCTATCCACTACGCGAGTAAGACTATGATTGAAGCTCAAACCCATTACACCACTACGAAAAAGAATTATTAGGCGTGGTGTATGCGTTTGAAAAGTTTCAGCCATACCTAATCTTGACCAAATGCGTGGTGTATACGGATCACTCGGCTCTCAAATATCTCTTTGCAAAACAAGATGCAAAGCCGAGATTGCTCCGTTGGGTTCTCCTCCTGCAAGAATTTGATATCATTATACGTGATAAAAAGGAGCGGAGAACCTGGCTGCTGATCATCTGTCCGTCTAGAAAACCCTGATGTGTTCGAGAAAAAGGAAATAAATGAAACATTTCCTCTCGAAACACTCAATGTGGTTTCTTTTCGTGAAGACTCTTCTACCCCATGGTTTGCTGACTTTTCAAATTACCATGCGGGTAACTTTGTGGTGAAAGGGATGTCGTCCCAACAAAAAAACAAATTCTTTAAAGATGTAAAACATTACTTCGGGACGACCCTACTTATTCAAAATTTATGCGGATCAAGTCATCAGGCGATGTGTGTATGGTCAGGAAGCCAATGACATTCTCAAGGCTTGCCATTCTGGACCTACTGGGGGACATCATAGTCCCAACTACACTGCCAAGAAGGTGTTTGATTCCGGATTTTATTGGCCCACGATTTACAAGGACGCCCACGAATTTGTTAAAACCTGTGACGCTTGTCAACGTCACGGAAATATCTCACAAAGAAATGAAATGCCGCAAAACGCCATTCAAGTGTGTGAGATTTTTGACATCTGGGGCATTGACTTTATGGGGCCATTTCCTTCATCTCGAGGAAATAAATACATACTCGTGGCCGTTGACTATTTGTCAAAATGGGTTGAAGCAAAAGCTTTACCCACTAATGATGCCCGAGTTGTTGTGAAATTCTTAAAATCTCTTTTTGCTAGGTTTGGAACTCCACGAGCAAAAGTATGGTGTAACTCACCGTCTCTCTACTGCATACCACCCCCAAACAAGTGGGCAAGTAGAAGTTTCCAACCGAGGGATTAAAAGAATTCTGGAGAGGACAGTAGGCGAAAACCATGCCTCTTGGTCGGATAAGCTAGATGACGCACTCTGGGCTTTCCGTACAGCTTATAAAACACCCATCGGGTGTACTCCATACAAGCTAGTGTACGGAAAGGCGTGTCATCTGCCGATTGAGCTTGAGCACAAAGCATATTGGGCCTTGAAACATGCCAACTTCGATATTCAGACAGCTGGTGATCACCGGAAAGTTCAAATGAATGAATTAAATGAACTCCGTGATCAAGCATACGAGAACTCTTTGATCTACAAAGAAAAGACAAAGAAAATTCATGACTCCAAAATCAAACACCGCGTTTTCAACGTCGGTGATCGAGTCCTTCTTTTCAACTCAAGATTGAAGATTTTCTCAGGAAAACTAAAATCCCGGTGCGGACCATTCACCATCACTAATGTATTTCCTTATGGAACTATTGAGTTATCTCAACCCGATGGTCCAAATTTTAAAGTGAATGGTCATCAATTGAAGCATTATTTTGGAGAGGACATTCCACATGTGGTTGTCCCGGATCTACAAACTTTCCCCATGAACCAATGAATGGAGGGATCGAGTCAAGCTAGCGACTCGGGAATCAAAAACAGTAGCACACTATATGGGTTTTCACCCGTATATCTGACTTCTTTCTATTTTCTACCACCCTAGTGTGGGGGAGTTGCCCCACACTGTTGTATATAAATTTCAAAAAAAAAAAAAAAAAAAAAAAAAAAAAAAAATCACAAAAATAATGGCCGTAGTATTTTCCTTTTACGTTCTATGTTTCGGCATAACCGCCGGTACTTTGAATATTGAGGGCAATATTCATTTCTAGTGGGGGGGGGGGAATTCTCACGAATTTTATCATGTAATTATACGCCCAATTCCCCGTTTTTGGCCAAAATTTTTTTTTGGAGTAAGTGTTTTGCACTTACTCAGCTTACTGATTATCATCCGCCATGTCTAATAAACAAAAGGATTGGCTAATCCGGAGCAAACGGCTCTTGGTAAAGATATCTCAAATCCGTTGACGGCTTGCAATTTGCCCAAAATTGTATGGTGTTCACTCACTATATCTTTAAACTAGTGAAGAGTTGGCTAGCCCGCAAGTTTATGGCTTGTGGTAAAGGCAGTTGGAAAACCATAATTGGTAATCAGCTCACCAAAGATAGTATATATTATCTAAGAGTTGGCTAGTCCAGAAGCAACGGCTTCTGGTAAAGACAAATCAAAACCGTTGAAAGCCGGTGATTTGCTCAAAATCATTTGGTTATCATTGTACCAAGGTTCTTACTTGAACTGAAAAAATTGGCTACTCCAGAAGTAATGGCTTTTGGTAAAGAGATTCAAATCCATTAAGTTTTCTCAAAAGATTGCTAGGGACTAGAAATAGTTTAGTGTGGGGGATTGATGAGTGTGTAAATACTCATCATTTTTGGTCAAATCTGAACTGCAAAACATTTAAAAACACTCATAAATGCATCAAAATACTGAAAATATTCCAAAATTGTGTTTTATATGTGTCAGATGCAAAATGTTTAAAATCAGATGAAAAACGAGCTAAGTTTGCATAATTGGCAGTTTCAGTCCCTCAACTTTCAAATCTTGACAAAATCAGTCCCTGAGCATTTGTTTTGGAATAAAAGTCAACCCAAGTCCTTTCAAAATCAAAATTTATCAAAAAAATGATCCTTGGGTAAAAAGTTTGGGGAATTTACAAGTTTGGTCCTTCAAGTTTCAAAATTGGCAAAAATAGTCCTTGGAAGTTTAAAAATGGAAAATTATCTTTTATGGTCCTTGTACTAATGAAACTTGGCAAGAATGACCCTTGGAACAACTTTGCAAAATTGGCAATTTCAGTCCTCAAGTTTGGTGAATTGCAACAATGGTCCTTGTTATTAATAAACACCCTTGAACCCCCCTTGGACCATGAACCCTGCCAAAACACCCTTGACCCCTTGACCCTTGAACCCCCTGCCTATTAATACTCCCCAGTCAAACAGTCAACTCCCCCCTATCTTTTTCCTCCAAAATCCTTTCTTCCTCACCCACTGTCTGCAAAACCAATCACCACACCATGCTTCCATCTCAACATACCACCACCTTATCACTCCACCTCAACAACAAAACAAGGTGCATTAAATGCCTCTTCCTTCCTTGCACTCAACCCCCCCCCCCCAACTGGCAATACCATTTTGGCACCAAAATTCATCAAACGGCTTATATCAACTCCAATAATCCAATGGCCCAGAGGAGAGGTGGGAAATGCTCAGAGGACAAGTGGAAGACTTTTTGTTGATAAATAGAAGGAAGAGAAGGCAGAGAAGGAGAGTAATTAATTTTTATAATTTCTTGTAAATTCGTTTTTATTATCAATGTCTTAGTTTAAGTCTTAAATTAATAAGTTACTTAATCGTTTGTAATCCAGTTCAAGTTCTAATTAAAAGTTTATCCAAGTTTCTTGTTTTTAAGTTTTCTTTTATTTATGCAGTTTTAAATAATCTAAAATCCAGGCTTCAATAAGCTTCATTATAACTCAAAAAAGCTTACTAAAGCTTCCCATAGCTTTTAGTAAGCTTATAACTCAGTTTCAAGTAAATTGGATACTTGGTCAACAAAAGTCAAACTGCAGTATACTTGGTTGAACCTCCTCGGATTCTGATATAATGATGGAATTGGGTTGAAATTCAGTTGGTTTTGGGATAAAAACAGTTGTAGGTAGTGGTTGAGTGAATTTGTTTGGAAAACCATAGTGGCTAAGGATTCAAGTGAGTTTAACTTTCAAAACTGAATCATTGAACATTCTGTTTTAGTTGTGCTTAATTGTTGTTTCTATTGTTTCTAGTTCTATTTAAGTAGTTGGAATATAAATTTGTTACTACCATTGGCTAGATTAGAAGAACAGGTTAGTTAGATTGCATTTTAGTGTGGTAAGTGGTGTTTGGATCATTGGATAAATCTGAGTTAGAGGTAAGAGTTTTAGTAGAATATCATTGCAGTAGACTTAATTAGGACCATTAAGTAGATTTGGATTTTTAAATTGCACCTTAGTTCATCAAAAGTCAAATTTCACTTTAAATCTATCCTAGGATTAAAACAGTTAGAATTTAACCATTCATTAGCTTAATCTAGGCTCAGATTTGGAAGTATTAGCTTATTTCAGTTTTACTTTAGCTTATTTCATCAATCTCAGTTCACAAATTGGATTCAAATCTCAGTTTGGTCAAAGATCAACTTCTGTTTCAAAAGTCAAAAATTGTAAAACTCAGTTTTCACCAACCTTTGTTGATTTTTCAAAGCTTCAATTTTGGTTCAATTCAAGTGAAATTTTGGGCTTAACAACTTCAGTTGGTCAAGAGTGGGAATCTGATTTTTGTGAAATTTTAGTAATTTTCTATAAGCTCCTACATAGCTTGCAAATGGGTCAAAAGTGCCCTGTGCACATGCTCAGCATACACTGAATGTGCAGGTTTGTGCAGCTCTCAACAAGCTCATGAGAGCTTGTCTTGGTCTGGTTTTTGGTTTATATGCTCCTTGCCAGGTCTACTTGAGATTGTGATATTTGGTTTTGGGTTTCAACTAGGGTAGACAGCTTATTTTTAAGCTTGAAATCAGACACCGAGGCTGAACTTTCTTATTTAATTTTGAACTCATAAGCTAGTAGCTGGTTGTCTAGAGGTTTATAGCAGCTGGAACTAGTTTTTTATAGATAAGTTTGGCACATTTTAGCCTCTGCTTTCATTTGGTGGTCTTTAGTGCTTATTTGCTTAATTTGAGTGCTTATTTGTAAGCACATTTCACTCAGACTTCATAATCTTGCACACAAGTATATGTTTTTATATTTTTCATAAATTTAGAATAATATTTTAGACTTTTCCTAAATTTTTTATAATTTTCCATTACTGTTTGCTATTTTTCTTTATTTTAATCAGTTTTTAGGACTTTTTAAATAGCTTTTAATACAAATAAATCAGAAAATCTTCAAAAAAATAAGTTTTCAATTTTCATAGATTAAGATAAATATAAAAAGCCAAAAAAATATTTTTCCATAATTTTCCTAGTTTAAATAGTAATTTTTAGCAATTTAATTAGTTTTAAATAGTTTTTAAATCATAGAAATTAGAATATAAATCAGAAAAATACAAAATTAGTTTTGAAAATTATCTTTAGTTATTTTAGATTTTTTAAAAATAGTTTCACAATTTTCATCTTTAATTTCATAATTTTTAGTATTTTAATTTAGTTTTAAAGTTTAAAATTAGTTTTTAATTCAAATTTATAAAAGAAAAATCAAGAAAATCCAATTTTAAAAATAGTGATAGCGTTTATTTAATATAATTTAGCTTTTAATTTTCTTTAATTTTTCCGTTGTCATCTAGTATTAATCATAACCCCTTTCCTGTTTAATATCACTCTATCACTACGCGTTTAGCTTCAATCGCACAGCTCGTTGGGACTTAACGACCTGGGGAAACACTATGCTCTCCTGGACTTAACTGCTTTGGTTCTAGAGTGTCTGACTTTTATTACGGTTGACTATTCACAAGTGGTTGACTTGTGTAATAAACCTGACCGTTTGGGACCGATCAGAGCTCCATATTTTTAATGACTCGATTAAATTATGTGGTTTCCTTATAATTACTAAAGTCATATCATCCAACAACGTGGATCTAAACAAACAACTAACAAGAAGCATATGCGCACGAAGTGTGTGTAAGGCAATTACAGTCGAGAGTCTTAACGTATAAAGCGCTTATAGTCCATAGGCTCTTAAATGCAACCTAGTTCTCTATAAACAATTCTCGATACTACTGTAACACCCCAAAAATAGCCAAGTGTCGCGGAAGATTGTGTCGTTGGGGTGCTACTTCAGAATACAAAGTACAAGTTATAGAAAACGACCTCTAAATGAGACGTTTTGAAAAGTTACCATTCGATTAATGAAATCAGAGTTACAAACAATGAGGTCCCAAAGTATAATATATAATGTTTACAAAATGTTTCAAATGGTAAATGACAAAAGCATAAGTCTTCAAAATATATCGTGCATTCATCGACTTCATGTTCCATGCAACAGCTATTGTCTTATTGACCTGAGATAAACATGCTAAAGTGTCAACACAATGGTTGGTGAGTTCATAGAGTTTGTTTTGAATAAGTCGAAAAGCCTTTAAAGAATGTTCACACAGCAAAGGCATTGTAAATCCACTCACTTCCAAGTTCCGCCCATACAAAACTTGCAACCTGTGTGTTTACAACCCACTACTAAAATATAGTACATTTTATAGTTAAGCACACATACGCACATAATATTTCACATTATTGCACTTAGTGTTGCTCCGTCTATATTGGGAGACTTTCAAGTTGGACTGCTTCGTTTATGTTGGGAGACTTATCATCGTCGAGCGAGGGACTGCCCGTGTAATGCGTTGGGAGACTTATCATCGTCTTATCATGTGAACGAGGGGCTGCCATATATTGGGAGACTTACCATCGACTTATCATACGAACGATGGGACTGCTCCGTCTATATTGGGAGACTTACCATCGACTTATCAAGTATAAGGAAATCAAGTATAATGCAATCAAGTATAATGTTTTGTGTATTTGTAAAAGTATAAAGCCAGTGTTTGAGCATGTATCTCCCCCAAAGAGTTTGTAAAACAAGCATTAAAAGAGTAGGGGCTATGACTCACCTTAATAAATGTGATATCCAATGTATAACGAACCGATGTATAAGCCAAGAAACCTCTACGCGCAACCTAGAATATGTGTTGAGTCTTAGGTTCTAAAACAACGAATTGAATGTATAAACATGCCTTATATAGTTATTACATCAATTATGCTTGGATACTTAACATTTGTGAAGTCGTATAAGTGTTTACGTTTCGTTTATTTAAGTTTTCCCCGTCTATATCTACCCGTTATTTCTAAACCGTAACTGATCACGACTCGGTTTTTATGTCCTCGGAAAGGTAATTAAATGTAATAAACAGATTAGTGGGTCCTACTTCCCCAGAAATTATTTAACTAATGTGAAATTACCAATTTACCCTTAGATGTACTAGTTATTTCAATCAGCAGCAAACTGTCTCACGGTTTTGGTCATAAGTCGAGTTATACAACTCCATTTAACGCACGGCCAGTGGCCACGTTCAAGTTAGGGTGTTAGCTACAACTTTTATTCTTTGACCAACAGTTGGTTATATGCAAGTTTTATGAGTTTTACTCGTTTGAAATCTGTTACTCAGATTTGGACACGTTTAGCCGTTTTGGCTCTAGTTTATTCATCGGGATGAGTTACGGCACGAGCCACCCGGAAAAATGACCAAAAGACATAGATCTATAATCCTATGTTATTACCTAAGTTTTTCAGTCCACGAATTTTACCCAATAATTACGTTTACAGCACCTGTCCACTTTCTGTTTTTCAATACTAGTCCTTTTGACGATTTCTAGTGGTTTAGTCCATTTATCCAAGCACAATCGACCATAATAAGCATATAAAACATATTACATACATTAAATACCAGTATTTACAGAAATCAAATGATAACATAAAAGTTTGCTTACAATCCTTGTGATGAAATTTAACTAGAACCATGAACAAGAACACTAATTTCTAAACCCTTTCAACCAAAACCCTAGCTTCCAATCCTTCAATACAATTCTTGCAAAACTTTGCTAGCCTTGATATAACCCTTGTGAAAACCTTATGAATCCAGCCCTAGTACCCTTGTGTAGCTCCTAATTCGACCATGGAATCACCAAATAAACTTAAGATTCATGTAGAGAACAACTAAGCCTTCAACTCTTATGTGTAACTTGGAACTTGGAAATCAAAGATGAAGGGTTGTGTGATTTAAGTGTGTCTCATTAATGGTGATGAGAAAAGGAAGAGAATGATCTTGCTATTTATATTAAGATGAGGAGGTTAAAGGTGTAGGATATTTCTAAGACTTAAGTATTAAGTTTAAGACTTAAGACTTAAGTAACTTAATACATGTATAAGCTTCCTATGTAAGTTTCATGTCCTTATCATGATGATCACTTATAAAACGCCCCATGTGGCTTAAATTTCGTTCAAGGCCTATCTAGGATGACTAGATATGAGTTGCTTGGTATTATCTTGTTTACGAGTGAGTTTTGGTCCTTAATCGCTAACTGTAAGTCGTAAAGTCACAAAACTCAAAACCGGGTATACTAAAAATATGAAACTTGTAAATATGTTAAAACTTGTTAATATACTCCATATAAGCATATAAAACGAGTGATAAGTTCTATCGGGTTTCTTAAACGCTGCTAAAACTGGAAACGCGGGTCTAAAACGCGCAAATCGCATAAAACGCAAAACTGGAAAACGTAAAATTCTAAAACTTATGAAAATGTCACGGAAGGTGAAAAACTTATATTTCTCTTGTTTGTAATGTTTTCGGACATATAGGGATGCCTAAAGGTCGTTTAAACCTAAACGTAAATCTTAGACACGGTTTCGTGAAATTTGCAGAAGTGACCCGATTATTGTCAAATTATCGGATTATTACTAAAATAGGTTAACTTACAAGAATATGAAATAAAAAATTTTGGTGATGAATAGTAAAAATGAATAGTAATGGTGAATAGTAAATTCCCGAAAATGCGAATTGTTACATTCATCCCGTAAAAATTTTATTTCACATTCTCGTAAGATAAATTATTTTAGTAATGACCTGAGAGTTTGACAATCGTTAGATCATTTTCGCAAAAGTTATTAAGAAAACATCGTTATAAAGTTTTATTTTGGTCGGTACACCGTTTAAACATCACGCATACAAGCGAAAATCAACTCGACAATTTTCCTCTCATCGATAAATTTTAGATCACTCATGATTAATTTGATAATTTTTAAGATTTATTATTTTTATGTTACCAAATGAACCTGCAAATGAACGAAACTAAACTTACGTTTTAAACAATTCTCCTTACATCCAGGCTTAACAATTCCTGCACTGTGTTTCTAATATGTTTTTGACACTTTTACATTTTTGGAAAAGTCAAACATATTTCCCTACTCCTTTGACCATAAAAGAATTAACCTTGTACGTTCTACATTTCTGCTTAAATCGCGTAACTCTTAAACTTCACGAATAACTATAAAGTTATCCCACGTATGACGAAAACCACAATTTAACATCTCATATCACTTTTAGACTAATTTTAGTCTACTCTAAATAAATTCACGGTCGTTTCCCTGAAATTTCGTTCTTTTCTGATAAACTGCGAATTACGCTTTTTTGACCCGTATTTCCAGCTTTAAGCAACGTTTTTGCACCCAATGAGACTTATCACTCATTTTATGTTTTTAGATGGATTATAATGATGAGTCTCATTATTCCTGTAAGTTTCATATTTTTACAATACCCGGTTTTACGTTTTATGGCTTAACAACTTACGGTTGGCATTTAACGGAACCAAAACTCACTCCGTAACCAAGATAAGATCAAGACTTATCATCTAAGCCTTGTCACCAATTGTGACAGCCTCTAGGGGGGGGGGAGTCATCATTTTGGTGGCATCATCCTAACCATGGTTCATTTAGATCATTACATGTGTCCTAACTTACCCTCCTATAAATAGCAAGCAAAATACATCCTTAGAACCCTCATATTTTGTTCTTGGTCATTCATATCATAAAACAAACACATATTCCATAATTTGATCCATAAACTCCAAGTTTATGCAAAGAAGTTTCAAGTAGTAAGTTACTACATCAAATCTCTAGCAAGTTTAAGTGATCTTCTTGGGGTTAAATCCACTCAAGTCACTTAGTACTTCATCACCAACTCTTCAAGTTTTCAAGGGTGCCAAGGTGTGGAAAGCTAGCTCAATCCAAAGTCCTAAGTGATCAATCCAAGTCCTATCCTTACTAAGTTACTCCTTTCTTTATTGAAAGCCAAAAGTTGTAAGCAACTTATCACCACTATTTTCTCATCTTTATTATTCATAATCTTAACTATTTCATGCTATATATATATAGTTACTATGTTGATCCATGATGTACATATACTCAATCACTTGTTTTAATTTACATATTGTCATAAAGGTAACAAACTAGTAAACTAGTCATATTCTACACATTTGAGACCATAAAAATCAGTAACCTATGGACTTTATAACTTACATACTATGGTAGACAAGATAAAAAGGTAAACATAGCAACTTGAATCACCCGAAACGGACAAACGAGTCAAAAGTTATAGGCAAAAGAAGTTAGCGAAACTAAAACGCCAAACCGCCAAGTAGAAGCTGTTTAGGGTCTGGTCGTGTAAAAAGTGGTACTTCTGTTCCGAATCATCAAAAAGTTAAAACACGAAAGTTGTCCGGAACGACGTTTTCCATTGATTGTATAGAAGCTCGGACCTTTAAAACGCTTAAACAGGCCATTATCTTTCAAAAACAAAAACTGCCCTATATTTAGTCTCACAAACTATACTTTTGTCGCAACTAAAAGCAACCAAGAGGCCTAACGGCCATAAGCCAAGACCACGGCTACGACTAAGGTCAAAGCTAAGTCTCAAGACCATGGTAGTCAAGACCAAAGTCACGGCAAGGCCATGGCTAAAGCCTCAAGGCTTATTTTCCCAAGACCGTTAACTAAGGTGATCATATATATGAAAGGACGAGAACTTGTAAAAACATGATAAAATTATTTATATAAAAATCTTCACTCAAAACATATATTGTATCTACTAAGTGCTACAATAGTAGGGAATTTCATGTGAGGGGTTTCATTTGAGTAAAACGTATCGACGAGTTTTTGGATTTACGATTTAAAGTGTCCTAGCTCCCGAACGTTCTACTGCATGACCTCTCAATTATGATGGCCCGAACAGTAGTACGATATCTATAAACTAAATATGTTTTCACATATTAAAGATCTTTCTATAAACATCAAATGATAATTGACTACATCATGATCAACATAGAAATATATATAGAATGGTTTATGTTTTCCTAAACATTATTCCAAACCTAGGTCGCAACATCCTATTCTAGGTTGCTCGTAGAAGTTCTCACGGCATATCCATCATTCTCATTATACATTTGATATCATTTACTCTGAGGTGAATTCATAGCCCCACATTCTATTACTTAATTGTTTTTACAAACCCTTGGGGGAGATACATGCTTTATTTTAAATCGAACACATTGCTTTCAAATTATACTTGAATATATTAGTTGCACTAAGTACACTATTGCCAAAGTCCCTATTATCATGAACCATTAATCACTTGCGAGTGAACGCGAATAATGTGGATAGATCTATCGGGAATGACAAATCCCGTTTGTTTGACCAAGTCCGGCAAACAAACGCACTCTATTTGAAGATCCATAGGTTTAATGACAAATTACCTATTAGGGCATCAGTTACTATTATATGACAGCTGTTAACGTTTCGGTATCATGAGCTTAGTGCAATAATATCTGTTTTGCTTTCAAACTATTGGTGTGAGTCTATAGCTCACACTACCAACATAATGTGTTCAACCATCAAACAAACTCTATGAATTTCACTCAACCTTTGTGTTGACAGTTTTAAGCATGTATTTTAGGTCCATAATGTCGGAAGCTGGCATGGAAGAGCGAGGACTAGATCAAGAAGGCTATAAATTTTATTATCATTCGAAAACCAATTTAATGTATTTTGTAAACAATGGAACCATTTAGGACCTCATTTTTGTAAAATCTGATATTTATATAAATCGAATGATAAATCTTTTAAAACGACTCCATTAGAGTTTGTTTTCTATTGTTATGACTGTTGTGCCATGAAGTAACACCCAGTTTGAATTCCGCTGCGTATCACGAAATTGGGGGTGTTACAGATTAGTCTCATGGCAATGTAAGAAACAGACAATTGCAGTGACATCATCCACTGAAGCAGAATATGTGGCTGCTGCAAGCTGTTGTGGACAAGTTTTGTGGATGCAGAATTAACTCTTGGACTATGGGTTCAACTTCAAGAATACTCCTATCAACATTGATAATGAGAGTACAATTTGCATTGTGAAGAATCCAGTTTATCACTCCAAGACAAAGCACATTTAGATTAGGCATCACTTTATCAGAGATTGTTATGAGCATAGGCTCATTAATGTTGTTAAGGTTCACACAGATGATAATGTAGCTGATCTACTCACCAAAGGCTTTGATGTTTCAAGATTCAATCACTTGGTGGTGAGCATTGGTATGATTAATTACTAAGCTACGTTGTCACACCCCCAAATTACCTGTTTTGCAGCGGAATGGAATTCCTGGGGATTGACTGTCATAGCATCACAGTTACAGATATATTGAACGACCTAAAGTGTCGTTTGGAAAATACATCATTTGATTTAATAAAATAATCAGAGTTTACAAATATAGGTCCCAAATGAAAATCAAATTGTGCGGAAATAAGTTTGTTACAAGCCAAACGATGTTTTAAAAAGCATAAAACCCAAGTGAGGCAGCGTCATCACGCGACTCTATGATATGTCCATATAGATGTCATGAAGTGAATGCCTTAGATACCTGAGATAAAACATGCTAAAAAGTGTCAACACAAAGGTTGGGTGAGTTCATAGAGTTTGTGTTGAAATGAAAAACCTTTCAAAATCGTTTATGCAGCAAAGGCATTGCAAATCCACTCAGTTCCAAGTTCCGTCCATACAAAACTTGCAACCTGTGTGTTTACAACCCATTGCCCAAAATATGTATAGTTTATGTTCAAATGCATGATGTCAAATGAATTCACATAACAGTATATAACTTAATCTATCAATATTCAATTGATATAACACATATGAGTGTTGTTTCAAATAATACCAAGACATTTAGTTCAATGATTATCCCAAGACCTTTAGCTCAATGAATATCCCAAGACCTTTAGCTCAATAATAATCCCAAGACCTTTAGCTCAATAATAATCCCAAGACCTTTAGTTCCATGATTATGATATAGAATATGACTAAACATTCATTTCAGATAAACATATAGTTGCAAATAATCATGAATGTCATAAAAGTTGATGAGCATGTATCTCCCCCAAAAGTAGTATAAAAACAATTGAAAATGGGGCTATGGAACTCACATGGACAATGATGTGATGGCAAAAGTGGATACACCGAAATGTAGCGTGAATCTCTAAACTTGACCTATTATGAATGATATGATACATAATAAGTTATGATGTAATATTATGCATGCAATTCGGATGATATCTATACCACTTATGAATTTTTGAAAATAATATTTCTCGTCGAGAAATAATCTTTTAACGTCTTGACCATTTTTAAATTAATCCATATGTATTTACATTGAAATGATATCCAACGATAATCATTTAGTGATTGATTATGAAATTATAACTTTTCGTCGTAAAATAATGTCGTTCTAATTTTTCATGAAAGTGACTAAACGGCCTCTAAAAGCTAGTCGTAAAATGGTGTACGTCGAGTGTTAAGAAACAAACTCAACGGTTTTGGGAAGCTTGTATCATTATCTCAAAGTTTTAGTGTTTAGGTTTTTATCCTAGAGGTCTCGATCACGGAGAAAAATATAGGTAAAGTATGGTACTTTTGTCCAAAATATAGTTTAAGGATGGTTTTCCGGCAAAGTTTAAGTGACCGTATCTTATTCATTACAACTCCGCTTGACAAATGGTTTGACATTTTGAAAAATATGCTTGGCGAACTTACTTTTACTAGAAGACATCACTTTATAAAAGTACTTCGTCATTGTTAAAAACGACCCTCAACATGGTCCTTCGTTGCCGTAGTATGTGTTTAATAGAAAATATGTTAATTTTTGCTAATAGAATAAAGTTACGGCAACTTTTAAAAATGTGAATAACTTTGTCGTTATAAGTCCGTTTTCTACGTTCTTTATATCCACGAATCATTGATAACATATACTAATATATTTTTGATAAGTCGACACATTTAACAACGCTTAAGACTCATTTTGACTCGTAAAAAGTCGAGACAGCATGCTGAATTTCCTGGAATAAATATTTTTCGTCGTCAAACTTCAAAATAGCATAACTTTTTCGTTATAGCTCCGTTTAACCCGTTCCAGCGGCCAGTTTTCTTTTAAAGTATATTTTACAAATATCTAGCCCAAAATATTTTGCTTACTGTCGAAAATTCCAGAATTTAAAAATAAGGACAGACCCTTAATTAGACTTGTCGAAATGAGTTTTTCACGCGCAAAACCTATTCCAACCAATTCAAAACAACTCCGAAGCTATTCTAATCCTACCATACACCTTCTTAGTGTGTCATGGGTTCCTAGACATCACCAAAAGTGATTTATAACAAGGAGTAATTATAGGATGTCAAATATATATATAACTCTTAAAATCAATGAAAAAGTGGTATAAACCTCATGAGACTTGCAATTTTACTCAAATGAAATGAAATGACCATAACAATGAATATGAAATAAAAACATGAATATGGATGCTTACTAGTAACTTGATGAGGTTATGAGAACAAAGGATTTTTCCTAATCACCCTAGGTTTTTATTGCAAAACCTTAATAAAGAGTGAGACTAGAGTGTTAAAACCTTGATTAGAAATTTTTTGATGAAATCCTTCTTGGTCCCTTGGTTGGCCGGTTCTAAGAGCAAGAGAGGAGATAAATGGAGAGTGTTTTGATCTTTGTTTACACTTGAAGATATGATGAGTATGTGTTTGTGTATAAGATATAATACATTATATTTGACTAGATATTTATAAAGCAAATGACTCACCCCAAGTTGTCGACATATGCATAAAAAAAAGACTAGATGCATTTGATACAATTAAGTGTATTAATGTAGAGTAAATGTGTAGTTAGTTAAGAATTATTAGTAACTTGTGTATTTATATAAGAATTTAAGGTAGCGTTAACTAAAAATAAATTTTAAAGGGTCAGGATAAAATATATTAAGGTCATAAAAATAATAAAAATACCTTTCTTACAAAATCTGAGTGAAATAATAACTATCGTGTAGTTTTTTAGAAAACCGTCGTAATTATATAAATATAACAATTTATATACGAAATAAATTGAAAACATCGGGTAAAATAATAATATAATTTTTATAGTCTTAAAATGAGTATAAAAATATATTAGGAATATTTTTGGAAGTGTCGGATCAAATGTTCAAAATAAATGTTTACGCGATAGCGTTTATTTAATAGGAAAATAAATGTTTAATGAAAAATGCAAACCCATGCATAATATTGATATAAAATGATGTTATTGATTATATGTAGACTAAATCTAGTCTATATGAAATGTCCTCGATGAAATGTTCATGAATTCGCAGCTAAACCATTAAGGTTCTGAATTTGATGCTCGAAAATCTAGTTTACGATAAATGATAAATGATGAAGCATGAGTAATGTTTTGAAATATGACATGAAAATACGAGTTGTCACATACGTTTAAGGGGAGGACTACTTAGAGTATTAGAGACCTATGCATTGCTTGAGGGGAGGCAATCTCATGTTTATTTTAAGTGTTTGCTATTGTAAAGAGGAGAATGGAAAAGTACTGCTTTTTGGTTATTTGAAAGTACTGCTTTGAATCTTGGTTTGGAAAGTCTGCCACGTGGAAAGAAGCGCTTGTCTTATTAATCTTGTTCCAACGGTAATATTGAGGGGTAAAACACACTAACGGTAACTTTGTTATTATAGGCTGTGATTTTTCAAATATCACCTATAAATAACTACCTTCCGATTTTCCCTCTCATCTTTATTAATATCAATCTTTTCCATATCTCTCTTTCTCACATCTACTATTCATCAAATCACTTTCTTTGTAAACAAATCATCCATGGCAAATCGTAATACAGTTTTGAAACACAACATGGTGGCAAATTTGGATAAAACTAAAGCTAATATTATCTTCCATGACATCATTGATTTTCTCCTTTGGATCTCCGATTAGTTATGCACTTTTAGTAGAACCAGATATAATTGAGCCTTGGATTCAACAGTTTTGGGCAACTGCTAGGGCTCACATGGAGAATGATGAATCGTATATTCAAGCTAAAGTTGTTGGAAGGATAGTAAAGGTTTCTGAAGCTTCAATTCGTGAAGATCTATTGTTTGATGATGCAGAAGGAGCTGTTCGTTTTGATAAACAATTGATTTGGCATACATTCAGAGACATTGGGTATGAAGGGTCATTAACAGAACAAACTTTCAAGAAACCCTTATTCTATCCACATTGGAAGTACTTGGTACACGTTTGTCACAATTCTCAATTTCCGGTCATTTCTCAAACTCAATATTCATCATATTAGTTCATGCATGGTTTTGCATTTCACTTTAAACGTATAATTTCTTATTAAATAAACGTTATCGCGTAATTAATTATTTTGAACATTTGATCCGATACTTCCAAAAATTATCCCGATATATTTTATACTCATATTAAGATTATAAAAATAATATTATGAGTTTACCGGTGTTTTAAATTTATTTTGTATATAAATTGTTATATTTATATATTTGACGGTTTTAAGTAAATTCAACTCGATAAATATTTATTCACTCAATGCTTGTGAGAAATGTATTTCTATAATTTTTATGACATCGTTATATTTTATTTTGTCCCGTTAAAATCGATTTCTAGCTAACGCTACATTTAATACTTAATTATATATACAATATATATATTATACTTGACATATAAAACATTGAATCAAAAAAAAAAATGTAACATGTCCCTTTCCATTCAACCTTGTCGACACAAATAGGATGACACACACAATTTGTGTACCAAATATCTTCAAGATACACTAAGACTTACATATGTTTAATATATTCTAGTTGATAACACATACCAACATAATATCAAGGTGAAGATCAAAACATATTCTCTTTTTCTCTCATACAAATCGTCCAAGGCAAGAAACACAAGAGAAACCAAAAATTTTCTAGCTCAAGTGTTCATCATGTTCTAGTAGTGATCTATGTCAAGGTTTTGAAATAATAAACCTAT
>OU343223.1:183765715-184071019 GCA_910596185.1 Chrysanthemum makinoi
GGTACCAGCAAGACCACAAAAAAGAAGCCTTTGCAATCATTGAAAACAAGTCCCGTGTCCGCCTCTTTCCCCGAAAGAAAAGACATCGCATCAGCCTGATGCTAGACCTTCTATTTCATCTCCTGCGTGAGTACATTCTAGCACCGAGGCAAAGATTGACAAACTCACTGATATCGCTCGTGCTTTGGTTCTTGCTAACCAAAGAAAGTCACTGCCACGTACACCATCATACGAAGTGAAAAGTTAAAGTTTGTGTATTTGTGGTGGTCTCATGTATACTATAATCAGATCACACCGATGGTAGTCCATTGAAGTTAATGCTATAGGCCGGTACTTCATTAATCAAGGAGGTAATCAATACCGGTCCTCGGAATGATCTAAGTTACCGTAAGCATTACTTTATCGTGCAATCAATTTGGCTTAACCGTAATCCTAACCGGAATCAGAATAAACCTAGAATGAACCAAGGTTATCAAAACCAAGGTAATTTCTATCCTGGACCAAATCAAGGTTTCCAACATCAAGGAAATCTTAATCAAAACATTTTCAATCCAGGGAATCACTGTGAAATATGAATCCTAATCAAGGGAATTCGCCATAACCTGTAACATACCAAATTCATCCCTCCACCTCTCCTGGACAACATCTCATGAACTTAAAGCACCATGAAGACTCAAGAGGAGACAAACAAAGGTTGGTCGCCGATCAATAATTAAAGAAATTCCTTAAATGATCGCACTGCCTGTGTACTTATCGTAGCAACACGATCACATCCGAGGCTTATGCTAAGTACATCACAAACCGTAAGTGGGTTTCATTACAATGGACCCGATATTCCTACTTCACTTTCTTTTCTTCTTCTCCGGTTGTGGAAAGTGAACTGAGGCAACAAAGGACAAGGAACTTCCACTAATAACGAAGTACCAAAGAATGTCCATCCGCTGTCCCTTTAAACTCAAATCCAATCCAGAGTTGTTTTTAACCTCCTCAGAGCTCCCATTGAAAATATCAACCAAATCTTCTATCTCTTACACTTAGCATCACGCTTGATCGAGTAAAGTCCCACAAGGTCCCATCAAATGGAAAATCTTCTAAATTTTCCAAGAACTACATTTTGACATAAGCTTTGTGGATGCTATCATGTTGATGCCCAAGTTTGGATCAACTCTCAAACACATGTTAAGCAACAAGGAAAAGCTGTTTGAAATGGCTAAAACTCCTTCTTAACGAACCGCCTGAAGATCTTGCAAAGAAGCCTCGAGAAGCTTGGAGATCCGGAAAGTTCTCTTACCTGTGTATTTCCAGTCATTGAATGCTTTGTCTAGCACATCTGTGCAAGCATAAACCCTGAAGGCCTCATTCAAGATGTGGAAGAAACTTCTTCCGACCTTACTCCTACATGCATGACTCGAAGCTTGGCAGATCGACAATATCCCGCCCCTTAGAATTGCCGAGGACGTATTCGTGAAAGTAGGAAAGTTCCATTTTCCAGCTGACTTTGTAGTTGTTGATTTCGAATGCCGATCCATGTGTTCCTCTCATTGTTAAAGAGGATTCCCTGAGAACGGGCTGCGTTTCCCATTGATGTATTTGAGCAAGAAATCACATTACGCAGTTGGTATAAAGTCACGCTTTAACCTTGATCAAACTTCAGGTACTCCTGCAAAACTATGATTCCCGAAGCCTGCTTAACCGGTAGATATCATTGATGTTGCTTCCGAAGAGTACCCAAGTTCTTGGTTATTCTCATAATTCTCGTGAGCGGGATCCCACCACATTCTCTCAACCTATCATAGCCAATTCTACTCCTTCTCTCACCTCGTTTGAAGGAAGCACTTCATCTTGGAAGAGATTGAAGGATACTTGGTTAGTGATTCTGCTCCATGGGAAATTGATCACTGGTCTTGACATTGATGGGGACATACTCTCATTGAGAAGTTGCATGATGATCCATCATCACCCTCACACTAGTGATTCACTCGATGAGACATCAAAATGAGATTAACCGGGAGGGAGATATTTTATTCTTGAGTATTGTGCAATCAAAGACACTCCTCCACTCCCTCCCGCCAAGCTTCATAAATGAAGTCAAGTCAGCTTGAGAAAACTGGCGAATTTCAAGTCGGCGAACTTTAAGGACTTATCACCTCATCTCGAGTATGCATTTCTTTAGGGTGATGATAAATTGCCCGCCATTATTGCCTGAGATTTGAGTAAAGATGAAAAGGTCGCTTCTATAAAGGTCTTGAAGTCACACAAGCAAGCAATTGCTTGGAAACTCTCCGGTATTAAGGGTATCAACCCCTGAGTTTTGTACTACAAAAAATCTTGATGGAGGATGACTCAAACTAGCAGCTCAACATCGAGAAGGGTGAATCCAAAAAACCATGATGTTATAAACGAGGTTATTAAACTTGATGATGGATTGATTTACCCAATCTCATATTGTCCTTGGGTTAGCCCAATTCATTGTGTTCCTAAAAAGGGTGGCATAACTGTTGTCACAAATGAAGAAAACAATAAAGTTAATTCCAACTCATTAGTTACGGGATGCGTAGTGTGTATTGACTATCGAAGAATGACGCCACCTAAAGACCATTTTCCTACCTTCATGGATCGATGCTTGAGAGATTAGTGGAATGAGTACTATTGTTTCCTTGATGGTTTCTCGGGTTATTTTCAGATCCCCATTGATCCACAGATCAGAGAAGACTACATTCACCGAGCATGAACTTTTGCCTACAAACGTATGCCTTTTGGCTTATGTAACGCTCCTGCACGCTCCAACGATGTATGATGGCCATATTCCACGATATGATCGGGGAAACAATGGAGGTGTTTATGGATGATTTCTCGGTCATTGGGGACTCATTTCAGACATAAATTCCCTCCCATTTAGACAAAATGCTAAAACGGTGTGAAGACACCAATCTTCGTCTAAATTGGGAGAAGAGCCACTTTATGGTCAAAGAAGGCATAGTCCCTTGGCAAGATTTCCAAAAATGGGATTGAGGTCTATAGAGCAAAAGTTGATGTTATTGCTAAACTGTTCTCATCCTACTACCGCCAAAGGTATGAGTTTTCTTGGTCATGCCGGTTTTATCGTAGATTCATACAAGATTTTTCTAAAATCGCTTCATTTATGACCCATCTTCTGAAAAAGAAGCTCCTTTTATCTTTCTCACCCGAAAGCGGCTGCTTTGAAACACTAAAGAAAAGCTTACGGAAGCATCCATTCTAGTTGCCCCCATCGATTTACCTTTGAGCTCATGTGCGATGCGATTTTGCTATCGGTGCGTACTGGGCAACGAAAACTAAGCATTTTCGTACCGATCCACTACGCAAGCAAAAACTATGATCGGCTCAAACCCATTACACCACTACGTAAAAAGAACTATAGCTGTGGTGTATGCGCTGGTTTCGCCATACCATCTTGACCAAATGCAGTGTATACGGATCACTCGGCTCTCTAATATCTCTTTGCAAAACAAGATGCAAAGCCGAGATTGCTCGTAGGGTTCTCCTCCTCGCAAGAATTTGATATCATTATACGTGATAAAAAAGGAGCAGAACCGCTGCTGATCATCGTCCATTAGAGAACCTCTACCAAGATGTTTTCGAAAAGGAAATAAATGAAACATTTCCTCTAAACACTCAATGCGGTTTCTTTTCGCTGGAGACTCTTCTACCCCATGGTTTGTCATTTTGCAAATTACCATGCGGTAACTTTGTGGTGAAAGGGATGTCGTCCAAATTTAAGAACAAATTCTTTAAAGATGTAAACATTACTTGGGACGACCCCTACTTGTTTAAAATTTGTTGGATCAAGTCATCAAGCATGTGTGTATGGTCGAAGCTATTGACATTCTCAAGGCTTCGCTTATCTCCGACTCCATCGGGGGGACATCATAGCCCCAACTAACACACCAAGAAGGTGTTTGATTCCGATTCTTTGGGTCACGATTTATAAGGATGCCCATGAATTTGTCAAAACTGTGACGCTTGTCAACGTTACTCGGAATATCTGCCAAAGAAATGAAATGCCGCAAAACGCCATTCAAGTGTGTAAGATTTTTGACATCTGGGGCATTGAATCAGCCATTTCCTTCTTCTCGCTGTAATAAGTACATACTGCGGGTCGCTGGACTACTTGTCAAAATGGTTGAAGCTAAGGCTTTACCTACCAACGATGCCGAAGTTGTTGTGAAATTCTTGAAATCTCTTTTGCTAGTTTGGAACCTCCACGCATACACCGTAAGATCGTGGTACGATTTTGCAATGACCGCTTTGAAAGAGTCATGTAGTATGGTGTAACTCACCGCCTTTCGCATCGCGTATCACCCCCAAACAAGTGGGCAAGTGGAAGTTTCCAACCGGGATTAAAAGAACTCGAGGACGGTTGCAAAACTGCCTCTGGTCGGATAAGCTAGATGACGGACTGGGCTCGAGGCGCTTAAAACACCCATCAGGTGTACTCCATACAAGCTTGTGTACTGGGAAGGCGCGGTCATCCTACGTTGAGCTTGAGCACAAGGCATACCGGGCCTTAAAATACAACTTCGAGATCTGCATACCGGGTGATCACGTAAAAGTTCAAATGAATGAACTAAATGAACTCCGAATTGCATACAAGAATTATTTGATCTGAAAGAAAAGACAAAGAAGATCTCATGACTCAAAGATCAAGAACCGCGTGGGCCGTGATCGCAGTCCTCTTTTCAATTCAAGATTGAAGATTTTCTGAAAGCTAAATCCCGCTGGTCCGGGTCCATTTACTATCACTAAGGTTTATCCTTATGGCACCATTGAGTTATCCCAAACTATGGTCCAAACTTTAAAGAATGGTCATCGTATGAAGCATTATTTTGGAGAGGACATTCCTCCCGCGGTTGTCCTGCATCTCGCAAACTTTCCCCATGAACCAATAATGCGGGATCGAAATGTTGCTACTGAGAATCAAAAAACAAGCAGAGTACTTATGGGTTTTCACCAAAATTACACCCTAGTGTGGGGAAAGGTTCCCACATGTTGTATGGCAGAGTTTCATCAAAAAAAAAAAAAAATCATGTTAAATAATGGCCGTAGTATTTCCTTTTACGTTCTATGTTCTATAACAGCCTAAGTGCTTTGAATATTGAGGGCAATATTCATTTCTAGTGTAAATTCTCGAATTTTATCATGCAATATACCGCTTCCCTCCATTTTGGCCAAAATTTTTTTGGAGGCGTTTTTCATCATCAAAGCTTATGGTTATCACCAGCCTAATAAAAAAACAATAGGATTGGCTAATCCAGAGCAAACGGCTCTTTGGTAAAGATATCTCAAATCCATGACGCTTGCACCTGCCCAAAAATTGTATGGTGATCAGCTCACCATATCTTTAATTAGTGAAGAGTTGGCTAGCCCGCAAGTTTATGGCTTGTGGTAAAGGCAGTGGAAAACCATAATTGGTAACGTACCACCAAAGATATTTCTTATCTAGATATTAGCCTAAGCAAACGGCTTCTCTGTAAAAGACAAATCAAATCCATGAAGTCGTGATTTGCTCAAAATCATTTAATATTCGTGGTACCTGCTGGTTCTTCATTGAACTGAAACATTTATACCTGAATAATGGCTTGCAAAGAGATGAAATCATTAATTTTTCAAAACATTGCTAGGGACTAGCAATATCTTAGTGTGGGGATTGATGAGTGTCTAAATACTCATCATTTTGTACCATTTAAATGCAAAAACATCCGAAACACCTTAAATGCATCAAAATGATAAAAATATCACAATAAGGTTTTATGTGTTTTAAATGCAAAAATATCAAAATCAGAAAAACGTATCAAGTTTGCATTAATTGGCGCTTTAGTCCTGTTTCAAAAGTTGTCAAAAAATCCCTCGTAAAAACAAAAATAAAGAAAAATATTATTTCAAGTCCCTAGGGATTCCTAAGTTGTCAAAATTGGTCCTTGAGATTTAAATTGCAAATTTAAAACTAAGTCCCTCAACTTAAAATTTGGCAAAGAATTTTCGAGATTTGAAAATGTCAAAAATGGTACTTGTACTATTAAAATTGTCAAAAGTGACTCCCTGAGAACTTTGGAATATTGCGTAATATCCTTCAAGAATGCAAAAATTGCAAACAAGTCCTTGTCATAACTAAAACCAAACCTTGTCAAAAACACTTTAGAACCCCTGTCAAAACCCATTGTGACCCCCCTTGTCTTTTTTTTTTATTTTAACAAAGTTTAACCTTCCCATTTACCCACACCTCCTGACACTTCTGAGTCTTCCCCTCAACTTGCCTGAATTATTGCCCCCTCCACTTCACCTTCTCCACCCCCCATCATCATCACAAACCCACTACAATAAATGCCACCCCCCCCTAGTTGCTAAAACACGTAGCTACAAGTCCAACCGCTTTCCACAAACGCCGTGATCACTAAGATGACTCAAACTCATCCATTTGCCAAGTTTATTAGGTGGATTCAACAGTATGACACGTGAAGTCAATTGGAGCTGCATATAGAAGAAAGTGTGAGAAGAAAAAGTCTTTTAGTTTTTTTTATTTTATGTATGTCGTATCTTTATTTTTATGTCTTTGATTAAGCTTTAAACTGTAATCTTTATTTTCATTGTATCAAATTAGTTTTTAAGTACTAAACTCTTATCAAGTAACAATTCAAGTTTTATCCACATTATATATTTTATGCTACTGTTGAAAATTCCATTTCCTGCTTATGTACAAGGTCTTATTAGTTTATTTTAAGCTCAAACCGTTAATAAGTCTGCTATAGCTTTCTGTATTTGTATTTAAGTTTCAAGCTACTTTGGAATTTGGTCAACAAAAAGTCAAACGAAGCAAATGGGCATGGAAATGGTATTTGGGTGGATGTGCACTAATTTGGAAATGAATTAGAAGTAGTGGTATTGGTTCCTGGTTTGAGTTGCTTAATAAGTTTGATAGCTTGTGAGTACTTTCCTCTTTTGGCCAATAGTGTATTTTGCATAATTTTATCTGCCTTGATTCAAGATTAGGTTTATTTATACTTGCTTATTTTACTATCATTAAGTCTTGATCATTCGTTTTAAGCATTGGCATAAGCCAATTAGTCAAGTAAGTAGAACTAGTAGCCTATCAAATCATAAAAAATTGTAATTGGTTTGTATGCATTTGGTAAAGCATGAAAATTGATAGACCCAGTTTACTAAGTCTCCATTAGTCCATTAGAACTCATTCTAACACCAATATTGACCAATCACTCAAAGTCAAAATTCAACTTAACCTGCTCTCATTTCTTTCACTGTTAGAATTTAGAAAAATCAAAGGCTTGTTTTATGTTTAGAAATCAGGAAATAGGTTGCATTAGTCTCATTTCACCATAATTACCTAATCAGTCCACAAATCAAGCTCAAAGTTCAAATAAGTCAAATTTTCAAACGCTTTAAAAGTCAAAGCAATTTCATTACCTATCTAAAAGATTTTTCACAGGTTCATTTCTGGTCAAATCATGAGATTTGGGTTCTTAAACTTCAATTGGTCAAGTTACTTTTATGAATTTTTAGATTTTAGAAATTATCTATAAGCTTCAAATAACTGATCAAACAGGCTTATATGCCCTGTTCACAAACTCGCCTAAGCTGAGTTTTCTCAGCCTCTTGCAATCTCTGCACAGTCATAAGAGCTCATCTTGGTCTAATATTTGGTTTACAAGATCTGTCTGTGTCTACTTTAACTCACACTTTTGGTTTTCATTTGGACATTATTTGAGTGTTTATTTCACCACAAGCACTTTCAACTGCTTTGGGCTCTTAAAATAAATACTAAATCATATATAGCTTGCAATTATAAGTATGATAGTTATTTAGTTGTTTTAGAGTAATATTACTGGTCATATAGGTTCTGAATGCTTGGTGCCTATTTAGCACCATTTGGCTTATTCAAAGTGCTATTAATAAGGACCTATAACTCCCAGCCTCTACTTTTCTTACAAACACACTGTTTTTTTCTATTTTTCTTAGACTGTAGATTAAATTAGATCTCTTTTCCTAAAAAATTTCATAATTTTCCAACACCGCTTGCTATTTTTCTTAATTTAAAATGTAAATAAGTCATTTAATTAGCTTTTATTGTACCAAATCCCGTAAAAGTTCAAAAAAAATATTTTTCAATTTTCTTGTATAAGATAAATATAAAAAATAAAAAAAAAGTAATTTTCAGAATTATAGTTTAATTTGTAATTTTAGTAATAATTATTTTATTAGTTTAAAATTCATAAAAAAAGTTAGAAAATAATCGAAAATACAAAATAGTTTTGAAAATTCTTTTTTATTTTTAGATTTTCCAAGTCATAATTTTAATTTTCTAGCTTTATTTCCTATTTTCTTGTAATTTAGGTTATTATTAATTAGTTAAAATAGTTTTAATCATTAATTAATTAAATAGTAATAAAAAATAATTTTTTTTCTTAAAATTTTAATTTATCATTAGGATTGTAAAAATATCATTTTCATATTTTTAGGATTAATATCGCTTCAAATTTCACATTTTATTTTGTGATGCGCAGAGGTTTTAATTCAAGTTTTATAAAAATATAAAATCAAAAACATCGCTTAAAAATAGTGATAGCGCGATTTAAGATAGTTTATCTTTTTAATTTTAATTTGCATTTCAGTCCCCTGTAATTTATAAAATAACTCAAAATCCTTTTATCGACTATCTCTAGTGATTATCTGACACCATTGTGTTAAACACTCATCCTCGGTGGGGATCTCTAAACTTGTGAATCCAATCATTCTCCCCGATCTAAATTGCATTGGTTTCCCAGAAATGCTTTAAGATCATACGGTTTGTCATCTGCCAAGTGGCATGAGTGATTAAACTTGACTGTTGAGCCAATCACCTAGTCGAGAAGAATATGAACTCAAAACGTTCTCTTGGAAGAGCTTTGGTGAAGATGTTTGCTAACCGATATTGGACGAATCTCACAAAATAGAGTTCCACCACACCTTTTTCCACTTGTTTCCCGATGAAATGATGTCGAATGTCGATATGCTTTGCTCTTGAGTGTTGAACGTTGTTGCATGAGAGAGCAATAGCACTTTTATTATCACAGTTACAGAGGATTTTGTTGAATATAAAGCCATAGTCAGATAATTGAGATCTCATCCATAAGACTTGAGCACAACAAGATGACATGGCTATGTATTCAGCCTCAGTAGAGGAAATAGAAGTACTCATTTGCTTCTTTGAAGACCAGCTCACAAGCTTATCACCCAAAACTCCAGCACCTCCGGGACGTGCTTCGACGAGTATCTTGACATCCCCGCATGATCGCATCCGATAGGTCATTAGTGACATACGGCAGTCCTTCTCGGGTACCAAAGTCCCATATTGATGGTTCCTTGAGATACCGAAAGACCCGTTTAACCGCTTCAAGGTGCTTTTAGTAGGCTTAGCCTGGTATCTAGCACACATGCAAACAGCGAATAACAAGATGTCGGTCTACTAGCTGAGGTACATCGGGATCCAATCATACTACGATATTTTGTTTGGTCAATCATGATCCTGAGTGGTCCTCATCTAGTTTGGTTCGATCAATCATGGGAGTGTCAACAGGTCACTTGAATCAAATCCAAATTTCTTTAAGATCTCAGTTGCATATTTAGATTGATTTATGAAAATGCCTCCTGGACTTTGTGAAATTTGTAATCCCAAGAAAATGACATTTGTCCCATCATTGACATTTGAAATTTTGAACTCATTTCATTAGAAAACGATCACATTCCATTGGGTCGGTCGAGGCAAAAATAATATCATCAACATAAATTTGAACATGAGTTAAATGTTTGCCGGACTTCCTGGTGAACAATGTAGGATCAACTGCTCCTTTGCTAAATCCGGTAGATAGAAGAAACTTTGACAGAGTATCATACCATGCCCTTGGAGCTTGCTTTAAACCATAAAGAGCCTTCTTCAAACGATAAACGGGAGTAGGATGCTCTTGATTCACAAATCCTTCAGTTGGCGACGTAGAGCGACTTCTTTAAGATCTCCGCTCAGGAATGCCGCCTTTACGTCCATTTGATAGACTACCATGTTCTTACTTGCAGCATTAGCCAAAAAGATTCTAATTGCCTCGATTCGAGCCGCAGGAGCAAAAGATTCTTCAAAGTCTATACCCTCCTCTTGACGGTATCCTTTAGCAACTAATCGAGCCTTGTTCTTCAACACATCACCATGCTCATCAAGTTTCACTTTGAAGATCCATTTTAGAGCAATAATCATAGCACAACTGGAGCGGTACTAATTCCCATACATCTAGTCGATCAAACTCATGAATTTCATCTTGCATAGGCATTGAACCACTATCTTTCATTCATGGCGGATAACATCTTTTGGTTCGATCTTAGAGAGTACGGAGTTGAAGAAGCACCATAAGGCATCGGTTGCAAGTTGTTTCCGTGTGGATACAGGACGAGAGGAATTTCCAATGATGTTGTCTAATGGATGATCGTGAGTCCATTTTCTGAGGTGTTCATGTGGTAGTTGTTGAGGACTGAGGTAGCGAGTCGATGTCTCAAGAAGATGGTTCATGATGATTCAGAGCAAATATGTTTTTAAATGGAGCATCTTCAGAAGTAGCAAAGGGATTAACTTCATCATTGATGCCAGAAACATTTCCATGATGTACATTTGAAGAATGATGATTTGTTGATGAGAAGGATCAGAGGTGCTTCTTGACTTAAAGATATTGAGACGAAGGATTGACTTCATTCACATGAATATGAGCATCCTCTGTTGTAGGGATCAACACCTCATTAGTAATTGAATCATAAAGTTCATCAAACATAGGATCAAACAATTTCTTTAAATCATCTTCGGATGGAGGTACATATGGAGTTTCTTGAGAAGAGTTTGGAACAAGGGATGAACCAATGGGACTATTTTGAAGTGCGGGTCCAGAAATGGATTGTCCAGGAGCCATTTGACCGGTCGCCATCAAACGTAACGTGAATTGTTTCCATGATGTTTCGGGTTCTTTTGTTGTAGATTCGTATCCCTTTTTGTTTGGTGCATACCCGACAAATACTCCAATGTCTGCTTTAGCCCTAAGTTTGCCTAAGTCTTGACCCTCATTAGTTGGATAACACAATGCACCAAACACACGGAGGAAAGAGAGATTAGGTTTTCTGTTGTGGACAAGTTCATATGGAGTTTTTCCATGTACAAGTGTGAATCAGGGAACGATTTTGTGTGTAGCATGCAAGCGGCAATTGCTTCACCCCGAGAAACATTGGAACCTTTGAGTAAATCAGCATTGTTCTTGCGGCTTCCACAAGAGTTCGATTGCGTCTTTCAACTACACCGTTCTGTTGAGGAGTTCGTGGAACACTTCTTTGATGGCTGATTCCAACGCTTTCATAGAATTCACTAAGTTGTTTGTTAACAAACTCGCCCATTGTCTGCTCCGATAATTACGGCGGTTTTGTTAAGTCGAACCGCACTGCTTGATGAGTTTGATGATGATATCAAGAGTTTCATCCTTTGTCCTTAAGAACTTGACCCAGGTGAATCTAGAGTAATCATCAACCACAACTAACACATATTTCTTCCCAAAGATATTCTGCACCTTCATTGGTCCACATAAATCCATATGAATCATATGAAGAACTTCGTGAAAGTTAGTAGGTTTGGATTTATGGGCATACTTTTTGCTTTTTCCCAATTGACATGCTGAACAAAGATGATCCTTTTCATACTTTAGTCGAGGTAAACCTACAACTAAGTCCTTTCGGGAGAGATCATTGATGGTGCCGAAGTTCAAGTGATTGAGACGTCGATGCCATAACCATGACTTTGTTTTGAAGCCTTTGACAGCAAGCAAATTGGAGAAGACTTCATCATATCATCTATAGAGATGGTGTAAAGATTTGAACCACGAGTTCCTCTTAAAAGTTCCTTACCATCAAGTTCTCTAACAAAACAAGTATGTTTTAGAAGGCTACTTCTAGATCGAGAATCACAGAATTGACCAACAGAGAACATGTTATGACCAAGACCTTCCACATAGTATACTCTAGAGATAACACTATCACCAACAACATAATCACCATAACCCATAATTGCACCGAAATGATCATTACCGAATCTAACTGTCCGATGAATTTGCTCACGAAGTTCATGAGCCGCGACCGTCTCGTCATATGCTTGGAACCGAGTCCGGTACCACGTAACGATTTGAACGATCTGCAGTTGAACACAGACAAGAATGGATCGATAATTGGGATCCCCATGCAAGAATGGGTTCCACTTGGTTAGTAACAGTAATTGGAACACCCACATCGTAAATAGAAACATCCATATCAGAAGTAGAAGCAATGGAATCATTAGGAATAGATGCAATGTTGGTGTCTGTATTTGACCTATTCAAAGTATGTTCACTTCTTAAGGGAATAGTTCTACCAAGAGGCATCCATTTTCTAAGGGGCATAATCTTAGCAGTTTGAGAACAAAACTGATTATTCTTATGGCCAAAAGGTATCCAATAATAACCTATCTTTATAAAAGTTCTTCCCTGTGGGTTTCCATGTTTCTAACAATCTTTCATTTTTTTCCTTTTTGCCTTATTTGCACGATTATTAGCATTAACAATTTTAACGGGCATTTGACAAAGATTAGACAAAGCATTCACACCACATTCATGATTAGCAAATGTAATTCAACAAGACATCATTACAAGGTTTGCAAATAGTATCGAATTAATTAATTACAAGACGCCTAAGGCTAATAAAAGAATCAACACGATTCGTTTTATTCAACTCAAGCTTAAAGTTCCTAGATTGGTCTTCTACTCTCTTCCAATGCACATTCTTAGCTTGCAAGGTCCTATCATTCCTTGTATTGTCTTGAGACTTTGACCGCCGCTTTAAAGTCACTGACTACTCCTGTAGAGGGAATGGGAACATTAGTTGGTTGATCTAATTTTTGCATTCCTGAACTTGATGTGCAAGGATCTGAAGTACTAGAAGGCACATTAGTGTTTCCTTTCTTAAGACTGATTTGAGCTTTTGCAGCACACTAAAGTTCACTTTCTTAGCACTAACATATCTGAATCGAACTACTTGAAGGCACATTAGTGTTTCCTTTCTTAAGACTGGCATAGAACGGATTTCCTGCTTGGCACTAGGCATAGAACAAGGCATCACAGCTTTGCCTTTTGCACCTAAGGTTAAGGATTTGGGACATGTTGCAATTACACATTCTAGCAACTCTTGAGATCGTTTGGCCGGGAGGCAAGCAAACCTAATTTCACTATCAAGAGGTTTGTTAATGAAATCCTCTTCGACAATCTCACGGAGACATTCTAGACTATCCTTAAGGTGAGCACAAGATTCATGAAAAGCATGTTCATTATTCCTAAGATGAGGAGGAATATATTTAACCGTCACAATGTATTTGCAATCTAAGGGTGACTTTGAGACAACATTCTTATTGAAAACAAGTGGCGTTTCCCATTTCTGACTTCTAAGATTCGCAATTTCCTTTTGTAAAGACGTTATTTTTTCGTTGTTTTGGTCACGGGTGACTTTTATTGAATCATATAACTCTTTAAAATGTCGTTTAACTTTTTCATTTTCTTCTAGAAAACTCTCGTTTTCCTTTTGTAAGGCATCAACTAAGTTTTGAAGATGAAAAGTTTGAGAATTCTCAGAATCTAAAGGAGGAGGCATTTGGGAGCCTGCCATATTGTTCGTTTGACCCTTTAATTGAGAGATTTGGGCTTTCAACTTTTTGATCGTGTTGCAATGAGCTTGAATCTGTTCATCACGTTTGTTAATTTGAAAACTCGATCAAACTCTGGAGCATCTAAGGATGTCTTGATATTTGAAGTTTTGACATTTTCTTTAAGATGTTGATATTTTAGTTGTAAATTAAAATGCTCAACTTCTAGTTTAGAAAAATGTTTAACCAAATTGTCGTGATCATCCAGTTCAATTTTCTCGCTTAGTTTAGAATTAGTTTTTTCAAGCTCAATGACACGATCATGGGAGACTTTCAGGGCCACAGATAGTTCATGAAATTTGGAAGCATTAATAGAGCAATTTGAAGCAATGAAAAAGATATCTTGAGCAACACATTCAGTAATAAGAGTCTCATTTAAGGTATGCAAGTTCTTCCTCTCAATCTCATTATATTTTAGTGCACGCTCATAATCACTAACTTCAACTACCATTGCATCAAATTCCTTTTCCATTTCTTTAATATCGATTTTATCCCCTTTTTAAGACTCTCAAAGTGATCTTTTAGTTGTTTAAAGAAAGGCATGACCTCAGTTAAATAACATTCTTTCATTTGCTCAAAACCCCTTTCTCCTTCCGTTATACCAAGTGTGTGATCCTTTTCTTACAAGTTTTCTCAAAATCAACAAATAGTTGAAATATAACATATTGGCTAATTAAGGTCTTGCTTTTAGTGGCAATTTTCCTAGGAACAAGATGCATTGGTGTATTAGGAGGATACACAGTCGCTCTAGGCATTTTCCATAGGGGAGGGTTTGTTTCAACAATATTTTCAATTTCTCGCTTATCTAAATCCTTTTTCCGAAAACTTGTTCTGAGTCAACAATGTCTTAGGCTTAAACATGTTCAAGGAAATCCAGTTTTCCTTCTTGTAGTCATGGGGAGTGATAATTATTTTTTTCTCTTTGCATTTAGGATCATCTAATTTTTGTTCATCCTTTCCCTAGTGACTTCATCTGATTTCTTATCTTCCTCGCACTCAATGCAACTAGGTTTCTGTCTAGGTTTAAGAATTTCATTGCCATCATAGATCACCTTTGAGCCGCTTTCTTAGCTATCTTTCCGCACTCGTGGTTGGGTTTATCAATAATGGGAACACTATGCTTATCGCTTAGAACTCTATGTTTAGTGACCATGTGAGCAAATCTGAATGGCGTTTCCTTGTATGTACAACTTGTTTTCAAGTTTGTTTTTCAAAGTTTTCAGATTAGAAAAATCTTTCAAGAGTTTTGATTCCTTTGCATTAAATTCTTGCTTAAGCATTTTCACATTTTCTTGAAGTTCTTGTTTTTGCTTAGCTGTTTTAGAAAGTTTTTCTTGCAAGGAATTTAATTCTTGTTTCAATACTTCTTCTCTAAAATTACTTTTCTAATGACTGTACGCACTTGGTCATCCATTTCCGCTCACGAAAGTGGTCAACTCAAATTTAGCACGTTGTTCATAAATAGCAACACGTACTTTATAGGCATTTAGTTCGAAATTACGAATCATCGGGGCACATGCAGTGTATTCATCAAAAATATAGTCATTGTTGATGCGAAGATGCATCACTTGGTACAATCTCACTTTCACTTTGTTTCACATATTGATCATATGGGACAATATTGATATTACCCATATTTTCAATATTTGATTCAATAGTTTCGGTTGATTGTACTTTGTCATGCATCTTTTGCACATCAGCATCATCGTATAGTTTTAATACCTCTGAGATGAGTTTGTCTTGGGATGGGCCACCTAGTGGTGAAGAAGAGACCTTGGGAGAGACCATTGGAGAAATGCTAGCCATAAAATTGTGTGTGCGTAGGTCCATCATCCACATCGAGTCGTATGCATCACAATCACGACTTGAAAGGCATTCTGATGATTGTGACCTATCTCCTGAATAGGCTGATCATCCACATCTGCATCATAGGTCTTGGCATTGCCCTCAGCTAGAAACAACAATTCCTCTTCATCCAAAGCAGCACCATTGTCCCGAGCTTGTACCAGCAGCATCTTATCTCTGAAGTAATCAGCATTCTGTGGACGCTTTGGAGATGTGCGGTTCCTTGCAATGTGTCCCTCACCACCACAGTTATAACATTTGATCGGCTTAGCTTGACCTTGGTTACCATTCCTTCCTCGATTCTGATTGCCAACATAACCTCTACCAGCTCCACCTCTTCCCCGATCATACTGTTTTTCCTGAACTGGTTGCACCACGATCCTTCCATCTTTAACAAAGGGCTTGATTGTGTGGGTTAGATGCGTTCGAGGTTGTTGTTGGTTTGTGGGAGAGAATTCATGTTTTGACTAATCTGAAGAGCTAGTTGATTAATGAAGTTACCCACGTGTGCATCAAGATCGCCTTGTTTGAACATAGTATCAGGAATGAGTTTGTGATTACCATTACCCAAGGGTATGACTTGTGATGCTTTGGTTGTGATTCCGATGTTTGAGTAGAAGGCGGTTGAGTCATTAGACGAGCTTGTCTCTCCCTGGTTGGTTTTGAACTGATTGAGAATCAATTTTTCAAACATAGCATGTCTCTCATTCAGAAGGAGGAAGGCATAGAGTTGCTCATAGTTTGTATTCTTCAATCCTTTAGTGAGCTTCACAAGTGACAAACTTGTGCCATTCGGGATTCATGTTGTTCACAAATTTTGAGTTCAAATGAATGTTAGGCATAGTCATTCTGATGTTCCTCATGTCATTCACTAACTTATGAAATCTCACATAGTACTCATAGACACTCTCATCTGGTTTCATCTTGAAGTGTTCAAATTCGTCATAGAGTTGGGATTCTCTGTCTTCCATAGTTAATTATGAACCTGAGAGAAGCATCTTAACATTATCCCAAACTGCCTTTGCATCGGTGTTGTGATTGATCAGCTTGTAGATGTCTTTAGGAAGACCTTGAAGAACAATGTTTGAAGCCCGGATATCTGCATCGAATCTCTTTTTCTCCTTATCATCAAGCTCATCATACATTTTAGGTCTGTCCATTCCGTAAACAGAAGTACCATCTTCATTAGTATCAAGTATGTCTCTAGTCGTCTCAACTCGATATGGTCCTTCATCAATGGATTTGAGAATGTTGACACCATTTTCCTTTCCAAGGCAGTACATCTGATTCGTTGAGACCAAGAATCGTAGTCAGTTCTGTCAAGCATGGGTGGACGAGTATCTGACCCCGCTGAACATCCTCTCGCAAAGTGGAGATGATAGTAGGAACGTTGGTAGACATGTTAACAGAATATACGGGATTTTATAACTCTATGATTAAACCGGGAAATAGATTCTTTCACGGATTTTACTAAATCAAGAGAAAACCGTAAACAATCACCCAAGTCGCTAGAAGATAATGAACCAACTCGCTAGCAACTAAATAGTAATAATCCCAAGTCGTTAAATCAACATCCAAGTCGCTAAGTACAAGTCGCTAATCCTCTAGTCGCTAACACCTAATTCGCTATACCACCAAGTCGCTAAACAATTGCAAGTCGCTAAGTAGTAACTCGCTAAGCTTTAAGTCGCTAGCAAAATTTTAAAAGACATTGCTACTCAAGTCGCTAAAGATACAAGTCGCTAAAGAGCAACTCGCTACAGACCAAGTCGCTACCTCCAAGTCGCTACCGTGGAAAGTCCACTACTTGTACTTTAAGTCGCTAGTTCTAAGTCGCTAGGTCTAAAGCTGTAACTCGCTACAAATTTGTAAAGCAAGTCGCTACGAAGAAAGTATTCCGTGTGTTAAGTCGCTAGCAAGAAAAACCACATAAACATCACTTTTCAATCCAAAACAACCCAACCAAGATGATTCAAGCTTACCAAATGAAAACCTAAACACTTGTGATGATTCTAAACATAAAAGTACTAACAAAATCCAAACTTTAACACAAGAAATCAACCAAATGATGCAAAACCACTAAACTTTTTCAAACTCAAAAACCACCTAAAACCACTAGAAATCCAAAGATGTGCAAGATATGATCTAACCATGGCTCTTGATACCAATTGTTGGATATTGGATTTCACAAACACATCAAAACATTAACACAAGTGGGCGTATAAGTGGAATTCTAGAGAGAGAAAGTTAGAGGTTTAGGGAACTTAGTGAGAGAAAGTGAAAGATATTATTATGAGCTCCAACTCTCTACCTTGGGAGGTAGAGAGTATTTATAGTCTTACATAAACGCCACACAACGGGCTGGATCGGCATACAAAGGGGTAAAGACCCGTCCATCCTCCACGGTGTTACTTAACTAAATACTACTTAACTAAATATAACTATGACTACGAGCTTTCTAACGATTACATATACTTGAGGTGACCGACTCTTTAATACCGGGAATTTCTAATTCCTAACAAGTTCATGAGCCGCGAGCGATCTCCAGTCATATGCTTGGAACAGCCTGAGTCCAGGTACCATAGAAAGATTTGAACGACTTTATGCAGTTGACACGCATGCAATAATGGATAACTGGATAATTGGGATCCCCATGCAATAATGGGTTCCACTTTGTTAGAGAAAGAGATTGGAACATCCACATCAGAAGCAGAGTCAATAAAATCATTAGTGGTAGATGTCGGGCTAGTAGAAACAGGAGATCTATTCAAAGTATGTTCACTTCTTAAATGTATAGTTCTACCAGTGGGCATCCATTTCCTAATGGGCATTGACTTAGATAATTTAGGGCACAACTCGTTAAGATTAAATTTTCGGCCAGTAGGTATCCACTAACAACCTATATTACTTAATTTTTCTTCCTGTGGGTTGCCAATGTTTTCTAATCTTCTTCCGCCTTTGCTTTCTAGCCTTCTTAGCTTGATTTTTGGCATTAACAATTTTAACTGGTATTTAACAGCATTAATCAAATCATTCACACCACATACATGATTAGTAACAGTAACCAAGCAATCATCATTACATGTTTTGCCAAAAGTAGAAATTCAGCATTAATTACAAAGATGCTTAGAGCTAACCCTAGAATCAACACGATTCGTTTTATTCAACATAGTTTCATTCTTCCTAAGGTAATCTTCTACTTTCTTCCACCAAAATTCCTAGCTTGCAAGGTCCTATCATTCTTTATGTTGCGTTGAGGCTTTGACACGCTCGCTTTGGTGTCACTTTTACTCCTGAGGAATGGGAACATTAGTTGGTTTTGCTAGTTTTTGCATTTTAGGTTTAGAAGTGTTGGGATCTGAACTACTTGAAGGCACATTAAAGTTCACTTTCTTAACACTGGGCATAGAGCAAGGCATCACAGCTTTATCTTTCTCACATAAGGATTTAGGGCATGTTACTCTTAAACATTCTAACAGAACTCTGAGATCGTTTGGCATATATGCAAGAATACCTAATTTCACTATCAAGTGGCTTATTTATGCGATCCTCTTCTACAATCTCACGGAGACATTCTAGACTATCCTTAAGGTGACAGAAATATTCTTGAAACCCAAATTCGTTATTTCTAAGATGAGAGGGAATATATTTAACAGTCACAGTATACTTAGAATCCGCAGATGCCTTTGAAGCAACATTCTCATAACAGACAAGTGGCATTTTCCCTTTTACCTGACTTTTGAGATTCTCAATTTCCTTTTATAAAGAAGTTATTTTTTCATTGTAGTTGTCACGATTGACTTTCATTGAATCGTATAACTCTTTGAAATGTCGTTTGAGCTTTTCATTTTCCTCTAGAAAACTCTCATTTTCTTGTTGTAATACATTAATGATTTTTTGAAGATGAAAACTTTGAGAAAATTAAGAATCTAAAGGAGGAGGCATTTGGGAATCAGTCACATTGTTCTTTCACCCTTTAGTTGTGAAATTTGGGTTTTCATCCTTCTGATCGTGTTACAGTGAGCTCGAATCAGTTCACCGCGTTTGTTTATTTCAAAAACCGCATCAAACTCAGGATCATCTGAGGATGTCTTGATATTTGTGGTTTTAACATTTTCTTTAAGATGTTGATATTTTAGTTGCAAATTAAAGTGCTCAACTTCTAACTTAGAAAAATGTTTTACCAAGTTATCATGATCATCCTGTTCAATTTTTTCATTTAGTTCTGAATTTTTGTTTTCAAGCTCAAGGACACGATCATGGGAAACTTTCAAAGCAACAGATAATTCATGAAATTAAAGCAAGAGTAATGCTTTTTAACAGTATAAAACCCATCTTGAGCAACACAACTAGATATAAAGTTCTCATTTAAGATATGCAGATTCTTCCTTTCAATTTCATTACACTTGAGTTCACGTTCATAATCATTGACCTCAATTATCATGTTATCAAATTCCTTATCCATTTCTTTAATCTCTGAATTTATCCCCTTTTGAAGACTCTCAAATTGATTTTTTAATTGTTTAAAGAAAGGCATGACTTCAGTTAAATAGCATTTTTTAGTTTGCTCAAAACCCCTCTCCCCTTCAGTTATCCCTATAGGTGTGATTCTCTTCTTACATGTCTTTTCAAAATCAACGAATAGTTGATAAACAACATATAGGCTGATTAAGGTCTTGCTCTTAGTGGGAATAGTTCTAGGAACTAAATGCATTGGTGTATTCGGACAATACACAAGGCGGAGGCACTTTCCTAATGGGAGTGTTTGTTTCAACAAGTACATTTGCTTTTTGCTTATCCATGTCTTTTTTCCAAAAAACTTGTTTTGGAGTTAATTGAGTTTGAGGCTTAAACATGTTCAGGGAAATCCAATTTTCTTTAGTGTAATCATGGGGTTTGATTGTTATGTTTTACTTTTTACACTGAGGATCTTTTAGCTTCTTATCCATTTTCTCCCTAGAGGCATCTCCTAACTTTCTATCCTCTTCCGTGCTTCCAATACATGATGGTGTTTGCCTAGGTATGAGGATCTCATTACCATCATATAAAATCGTATGGAAAGCTTTAGCCTTTTTACAGTACTCGGTATTTGGCTCCTCTATTAGGGGAATACTATGTTTGTCACTTAGAACTCTACGCTTAGTGATCATGTGAGCAGTCTGAATGGTATTCCCTTGTACGTACAACTTATATTCAAGCTTGTTTTTCAAAGTTTTTAGGTTGGAAAAATCAGTTAAAAGTTTTGATTCCTTAGCATTAAATTCTTGTTTAAGCACTTTAACATTTTCTTGAAGTTCATGCTTTTGGTTAACAGTTTTGTTTAGTTTGTGTTTTAAGGAATCTAGCTTTTGTTTTAATATTTCTTCGCTAAAATTACTTTTTCTAATAATTGTATGCATTTGGTCATCCATTTCCTGCTCACAGGTAGTTAACTCAAACTTAGCACGTTGTTCATAAATACCAACTTGTTCTTTATAGACATTCAGTTAAGAGATAACAAAATCATCAGGGGAACATGCATTATATTCATCAAAAATATAGTCATCATTGACTGCAGAAGATGCATCACTTGGTACAATCTAACTTTCACTTTGACTCACATATTGATCATATGGGACAATATTACTATTACCCACATTATATATATCTGATTTATTAGTTTCATGTGATTGTACTTCGTTATGTATCTTTTGCTCATCAAATTCATCGTATAGTTTTAATACCTCTGAAATGGTTGAATCTTTGGATGGACCAGCCTGTTGTGGTGATGAGACCTTTGGAGAGACCATTGGTGAAATGCTAGCCATGAAGATTGTCTCAAGAGGGTTCATCATCGACATCGAAGTCAAATGCATCACAGTCTGAAACTTGAAAGGTATTTTGATGATTGTGACCTATTTCCTGAATTGGCGCTCATCCACATCAAAGATCATATGTTTTGGCATTTCCCTCAGCAAGAAACATCAACTCATCTTCATTCAAAACCGCTCCATTGTCCTGAGCTTGTACCAACAGCATCTTGTCCCTGAAATACTCTGCATTTTGAGGGCGTTTTGGAGATGTGCGGTTCCTTGCAATATGTCCTTCACCACCACGCTTGAGCACTTGATTGGCTTTCCTTGTCCTTGAATTGCATTCCTTCCATCATTCTGATTAGCCACATACCCTCCACCTACTCCACCTTTTCCTTGTTCATATTGTCTTCCTTGCATTGGTTGAACCATGATCTTACCATCTCTGACAATAGCATGATTGTGTAGATTGGATGCAGTTCTGATATCATTGTTAGTGTGTGGAGTGAGGTTCATGTTTTGCTTAACCATAAGAGCCATTTGATTGATGAAACGTTCCATGACTGCATCAGCATCAGGTTGCTTGAACCTTGGATCGGGAATGAGTTTGTTGTTACCATTTCCAGTAGGTATGACTTGTGAAGCTTTGGTAGTAATCCCTACATTGGTGTAGAATGCAGTTGAGTCATTTGAAGAGCTTGCATCTCCATGATTAGATTTGAACTTTTCAAGAATCATTCGTTCAAACATAGCATGCTTCTCATTCTGAAGTAGGAAGGCATACAATTGCTCATAGTTGGTGTTTGTTAATCCTTTGGTTAGCTTGACTGAGGTGAAAAATTGGTACCCTTCGGGATGCATGTTGTTCACAAACTTTGAATTGAGCTGAATATTTGGCATGGTCATTTTAATATTCCTCATATCAATCACAAGTTTGTGGAACCTCACCTAGTATTCAGTGACACTTTCTCTAGGATTCATCTCAAAGTTCTCAAAATCATCATACAATTGAGATTCCCTGTCTTCTTTGGTCAATTCAACCGTGAGAGAAGCATCTTAACATTGTCCCAAACTGCCTTGGCCTTGGTTTGTGATTGATTAACTTGTAGATGTCTTTTGGAAGACCCTGAAGTATAACATTTGAAGCCCTGATATCAACATCGTATCTCTTTTTCTCCTTATCATTGAGCTCATCATACGTCTTTGGTCTGTCCAAACCTAAGATCACTGTACCATCCACAGCAGTTTCAAGTGTGTCTCTTGTAGTCTCAATCTGATAAGGTCATTCATCAATTGATTTGAGAATGTTAACCCCATTTTCCTTTCCCAAACAGTACAACCTAATTCGTTGAGCAAATGAGCCATAGTCAGCTTCACAAGCATAGGTGACGAGTATCCGATCCAAATTGAACGTCCTCACTACAAGAGATGATTGTAGGCATGTTGGTAGACATGATTACAGATTTCACGGGATTTTATAACTCTTTGATTAAACCGAGAAATAGATTCTTTCACGGGATTTTACTAAATCAAGAGAAAACCGTAAAATGTAACAATCATAAACAATACTACACCAAGTCGCTTCAAACCTTGAAGACAAGTCGCTTAGCACCAAGTCACTAGGTATACAAGTCGCTTCAATGGACAAGTCGCTAGGCTCACAAGTTACTAGAGTGACAACTCGCTAGAAGAACAAGTCCCTATTGACACAAGTCGCTATGAAGACAAATCGCTAGTGACAAATCGCTAGACACAGAAGTTGCCAGAATAACAAGTCGCTAGATGGACAAGTCGCTAGGGACAAATCGCTAGACAAAACAGTACGACCACTACTTTGTACTATTTGTCGCTTTGTCTCAAAAGACAAATCGCTAGAGCACAAGTCGCTTCCCACAACAAAGTCAAGTCTCTAAAGAACGTAGAGACAAGTCGCTACGAAGAAATCTATACACAAATAGTTTCCCACAACAAAGACAAGTCGCTAAAAACGTAGAGACAAGTCGCTACGAAGAACTCAAGTCCGAGACACAAGTCGCTAGATAGAAATATTCAAAAGCAACACTTTTCAATCTAAAAACTACCCCAACCACACTGATTCAAACCTTCCGCATCAAAACCTAAGCACTTATAATGATTCTAAACAAAAAAATACAATCAAAATTCAAACTTAAACATTAGAAATGGACCAAATGATGCAAATACCACTAAACTTTTTCAACCCCAAAAACCATATAAAACTACTAGAAATCCAAGAACAAGTAAGAGAGATGATCAAACCATGGCTCTTGATACCATTTGTAACATATTGGATTTCCCAAACACATCAAACCATGACTAATATGGGGCGTACACTATAGGGTTTTAGAGAGAGAAAGTTAAGAGGTTTGAGAACTTAGTGAGAGAAAGAAAAATCTTACTATGAGCTCCAACCCTCTACCTTGGGAGGTAGAGGGTATTTATAGTACCTTACATAAAACGCCACCTACGGGCTGTGGATCAGGCATACAGTGGGTAAAGACCCGTCCGTCCTCCACGGTGTTACTTAACTAAATACTAACTAACATTAAATAACTACGACTACGAGCTTTCTAACGATTACATGTACTTGAGGTGACCGACACTTTAACAACTGGATTTTATAAATCCTAACATGAAGGTTGTGCTGCGGGTCCAGAACTTGATTGTCCTGGAGCCATTTGCCCAGACAGCTCATCGAACGTGACGTGAATAGTTTCCATGATATCTCAAGTTCTTTTGTTGTAGATTCGGTAACCCTTCTTGTTTGATGCATAACCCACAAAAACTCCAATGTCTGCCTTAGCTCTTAATTTTCCTAAATCTTGACCGTCATTCGTTGGATAGCACAAAGCACCAAATCCCTGAAGGTAGGAGAGATCAGGTTTTCGTTTATGCACAAATTCGTATGGAGTTTTTCCATAAGTGGTGTGTATGAGGGAACGATTTTGGGTGTAGCAAACGCTTCAGCCCAAAGAAAATTTGGAACCTTTGAGTAAATTAGCATTGTTCTTGCAGCTTCAACAAGGGTCCGATTTCGTCTTTCAACTACACCGTTCTGTTGAGGCGTACTGATGAGTGTGTAAATACTCATCATTTTTGGTTAAATCAATGCAAAAACGTTTAAAATGCTCGAATGTATCAAAATACTGAAAATATTCCAAAATTGCATTTAATATGTTTCAGATGCAAAATGTTTAAAATCAGATGAAAAATGAGCTAAGTTTGGCTAATTGGCAGTTTCAGTCCCCCAAGTTTCAAAAGTTGTCAGAAATAGTCCCTGAGCTAAATTTCAAAAGAAAAATCACCAAAGGTCCTTTTAAAATCATAACTTTTCAAAATTAGTCCTTTGGTGAAAAATGTCAAAAGTTTTGAGAAATTACAAAATTGGTCCTTCAAGTTTGAAAATTGGCAAAAATGGCCCTTGGAAATTTGAAAATGTCAAGTTTTGTCCTTGTATTATGGAAACTTGTCACTTTTAGTCCCTTGGAGCAACTTTTAAATGGCATTGGTCCTTGAAGTTTCGTAAATTACAAACAAGCCCTTGTATTAATAAACCCCATGGCCCTTGGACCCTATCATAACTGCTTTTGGACCCCCTGTCATTAACCCTTTTGGACCCTTCATTTGACCCTTCCTTTGATATTAAACCCCAAGTCAAAATCCTGTCAAATCCCTCCAACGCGCCAAAAAGTCCTTCTCCTTCACCAAACTTCTGCAAAACCCAGACAACCATCCCCCCTCCTTACCTTTACTCCACCTTGTTCCCCCCACCTCAACTAACCTCCAAATAGCATTAAATGCTCCTTCAATCCCTTCACTCAACCCCCAGCTGGATAAAAGCTTTTTGGCGCCAAAAACTGATCTAAGGGCCATTATCTCTCCCAGACATCCAATGGCCAAGAAACAAGTGGGAAATGTTCAGAGTAGTGAGAGAAAGAGTTTGGAGTATAAAAGAAAGCAAAAGGAAGAGAAGAAGGAGAGTAGCTAGTAGTTTTTAATTTTCACTAATGTCGTTTTTAGCTTAAAAGATTTAGTTAAGTGTAATTTCTGTAATATTTTGTTGTTTTGTATCAAACTCAAGTTAAATTATCGAGATAATCTATTTTAAGCATCATTTTCAAAGCTTAGCTCAAATTCATACTTTTGAGTTCACTGTTGAATATTTCAGTTTAAGTTTCCAACATTTGCTTCAAAAGCTCAGTTCTCAGTTCTAACAAGCTTTTATCAGCTACTTAGAGCTTTTGATAAGCTCACATTTAAGTTTCTAGCAAAAATTGGACTTTGGTCAAAGAAAGTCAAACTGAGCACATTTGGTATTGAGAATGGATAATGGGTAATGCAGTGATGGATTTGTTAATCTCGAGATCATTGGGATGATTTATATAGGCTAGTGGTTCTTGGGTTCATTGATTTTCAAGCCATTGTGGCTAAGGACCATATGTAAGTTAAATTTTCAAGGTTCCATTGCATAACTTGTGTTTGTAGTTATAAATAGTGTTAACCTGTCTAATTAGTTGTCATTAGGTAAATTAAACTCGCTTTGCACTATATATTAACTGGATAAGTAGTTGTCTCATAAAATTGCAAATCGCTGGTGTTAAGGTGTGTTTGGAATTGTGTCATAAACCGTCTTTGAGGGTTATCCAGCAGTAGGTACTTGTGGTTTCATGCTTTAGTAGCTTATTTGAAAGCATTTGAGTCATTTAAGAGTGCCTGCAAACACTCAAAGTCAAATCTCATATAATCTGTCTTAATGGCTTAACTGATTGGATTTTTATAAAAGCAACGTCTTGATTTGTGTTTAGAATAGAGAGACAAAGCTTGCAGAGGTTCCATTTCATCATATAACATCAATCTTAGTACTTAAAATCAGTTGCAAATCTCAAAAAAGTCAATTTTGCAAATCTGTCAATAAAAGTCAAAAGTTGCAAATCCTGTTTTAGGCTCACCTGAAAAGATTTTTCTTGGAGTCATTTCTAAGCCAAATTCAGTGAAACTTAGTATTTTAAAAACTTCATCTTGTCTAATTTCTTTTTACCATTTTAGTAGATTTTTGTAATTTTTTTTATAAGCTCAAAATGGCTTGTCAATGTGGGCTTAACTGCCCTGTACACACTCAGTATTAACTGAGTGTGCACAGGTTTCTTGCATCCCTTGCACAGAGCTCTCAAGAGCTTTTCTAGGTTTCAGCTTTGGATTACAGATAGCCAACCAGGTCTAGAATAAGTTCCAACTTTTGTTTTTCATTCTCAGCTTATTAAGTAGCTTGTGCTTAAGCTGCTAAACTGACCCAAAACCTGTTTTAGCACATAATCTCAAAAACATCAAATCTGTTCAATCAGCTATTCAGAGGTTAAAAGCAGTTGAGAATTGTTGCATTTGGTCACTTTTAGCATATTGTAGCTTCTGAATCATTTTGGTGCTCATTTGGCCTTTTTAGCTTATCTTAAGTGCTTATCTATAAGCACTTTGCACATCAGTTTCATATTACTTCACACAACTCCCTGTTTTTCCATTTTTCCTAGTTTCATAACATTATTTTAGGCTTATCTTGAATTTTTCACATTTTTCTAAGTCAGTTTAGTATTTTTCTTGATTTAATTCAGTTTTTAGGCCTTTTTAATTATCTTTAAATACAATTAATTCAGAAAAGTTTCAAAAAAATAATTTTTCATTTTTCTTAAGTTTATATAAATATAAAAAGTCAAAAAAATATTTTTCCAGATTTTTCTTAGTTAAATTTGTATTTTTAAGTAATTTAATTAGTTTTAAATAGTTTTTAATTCCTAGAAAATAGAACAATAATCAGAAAAATACAAAAATAGTTTTGAAAATTCTATTTTGTTATTTTAGATTTTTCCTAGCCATTATTTTATTTTTCTAGCTTTATTTCATATTTTCTTGTATTTTAGGCTAGTATTAAATAGTTAAAAATAGTTTTTAATTAATAATAATTAATTAAATAGTTGTAAAAATAATTTTATTTTTCTAATAATTTTATTTTATTTTTAGGATTCCAAAAATGTCATTTTCATATTTTTAGGTCTTTTTTTTTTCTTAGATATCACTTTTTATTTTGTACGTTTGCGTAGTTTTTAAACGTGCGTTTTACGTTTCTTTTATCTGATTGTTGTGTTTTCCAATTCTGTTTCTAATCTCATTCCAATCAATCAGTAGTGTAATTTCCAATCCAAAACCTTTACTGATCACTATCCTTAGTGATCATTCTATCATCTGAGTTAGTGTTTACACACCATTGAGTCTCCGTGGGACTTAACGACCCGGGAATTCATTATATTCTCTTATCTTCATTGTATTTGTGTTTTAAGCAGTTTTAAGCTTCTTACGGTTAGCCATTCACAAGTGGCTAGCTTTGTGTGAGGTAGCTTGACTGCTTTCAAAGATGATCAAATTTTGGCGGGGAGGCTTTAGCGTGTGTTAAACCTTTTTCAGACCCATTCTTGCACATATACCATCTTTTGTAAAAAGTTTTTTGTAAAGTTTATCATAATCCAAAAAGTTCATTAACACTTTTCCTAAAGTGTTAACAACACCAAAAATATTTTCATTCTTTGTTTTTATAGCATGTTTTTCAAAAATCCAAAAAAATCCATCCTTTATCTTCAAATCTGTTTAATTCTCCATTCCTTATCCTCTATAACCGTTTAATTCTTCATCTCTATCCCTCTTATCCGCTTAATTCTTTATTTCATGGTTGTCGACATGTTCCTGTGTGGAGGTCCATTTAACGTGGAAATTGCTCATGATGTACCAATGTGAGTTTCGGAGACAAATTTGTCGGTAATCCTGATCCCATTTCAAATAATGAAACACCCGATTTTTCCTACCTACCTCCACAACCCCAATACGAATCCTACTCATGCGAAGTTTTGTGGAATGATTCTCATTGCGGTTTTGATTGTCCACCACGGGTCCCGCTTGTCTATGAGCCGGAACCATGTTACAATCAGAACTTTGGTGAAAGTTATTTTCCCAATTATCTCAAGTGCGAGAATTGTGGGGTCCTCATGCGACTTTTGCATGTCAACCGATGAATCAAAATTTTCACAATTCCAATTCTCCCTGCCTTTGACAATTTCCAACCCCCACAAGATTCCATCACCATCGACTTCCGAAGCCTTCACAAAGATTTCAATGATTACGAGGAGTGTAATCTTCCACAAAGTTCTCTAAGAACATACGCATTCAAAGAAACTACAAATGAAAAGAATGGTGTGTAAGCTTCAGCAGATGAATATAAGAATTCGATATGATGACGATGATGATGAGGATACTATTCAAATGAGGGAATATTATGATTACAACGAGGAGAGTGCTATTCAATTGAACGATATATTTCTCAACTCCTCGCCTATTGCTATCACACCTATCTTACCTATTATTGCTTCCAAAAACTCTCTCATAATGGAGGATGAGCATCTTGGCACAATTCTAAACGGAATAGTCTAATGTTGAGAACTTCGTCCCAATCCCAAGTGAGTCCGAGGATATATCCGATAGTGATTGTGATTTGCCTTTTTGTGATTCTCTTGACATTTCGAGGTTACTCCGGGATTTTCTCAAATCCTCTTTTCGAATTTAATAATAACTACACTTTTGGGAAAGTAAATCCTCTTTTCGATGAAATGTCCGAGGTCGAATACAGAGACCATCACGGAAGTGGTGGAAATTGCTAGCTCTCAGAGCACACCACTTATCCCACCTCTCAGATTCTAACTTATCTCTGCCATCATGTGATGACGATTCTATCCTCATTGATGAGATTCATGATCCAAAAATCATGAATTCCCCTTCTGATAATGAGGAGTTAGTCATGATTTTTATCATGATTTTCTTTCTTTCTTCACATATGGTATGACTTTCATTCCCTTTTCTCCTACGGGAATGAGGACACTATTTTGATCCCGCATTTTCATTTATCATTTGTGAGCCGGTTCTATCTATATCTCATCGGTGTGGAACTTTCGCGTGCTTCAAATGTTTATCCAAACATCTTGAATGAAAGTCCGATGTAGATTGTCTCTTCCACTTACTTCCCATGAACCAATTAATTCGGGGTCGAGTCAAGCTAGCGACTCGATAATCAAAAACAGTAGCTAAACATGGGTTTTCACCCATGTGTTCCACCCTAGTGTGGGGGAGTTGCCCCACATGTTATATATATACAAAAAAAAAAAAAAAAAAAAAATATATATTTCAGAATAATGGCCGTAGTATTTCCCTTTACATTCTTTGTTTCAGGCATAACAGCTCGGTACTTTGAATATTGAGGGCAATATTCATTTCTAAGTGTGGGGGAATTCTCACGAATTTTATCATGTAATTATACCACCCAATTCCCTATTTTTCCCCCATTTTTGGCCAATTTTTTTGGGAGTAAGTGTTTTGCACTTACTCCAATTATCAAATCCGCCTTGTCTAATAAACTAAAGGATTGGCTAATCCGGAGATAAACGGCTCTTGGTAAAGATATCTCAAAACTGTTGACGGCTTGCAATTTGCCCAAAATTGTATGGTATTCAGCTCACCATATCCTAAAAAGTGAAGAGTTGGCTAGCCCGCAAGTTTATGGCTTGTGGTAAAGGCAGTGAAAAACCATAATTGGTAATCAGCCCACCAAAGATAATATTGATAATTTATCTAAGAGTTGGCTAGTCCAGAGCAAACGGCTTCGGTAAAGACAAATCAAACTGTTGGAAGTCGGTGGTTTGCTCAAAAATCACATGGTTATCGGTGTACCATGGTTCTTACTTGAACTGAAACATTTGGCTACTCCAGAAGTAATGCTCAGAAATGCATCAAAATACTGAAAATATTCCAAAATTACATTTTATATGTTTCAGATGCAAAATGTTTAAAATCAGATAAAAATGAGCTAAGTTTGCATAATTGGCAGTTTCAGTCCCCCAAGTTTCAAAAGTTGTCAGAAATAGTCCCTGAGCTAAATTTCAAAAGAAAAATCACCAAAGGTCCTTTTACAATCATAACTTTTCAAAATTAGTCCTTTGGTGAAAAATGTCAAAAGTTTTGAGAAATTACAAAATTGGTCCTTCAAGTTTGAAAATTGGCAAAAATGGCCCTTGGAAATTTGAAAATGTCAAGTTTGGTCCTTGTATTATGGAAACTTGTCACTTTTAGTCCCTTGGAGCAACTTTGCAGAAATGGCAGCATTGGTCCTTGAAGTTTCAGAAATTACAAACAAGCCCTTGTATTAATAAACCCCATGGCCCTTGGACCCTATCATAACTGCTTTTGGACCCCCTGTCATTAACCCTTTTGGACCCTTCATTTGACCCTTCCTTTGATATTAAACCCCAAGTCAAAATCCTGTCAAATCCCTCCAACGCGCCAAAAAGTCCTTCTCCTTCACCAAACTTCTGCAAAACCCAGACAACCATCCCCCCTCCTTACCTTTACTCCACCTTGTTCCCCCCACCTCAACTAACCTCCAAATAGCATTAAATGCTCCTTCAATCCCTTCACTCAACCCCCAGCTGGATAAAAGCTTTTTGGCGCCAAAAACTGATCTAAGGGCCATTATCTCTCCCAGACATCCAATGGCCAAGAAACAAGTGGGAAATGTCTGTGAGTAGTGAGAGAAAGAGTTTGGAGTATAAAAGAAAGCAAAAGGAAGAGAAGAAGGAGAGTAGCTAGTAGTTTTTAATTTTCACTAATGTCGTTTTTAGCTTAAAAGATTTAGTTAAGTGTAATTTATGTAATATTTTGTTGTTTTGTATCAAACTCAAGTTAAATTATCAAGATAATCTACTTTAAGCATCATTTTCAAAGCTTAGCTCAAATTCATACTTTTGAGTTCACTGTTGAATATTTCAGTTTAAGTTTCCAACATTTAAGCTTCAAAAAGCTCAGTTCTCAGTTCTAACAAGCTTTTATCAGCTACTTAGAGCTTTTGATAAGCTCACATTGAAGTTTCTAGCAAAAATTGGACTTTGGTCAAAGAAAGTCAAACTGAGCACATTTGGTATTGAGAATGGATAATGGGTAATGCAGTGATGGATTTGGGTTAATTCAGAGATCATTGGGATGATTTATATAGGCTAGTGGTTCTTGGGTTCATTGATTTTCAAGCCATTGTGGCTAAGGACCATATGTAAGTTAAATTTTCAAGGTTCCATTGCATAACTTGTGTTTGTAGTTATAAATAGTGTTAACCTGTCTAATGAGTTGTCATTAGGTAAATTAAACTCAGTTTAATCAGTCATATTAACTGGATCAGTAGTTGTCTCATAAAAATTGCAAATCAGTGGTGCTAAGGTGTGTTTGGAATTGCTGTCATAACTTTCTTTGAGGGTTATCCAAAGCAGTAGGTACTTGTGGTTTCATGCTTTAGTAGCTTATTTGAAAGCATTTGAGTCATTTAAGAGTGCCTGCAAACACTCAAAGTCAAATCTCATATAATCTGTCTTAATGGCTTAACTGATTGGATTTTTATAAAAGCAAGGTCTTGATTTGTGTTTAGAATAGAGAGACAAAGCTTGCAGAGGTTCCATTTCATCATATAACATCAATCTTAGTACTTAAAATCAGTTGCAAATCTCAAAAAAGTCAATTTTGCAAATCTGTCAATAAAAGTCAAAAGTTGCAAATCCTGGTTTAGGCTCAACTGAAAAGATTTTTCTTGGAGTCATTTCTAAGCCAAATTCAGTGAAACTTAGTATTTTAAAAACTTCATCTGGTCTAATTTCTTTTTACCATTTTAGTAGATTTTTGTAATTTTTTTATAAGCTCAAAATGGCTTGTCAATGTATATGACCGCCTGCATAATACTCAGATAACGAGTGTGCATGTGTTTCTTGCATCCCTTGCAATGAGCTCAAGAGCTTGTCTAGGTTTCAGCTTTGGATTACAGATAGCCAACAGTGTCTAGAATAAGTTCCAACTTTTGTTTTTCATTCTCTCGCTTATTAAGTAGCTTGTGCTTAAGTCGCAAAAAATCCCGACCCAAAACCTGTTTTAGCACATAATCTCAAAAACATCAAATCTATTCAATCAGCTATTCAGAGGTTAAAAGCAGTTGAGAATTGTTGCATTTGGTCACTTTTAGCATATTGTAGCTTCTGAATCATTTTGGTGCTCATTTGGTCTTTTTAGCTTATCTTAAGTGCTTATCTATAAGCACTTTGCACATCAGTTTCATATTCCTTCACACAACACCCTGTTTTTCCATTTTTCCTAGTTTCATAACATTATTTTAGGCTTATCTTGAATTTTTCACATTTTTCTAAGTCAGTTTAGTATTTTTCTTGATTTAATTCAGTTTTTAGGCCTTTTTAATTAGCTTTAAATACAATTAATTCAGAAAAGTTTCAAAAAAATATTTTTTCATTTTTCTTAAGTTTAGATAAATATAAAAAGTCACAAAAATATTTTTCCATATTTTTCTTAGTTAAATTTGTATTTTTAAGTAATTTAATTAGTTTTAAATAGTTTTTAATTCCTAGAAAATAGAAAAATAATCAGAAAAATACAAAAATAGTTTTAAAAATTCTCTTTTGTTATTTTAGATTTTTCCTAGCCATAATTTTATTTTTCTAGCTTTATTTCATATTTTCTTGTATTTTAGGCTAGTATTAAATAGTTAAAAATAGTTTTTAATTAATAATAATTAATTAAATAGTTGTAAAAATAATTTTCTTTTTCTAATAATTTTCTTTTATTTTTAGGATTCCAAAAATGTCATTTTCATATTTTTAGGTCTTTTATTTCTTAGATATCACTTTTTATTTTGTACGTTTGCGTAGTTTTTAAACGTGCGTTTTACGTTTCTTTTATCTGATTGTTGTGTTTTCTAATTCTGTTTCTAATCTCATTCCAATCAATCATTAGTGTAATTTCCAATCCAAAACCTTTACTGATCACTATCCTTAGTGATCATTCTATCATCTGAGTTAGTGTTTACACACCATTGAGTCTCCGTGGGACTTAACGACCCGGGAATTCATTATATTCTCTGATCTTCATTGTATTTGTGTTTTAAGCAGTTTTAAGCTTCTTACGGTTAGCCATTCACAAGTGGCTAGCTTGTGTGAGGTAGCTTGACTGTTTTCAGCACAGATCACGTACGTGGAACACTTCTTTGATGACTGATTCCAATGCTTTCATAAAATTGACTTAATTCTTTGTTAACGAACTCCGTGCCATTGTCTGTTCGAATAATTCTAACAGTCATATTAAGTCGAACCTGCAGCTGTTTGATAAGTTTGATGATGACATCAGGAGTTTTATCCTTTGTCCTCAAAAACTTAACCCAAGTAAATCGAGAGTAGTCATCAACAACGACTAATACATATTTCTTCCCATTTATTGTTTGCACTCTCATAGGTCCGCACAAATCCATATATAGAGTATGAAGAACTTCCATAACTGAGTTTGCAGGTTTGGGTTTGTGGGCATATTTCATGCTTTTTCCCAATTGGCATGCTAAACAAAGATGATCCTTTTCATACTTTAATCTGGGTAAGCCTCTTAAAAGGTCCTTTCTGGAAAGATCATTAATGGTGCCGAAGTTCAAGTGATTGATACGACGATGCCATAACCATGACTTTGTTTTCGAAGCCTTTGACAACAAGCCGATTGGACAATACTTCATCATGTCTTCGATAGAGATGGTGTATAGGTTTGAACCACGTGTTCCTCTTAACAGTTCTACACCATCAAGTTCTCTACCGAAACAAGTATGTTTTCTAAAAGCCACCTTTAGATCGGAATCACAGAATTGACCAACAGAGAACAGGTTATGACCAAGGCCTTCAACATAATATACCATGGAGATTACACTATCACCAACAACATAATCTCCATAACCCATAATTGCACCAAAATGGTCGTTCCCGAATCTAACAGTCCCGATGAATTTACTCACGAAGTTCATGAGCCGCGAGCGATCTCCAGTCATATGCTTGGAACAGCATGAGTCCAGGTACCATAGAATGATTTGAACGACCTGCAGTTGAACACAGACAATAATGGATAACTGGATAATTGGGATCCCCATGCAATAATGGGTTCCACTTGGTTAGACAAAGAGATTGGAACATCCACATCAGAAGCAGAGTCAATAAAATCATTAGTGGTAGATGTCGGGCTAGCAGAAACCGGAGATCTATTCAAAGTATGTTCACTTCTTAAAGGTATAATTCTACCAGTGGGCATACATTTCCTAATGGGCATTGATTTAGATAATTTAGGGCACAACTCGTTAAGATTAAATTTTCGGCCAGTAGGTATCCACTAACAACCTATATTACTTAATTTTTCTTCCTGTGGGTTTCCAATGTTTTCTAACCTTCTTCCGCCTTTGCTTTCTAGCCTTCTTAGCTTGATTTTTGTCATTAACAATTTTAACTGGGTATTTAACAGCATTAATCAAATCATTCACACCACATACATGATTAGTAACAAAAACCAAGCAATCATCATTACATGTTTTGCCAAAAGTAGCAGAATTCGCATTAATTACAGCATGCTTAGAGCTAACACTAGAATCAACACGATTCATTTTATTCAACATAGTTTCATTCTTCCTAAGGTGATCTTCTACTTTCTTCCACTGAACATTCCTAGCTTGCAAGGCCCTATCATTCTTTGTGTTGCCTTGAGGCTTTGACCTGCTCGCTTTGGTGTCACTTTTTACTCCTGTAGAGAGAATGGGAACATTAGTTGGTTTTGCTACTTTTTGCATTTTATGTTTAGAAGTGCTGGGATCTGAACTACTTGAAGGCACATTAAAGTTCACTTTCTTAACACTAGGCATAGAGCAAGGCATCACAGCTTTATCTTTCTCACATAAGGATTTAGGGCATGTTGCTCTTAAACATTCTAACATCTCCTGAGATCGTTTGGCATATATGCAAGCATACCTAATTTCACTATCAAGTGGCTTAACAACTGGATTTTCTGAATCCTAACATTTTTTTTACCGATTAGTATGAATATGAGCACATGAACTTCACTCTTGTAAAAACATTAAACTTTTGGTCTAAAAATAATGTTGGAGTTATGTTGATGGAATTTGCTTTGCGACTGTGATCAAGAAAAAGAAAAAGAAAACCTAAAACCTTAAACAAACATGGAATAGTTATCGAATTGAGTCCTGGATATTTTTTCGGCATAGTTCATGCTTATTTTCCTGGGCTTGTTGCGTATTTGTCGACTAAGGTTAAACCCTCATGAAGGGTTTTTGTTTTACTTAATGTGCTTTACTCGACAGTCACCACCAAGCCCGTAGATGGGTAGTGGTATCGAGCCAAGGTTGGATCAGGTAGTACTCGATCGGTAGAAAAAGGCTTAGCTAAAATTTTTGCTTTCGAGTCGTATGATTTTGCATTATCATGGTCGAGAGATAGAACATTTTTGAGTCTAAATTTTTGAGTTTCTTAAACATTCATACTTAGTTACGATATGACAAAAGTCTTTGTGTAATTGTTTTAAATGATCTTCCCGAATCTATCAGTACCACAAAGGGTGTGAAACATGTTTGTTTTTTAGTCATGTTGCGAGTTAGAACATCCTTGTGTTGAGTTTCTTACGTCCAAGGCATGTCACCACTAACCTAAAAATGCAAGTCTTAGTCTTAAAACCTTGCAAAAAATCTGCTAGTATATGCACAAGTTTGGGCCATAGCCCATGTGTACCCAAGAGGGTATTGGTTTAAGCTGTTGGGCCGCAGTCCGTGGACAGACTAAATGGGGTGTTATTTCGCCTGTTGGACGAATTCCATGCTTATATATATACTCTTTGGGCCACAGGCCATGTAAAAGAGTTGAGGGTGCCCGTGAGTAAAAACGACAATCTCATACTAAACCATTCTCACGACAACTTTCCGACTCGTCCGACTTGTTTTCCGCTGCACACTCCTTTTTTTCATTGCCCATTATGTCGAGGCGACCTATACTATATATATACGCATATGATTATCTAACGCGTCACGTCCTAAGTTTAATACCTCAACTCGTTAACATGTACCCACACAAGTCACGAAATAAATAATAATAATGTAAATATTAATCAAATTTGGAAACAAAATTGTTGGACAAATGAGTTCGCATGTACAAATATAAACAAATATTTCCTATGAACTATTTTATTACACCCAAACCAAGTTGTTGGAATCATAAATTGCGACACTTGATTTTAACTTCAATTTCGAATAGTTAAAACTAATTTGCTACAAACTTTGGCGCTAGTCACCTCGGTCAAATAGAAATCTACACCCGGGTCATGCCTGGTTTTTCTTGACAAAAGTATCTATATTAACTTATTGTATTTTGTAATAATTAACAATAGAAATCTACATCTTTCACATGTTGAAGTTTCTAAACGCAAACGTATTAAATCAAGTCAACAATTTGAGTATTTTTATTTTAATGATAGCGGTATAAATGTATATCCATATGTATCACTAAGTATATATGCATGTGTATGCCTTTGTTATTAATTTTACGTATAAACTATTTTTGTTCATCACCTTTCGGTCGTCATCAAACTGAAGAATCGTTCATTTTCGATGTGTCCCAACTTCTTGTTCATGTACTCCCATGAGTCAATACTTGCGAATATTTTGAAAACTATTTCAAACTTAACGCCGTCACACAAACAACATTAAGTTAAACATTTCAAAAGTTTTGGACGTAATTATACTTTACTGAGTCATAAATTGGAATAATGAACTAAATTTGCCCTACTTACTTAGGTTGCGTGTCGGTGCGGTTACACAACACTCTTTGATTTCCACCTTCGGACTGATATTTGATGAGGTGGGTTTATAGCCCCACTTTTACTTGATAAACTGCTTTATAAATTTTGGGGTGAGAAAATATGCAAACCTTTTTATGGACCTGAACTATTGCATGATTACTATTATGTAATTTAGCCTAAGCCATTAGGTCCCGAAATGCCCCTTTTCATGAAGCGTCAATTCCCAATGGGAAGCGCGAATGTTATAAATAGATCTATTGAGGGTGACTCCTCTATTCGCTTGGCCATACTTAGGTCAAGGCAAAACGTATTCCTTGTCGGAACCGAGTGTAGCGGGATAAACATTCACTTTGGGGCCCTTTATTAGTATGACTTCATTTTGCATACAGAAACTGTCGTAGCTTCGGTTGCATGAACTTAGTGCTAGCATAATAGACTTTCATTCATATGTCATTATATTCATTGTAATGCACATATGCTTTAACTTTTTGTCCATCTTTACTATTTTAAATTATAAACCTGTGAACTCACCAGTTTTTTGCTAACTTTTTAGCATATTTTCTCACGTGTTTGATTTATTAGTTTATGCAAGGCAAGGCAAAAGGTCGTAGACCATCTACCGAAGTGTTTTTACACATGTCACATGTTTTATTGTTGGGACAACTAAACTAATGGGCCGTACTTTTCTTATTGAACCTGAATGTAAACTTTATTAACACTATTTTATGTATTAAAACGGAGTATGTATTCCGTTCTTTATTACTAGTGTTGTGATCTCCAATTCAGTAGCACCGCATGATCCGAATGCTTCCACTAGACCAGATTTATGGGTGTTACAATTTTACAGTTAATGATTGATTCCATTATATCGTCAGGGAGACATGATATAATGATACTTTTGAGGCGTTGGTCCAGATTGACCACCTTTCCCTCATTTGGAGTCCATTGAGCTTCAGGCTTGGTTAAACCTTTAGTAGTTGTAGGAACAAATAGACCATCATTAATACACTTGACATAGTATGGTTCCATTCCGGTTAATTAGCAAAGCATGCACTTTTTCCACTTATTGAATTTTCTAACTTCCAGTCGGGGAGCAACAGCTGAATAGCTTCCTTCCTTTTTGGCAACTAGTTGGGGCACATCACTATCATCCATGGTAGAATCTTGATTTTAAAAACTTAAGAGAATATGTAATTAAAAAGTTTTATAGATCAGAGGCTCTGATACCACTTTTTATTCCCGTTAATTTGGTTAGAATTAACTACAAAGTTAATCTATCCAAGAACCATGGCTTAGCAATGTTATTAGAAATTCCTTGTTAAAATATAAACTTAAGGTAAAATACACAGTATTTCAACATTTAATTCTATTAGCAATTAACAGAGAATTATACCCAAGTGTTAGCGGAACAACACTTGAGATTGAACGACAATTATAGTAATTCTCCTCTCTAAACTTAAGCTAATGTCACACCCCCAAAATACCTGTTTTGCAGCGGAATGGAATTCCTGGGGGTTGACTGTCATAGCATCACAGTTACAGATATATTGAACGACCTAAAGTGTCGTTTGGAAAATACATCGTTTGATTTAATAAAATAATCAGAGTTTACAAAGTGTAGGTCCCAAATGAAATCAATTTGTGCGGAAATAAGTTTGTTACAAGTCAAACGATGTTTTAAAATGAATAAATCCCATGTGTGACGCGTCGTCACCACGACTCTATGATATGTCCATATGGATGTCATGAAGTGAATGCCTTAGATACCTGAGATAAAACATGCTAAAAAGTGTCAACACAAATGTTGAGTGAGTTCATAGAGTTGGAGTTAAAATGTAAAGCCTTTCAAAATCGTTATGTAGCAAAGGCATGGCAAATCCACTAAGTTCCAAGTTCCGCCCATACAAAACTTGCAACCTGTGTGTTTACAACCAATTGCCAAAATATGTATAGTTTAAGTTCAAATGCATGATGTCCAATGAATTCACATAACAGTACATTACTTAATGTATCAATATTCAATTGATATAACACATATGAGTGCTATTTCAAATAATTCCAAGACCAATTAGTTCAATAATAATCCCAAGACCAATTAGCTCAATGAATATACCAAGACCATCAGTCCAATGAATATACCAAGACCATCAGTCCAATGAATATACCAAGACCATCAGTCCAATGATTAATGATATGACAATTCTAAGCATGGCAAATCTGTTACTTCGTATGACTAAACATTCAGTTCAGTTAAACATGTAGTTTCAAATAATCATGAATGTCATAAAAAATAGTTGAGCATGTATCTCCCCCAAAGAGTTTAATAAAAACATTAAAACAATTGAAAATGGGGCTATGGAAACTCACCTGTTGCAATGATTATAATGACAAAAGTGGATACACCGAAATGTAGCGTGTATCTCTAAACTTGACCTATTATGAATGATATGATATGTAATAAGTCATGATGTAATGTTACGCATGCAATTCGGATGATATCTATACCACTTGTGAATTTGTGAAAATAATATTTCTCGTCGAGAAATAATCTTTTAACGTCCTGACCATCTTTTAAATTACTCCAAATGTATTTACATTAAAATGATATCCTACGATAATCATTTAGTGATTTATTATGAAATTATAACTTTTAGTCGTAAAATAATATCGTTGAAATATTTCATGAAAGTGACTAAACGACCTCGAAAAGCTAGTCGTAAAATGGTGTACGTCGAGTGTTAAGAAACGAACTCAACGGTTTTGGGAAACTTGTATCATTATCTCAAAGTTTTAGTGTTTAAGTTTTCATCCTAGAGGTCTCGATCATGGAGAAAAATATAGGTTAAGTATGGTACTTGTGTCCCAAAATATAGTTTAAGGATGGTTTTCCGGCAAAGTTTAAGTGACTATATTTCATTCGTTATAACTCCGCTTGACAAATGGTTTGACATTTTGGAAAATATGCCAGGCGAACTTACTTTTACTAGAAGACATCACGTTAGAAAAAGTACTTCGTCAATGTTAAAAACGACCCTCAACATGGTCCTTCGTTGCCGTAGTATGTGTTTAATAGAAATTATATTAATTTTGCTAATAGAATAAAGTTACGGCAACTTTTTAAAATGTGAATAACTTTGTCGTTATAAGTCCGTTTTCTACGTTCTTTATATCCACGGAATCGTGTTAACATATACTAATATATTTTTGATAAGTAGACACATTTAACAACGCTTAAGACTCATTTTTGACTTGTAAACAGTGACATTTTCATGCTGAAATTTCTGGAATTATTAGTTTTCGTCGTCAAACTTAAAAAATTCATAACTTCTTCGTTATAACTCCGTTTTAACCCGTTCAAGCGGCCACGTTTTCGTTTTAAAGTATATTTTCCAAATATCTAGCCCAAAATATTTTGCTTACTGTCGGATTTTCCAGATTTTCAAAATAAGGACAGACCCTTAATTAGACTTGTCGAAATGAGTTTTTCACGCCCAAAACCTATTCCAACCAATTCAAAACAACTCCGAAGCTATTCTAATCCTACCATACACCTTCTTAGGGTGTCATGGGTTCCTAGACATCACCAAAAGTGATATATAACAAGGAGTAATTATAGGATGACCAATATATATATACAACTCTTAAAATAAATGAAAAAGTGGTATAAACCTCATGAGACTTGCATGTTTTCTCAAGTAAAATGAAATGACCATAACAATGAATATGAAATTAAAACATGAATATGGATGCTTACTAGTGACTTGATGAGGTTTATGAACAATGGATTTTTCCTAATCACCCTAGGTTTTTATTGCAAAACCTTAATAAAGAGTGATACTAGAGTGAATAAAACCTTGTCTAGAAATTTTGGATGATCACTTCTCTTGGTCCTTTGTGGTTGCCGGTTTGCAAGAGAGAAGAGAAAGAGAGGTTTGTTTGATATTTTGCTTTGGAAGAAAAATGAAATGAATGTGTTTTGTAGTATAATACATTATACATAGGAGATATTTAGGCAAGCACAATGACTCACCCCCCTTGTCGACAAGGGGGTTTAATCATTCACTTTATGTTTTTTTTTTTTAAATATGTATAAGTGTAATTGTAGGTAAGTAACTTGAAGACATGTGGTAAGTTGTGTACACATTTGAGTATTTAGGGTAGCGTTAGATATTAATAACTTTTAACGGTTCAAGATAAAATATATTGAAGTCATAAAAATTATAAAAATACATTTCTTGCAAAATTTGAGTGAAATAATAATTATCGGGTTGAATTTACAAAAACCGTCGTAATTATATAAACATAACAATTTATATACGAAATAAATTGAAAACATCAGGTAAATTAATAATATAATTTTTATAGTCTTAAAATGAGTATAAAAATATATTAGGAATATTTTTGGAAGTGTCGGGTCAATGTTTCAAAATAATGTTTACGCGATAGCGTTTATTTAATAGGAAAATAAACGTTTAATGAAAAATGCAAAACCATGCATGAACTAATATGATGATAATGATGCCAATGAAATGTAGACTAAACCTAGCCTATATGAAATGTCTTTGATGATATGTTCATGAATTCACAGCTAAAACAATACGGTTACGTGAATTTGATGCTCGTAAACCCAGTTTACGATAAATGATAAATGATGAAGCATGAGTAATGTTTTGAAATATGACCTGAAAATACGAGTTGTCACATTCGCCCAACCAAAAAGGAATTCAGTCCCTGAATTCAGTTCGTGTTAGTCTATCGAATTTTTGAGTTTGTGATGGATAACGAGGAAAGAAGACATGAAGAGATGTCATTATGATTATCGATGATTAAGAGCGTACAAAACATCATAGTAGAGAAAATATTGGATGAATCTCCCACGAGTAACACTTAGACTTTTATGAATATGTGAAAACCCTGCTTGCAATAAGACTTATAAATAACTGCTCCCAACATAACATGATCCCTCCAGAATTAGACATAGTTAGCTAGACTATGTATAATTAAGGAACGATATCCCTCCAGAATTAGACATAGTTAGCTAGGCTATGTATAATTATGGAACGATAATGTGACGTTCGGTTTAGTTGTTATAACTCTCGATGTTTACAGAGATCTAAACCCTGTATGTGATAACGAATCAGAAGGAAAAGGAAGTACGCTTAATGAGAATATTATACAACGAGTGGTTTATCAAAAGTAATACATCTTAATTCATAAGATTCGAATACGATGGAAGACATAAACTTAGTACGACATAGTACATAAGGAAAAATTAAGACTGTTAGTTTCCTCAGTCTTCCGCATTGTTGAGACCATGACGAGCTTCTCCTCCTTCTAACATGTATGCATTCCCATGAGCACCTTCAACTTGTTGACCTTGATTTTGAGGACATTGATTCCGATAGTGTCCTTGCTCCCCGCATTCGTAACATGTAACTATGGCCTTGCCTTTACAATTCCTGGCAAGGTGTCCCAGTTTTTGACACTTGTAGCACTTAGCAGGACAGAGACCCTTGTGATGATACTTACATCGATTACATAGTGGGTAGGTTCCAACATAACCTCTGCCTTCTATTGGTGCAACAACATAAACCATTGCGGTTTCTTGCCCTCTATTTTGTTGTTGATGATGATTAGTGTTACGGTTTTGGTTGTCGTTATTATAACCTCCTTGGTCATTTTCCCATTTCCGTTTGTTGTTGCTAGTTTGGTTGTTGTGGTTGTTGTTACGGTTATTGTTGATAATGTTTTCCCCTTTCACGACTTGAGCCATGAGTTTTTGAGTTATCCTGATAGTTTCTTCAATTGTTTGTGGATCGGAAGAAGTTACATCTCCTTGAATACATTGTGGAAGTCCTCCAATGAAATTTTCCAGTAGTTTCTCATTGTCCGAAACCATTGATGGACATAGTGCAGTCAATTCTTGAAACCTCCTGATGTAGGTCTCGATGTCATAACCAATAGTCACTAACTCATAAAATTCCGTTTCTAATTTCTTCACCTCCGTGCGTGGACAATACTTCTTTGTCAACAACCTCTTGAATTGATCCCACGTGAGCTTGTAAGCATTTTCGATACCAATAGGCTGCGCATACGAATTCCACCATGACATTGCGCCATCTAAGAGTGTACCAGTGGCAAACTTCACCTTGTAGTCATCTGGGCAATTGCATAGAAGACACAGAGACTCCATCTTCTCAAACCATCGAACCATAGCAGTGACTCCTTCTGTACCTTTGAACTTTGTAGGATCACAGTTCTTAAAGTCCTTGTATGTACAATTTCGAACTCCAGACCCTCCTGCAGCTCCGGTAGCAGTAGCAAGTCTAGCAACTTCAGCAGCAGCCGTGGCCTCAGCAGCAGCAGCTACCGTTGCCCGTTCTTTCCTTAGTGCCTCGGCTATACTATCCTCTATATACCTTTGGATAGCAGCTGGTGTCATTTCTGGTGCAGCTTTCTTCGGTTCCATAACTCTTCAAAATAAGAGGAAAGGTGAGACGTAGCAAAGTCCTATGTTAAGAATAAGTGTTCTAAAGAGATGTGATGTGAGGTGATAAGTTTGAGGTTACTTTTCAAAATAATCGACGGGTTCCCAAAAGATGGGTTATGAGGTGTCGTAAGTGCTTCAAATGTATGATGGTTTAGTGACTTAATGTGTGAATAACGTGTAACTCGACATGTTAGTGGTGAAACAAAGGAGTGAGAGTGACTTTGCCCTACTTAAAGGTTTATCTCGGCATTCGACGTTATCGGTGATGAATCAACTGATGTAAAAATTGTGATAAGAAATGACAAGGCATTCTCCACATTGGAGTCTAAAGGAAGGATAATGGAATGGGTATCTGAGGGCATCTATGTGACAATCGATTTGAAATGAAAGTAAATAACTCGAAAAATGTATGTATAAACCGCATGTAAAGTGAACATGCACTTATGATGAAATGATAAGATGCTATAATGATGTAGTTATAGTCTAGGGTCAATGGTGCAATCTAGTTCTCTATAACTGAAGCTCTGATGCCAATCTGTCACACCCCCAAAATACCTGTTTTGCAGCGGAATGGAATTCCTGGGGTTGACTGTCATAGCATCACAGTTACAGATATATTGAACGACCTAAAGTGTCGTTTGGAAAATACATCGTTTGATTTAATAAAATAATCAGAGTTTACAAAGTGTAGGTCCCAAATGAAATCAATTTGTGCGGAAATAAGTTTTTTACAAGTCAAACGATGTTTTAAAATGAATAAATCCCATGTGTGACGCGTCGTCACCACGACTCTATGATATGTCCATATGGATGTCATGAAGTGAATGCCTTAGATACCTGAGATAAAACATGCTAAAAAGTGTCAACACAAAGGTTGAGTGAGTTCATAGAGTTTGAGTTAAAATGTAAAGCCTTTCAAAATCGTTATGTAGCAAAGGCATTGCAAATCCACTCAGTTCCAAGTTCCGCCCATACAAAACTTGCAACCTGTGTGTTTACAACCAATTGCCAAAATATGTATAGTTTAAGTTCAAAAGCATGATGTCCAATGAATTCACATAACAGTACATTACTTAATGTATCAATATTCAATTGATGTAACACATATGAGTGCTATTTCAAATAATTCCAAGACCAATTAGTTCAATAATAATCCCAAGACCAATTAGCTCAATGAATATACCAAGACCATCAGTCCAATGAATATACCAAGACCATCAGTCCAATGATTAATGATATGACAATTCTAAGCATGGCAAATCTGTTACTTCGTATGACTAAACATTCAGTTCAGATAAACATGTAGTTTCAAATAATCATGAATGTCATAAAAAATAGTTGAGCATGTATCTCCCCCAAAGAGTTTAATAAAAACATTAAAACAATTGAAAATGGGGCTATGGAAACTCACCTGTTGCAATGATTATAATGACAAAAGTGGATACACCGAAATGTAGCGTGCATCTCTAAACTTGACCTATTATGAATGATATGATATGTAATAAGTCATGATGTAATGTTACGCATGCAATTCGGATGATATCTATACCACTTGTGAATTTGTGAAAATAATATTTCTCGTCGAGAAATAATCTTTTAACATCCTGACCATCTTTTAAATTACTCCAAATGTATTTACATTAAAATGATATCCTACGATAATCATTTAGTGATTTATTATGAAATTATAACTTTTCGTCGTAAAAATAATGTCGTTGAAATATTTCATGAAAGTGACTAAACGGCCTCGAAAAGCTAGTCTTAAAATGGTGTACGTCGAGTGTTAAGAAACGAACTCAACGGTTTTGGGAAACTTGTATCATTATCTCAAAGTTTTAGTGTTTAAGTTTTCATCCTAGAGGTCTCGATCATGGAGAAAAATATAGGTTAAGTATGGTACTTGTGTCCCAAAATATAGTTTAAGGATGGTTTTCCGGCAAAGTTTAAGTGACTATATTTCATTCGTTATAACTCCGCTTGACAAATGGTTTGACATTTTGGAAAATATGCCAGGCGAACTTACTTTTACTAGAAGACATCACGTTAGAAAAAGTACTTCGTCAATGTTAAAAACGACCCTCAACATGGTCCTTCGTTGCCGTAGTATGTGTTTAATAGAAATTATATTAATTTTGCTAATAGAATAAAGTTACGGCAACTTTTTAAAATGTGAATAACTTTGTCGTTATAAGTCCGTTTTCTACGTTCTTTATATCCACGGAATCGTGTTAACATATACTAATATATTTTTGATAAGTAGACACATTTAACAACGCTTAAGACTCATTTTTGACTCGTAAACAGTGACATTTTCATGCTGAAATTTCTGGAATTATTAGTTTTCGTCGTCAAACTTAAAAAATTCATAACTTCTTCGTTATAACTCCGTTTTAACCCGTTCAAGCGGCCACGTTTTCGTTTTAAAGTATATTTTCCAAATATCTAGCCCAAAATATTTTGCTTACTGTCGGATTTTCCAGATTTTCAAAATAAGGACAGACCCTTAATTAGACTTGTCGAAATGAGTTTTTCACGCGCCAAACCTATTCCAACCAATTCAAAACAACTCCGAAGCTATTCTAATCCTACCATACACCTTCTTAGGGTGTCATGGGTTCCTAGACATCACCAAAAGTGATATATAACAAGGAGTAATTATAGGATGACCAATATATATATACAACTCTTAAAATAAATGAAAAAGTGGTATAAACCTCATGAGACTTGCATGTTTTCTCAAGTAAAATGAAATGACCATAACAATGAATATGAAATTAAAACATGAATATGGATGCTTACTAGTGACTTGATGAGGTTTATGAACAATGGATTTTTCCTAATCACCCTAGGTTTTTATTGCAAAACCTTAATAAAGAGTGATACTAGAGTGAATAAAACCTTGTCTAGAAATTTTGGATGATCACTTCTCTTGGTCCTTTGTGGTTGCCGGTTTGCAAGAGAGAAGAGAAAGAGAGGTTTGTTTGATATTTTGCTTTGGAAGAAAAATGAAATGAATGTGTTTTGTAGTATAATACATTATACATAGGAGATATTTAGGCAAGCACAATGACTCACCCCCCCCCCCTCCTTGTCGACCAAAGGGGGTTTAATCATTCACTTTATGTATTTTTTTTTTTAAAATATGTATAAGTGTAATTGTAGGTAAGTAACTTGAAGACATGTGGTAAGTTGTGTACACATTTGAGTATTTAGGGTAGCGTTAGATATAAATAACTTTTAACGGTTCAAGATAAAATATATTGAAGTCATAAAAATTATAAAAATACATTTCTTGCAAAATTTGAGTGAAATAATAATTATCGGGTTGAATTTACAAAAACCGTCGTAATTATATAAACATAACAATTTATATACGAAATAAATTGAAAACATCAGGTAAATTAATAATATAATTTTTATAGTCTTAAAATGAGTATAAAAATATATTAGGAATATTTTTGGAAGTGTCGGATCAATGTTTCAAAATAATGTTTACGCGATAGCGTTTATTTAATAGGAAAATAAACGTTTAATGAAAAATGCAAAACCATGCATGAACTAATATGATGATAATGATGCCAATGAAATGTAGACTAAACCTAGCCTATATGAAATGTCTTTGATGATATGTTCATGAATTCACAGCTAAACCAATACGGTTACGTGAATTTGATGCTCGTAAACCCAGTTTACGATAAATGATAAATGATGAAGCATGAGTAATGTTTTGAAATATGACCTGAAAATACAAGTTGTCACAGCTAAGCTTAAGTACAACTATGCTAACCAACTGAGACAATCACAGGGACTTAGTTGTATTTGGAGGAGAGAAAGGTGTTTGTGAACGTCAAAGCATTTAGTGCAAAAACTTGTAAACCTTTCTACTCTTATTTATGATCCTATTTATACACAATGGTTTACAACTGTTATTGAAAAAGACAAAGATGACCTAAGCTAGTTTGGACAAAATACTTGTGTATTTTTCTCTATTACAATGTATACTTTAGGAATGACACAATGGTGCTTTCTAAGTAGCAGTGATGACACTGATTTTGTCTTTATCCTTTCAGGAAAAGTTTGACCTTTGCTTGATAAGGACCCACCCTTAGTCGCTTATAACTTATCCCCCTTGTCCATCCTTCACTTAGGTCTTAGCCTTCAGTCTCTTTAGTCTTTATGTCTTCAGTCTTCATAGTTGTTGAGGAGACTTGGAGCTCAGTGAGATATTGTTATCACTCACTGAACCCATTATCTTCTTCTTTGGCTCAGGTCGCATTCACTGAGCCTCACCCTACTGAATGGAGAAACTTTCTTCTTAGGCTCGTCTTGAGCTTCTTAAATATGACTCACTAAACAACTGCTCATTCAGTGACTTGCTTATGTTTAAGGTTATTAAACACTAATGTTATTTTATTTTCAAATCCTAGTTTAAAGGAGTTTGGGAATTCACTGAACCAACAATATGGTTATACATTAGATGTTAAACGAATGAGTCGAGATGATATTGTTATACATGAGATGTTAAACGAATGAGTCGAGATGATATGGTTATACATTAGATGTTAAACGAATGACTCGAGATGATATGGTTATACATGAGATAAATAAGTTATATTGCTCCGTTTTTCGATATATCATTGTAGTTTAATGCACTTGTTGTGTCTTGTTTATAGGCTTTATATCTTTCCTTCGTAAACATGAATTGCTTATATTGCTGATATTGATATAATATAACTTTCATGTCTCTGCACAAATCCACTCAACGTCCCACCAAAATTTCCCGCCAAAAATTCCCAGCAAAATTTTGGCGCCAAAACTTCCCACCAAAATCTATATTTTCATCATATATAACAGTTAGCAGATCTGCTCTTTTCCTCGCAAACACACACTATTATCATGAAGATGTGGTAATTTGAAGGTTTTGCTTGCCCTTGTGGACGAGGAGACGTAATTCTGCGACAATCGCATCGACCTCGCACCTGTGGTAAACTATACTATGCGTGTCCTTTTTCAAAGGTGAACAATTACAGACTTGTTTTTGTGTATTATATAAATAATTTGGTTAGTTGTTAAAAATAATAGTTTTTACTTTTAACAGGCTGGGACAAATGATTATGGATGCGATTTTTTTTATTGACGGAGGAACTACTCCATTTAATGACCCGTTCTCCTAGAGCTTCAACGCCTCCAACTCATTTCGCAGGACCATCAAGAACTCCAACTTGTTAAACTGCAGGGCCCTCCACATCGAATGTTGGAAATGCAGAGTGCTTAAACTGCATCAAATTGAATCACAAGATAATGATACTCAAGAAAATGCTAGAAGTGTATATGCATCCCAACAAGCAAATAGTTGATTTAGCTGCCCTATTTCACGACCTTGATGATGACATGGACAATTGATTCTTAAGAAAGAGACCAATTATAGTATTTGTAGTATTGGGTAAGTCAAATGTATTAGATTTGAGTACCGGGATCGTTCCTAGCGAGAGATGTATGGAATTTCAAACTCACATCATGTAATTCGGGATTTGAATGGGTAAAAAGGGATTATGAGTGATTTTTAAACTACGGGGCAAGAAATTATACTAAAAGGCAATTAAAACTACTAAATCTAAGGTGCAAACAAGAAATTTCAACTAGTTATGCAAACTTAAACTAAAACGCAAATTACGAATTATCTAAAACGTAAATTTAAATGCAAACTAATATAATTTAACTCCTATAAGTGATCTAATATTTTTATACAGATAAAAATGTTATTTTAAAATTATCTAAAATTTAAAACTAATTTTTTTTATTTTTTCTTGATTTTATTTGAATTAAAAACTATTTTTGGATTTTTAAAATAGATTTAAAATGCTAAAAATTATGAAAACTTACAAGAAAATTACAAAAGTATTTTTAAAAAATCTAAAATAACGAAAAATAATTTTCAAAACTGAATTTGTATTTTTCTGAATTTTTCTCAATTTTGTTATGTATTTAAAACTAAATAAATGACTAGAAAATACTATTTTAACTAGGAAAAATCTAGAAAAATATTTTTTATGACTTTTTGATTATTCTAAATCTAATAAAATTAAAATTATATTTTTGTGACCATTTTCTGATTTATTTCAATTAAAATCTATTTAAAAATGCTGAAAAATGTTTTTAAATGCAGAAAAATAGTAAAACGCTACAGAAAATTATGGAAAATTACAGATAAGTTCTAAAAATTACTGAGAAACTATGAAAAATGTCAAATGTAACTTGTGATCACAGGAAATGCTATTTGGATACTAACTGCTTATGAATAAGCTGATGAAATTAAGCTAAAATGCTCAATAAGCCATCAGAAACTAACAGCAACTAAACTAAGCCTAATCTAACTTAACTCTACCTAATTCAATTGAGTAAGACTAAATAAGCACAATCTAAAGGTTTAAAAGCACTATTCTAACTCTTAATCCCAAACAGCAACTATATTTTGAGAGGTCAACTTGCAGCAATCCTACAGATTTGAATATAAGAGCTTATTGCAAATTTTAAATTGGAAACTCAAAAGAACCTGAAAAATAGTTAGAATACAAAATTTGAGCTTATTTGGGACTGATATGAACTTTTTAGAAGCTTTAGAAAAGGCTGTGACAAGCTCAAAATGTACTGAGTTGCTTGTCACAGGACATGCTTTGAGACATTGACCAAGTATAAGCACCAATTAAGCTGTTCTAAAAAAATGGTAAAAATAATCTAAAAATACACTGTTATATACCAAAAACCAAGGTCCTTAAATCCAAAGTTTCAACAATTTTGAGCTTACAATAAGGAATTTAAAAATATAAAAGTAACAGCAATCTGAGATTGTTTTGGTAAATTTGACTTTTTAGAAAACTAAGCTATTTGACTTTTATGAATTTAGATTGCTTTCTACTGACTCTAGTTGATGTTTTAGGATGAAATGAAACTGGTTTAAGCTAACCTAATTGTTTTTATACCTTTATGTAAGCTTAACCCATTCTAACAACTAACTGATATGAAGGAATTTAAGCAAACAATTGAATTTGACTTTTATGCAAATACAAGTTCTGTTTTATGCTCTAACCAACCTCATTGCACCTTGTTAATACAAATAATCCATAAAAACATTTATTTATATTTTACGATCTTCTAATGTTTTGTCGATAACAAACGTAAAATCATTTTCACGAAACAAATAAAATACGTAAGTGATTTGAGCCAATAGTTTTCTAACACACTTACGTTTTCACATAAAACACTAGAACAAGTATAAGTGATTTTATGATTTACTAATACATATGTACAACAACTAGTGTTTACATGTTGGGCAAACATATACATAATTAGTATGTATTATAATGGGTAATATAAATGGGTAGAAATTTAAGTATTTGACCCATTGACCAAATACATTGAATGTAGTTGGGTACAACCCAAATTCCATGACCCATACCCATGGAGCTTGACCCATAACCCATTTCTTGACATCATGCTTATGTCATATATGGATAATATCCATGACCCATGGTTTTAACCCATGGCCCATAGTTTTAATCCATGAACCATGGACTAGATGCATTGCATCTTATAGATACATTGTATCTACTTGGATACCCATGATCCATAACCCATGACCCATGACCCAAAACCCATGGGCAAAAGGTAGCGTTCCACGGATCCCTAGTAATACACTGGACGGATCCCTCAAGTAAGGGATCCGTGGAACAGTAGTTGTTTTTCTTCTATAAATAGTGAGTCATTTATTCCTTTTGGGTTGCCACTCCCACACATACTTTCCCCAAGTATTGTAATCTTCTAACCGCAGATCCAAAGGATATTTCTATGTAGCTTGCTTTTGTTTTTGTGTGATTCTCTAGGTTCCTCTTAAAGGCGAGATCACCACTTCTTGAAGTGTAGCAAGCTCAAGTCCATGAGTTTCCATGCTTCGTCATCATCAAGACTACTGAGGTTCTCTTGTTGATACTTCTTTCTTCCTCCATAGAAGTGTTGTGTCCAAGGCATTAGTGAAAGATGCCGAAAGAGTCAAGACGAAAGCATTAGTGAAAGGTGCATAACGTCCGTGTTAGGGGTCTAACCGAGCCGAGCCAAGCCCGAGCTTGACAAGGCTTGAACTTGGATCGAAAAAAAAACTAGGCTCAAGCTCGGCTCGATAGCTCGTCAAGCTTTAATCATCTAGGCTTGAGCTCGGCTCGATTCAGTTTGAGCAAAGCTCGAGCTTTGCTTTAAAAGCTCAAATATATGTATATGAATACATTATTACACATTTACACCCCTATTCTAACTCCTGAACAAGTTTATTAAGGAATTGTACTTGAGACTCGAAAAGAAGAACAAATACAATACAGTACCCAATGGATAAAATCATATAAAGACCCTATAAAAGGGACATACACCTGAACTAATGAATCGTATCTAACTTGGACAAAATGTGACTATATTTTCACCTGATGCCACACATTCAAGAGTCATGAGTCAAGAAGATGAAACAAGTCTAACATTAAAATGAAACATAATCAGTAAATACTAGTTAAGGTTCGAATGTCTAAAATAGTTCAACAAAATATTATTCGCGACACGTCATAAGCTTCATAAATCTTGAATACTTGAGCAAAATGATTTCCATAACTTGAATACATATTTATAATTAGGTTAATATTTAAATTAACCCTTATTTACATAACGCTCGAAAAAGCTCGATAAAAGCTCGAGCCGAGCCATTAAAAGCTCGAACTCGACTCATTATATGTTTCGAGCCAATATATTAGGCTTGAGCTCGGCTTGAGCTCGATAAAATCTTTACTCAATCGAGCCAAGCTCGAGCTCGAGCTCAAGTTTCTTGATAAAAGCTCGGCTTGTTTGCACCCCTAGTCCGTGTCAAAAGCATTAGTGATGAATGCTAAAGGAGTCAAGAAGAAGGCATTAGTGAGAGGTGCCCAGCGTTCGTCTCAAGGGCATTAGTGAAAGATGCCTAGGAGTCAAATCAAGTGACATTAGTGAAGGACGCCAAGGTCGTATAATCGATGAGGTGCATCGTTATACAAATAGTGATAGTTTGTTTCCAAGGAAATTGATATCCTTGATGGTGTTGTAATAAGGAGTGGGTCTCTTTGAGGTTAGGTGTTGTGTAGTGTTGGGTAGTAGTTCCTCAATAGCAATGGAACTCGGTACATAGCCTAGTACCGAATAAAGGGTAGGCGACATTGTGGTAGGTGTGTTCTCCTTTGTGAAAGAACCCGGTGGTTAGCCTAGTACCGGAAAAAGAGTAGGCAACGTTGTGAAGGTTTCTCCGCCATAAGGAGTTGGTGTCGTGTAGTGATTACGAACTCTCGAGTAGGTGACTCGAGGAGTGGAGTAGGGCAAGGAAGGTGTCCTTGTAGCCGAACCACTATAAATACTCGTGTCATGGTTATGAGCTTCTTACTCTTTATCTTTCATTACACATTTATTATATCAATCTATCAATGTCCAACATACATATCCAAATGGATTGATATAAGTCGATCTAAATATTTTAAAACGAATTTTTAATTGGTAAAACTATTCAACCCCCCTTCTAGTTTTCCACAATTGGCATTAGAGCTTCGTTACCAAGTTTCTTAGAGTATGTTGTACTTTAAAAACTTGATACGATCCGTGTATGTTTGAAAACCAAAGAAGGAAATATTTTAAAATAACTTTCTTCTATGTTGGATATTGATAGATTAGTCTAACAATTATTTTTCAAGAAATCTTCATGCTAGGATCTCTCCAAAGTCTTCATTTCTATTCAAAGAATAATGAAGTCAACTTTCAAAGAAGAACCTAAAAGTAATCGCAATCTACTTATTCTAAGTACTACTGATTACTTTAAAAGCTCATGAAGTATTTTCGGTCCTATGGTCTCCTTAAACCATACCAAGAGCATAAAGGTATGTTCACTTTTCATTAGCTAGTTAACATCTACATGAATATGTTGATACCTTTCTTTATTTTAGACATTAATAATTGCTAGTCTCTTAAAAGTCTCTTTTCGCCACTTTCCCGACTTACTCATCATAGGGAATAGTATTTCTCTTGATCTCGTCAAACTAACGCCGTCGTCACAAATGGATCCTTGATAATTAACTATCAAATCCCGTTGACCAAACATTTTTTTCCCCAAAGCTATTTTTGTTCCATAAGCTATGTTATAACTTATTACAAAAATAATGCCAAACACCCTTTTTCTGTCTACAGTAACTGGATCCCTCTAGTTGTACTAGCCGGATCCCTAATACTAGGGATCCGGGGGAACCGTGGGAAAGAAACCAGCTATACGCCTTTCAAAATCAACCCAGCCATTTTCCTTCTCCTCACAAAACACAAAAACGACCCAAGAGCTGGTTTCATCTCCATAGGACTCCATATCCTCAAGCATCCATCTCTAGAACATCATTGTAAGTAATTACACTAACATGTTATAATTTTCATCATCCTCATCCTAGGGTTTATGGTTTCTTAATTTTTCTTAATCAATTGATAAAATTAGGTTTTCCAAAATTGATCACTAGAAAGGGTTTTCACATAACTAAGATTACATTGTACTTACAACATTGTTAATACAAATCAAAACCATAAACCCATCTCAACAAATTTTACCTAATTTTAATATTTGTTTTTCTAGGACCAACCATGCCTAAAGCCACCCAACAAGACCACCATGATACCGTCCATTACCTCACCCAATACTATCGTAAAGCGGGCTTGTCAAAAACCGATCGCAAAGTCTTCAAAAGGATTGCAAAACGACTTATCCACGAAGTTCGTGTGGTCAAGGAATGTTTCCTTGAAAATACCGACATTCGTCAAGTCTTCTCGACAATCAACTTTGATTGTCTTCTTGATATTGATGAACAAATTTGTCCGGTATTCATCTTTGAATTCTACAAAAGCGTTAGGATCATTCGAAACACCGATGATAGCATTTCAATACTTTTATCAATAAACGAAACTTCACTCTACCTCTCAACACATTTGCTCAAATCCTTCGCATTCCTTGTGAAGGAATTTGTATGTACTCTCAAAATTGGGCAATATTCACTCAATCTTTTGCTCTTGATTCCAAAACAATATACCATACTCTCGATGAACCCGAAACCGTTCGAGACACTATTTTCAAAGTTAGAGCCACGAATCTCGTTTCAACCAAACAAAGAACTCATTCACCGTGATCCTTTTCAAATGGAACTCATCGAAATGCACCCCATTTTTAGAAAATGGGAAGAAATTCTTAGGGAAAACGTCATTATCTTGGTCGGTAACAAAGACCATCCAAATGCATGTCTCGTGCAAATGATTTATTGCCTTATTCACCAAAACCCATTTAATCTCACCTATTACATGGTGAAGAGAATAGCCGGGGTATTCAAAGTTTCCAACATGGTACTTCTGTATGGTATGCTCCTAACACGACTCAGTAAGTATGTTAGTGCATTGCAACCATCTCCTATCAACGATGATCATTTCTTTCGATCACGTCATGGTACCTCTTACCAAACAACCCTCTAAACGGTTCATGGTCAATGCAAGAAAACCTAAGGCTCTCTCGGACTCCTCGGACGAAGAAGAAGAAGTAAATGTCAACCCCGAAGCTAACATCGACTTTGACCCCCTTGACTACTATCAACAACTTCCAACTCTTCCAAACGAGACCGCGGAATTCAAACAATTAAAGGGTATGATCCAAAATCTAGCTAACTCCGACATGAAGTCGGGAAAGAGGAAAAGAAAGGATTGATGAAAGAGACATTAAGATTATTTTTAGACATTTGGCTTATGTATGAATGCTTATGTTTTGACACACTATTTTACGTTAGTTTGGATATTGTCATTACTTCTCTTATCTATGATATGATTTATGTGATATCATGCTTTTGTTGCTGTTCTTTGGAGTAAAGTTTAATAGAAATTAGTGTATATAGTATGGTGCAAAATCTACATTTCTTTTTGTGATGTTTCTGATCTGCAGTTGCCGGATCCCTAAGATTATATTAGACGGATCCCTCCTTTGAGGGAATCGTGGGATCCGTGGGATGCATGAGCAAGCATGATTCTCATACATAAAAATGTACTACTAGATCACTTCACACTAGCTTAACATAAGACCTTAGAACCAGCTAAGTCTTCTTCAAGCATTAGAAAGCTCCATACTCACCCATAGCTAACCTAGGATCTAATTCAAAGTGATTTTGATTTATCAACTCATCAAAACTCACCATATTTCCGCTTCAATACTCACACGTTGTTTCTCACATCTCAAAACACTTAAGTGGATATCTTTATCAATTTTAGGAAATTGTTTCTAGTCATCCTTATCTCAAAATGGGTCAAAAACTAGTTTTTTAATTCTTTTATTTTCTAAGGATTTTTCAATTTTTATCTCAAGTTTACATCTGATCTCTAGGATCATTTATTATGATTTGACACCATCTAAATTCCTAGTGTCATCCATGAACACCCATTGGTGATCATAAAGTCTCATTTTCCTTCCATAAAAGGCAATCATTAGCTATATCACTCATTTCCCTTGATCATTTAAAGTACTCTTTCATTTAAAATACTTAGGAAGACTGAAACTATCAAGGAGGTATAGGTGTTAGGCTTCACAAACATCATCTTTTCTTTTTCTTTGCTGCTGATAGCCGGATCTCTAGGATTAGCCTAGACGGATCCCTCAAAGGAGAGAACCGTCGGATCTGGGTGACAGATTCATGTCAAGTCTAGCTTAAACAATCGTTTCAAGCTCATCTTGCTAACTTGAACACTCCACCTCATCTTATTTAAGTCCCTAGATCAGTACATGATTCGTTGTCGAAACACGTCTAGCTTAACTCACACAAGCTAGCCACTTGTGAATGACTAACCGTAAGAAACTTAAAACGGCTCGGACACTGACCAATAATAAGAAGTGTGTAGTATACGGGTAACTCAAACGTGTAAGGTTTGAGCACCGAGATCGTTCCGAACGAGGGTTGAATGGAATTTCCAACTCACGTCTCGATTATCGGGATTCGAATGAGAGAAGGGGATAATATGATATTTTCTAAACTACGGGATAAGGAAAGCATATGGGAATAAAATCTATGGGGAAAACCTAAGAACTAAGACAAACTACGCAAACCTACATTAAAACGCAAATACGAAATTAAACGAAACGCGAATAAAATACAACTACGACTAATCTAACTCCTAAAAATACCCTAAAATTACTTTTACTCTAAAAATGATATAAGAAAACTATTTTAGAATTAAAACTATTTTTTTAGAAATTTTCTTGATTTTATTCTTATTAAAAACTAATTATTAACTTTAAAAATAAGACTAATTATCTAAAAATTATGAAAAAAAAGGGAAAAATATGGAATCACTTTTCAAAAATCTAAAATAACATAAAAGACTTTTTAAAACTATTTTTTTATTTTTCAGATTAATTTTCTATTTTATACTAATTTAAAACTATTTTAATCTAATTAATATTGTGAAAAATACCAAATAAAAGGGGAAAAATAAGGAAAAATATTTTTTATGCTTTTTATATTTATTTTAATCTATTAAAATTAAAAAATTATTTTTTGGAACTTTTTCTGAATTAAATGCAATTAAAGCTAATTAAAAGTGATTAAAAACTGAATTTAATAATAAAAAATACTAAACAGTGACCAAAAATTATGAAAAATTCAGGGAAATTCTAATTTATTATTCTAAGGCTATGAAAAATATAAAAACTGATGCTTATGTGAGAGATATTAAGGCTGCAATGTAAATGAATATGGAATAAGCACTTTAATAATAAGCAAATAAGCATTAAACTGCACCAACTGACTACATAAGCTAGACAACTCTAAAACTACTCTAAGGGAACTAATTGCAACTACTCCTAACACCTAATGATCAGTCTACCAGTGATTAAGCTTAACTGATACTTAAGCTAATAAGCAAACAGGCCCCTACTTTTTAAGCACCTGCAACTGCTTATCCAATAAGCTATAGAGAAAACTAAAAGTATGGTCCTCAAGACCACCAACCAAAGCTCATTTGTACCAATTTTCAGCTTATAAGGACTTAAGGAGAAGAAGCTATAGATTAAACAAAAAGTGGCTATAAGGGACAATGCATAGTCGGCGTAAACGAAGACAGATAAGTCTATTGCAGGCCTAAATAAGCTAAGAAATAAGCTTCTAGAATCTTATCTAAGGGCAAATGAGCTACATCTAGTCCTAAAGCTACCCTAAGAGGCTACCATTCAGCAATAATATTGAAAAGACAAACCCAAAATCAGCTTGCCTACAAGCTGAAATGACAGCAACAGTTGTGACAGTAAGCTCAACAAAAGTGGACTAAAACTTGATATGAGTAGAACAAGCAAATCAACAAAACAAGCATTCTAATGCAACTCTATATGGAAAATGAGCTAAAATCAGATTATCCTAGAGGTACTAACAACATTAACAACCAATTTAAGTAAACTTTAAAGCATTTGAGATCCTAGAAATCTCTATATAAAACTAGCTGTTTGGATAGATAGAGTGCAGCAGGACAGAAGTTTAGAAGGGATCCAAACAAACACTCTAGTCCTAACAAAGCAAATATTTGAACTACATACTCTAAACTACAAGTAGAATTAGAAATCAAGCAAGAGCATTAACAGAATAAGCAGAATTAACAGCTTTGAAAAAGCTGTTTGGGACAAGAACATGAACTTTAATAGACTAAAATAAGAAGTTGAAAACCTCCTTAATTGACTTGAGACCACCAAAATTTTATTGAAGAAGCTTTAAAACTCATAACAACACCGAACTAAACCAAATTTCTAACATCTAATTGACTTGAACTTTAAAATATGAATTAAACCAATCACTCTTTAATTTCTCAAAATTAGATTTACTTTATGAAGCTTAATGAAATCTATCAAATCCTGACTTGAAACTCTCAAATTAACATAAAACTCTTCATTTTAACAACTTAAAACCAAATCGACTCAAAATGACTTTGACTTTCGATTTGACTTACTTTGACCGAACTCAAATTTTTGCAAAATCTAAAAGCTGGAACAAATCTGACATAAGCTCATATAAGCTTCAATGAGCTTATGTCGACTATCTCTAAGAATTCTTAACTCAATTCACAAAAAACTCTTCAAGGTTGAATATCTAAAATTTAACAAGAAATTGAAAATTTGCATTAACTAAAATGGAGAGTACAATGTAAAACTAAGTTTACAAATGATTAAACTACTGTAAAACAACAAGAATGACATGAAAATTAAATTGGTAACATTTCTCTAAGACATGAAAAATGGACCAATCCTCTTGTGACATGAATGGGGTATAAATAGCTGAGCTGAGGACGACTTGGGATCCCATTCAGAAGCTCCTAGATGCTCAAATATCAACCATTGATTCCTCTCTTTGTCATCTAATCCATTCTTGGCCCTTGGATCACTCTTGTGAGGTGTTTAGACCAATAAGATTTCTTCATTTGTCCAGCTTGGAAATCCAAAGGTACACACCCTCTGACACGTGTGTCAGGACCTTCTGGAAGGTCACTTAAGTGAGGTAAATAGTTGGGATGTGTGGGTAAATGGGGAAGAAGGGTTAAACAGTAACAATGAAGGTTTTGGGCGCTTTGGGTAATGGGTGGTTTGTTTATTGTATTTTGATTTTGGGTGGGTTTGAGATCGGGTAAAAATAGATATTCGGGGATAGCCGTATGGGTGTATTCGGTGGAGATAATGGGTCAAGGGTTTAGCCGGGTTGTGTTGTTTGGGTAGGATAGGTGAATTTGGGCCAAAGGGTATTAAGGATTGGATCATGGATTGGTATTGGTTTAACTTTTGATCCATTAGTAACCAAAGGGACCAATGTTGTCAAATCGATTTCCAAGGGCCAAACATGCAACTTCTGAAAGTATCTTCAAGGACCATTTTGTCAATCTTCAAATAAACCAAGGGCTAATTTGCAAATTTCTGAATCTTCAAGGGTGTTTTCGTCAGTTGTGAAAGTTCAGGGACTATTTCTGACATTTCTTCGAAATTTGATCAAATCTTCACAAATCAACCTCAGAGATTAGAAATCTTCATAAATGCATAATTCGACCTTCCGGCTAGCTTAAGCTCTCTTAATCTCTCGCTCGATTTACGCCCGATTTGGCTCCTTTTTGCGTGTTTCTACATATCCGTACCTGCACAAGCACAAACTCAAGAAAACCACAAATATTAGCAATAAAAGGCTCTTTCTTGGTTATTTTGGGTTAGTTTTGATAAAGAAAAGGTATGTGATTTAGCACATACCAAAATACCCCAGACGAAACCATTGCCGTGTCCTCACGCAATGCAATCAACTCACGCTTCTAAAACCAAGGATTTCAATATCTTTCTACTAAACCTATGAAGAAGTAGCAAAGATTCCTCAAAAGAGATTAAGAAAGCCTTAATTCTAAAAACGCCCCGTTTACCTTTTAAATCTCATATAGATATTACGGTTAAGCACATTCCGGTTATGAATGACGGTTTGTTGAACTTTCATGTCGATCAATAACTCCAACATTTTTCAAACGACATGTTAGGATCACGGAGTAGAAAACACAACACAGCGTGAAGTGACCATACGGATAGAATACATCGTCCCTGATTTTTCACAAGTCCCAAACTAAGCGTAAAACCGAAATCATTGTTAAATACGACTCTAGATGCTAACACTACCCATGGAAGTTACTTGTGTAATTACCTTTTGTTCCCATTTTCCTATTTCCTCTAGATTTTTTTATTTTTGTGAGAAATGAATTTCTTCAAATTCTCGTTTCGATATCTTTTATTCCGATAAAGATACAAAGCTAAGTCGATAATTAGTTATCCAACTTCTCTCAAGAACCATTGTCGTAAAAATGAGGTCCACATCAAGGAATTTTATTCACTAACATTTTGATTTTTCATTTTCAACATTTTTTCATTTTTTTCATCATTTTTTATATATTGCACTTATACCTTTACTTATATGAGTTGTGAACCACGGAGCTTCACGGGGTAATTCCAAGACTATAGGCTTCATGAAATGAGGATCCCGGCTGGCTAGGCTAAGACCTCACTCAATCCCGGCTAAAGATCCAAGGGTCCGATCTCGAACAGCAGCTCACAACTTTATTTATTACATTTCACATATCACTTATTACTGATTACTCACTTATTTATTACGGATCCTTGATGTGTACCCAATTTTTAAAACAAAGATTCTTTTAAGAAGAAAAAGAACTAACTATCGCCAAAAACTCGACATCTCTAATTATTTAGACAGATATGGGGTGAAACAATTTTGTGGGAACAAAAGCCATAAGTACCTTCGATGGGCTCTAAAGAGAACCAACTACTCCACGCTTAGCATCTAAACTCATAAGTAACTCTATCATTTCTAGATCTCTGCAAATTTAAAATCCCAAATAATGAGATCCGCAGATGCTTAGCCGATAATTTTTAGATTACCTATGGTTAAGGGAACAAGCTAGAGCTCAACACGCCCGGTCAAGTCAGAATTCTATTCCTACTCTCACCAAATGAAAGTCAACAAGGTGACAAAACATATATTAACTTAGCAAATGCTTCGTCTAATGAAATCAAGTTATTCATATTTAAAGTCACTCAGGGAAACTTGCAAAATCTTGGCCTTGTGAGCTAGAATCGATTTTATAGCTTCTTGTCGAAGAGACTAGCAAACTTTTCAATCAAAAAGACTTAACAAAAGCTTACAAAAATTTTTAAATTTTTCTCATTTTTGCACAATTTTTCATTTTCTAAGGAAAAACGGGGTTACGAGAGTGCACAACAGAAATAAGCAAGTGCGGTCAAATCAAATCGAAGATTACCCTACCCCAGACGAGAACGAAACATTGTCCTCAATGTTTAAAACAAGGGTATCACGAAAATCTAAAAGCCGTTTATTAAGTATGCTAGAAGATAAACGTTAGTCGATAAGATTAGGATATCGGATTTCCATCAGAAACGATCATGAAACTCGAGTGGAGAAATGACAAACTTCGAGCGCGAGAGTCTTCATATCGGGAACATCCTAAACACAACATCACAAACAACCAAACACGAGAAATCGAAGAGGCACCCTTCGCCACTTATTAGAAAATAGAAAGAAGATAGATGGATAAGCATGGGGTGCCTCCCACGAAGCGCCATGTTTTTGTTAAACGAGTCGCTAGCCTGACTCGTCCCCGAATTCATTAGTCCTTGGGGAAGAAAGTGGTAGAGATACCAGGATCAAAAACGGTGTCCTCATTCCCGAAAGAATCAGACTGGGTGGTTTGGGAGGGAAAGAAAATGTCGGGCATCAGCACATAAGGAATGATTCCTCCCAAACTCACATAAGGCATATGAAAGATCGATCCATCATCCGGCGGTTTTGCGGGTGGACGAAAGAATGACGGATCAGAATGAGAAAACTCCAAGAAAGATGGGAGCTCATGGTAAAGGATAAGAGGTTTAGGCTCACAAATTAAGGCATCCAAGAAAGGATCCTTATATCCAGAAATGATTTTAACAAAAGGCTCATCAATGTATATCCCTGGTTTAAAGGATGGTAGACTCATGAGAGAGAGGAGAGTCAAGAAGTCCATCAAGAAACATCATATCCCCCTCGGGATCATTCATAACAACATCCTCAATACCCGGTGGTATCAAGTCATCAAAAGCAAGAAACGAGTCGGCTTCCTCAATGATTGGGTCATTTGTCGGAGTATCGGAAATCTCGTTCAAAACTTTACTCATATCAACCTCGAAGTAGAATCGCTCAAGAATCGGAGGGTAAACATCTGCCATAGTGGGATTGCCACTAATCTCTTCATTAAATCGGAAGGTCTCAAGCTCGGGAGAGAAATCACTATCTTTAACGGAGATAGGAGGCGAACTTGATTTATCGTTCAAAGCTTCAATCTTAGAAATGAGAAGATAAACATTCGACAATGTTTGACGTAGTGCTTCATCCTCGATCTCAATATCATTGGGCTCAATCTCTTCTTCTTCAGGCTCAAAATCATTTACTTCTTCTATATGGACGGGCTCAGAAGGTAAATCGTCGACGAAATCGATGTCTCCATAAGAATCATCATCGGAATCGGAGAACATCTCAACATGATCATTTGAAATATCAAGAGAAGGCTCATCACAAATATCATTAACAACCCCAGACTCTCTTGGGCTTGGGATAAGAATCTCAACATTAGACACTTCCGTTTCCGGAATAGTACTAAGATGCTCATCCCCATTATGAGAGAATCAACGGGTTCAACGATGTCTGTAGAGATAGAATCATCGACCTCTTCCATAAGAACGTCACTTCTCTCAACCGGTGTGAGTGAAGGGGAAGGATCGAAAATGAAAGGCTCAGAAAAGGGAATGGGATAAGAACCGAGGTGGGACAAGTGGTGTGCTCTTAGAGCTAGCAAGTTCCACCACTTCCGTTGTGGTTCCGGTCCTTTTCTCGTTCGAAATCGTTTTAAGCTCATAATTTCGTTCTGTTTTGTTGTAACTCGACAAACTCGTAATAGCGAATTGTGAAAGAGAAGGATCGATTCTAGAATTCTTCGGATTAGAGTCGAGAGTACAAACGGAATCACCTCTAAGTCAGAAATATATTCCATCTCCCTCACCATAGAGGGAGTAGGAATCGAGGGTTCATCAAGCTTACATTTCAAAATTTTTGGTAATGCTTCAAGTTTTTCAATGTTGTTAAGAAAAGCACGATGTTCAAAGAAATCGTCTCCGGACCCTGGTGGGTTCTTCGGGTAGCTCCGGAATAGTGTGATCGTCTTCCATAACTTGAACGGGTTCCTCATTAACACATTGTCGAGCTTGAATGCGGCTTAATAAAGTTTGAAGCATGCTCTCAATGTGGTTTTGACGTCGCTCAAATCTTTTTTCAAAATCGATGGAATCGTCATCGATAACCCTGGTGGGTTCTTCAAAAGGGCGACACATACAAGATTCGCGATAAAATCCACACCCTTTGCAAAAACAACGTTCACAAAGTGAATCATCTCTTAATAGATCTCTACAATTAAAGCAATAGGGTTGAAAGAAATTTTGAGACTCCATGAGAATTAATCATAAAAGAGGGATAAAGGAGAGAATTATCAAATCGAGGGTAAAGAAGAATATTTTTGGTTTTTAGAAAACATATTTTGAAAAGGAAAATCTTTTGGGTTTTGAGAAAGATATATTTACAAAAATGACGGTAACTTCACTCAGGGAAGGATCTTCAAATGCACGCGATACGAGACGGAATACGAAAACTCGCTACAAGCCCTCCCCGGCAGCGACGCCAAAAATTAATTCGTTGTCGAAACACGTCTAGCTTAACTCACACAAGCTAGCCACTTGTGAATGACTAACCGTAAGCAACTTAAAACGGCTCGCACACTGACCAATAATAAGAAGTGTGTAGTATACGGGTAACTCAAACGCGGTAAGGTTTGAGCACCGAGATCGTTCGAACGAGGTTGAATGGAATTTCAACTCACGCCTCGATTATTATCGGACGAATGAGAGAAGGGGATAATATGATATTTTCTAAACTACGGGATAAGGAAAGCATATGGGAATAAAATCTATGGGGAAAACCTAAGAACTAAGACAAACTACGCAAACCTACATTAAAACACAAATACGAAATTAAACGAAACGCGAATAAAATACAACTACGACTAATCTAACTCCTAAAAATACCCTAAAATTACTTTTACTCTAAAAATGATATAAGAAAACTATTTTAGAATTAAAACTATTTTTTTAGAAATTTTCTTGATTTTATTCTTATTAAAAACTAATTATTAACTTTAAAAATAAGACTAATTATCTAAAAATTATGAAAAGAAAGGGAAAAATATGGAATCACTTTTCAAAAATCTAAAATAACATAAAAGACTTTTTAAAACTATTTTTTTATTTTTCAGATTAATTTTCTATTTTCTACTAATTTAAAACTATTATAATCTAATTAATATTGTGAAAAATACCAAATAAAAGGGGAAAAATAAGGAAAAATATTTTTTTTTGCTTTTTATATTTATCTTAATCTATTAAAATTAAAAAATTATTTTTTGGAACTTTTTCTGAATTAAATGCAATTAAAGCTAATTAAAAGTGATTAAAAACTGAATTTAATAATGAAAAATACTAAACAGTGACCAAAAATTATGAAAAATTCAGGGAAATTCTAATTTATTATTCTAAGGCTATGAAAAATATAAAAACTGATGCTTATGTGAGAGATATTAAGGCTGCAATGAAAATGAATATGGAATAAGCACTTTAATAATAAGCAAATAAGCATTAAACTGCACCAACTGACTACATAAGCTAGACAACTCTAAAACTACTCTAAGGGAACTAATTGCAACTACTCCTAACACCTAATGATCAGTCTACCAGTGATTAAGCTTAACTGATACTTAAGCTAATAAGCAAACAGGCCCCTACTTTTTAAGCACCTGCAACTGCTTATCCAATAAGCTATAGAGAAAACTAAAAGTATGGTCCTCAAGACCACCAACCAAAGCTCATTTGTACCAATTTTCAGCTTATAAGGACTTAAGGAGAAGAAGCTATAGATTAAACAAAAAGTGGCTATAAGGGACAGGGGGCTGCATAGCTGATGCAGAAACAGAAAGACAGATAAGTCTATTGCAGGCCTAAATAAGCTAAGAAATAAGCTTCTAGAATCTTATCTAAGGGAAAATGAGCTACATCTAGTCCTAAAGCTACCCTAAGAGGCTACCATTCAGCAATAATATTGAAAAGACAAACCCAAAATCAGCTTGCCTACAAGCTGAAATGACAGCAACAGTTGTGACAGTAAGCTCAGCAAAAGTGGACTAAAACTTGATATGAGTAGAACAAGCAAATCAGCAAAACAAGCATTCTAATGCAACTCTATATGGCAAATGAGCTAAAATCAGATTATCCTAGAGGTACTAACAACATTAACAACCAATTTAAGTAAACTTTAAAGCATTTGAGATCCTAGAAATCTCTATATGAAACTAATGTTTGGATAGATAGAGTGCAGCAGACAAGTTTAGAAGGGATCCAAACAAACACTCTAGTCCTAACAAAGCAAATATGTGAACTACATACTCTAAACTACAAGTAGAATCAGAAATCAAGCAAGAGCATTAACAGAATAAGCAGAATTAACAGCTTTGAAAAAGCTATTTGGGACAAGAACATGAACTTTAATAGACTAAAATAAGAAGTTGAAAACCTCCTTAATTGACTTGAGACCACCAAAATTTTATTGAAGAAGCTTTAAAACTCATAACAACACCGAACTAAACCAAATTTCTAACATCTAATTGACTTGAACTTTAAAATATGAATTAAACCAATCACTCTTTAATTTCTCAAAATTAGATTTACTTTATGAAGCTTAATGAAATCTATCAAATCCTGACTTGAAACTCTCAAATTAACATAAAACTCTTCATTTTAACAACTTAAAACCAGAAATCAGACTCAAAATGACTTTGACTTTCGATTTGACTTACTTTGACTGAACTCAAATTTTTGCAAAATCTAAAAGCTGGAACAAAATGCAGACTGACATAAGCTCATATAAGCTTCGATGAGCTGTCACTATCTCTAAAGTAATTCTTAACTCAATTCACAAAAAACTCTTCAAGGTTGAATATCTAAAATTTAACAAGAAATTGAAAATTTGCATTAACTAAAATGGAGAGTACAATGTAAAACTAAGTTTACAAATGATTAAACTATCTGTAAAATAACAAGAATGACATGAAAATTAAATTGGTAACATTTCTCTACAGAAAAATGGACAATCCTCTTGTGACATGAATGGGGTATAAATAGTGAATGAGGACGACTTGGGATCCCATTCAGAAGCTCCTAGATGATCAAATATCAACCATTGATTCCTCTCTTTGTCATCTAATCCATTCTTGGCCCTTGGATCACTCTTGTGAGGTGTTTAGACCAATAAGATTGCTTCATTTGTCCAGCTTGGAAATCCAAAGGTACACACCCTCTGACACGTGTGTCAGGACCTTCTGGAAGGTCACTTAAGTGAGGTAAATAGTTGGGATGTGTGGGTAAATGGGGAAGAAGGGTTAAACAGTAACAATGGAGGTTTTGGGCGCGTTTGGGTATCGGGTGGTTTGTTTATTGTATTTTGATTTTGGGTGGGTTTGAGATCGGGTAAAATAGATATTCGGGTTGGGGATAGCCGGGTATTGGGTGTATTCGGGTGGAGATAATGGGTCAAGGGTTTAGCCGGGTTGTGTTGTTTGGGCTAGGATAGGGTGAATTTGGGCCAAAGGGTATTAAGGATTGGATCATGGATTGGTATTGGTTTAACTTTTGATCCATTAGTAACCAAAGGGACCAATGTTGTCAAATCTGAATTTCCAAGGGCCAAACATGCAACTTCTGAAAGTATCTTCAAGGACCATTTTGTCAATCTTCAAATAAACCAAGGGTTAATTTGCAAATTTCTGAATCTTCAAGGGTGTTTTCTCACGCTGCTGAAAGTTCGGGACTATTTCGACATTTCTTCGAACTTTGATCAAATCTTCACAAATCAACCTCAAAGATTAGAAATCTTCATAAATGCATAATTCTGACCTTCCGGCTCAGCTTAAGCTCTCTTTTTAATCTCTGCTGGATTTACGTCTGATTTGGTTCCTTTTTGCGTGTTTCTACATATCCGTACCTGCACAAGCACAAACTCAAGAAAACCACAAATATTAGCAATAAAAGGCTCTTTCTTGGTTATTTTGGGTTAGTTTTGATAAAGAAAAGGTATGTGATTTAGCACATACCAGTACAACTCTGAAGTTGACTCTTGTGCATGCTAATCATCACATTCCAAAGGATCCTAGTGGCTTAAGTCTTGAATATACTTGCCAAATCCTTCCCTTTATAAGTCATCTTGTTAGAATCCTTTAGTCATCAAACACAACATAATTCTCAGCATTTAGAAACCTTTTTCTTAGTCATTTCATCATGAGGAAAGCTCCTAGTGCTAACTCATCCACCCAAGATCAACCCAAGAAACTTGCTCGTGTTGTACATGAAATTTCCTCAACCGAATCATCTCCGGTTAAACCCACAAATGCTAGGATTTCCCCTCCACCAACTCAACCAGTCAAATCAATCCCCAAGAGGATTGTTCCCACAAAAATATCATCACCAAACTCCACTATTCCTACTAAACCAAACACACCATTTTCAACCCAACCAACATCATTGGTGCCTCGAGCTATGTCATTTACCACCTCACAATCATCTCCGCATTCCTACAACTTAGAGGACTTACCCCCTAGGCCATCTCATCCTCCACCATTACCTACACACTCTTCACTAGAGAAGATTGTACAACAAAATCAAGGTGTTGAATCAACACTTGCACCGATGTCCATTTCTCCATTTGCCTCTAATGGTCCATTTTGGATTATGAGGAGGTCAACCACCCGATCACATGAAAGTTGACACATCCCTACCTCCACCATCAACCCTTGTTGAGTCACCATTTAATGTGCCTCCACCAATCCCTCCTTCATTTGAGGATCCCCGACCTTCTTCACTTGAACCTCCATATCAAGTCGCTCCATCTTTACCACCATCTTTTCAAAACCATGACAAGGATTGCTATCATTGTCAACATGTTGAAGGGTTGATACATGAACTACGTGAGGAGCAACATTGCATGTTTTATCGCCTCCTTGGACGTTTCGATGAGGTCAACAAACCCAAACAACCATGAGCCTAAGGATTAAAATGGTGTCCTAGTCTCAAACTTATCTTAGATCATTTAGGAATCCCATTTCATGTTTAATCATCCTCTTGAAGATTGGACCAAATCAACAAGTCTACTAATCCTTAGACTCAATCACATGGTTGCTTCTTAAGTTTAGGTCACTTATTAGTATTAGTAGAATATGTGGCTAAATCATTCTCATAGTTTTTAGAGATTTGTAGATCATCTCTTATGTTTTATTGAATGATAGTTTATATGCCATATTGCTTTGAGTATATGTTTGTTGGTTGAATACATATCTCATTTTTATATTAACATTATTTGTTACATCACCATTGCTGAATTTTGTTATCAGATAGACGGATCCCTGATATTTGCTTAGACGTATCCCTCCAAGGAGGGAACTGGGATCCGGCAAAGAAGACCAATTTTAACTTGTGAGTATCCTCGATCATATTGTTCAATTCCCTTGCATCTTGTTTCAGCTTGTTGTATGTACTCCCTTCGCTATTCTCTTGTCATTCTCGTCATGAAGGTACTAACTGGTCACAATAAAATTTAGCTTTTTGTAAAGCATGTCTTTCTTTCTAACCTGTTTGACCGCATTCACAATTTTTTATGAGTATGAGAAATCCAAGATCGAGGTGGCTTTTACTGATCGGATGATGATTTGGTTGATTTCTTTGATGGTGGTGGTGAAGAGTGAGGAGCGAAGAATCCGATGATGAGATGTGAGGAGATTCGGGTCCTTTGGGAGGTGCAGAGGTTTTTCCTCGGCGAGCAGTCTGTAAGCTTATCATAATCAGTATCATCTCCAGACTTTTCTTTCTCTTCGTCTTATCTGTCTCGGTCTTTTCTTTGTCACCCTCATCTTTCTCGGACTTTTCTTTAACAGGTTCCTCAAATTGATGCTTCAATATTTTCTTCCAGGGCTTTGTTGTTGCTCCAAAGTGGTGGCACCAGATCCCTTATCGGGTTGATTAACAGCATCAGAATCTGGTGAAGGTTGAGCTGCACCACTTGACCCTCCGGGGCCACCCATTTGATCTTTTGCAAATTCTTTTGCCACGTGTTGGAGTCTAAGGAATTTGAGCTTCTTCCAAGTATGAAATATCGGTTGCTCTTCTTTTCATCTGAGCTTTCTTAAGCCAAGGCACAGAGTACGAGTCGCCCTTTTCCTATGTCGAGCTGGTGGACTTGGAGGTTTAGCTGGCGAAGGAGGTTCTTTCGATTCGCAGATTAGAGAAGATCTCTTGTCGATTGTGTATCTTGAGAGCTTTCGTCCACAAGCTTTCTTTGCGGTTCCGGCTCAGATTCAGGAATGGGAGTAGGAGTAGCTTCCTTATAAGGAAACTGTCCTTTTCATGGAGGATTCCTCTTGGGGATTATCCTCTGACTTTCATTCGCAGCACTTCCTGCACTGCCTCTTCTGGTTCTCCGTATGGTTGTTCCAGAAGACTTCTCATCGAGATGACCAGCACTTGCTTTACTTCTACAAGATACCTTTTGTATGTTTCAAGCTTTTTGATTTCATTGGTCAGAAGGTGATCAGGTAACCGCGGCACCACGTTTCTTTGCTGACCAGATTCTTGATTACGGCGATAGGATGGGTTCAGTCAACATGTCGAGTTGTGTCAGGGTCATTGACCTCTTGGGAATATGGGATGAAGTCAGTGCTCTGCGGATCAGTCAACAGTCTGTGTTAATGGCTCTTCTGTGTTACTAAGCTCCACTTGGGAATGCTTGTGATAATTTCTGAGAAAATTATCATATCCAATATCCATCGGGGAATTGCGGCTGTCTCTTGTAGGTGTGGCATAGAAGTCGGTTGGCTCGATGGCAGGAATAAGAAGAACGGCCCGTAAATATGCATGTGTGATGGTGATTTGTTTGTGATTTAACGTCACTGTCACCGCACTTTGACCTTTGATCCTTTACATTTGAATTCGAGAATGTTGTATGTAGATCTCGAGTACTATAGCAGAGTGTGTGAGCATGTTCTGGTACGGATGATTCCTAAGAATATCCACAGCAATCAAGCAAGAAGATTCTGAGCATGTGAGGGTTTTAAAGTCAACTCTGAGATTGTTCTTTACAATCTTTCTTGGATAGCCATTAGGGAAGATATCAACAATAGTGAGAACCCGGTGCATCCACATTCAATTGAGCAGCCATGTCGTGATCTAAAATAACATTAGCCAAAAGAACCAACATATCGAAAGACATAATGTTAGTCAACAGAAGGTTTTGTTGTCTAATTATTGAATGTACAATGTTAATGATTGTTACGAGTCCAAAGTCACTTGTTTGTTCAATAGTCCAATGACGTCGTGATAAGTATCGTGAGTTAGTTAACTTTAAGTTTTAAAGTTTATGTTATCACTTATTTAACACAACATATTAAACGTTTAAGTTTATTAGTGACATTATTGGTGTCGTGATGTTATGATTTGTTTATTTACAAGTTTGCCGTAACAATTCATATTAAAGGTCAATCAAGGCTTAGGCGTAAAAGTGGAAAAGTTATGCCTAAACAGGAGTGTTATACGTGTAGACGAAAGCTTATGCGTAGCATCCTAACTTACGCGTAAGACATATTATGCGTAGGAACAGGAACCTATGCGTAGGAGCTTACGCGTAGGCATATTAAAACCTTATGCGTAAGGCTTACTCGTAAGAGTAGGCCTTATGCGTAGGGGTCACTGTTTACGCATATCCTTCGAGGATGCGTGGTTCCATTGTAGAACCTTATGCGTAGACGTTACGCGTAAGATTACTCTTACGCATAACATGCTACGCGTAAGGTGATCCTTATGCGTAGTTTGCTTAGAACCTTGATTATGAATTCTCACTTGTAACAGACATGGAAATAAATTCATCATTTCATCAATATTAACCCATACATTCATCTTATAACAGATCATGGCATGAAATCATATCAAACAGTTTAAGCGTAGAAAGTCTTACGCGTAAGACAAAAACCCTAATAGTTTAAGAATTACACATATGAATTTTAGCCATAGGATTAGTATCAAAGTTTTTCTGGTAAGTCAAAGATGTCTATTGAGTTGTCTTAGCCAAGTTTTAACATCAAATGTGTTAAGAATCAAAAGTACCTAAACTGTATGAACATAAACCCTAATTTCCATTTTATGAATCATTAGTGTTTCTGGGTGTATTCTGGGCCTAGATATGATTAATTGAACTTGACTACAACCTTCTACAACAATCTTTTTCACCAAAAACGTTCTCATTTGAAAATACCCAAATCAACGCATAAACCCTAATTTCAAAAGTCATTCAATTCGTGTTTCTGGGTGCGTTTTGATTAATTGAACGTTTTGACACAATCACATTAACCAGAAAACACACGAATGAGTGATTTGTGTTCATAGCTACTAGCGTAGAACATGAATCACACTCAATCTCATCTTTTGACGTTGGATTTAAGTGAAAATCAAAACCTTGTTTAAAATTGTAATGATTATTAAACCACTTACAAAATGATGATCCAATACGGATATGAAGATGATTTTGAGCGTAGGATGATTTAGGTGATGATCATAAATGTGAAGTGAAAGTTTTAGGATGATTTTTGGCAGTTTTAGTCCCTCCACCTTTTCCTTTTTCATCCAAAGCCATTTAACTTTCATTTTGGTTACCAATCAAAAGATTTTAAGAAAGAAACTTGACGACACTCCCCCTCGACTTAAGAAAATAATGAAATGTTATAATTTTTAGTCTGAGGAGTGTCAGCTTAACCAGAAAAGTTTACCACCATTGATACAAGAAACAACCAGAATAGAGTAACATGCAAGTTACGAATGTTTTTGAAATAGTAAAGAATTTATTTTCTCCCCCTCAACACTTGATCGGAAAAATACTGAATTTTGAAAGATTAAAGTGTTGACGAAAGAAATGTACTTGCCATGTTGAAAGAAAAATAGATAGAAGAATATTTTTGTTGTTTTTATGGGTTTTATATTTTTGTATTTTTTGGAAAAAATTATTTACAAAAAGAGTTTGGTGTTTGACAGTTTTTTAAGACTGTTTTAGGAGGTCATCCAATTCCTCTTGAGTCAAACACCTCATACCATTCCGGTGGACCAACTCATTAAACCTAGCGGGAGGCAAGGCTTTGGTGAGAAGATGCCAGTTGGTATTGTACCTACAAAATATAATTCAACAGTACCCTGTTCCACATGATCCTTGATGAAATGATAGCGAATCGATGTTCTTTGATTTCGAATCTGAAACTGAGTTGCCGAGATCGCAATGGCACTCCGATTGTCGTAGTATATGGGATTCGTCAAACCGTAACCATAGTCTTTGAGTTGTGTTCGCATCCAGATGACTTGAGCACAACACGACGACATGGCTACATATTCTACTTCGGTTGATGACAGCGATGTACAATCATGCTTCTTTGATTGCCAAGACACCAGTTTATCACCAAGAAATTGTAAAGCTCCGGAAGTGCTTTTCCGTGAATCTAAGCATCCTGCGTGTTCAGCGTCTGAAAAAGCGATTAGTTCAAAACCAGCATCCTTCGGATACCAGATTCCCAAATTAATGGTTCCCTTGATGTATCGGAGGATTCTTTTAGCCTCAGAGGAGTGGGTTTCATTGGACGCGACCGATAACGAGAGCAAGATATACGGCAAAGACAATATCAGACCACTAGCTGTTAGATACATGAGAGACCCAATAATACTACGGTATTTTGTAGGGTCCACCATTTCCATGTAAATCAGTCTAGCTTCTTGGTGTGAGCCATTGATGTGGCATAAGTGTCACAGGTATTCATTCCAAACTTGTTTAACAATTCAAGGGCATATTTGGGGACTTCAGAAAATACCACGGGGTGATTGATGAACTTGTAGTCTTAGAAAGAACGTAATTTCACCCATCATTGACATTTCAAAATTTTTCTTCATTATTTTTGCAAAAGCGATTGAGTACTTGTTATGTGTAGACCCAAAAATGATGTCATCCATGTAAATTTGAACAATTCAGATATGTACCCCGTGATATTGTATGAAAAGAGTAGGGTCAACCGAACCTTTGGTGAAATTATTAGCAATTAGGAAAGATGATAGCTTATCGTACCATGCCGAGGAGCTTGTTTGAGACCATACAGAGCTTTGTTCAGTTTGTAGACATGGTTCGGAGGCAGCGGGATCAACGAATCCTTCTAGTTGGCTGACATAAACCGTTTCTTTTAGTTGTCCATTTAGAAACGCAGTTTTGACATCCATCTGAAAGACCGTCATATTCATATGAGCCACGAACGCGAGAAATATCGAACACCTCAAGACGAGCAACCGGAGAAAAAGATTCTTCAAAGTCAATACCCTCTTCCTGTCTATAACCCCTTCACCGGACGTGACTTGTTTCTGATAACATTTCCTTCAGATCCAATTTGTTTTTCCAATCCATTTAAGACCAATGACGAAGACCCACTGTCGGTCTTTCAACCAATTCCATACTTCAAGACGTTTAAATTGGTTTAGTTCTTGCTGCATGGATTCAATCCAGTTGTCCTTTGTCATTGCGTCTTTGATGTTTTTAGTTCAGATTAGCGGACAGTGAGTGCATAAATGCAATGTTCACCATCCAGTGAAGACGTTGTCTCGTAATGATGGTTGATTCGGGTTACCAATAATTTTTCCAGATGATGGTCTTTTGTCCATCTATGTGTGAGGTTGATGTTGATATACATTGTGCAATTTTGAGGATTCAAATGGCTTTGAAGATTCGACATCAGTCGTGACTGTCATGCAAACGGGTTAAAGAACGCATTTGGATCAAAATCTACAGGTTGGGGTACTTCATTCAGAACATCATCACCCATTCATCATTGTTGGAGGCGGTTTGTTCAACTGTTGTGTTGGAGTCAAATGGTGGTGCTTCTTCAACACGTAGTTGTTTAGCAGTGTCGGGTATAAGATTATTATCGGGTTGAGCAGCGAAACGACGGATACACACGAACACGTTCATCAATATCGATCACTGAAAGAGGAGCAAATAGTCGTTCAATTGTTGTTGAGCGAGTGGTGGAGGCTTGTGTCAGTGATGATGGGGTTTGGGGAAGTTTAGCGGTTGTGACCGGGTTCTAAGTTGTTATGCTCAAAATCCATTTCCGTGAGTTCATCAAAATGAGCATGAATCGTTTCCATAACCTCCCTTTGTTAAACGATTCCAGATTCGAAAACCTTTAGAATTATCACAATATCCAATAGAACTCCAATGTCGGCTTTGGCTTTGAGCTTTCCAAAGTCATCACGATCATTATTCGGATAGCAAAGAGATCCAAATACATGAAAGTGTTTGAGATTCGGTTTTCTGTGGTGGACAAGCTCGAAAGGTGTTTTTGTTGGCGTTTGTAATCAGGTTTTGAGTATAGCATCGGTAGATACAACTTCGCCCATAAGTAATATGAGAGTTTAGCATTGATTAACATTGTTCTTGCAGCTTCCACTAACGTTCGGTTTCGTCTTTTAACAACTCCGTTTTGTTGGTGTATGCGTGCAATAGATGACTGATGCTGAATTCCCACTTTCTCATAAAATTCACGAAGAGTTTGGTTAACAAATTCAGTGCCTCTGTCTGTTCGGATTTGTTGGTCTTTGCTTCGTAGAAAGTAGACCCAAGTCCAGCGTGAATAGTCATCAACAATTACTAAGATGTAGCGTTTGCCATTAATTGTTTGCACGCGCATCGGGCCACACAAATCCATGTAAAGAAGATGAAGCACATGCTGAGAGTTGTGTTCCACCTTTGAAGGAAAATGAGCACGAGTGCTTTTCCCTTGTTCACAAGCTGAGCAAAGGTGATCTTTAGAATACCGAAATCGTGGGAGTCCTTCACCTAGTTTGTGTCGAGCAAGGTTGGTGATGGTTTGAAAGTTTAGATGTGAGAGACGACGATGCCATATCCAGGATTTTGTAGATGTTGCCTTTGAAAGTAAGCAAATGGGAGATGAAGCAACCATGTCTTGCATAGAGATAGTTTAAAGACTTGAATTACGCGAGCCAGACATAAGGTCGTTTCCTTGTAAATCACGAATGAAACAAGATTTCTCCCTGAAAGCAACCTCCAAATCTCCATCACAAAATGACCTACGAAAACAGTTGTGACCAGGCCTTCCACATAATAAACCCTTCAATTTGATGTTCCCATTGATGTAGTCTCGTAGCCCATGATAGCTGCTTGAAGTGATCATTCCGACACCAGACAAAGATGAACTGCAATAAAGTTTGATAATTGATTTAAGGTTGCTGTCTGTGTCGGGAACATCCGTATCAACAATCCAGAGAATGATACATCACACATTACACCAGACGCAACAGATGGAATAGAAGTAGATGTGGAACTGAAATGTTAGAGGTTTGATAGGTGCTTAAACATATCTTTTCATTAGAAAAGCGACCCAGCTTAACCAAGGAAAAGCGTTTATTGCTAATATTTGTGGTTTCTTGAGTTTGTGCTTTACAGGAATAGGATATGTAAAACAACATACAAAAAGGACCCACGAGGCTAAATCCGAGCACGAGAGATTAAAAGAGCTTAAAATTTGGCCGAAGGTCAAATTACCATTTATGAAGATTTCTAATCTCTGAGGATGATTGTGAAAGATTTGATCAACGTTGAAGAAATGTGAAACTGAGTCCCTCAAGTTTCACAATTGGCAATAATATTATGAAGATTCAGATTTGCAATTTGCAATTTGGCGCGGTGAGGATGACAAGATGAACAGACGGTGTTGTTCGACTGGAGGACCTTGGATGCATTACTAATATTAGCCAATCCCTTCTTGACGGCAAACAGTAAACTTATGCGGTGGTTAACAAACCAACACCAATCTCTAATAACCAATACCCAGAATTCACTTGGGAGGTTTCTTTATATTACTTTCAACCATTGTCCCTCACCCGGTCAACTAAGCCTTTTACCGGATCAACAATTTTCAATTAATAATAAACAAATACAAAGCGCCCCAAAACACCCCCATCTCCTTCTTCCTCGAACATTACACCACAAATAACACCTCTCCCAAACATCAACCTATGTACTAGAATCTATTTATCCTTAGAAACCTTATCCCTTTGACTTGTCAGATAAGAGTGACCACGTGGCCAATTCAAGCAACTTCATTGGACAAAACACCTCATTGAGCTATATGGTGTAATCTGATTGAGCTTGATGACAATGGGCGAATGGTGGCTTTCGAAATTGCTTAGGATCTTCAAGGGCATCCCAAGACCTCTCAGGCTATTTAAGGTTGCGGCTCATCAAGCAAATGGGTGCAATCCTTTGGATTTAATTCACTTATTGTTTTTGTAGTTTTAAATGTTTTTCTTAAAAGCTTTATTGTAATTTCATTTCCTTTGTAATCTTACTTTAGTATTAATAAAAGATTTTGAAGTTTATCTTGCATTTCTGTTTTCAATAAATAAATAAGCTAGATTGAATCAATGGGATAAGCTTATTCTAGCTTGTTGTAGCTCTGAAATAAGTTTACATTGCACCTCACTATCACTTACATTCATTACATTCACAAAATACTCAAGTCAATAAAAGTCAATTTGTTTGGTGATTATGGTTGAGAGATGGTTTATGGTTTGATTAGATGATGGATATGGGTTGAATAGGTTAGGATTAGTGGTCCTTGTTCTGTTTGCAAGCCCCATTGTAGCTCTGAGGACCTGCTTTGGTGCGTTCTCATTTCATATTTAAGCTTATAAATAGCATTGGTCATAACTCTAAATCTGATCAGACTTGATATTTTGGTCTCACTAGCTCATTTAGGCATATTAAATCTGTTTTGATTGTGGAGTAGGCTTAAGTTGTTGTTTAACCTTTGAATCTTGCAATAACTGTTCTTTAAGGGGTGTTTGGATTGCTAGATTAAACTGAGTCCATGGGCGTTTTGGTGTTGAGTTTGTCTTGCATTAAGTCTTTAATAACATGAAGTAGCATCATTTTGAATACAAGTTTACACGGATTTCATTAAAAGTCAAAATTGATTTGTAATTGTCTTGTATCACTTAGCTGTTTGGAATCGATTTATAAAATCACTCAAATAGGTTTAAAACATTTAAAACTGCGGTAAGTAGCATACATCATATTACATCAAGATTAGTCCTAAATTTTCTTCTAAAATCCACTTAAGTCAAACTTTCAAAGCCCGATTCAAAAGTAAAAATGTGTGAGCTCGGTTTTGTCTCAGAACTTGCGACATCTGCCGCGAGGTCTCCATAAGGGTTGTTAGGAGTCTGATTTTGGCTTAGGTGAGTACACTAGGTGGTCTTTAAGACTCATTATCACATTTTTGGCTAAAGTTCTCTGAATAAGCTGGTGCATAAGCTCAAAGTTGGTGCGATGTGTATCTTTGTCTTAAATCGGTTAGCTCAAATCTTGTTCAATTGCTTATGTCGGAGGTTAGGAGTAGTTAGATTTAGCTTAAATTAGCTTATTTGAGTATATTTAAAAGGTCCAGTAGAAGTTTGGTGGCTTATTGTTCTTGTTTGCTTATTTTTAAAGTGCTTATTTTTAGCTTAAATTACACTCCAGACTCTTGATTATTCTGTCCACATAAGCACTACATTTCTTATTTTTCATTAAACCGGATATAAATTTTAGAGTTTTCCTGGATTTTTTCATTAATTTTGATCACCATTTAATTATTTTTTTCTTAATTAAAAATAGATTTTAATCACTTTTAAATAGGTTTTATTGCAAATAATCAAGAAAAAGTTCAAAAAAATAGTTTTTCAATTTTCTCAGTTTAAGATAAATATAAAAAGCATAAAAAATATTTTTCCTTATTTTTCTCCTCTTATTTGGTATTTTTCACAATTTAAATTAGATTAAATTAGTTTTAAATTAGTAGAAAATAGGAAATTAATCTGAAAATTACAAAAATAGTTTTAAAAAGTCTCTTATGATATTTTAGATTTTATAAAAGTAAATGGTTTATTTTCTCTTAAATTTCATAATTTTAAGTAATTTAATTTAGTTTAAATAGTTAAAATTTAGTTTTTAATTTAAATAAAATCCAGAAAAATCCAAAAATTAGTTTAATTCTAAGTTATTTTTTGCATATCATTTTAGTATAAAGAAGTCATTTTAGGCATTTTGGGTTATAATTTGAGCGTGGTTGCATTTTATTTAGATTTATTAATTACGTTTTAGTTATAATGCAGCTTAGGATTTCCATTAAAATAGGTTCCCTTAACTACTTTCCCCATTCCCGTAGTTTAATTAATCAAAACAAACAAATTAAAATGTCGACATTAAATTCCAAACCAAGAGCGACGTTGGCAATTCGCCTAGATTGGAAAGCGATTCGGGTTGACTAATCGATACCACGATCCTTGTACTTGAGTTGATTTATTATTCTTTTCCTAAGAAATTTGAATCTATCTTAAGTGATTATTTTTGATATTGATATTGATTTATCCACACACATAACCATAAGCCTTGATTTCATGAATAGGGGTTAGGGCTTGAGTTATAGTGACATATCACACATCAATAGCTTTCGGTATCCATTTAAATCCAAGTGTGTTATATATCCATTTCTGCCATCTCCAACTAGTATTTGCTTTAGCCTTAGTGAATGCTCTAGGTGGTACTACATTCCTAGGAGGTGAAACTGGAGCTATAGGGACAACAATGCGTTTCTTAGAATCTAAAGAGGGCGGTCTACCAAGCAAAGACTTAGAAAGATTAGTGGGCCTAGAGGTATTCCGATTCTTAGGATTCCTTAAACGAGAGATGATAGCTTTAGCAACACATTTTCATGACAATCAGAATTCATACTTTTACGACAAATAACACAAGGTGCATCGACTCAATATCATAAGTACTTAACGGTTTAGCATTTGTTACATCACTATTTCTATTACATTTGCTTACGCAATATCTATAGTAGAGGCAACTTGAGTCTTATTCATAGTCCTAGGGTGTTCTTCTACTTTAGCATTCCTTATTGATCTTTTCTTAGGTCGCAACTTCCTATTCTTCATGTAGTGCTCCTAGGTGAAGTGCGGACGTTTGGAAAAAGACGCAACTATTCCTGTTTCAAGTAGAGAAGGAAGCACGTTATCAACTTGTGATTTGGCAGTAGGGATTCTAGGTTCACGATTACTAAGTGTTACCGGTGCTATTATCTCTTAATCACGGTATGCGGAAGTTGTTCATACTTTCCTAACATTTCTCTTAACTTGAAGATAGTGTGAATCATATCTTGATTTTCGTGACCGAATATTTCCAGCTAAATGCATAACTTCTTTAGTGTGTGCAAGATAATGATCAAGTTCATTTGATGCTTCATCACGAGTCTTTTTGAGTAAATCAAATATGACACCATATTCCTTTTTAACTTTTACAAGTTCTTGTTCATATTTTGAGATTTGACACTTAAAAGACACGCTTTGATCATCCAGTTGCTCAATTTTAGGATCGAAGTTTTGTCACGCGAATCGGCGATTTTGTGTTGAAAAGCAAGTTGTTGATCGTGAATATCGTTTTGACACCAATTAAGATGACGTATTGCATTTGAAAGTTCGTTTGACAATCGCTGTTATTTTCAACTTTTAAGGACTCGACCCAAGCACATTATCGTTGTTCTCAACATTTACCACGTAATCAACAAGATCACAGAGATATAATCAAATGCATATGACAAAGAATTCAATAGCACAACATTATGGACATCAGAACAGATGACATCTTCCAAGAGTCGATCAACATCTTTTCTCAACATTCTTTTTTACGCTTAGTATTAGAAATAGATGTTTCTTTTCTCAAAACGACCTTCATCAATACAAGTTCCTTATGAAAGTCCTTTTCCCAAGACAATGCACAACTTTTCAAATTTTAACATTAGGTAAAAGATTTTTCTAAAAATGTCTCTTTGTTCTTGCGCTAGAGGTGATTGAAAGTGTTGAACTTTGATTTCAGAATGATATTCTATCTCATGTTGTAAAGTTTTGAGGTCACCTATGAAAAGGTCAAAATATCTAAGAATTTTGTGATTTTCGGGTTTTGTGTTTACTTCACTAATGGAAGGTAAAGGACCATAAGTTTGTGCATAATCTGGTTGGGGATTAACATTAGAAGACTCGTGACGTTTTATGATAATCCTTGGTGTGTTAGAAGAATCCGCTGGTGTGACGAAAGTGACCGCTTTTGAATAGTTAAAAGGTTTGTTGTAAACAACTTTTTCTAATTTTGATCGACTCTCGCCTTCCCGTGATCTAATTCCTCTTGACGATGATATTCAACAACATTCATAAATGTAATTATCAATTTTATATTCTCCAGGACCGAAACTTCAGGATTTTGGTTTGAATGCTTTGGTTGAAAGCTTAGGTTTGTAATCAGCAAGATTCGGTCCATATCCATTTGGATTGGGTTTTAAAGTAAACTTTTCAATAGCTCTGACCGACTCGCCATGTTTGTAAACAACAGTTTTAAACTCTTTAAGTTTGTTTTGCAAGCCGATGATTTCTTCAAGATGATCATCTATTCGCTTCGTTGAATGCTTTTTGTATGCAGAGAAATGTTTTTGACAAGTTAACAACTCAAATTTTAGCTTTTGATTTTCCAAGGTGAGAGTGTTAATTTGCTTTTTATGTTCATGTTTCAGCTTGTTCTATTTCGCACAACAAAGCATTCTTTCTCGCGCTAGATCATGCATGATCTGTCTTTCTAAATATTTTTCGCTTTGATGAGATTTGGCAAAGGCGGCTTCAAAACCTTTTTCACGATTTTCTTGAGTTTTGAAAAAGTTGAGTTGCTTTTGTAAACATTCAAAATCCTTGGTTAACAAAGGCATTTTACTTTTCAAGTCCTGATTAATTGCATGACATTCTTCCACTATGGTTTGTTGGTCTTGTATTAAACGAGCAAAATCGGGATGAGGCAAAAGTTCGGCGTGTTCAACGTGAGTCACAACATGATCATTACTTAGATCCTCAAGTATAACCACGGAGTCAATTTGATTATCAAGGGAAACCGCTTGGTCATCTTGATCGTCAAATATAACTACGGGTCTAGTTGAAAATCGTCGGAATGAGATGTGGACGACTCATTTTGAACATTCGAGCCTTGCTTGTTCGAGATAGTAGATCGAGATGAATATGGTTTGTTCGCACTGAGACAAGCCATCAGTGTCATACATCGGGCCTGTGTCACTCATGTGTAACTCATGCATATTAGCCATCAACATAACAACCGCATTGGCCCGCAAATCCTCCATATCATCATCGAGTCAAGATTTGCCATAAAGCTTTGTTCTTTGTCCTGAGAGTTCCACCAGATTCATCCTTAAGAGCCAAAAGAAGAGCCTCTTTGTGATAAGCACTGCCCCTAGTCCTAGGGTTTGGGCATGCATTAGCCAGATGTCCCTTCTCATTGCAGTTGTAGCATCGAAGACCATTCAACCCATTTTGAGCATTTCCATGTTCCACCACTTGAGCTCGATTGTTATTCCTACCCACGGCATTAAACCCTTGACCACCGCCTATTTGACGACCATAACCACGATTCTGAACTTCAACTCGTCCATTGTTCACAAATACAATTGATTCCTTGTGTTAGATGAGGAACTAATACGGTTGTTGGATTTGTTGGTATAACGGCTAAAGGCATTAGCAATCATAGCAAATCCTTGTTGCAATTGCTTCAATGGATCGATTCCTCATTAGCTTTACTGACAAGTGGTTGAGCATTGTTGTTGTTGTATGGAACCAATTGAGTTTGTTGAGATTGAGGCTGTGAAGGATCATATGGTGTGATTGTAGCAGCTGGTTGAGTTGCTGGTTGAGGAGAATAACTGTTTTGAGCATATAAGGCAAGTTGTTGATTTTCCGATGTGTCGTGGAGCAATTTGAGCACGGAGAATCCTTTCCTATCAACTTCCTTTTCATGAGGCTTCAAGTAATCGTACAACAATCCATATGTAGAATGATGCATGTTCTTCGCTTGACGGAGAAAAATGACATACTTCTCCCATTCAGACCAAGACTACTCGGAACTTAGTATTCACTGCGATTATTGGCATGATGATGTTGTGTTTATCCAAATCATTGATGATGTCTGAAAACGATGATGATAAGACTCTAGTGTCTCTCCGTGTTCAATCATGAAGTGTTCATAAGCCAAGTAAATTTTGGATTCCAAATCCTCCGGATTGAGTACAGATCCTTCCATAAGAATCTAATATGATCCCACATCTTTTAGCAGCCTTTTGAGCATCAACACTACGAAGAATTGGGTTTGGTAATCCTAAGAGGATATATTCCATTGCAAGCTCATCTCCTTCATAGTGTAGAAGTTCTTGAGGATTCAAGTCTGCAATAAAGAGCAATGTTCGTTTGTTCATCTCTTGGTGGATTAGCATTTGGATCTCTGGGTACAATGACATTAGGCATCTGAAATGGACCTTCCAAGATAAACTTCTTTAAGAACTTTGCATGTGGCTTCTTCAGATCACAAAACCTAAAGAACCTTATCACCCATTGATCGTAGTTTCCTGGAGTGAGCATTGGAGGTCTATCAAGTGATCCAGCCTCATGAATTGATTATTGGCTGCTTAAAGCTTCACACATCTTTTCAAACCAAGTGGGTTCCTTCATAGTGTTCCTTGATGGATGTTGACTGAAGTCATTTGTGTAGGGTTGAACTTGAAGACTTGGTGGTGGTTGAACCATTTGAGGTTGAGGAATGCATGCAAGTTGTGGAGTAAGTTGTTGATTAAATTGTTGTTGATAAATTGCTTGTTGTTGATTCCATTGTTGATGTTGTGGAGTTAGTTGTTGTTGAGAGTGTAAGGGAAATAGTTAAAGTATGGTGGTTGTGACATGTTGAAAACTTGTGTTGGTAAAATGGATCTTTGTAGTCGAATGAACCTTTGTTGATGAAGTATCCTTAGGCGTAGTAATCACAATAAACCAAGTAGGACTTATGCGCGTAAAACACCAAAGTTACGCTGTAAACAATCACTAGTTACGCCAGTAGATTTAGCTTACGCGTAGGTTGGGAAAAGACGCTAAAGTTATGCGTAGACACAAAGTTAGGCGTAGAAAGTTAGGCGTAGGATTACCTTATGCGTAAGACTAGGCTTATGCGCAAGATGAATCTTATGCGTAGGATTTCTACGCGTAAGCTTTATGCTTATGCGTAAGTTTAGGGTTTTATCCTAAATGATCTTTTACACTATTACAAAGGCAAAAGATATCCAAAGTCGACGTATTTTCAGCTTATCCAAGCAAGAAAACACCGGAGTAAACCACCAAAACGAAGATCAAACCAAGGAATAACTTACGCGTAATATTAAGGTTTTGATACGCGTAAGATTACTCGTAAAAATGATTGTGCCCAAATCGTTTCTAAACCGATTTTTTATGGAATAGCTTCAATATCACAAAAATAACACAAAAGTGTGAAACTTGATGAACCAAAACAGCTAAACGGGTTACGCGTAGAACGACATCCACGAACAAAAACAAGCTTAAAAACTTAGATCCACGCGTAAAGGTTGAAGCTTTTTGCCAAAACAAGTATTTTAACACATTAAAACGTTGAAAGAACAAGAATCTTGGATTAAAAAGTGTAAAAAATGAGTTTTTAAGCGAACCAAAGTGTTAACCACGCTTTTACGCTGAAGAACGGAAACAACAAAAACTTCAAAAAATGAAAGTGTTAACCCAACTATTTGGCGATTGATACCACTGTTAGGTCACTAGATTTACAACACAAGCTTCAATGAAAGAGATAGAGAGGCGATTGAACAATATCCAAACAAACACACGCGTATGAATGTAGCCGGTTATGCGTAAGGAGTGAATGAAAGATAATATTGAACAACCAACCTTCAAATGAAGGTTTACAAGGGATATTTATAGGAGGGAAGCTAGGGCAACACTCCTAGTTCCATTCCTTATCCTTATTGGACATGGGCCTAAGCTTTTGGGCCTTCTACATAAGCTAGACCTTAAACAAACATAAAGGCCATAATAAGCTACCTATTACATATGAGAAACTAACACTTGAATAAAGGTTTAGGAGTGATTCCAACAATACCCATGATCTATAACCCATGACCCAAAACCCATGTGCAAAATGGAGCGTCCTACGGATCCCCAGTAATACACCGGATGGATCCCTCAAGTGAGGGATCCGTGGGATCCGTGGAACAGTAGTTGTTTTTCTTCTATAAATAGTGAGCCATTTCTTCCTTTTGGGTTGCCACTCCCACACATACTTTCCCCAAGTATTGTAATCTTCTAACCACAAATCCTAAGGATCTTTCTATGTAGTTTGTCTTTTGTTTTTGTGTGATTCTCTAGGTTCCTCTTAAAGGCGAGATCACCACTTCTTGAAGTCGAGCAAGCTTAAGTCCATGAGTTGCCATGCTTCGTCATCATCAAGACTACTGAGGTTCTCTTGTTGACACTTCTTTCTTCCTCCATAGAAGTGTTATGTCCAAGGCATTAGTGAAGGATGCCGAATGAGTGAAGACGAAAGCATTAGTGAAAGGTGCTTATCGTCCGTGTCAAAAGCATTAGTGAAGAATGCTAAAGAAGTCAAGACGAAGGCATTAGTGAAAGGTGCCAAGCGTTCGTGTCAAGGGCATTAGCGAAAGATGCCTAGGAGTCAAATCAAGTGGCATTAGTGAAGGATGCCAAGATCATATAATCGTTGAGGTGCATTGTTATACAAATAGTGATACTTTGTTTCCAAGGAAATTGATATCCTTGATGGTGTTGTAATAAGGAGTGGGTCTCCTTTGGGGTTAGGTGTTGTGTAGTGTTGGGTAGTAGTTCCTCCACAACAATGGAACTCGGTACTTAGCCTAGTATCGGATAAAGGGTAGGCGACGTTGTGGTAGGTGTGGTTCTCCTTTGTGAAAGAACCCGGTGGTTAGCCTAGTTCCGGAAAAAGAGTAGGCAACGTTGTGAAGGCTTCTCCGCCATAAGGAGTTGGTGTCGTGTAGTGATTACAAACTCTCGAATAGGTGACTCGAGGAGTGGAGTAGGGCAAGGAAGGTGTCCTTGTAGCCGAACCACTATAGATACTAGTGTCGTGGTTATGAGCTTCTTACTGTTTATCTTTCATTACCCATTTATTATATCAATCTATCAATGTCCAACATACACATCAAAATGGATTGACATAAGTCGATCTAAATATTTTAAAACGAAGTTTTAGTTGGTAAAACTATTCAACCCCCCCCCCCCCTTCTAGTTTTCCACACACCTAAATTAGATTGTATCCACTACTATTAACCACTAACCTATCCTCTAATGCATGCTAGGCTACTGATCCAAACACCATTTATGAAAACTATTTTGAGATTTAGATTACCAATCAATAAATCTAAGCTAGACCATCCTTTAATACAGATTCAAATCACCAATTAAGAGTTTAATGATGAAATAATGACAGCAATTACAAACTCAAAACATGAACAAACTAGTATGACAAAATAATGCAGAATAGTATGCATATTATTAAATTAAGCTAAAATGCAACTAGATTTAATTCAATAAGCTAAAAACAAACTCAAGTAAGCTAGCTTAACAATAATAAGCTATCATAATCAGATCTAAAGAAATAGAACAGTAAACATGAAAGTTTTAATCTAAAACGGAAATAAATTACTTGGGACCCTAGCTAAACAAGGGCACCAACTTAATGGCAGCTACAAGTTCCAGCTTATTTAGAGAATAAGCTGGTAATAGTCCTTCTGGCTAATCCCTTATAGCCACTTCCTATGCTTTCCACAATTCAAATGCAAAGGCATTTTGAAACTGATTTGGACCGAATTTGTTTGTAGAATTGAGTAGGTAGCACTTATAAGCTTATAATAAGCTATATGAAGCTTATATAAGCCTTATGAAACAGTAAAATAAGCTTAATCCAGTTATGAAGATATTTTTTTATTTTTTAGCATTTTCTGAATTTTTTTTTATTTTTGATTTAGGAACAAAATAAGCTGAAACTGATGATATAATAAGTTGAAACACTAAATTTAGAACTAATAAACACTTTGAAACATGAAAAAAAGTAATTATAAATAATTGGGAAATTATACTAAAAATGCTTTCATTAACTAAAAACTGATTACAACTGAATATTTGAATACAAAATTACTTAAAACATTTAAAAACAGAAAGATAAGCTACTTTATTCTACTCCAATTCTACATACATCAACTGTGAAATTCGGGAGTTTAAATAGATGAGCTCAAGGCTTTCAGAAGGATCAGAAGGTAAGATTGTGCTTTCTCTGAGTCATTGTCAACCCTTAGATCATTTCCCATCATCATCCTATCAATCACAACCCTTGATTTGAAATCTCCACGTCTCATCAACCAATGGGAGCTCACCTTGGTACACGGATTGCCAAGGTGGCATTCCATGTGTCAGGGAATGTCAGAGAAGTACGAATATACCCTTAATTTTTGTTAATTTTGGCCAATTGAGATTAGGGCATTTTATGGTTCTAATGCTGGGTAGAATTGGGGAAAAACTTGGCGGGTGAATTTAATTGGGTATTTTTTTATTACTTTTAACTGGTTTGACATGTATTGACCAAGGGTAATAAAGGGGGGTCGTGGGGTTTATTTGATTGGGGGTCTAGATGTAGTGAAAGGATATAAGATTTATTTTAAAGGGTTAAATGTGTAACATTGAGAAAGTAAAGGGAAAATTATGGAATTTCATGCACAAAGGTAATCAAGGGTATATTCTGTCATTACGGGAAAGATGAGGGTCCATTTTTGCCAACTTTGAAACTTCAGGGGTAAATTCTGACAAACTTTGAAAGTTGAAGGACTGATTTTGCCAATTCTTTAAAGTTGATCCAATCTTTCAAAATCATCCTTTTAGCATCAAAATCTTCACATTCACTCACTTCTGATTTCCCGGCTTCAGCTTTTGCACTCTTTTCCTTCTCGTGCTCGGTTTTTGTCTGATTTGTCTTTCTTTTGTGTGTTTTGCTATATCCGTACCTGCACACACATAAACTCAATAAACCAACAAATATTAGGCATAAACGGCTCTTTCTTGGTTATTTTCGGCCTATTTTGGTAAAGAAATGGTATGTGTTTTAGCACATACCAAAATACCCCAGACTAGAAGATTGTCGTGTCCTCACACAATGTAATCAACTCACGCTTCTAAAACCAAGAATTTCAACCTCTTTCTACTAAATCTATGAAAAGTAGCAAAGATTCCTCAAAAGAGATTAAGAAACTCTTAATTTTAAAAATGCCCCGTTTACTGTCACACCCCCAAATTACCTGTTTTGCAGCGGAATGCAATTCCTGGGGGATGACTGTCATAGCATCAAAGTTACAGTTATATCGAACGACCTAAAGTGTCATTTTGAAAATATCGTTTGATAAAGTAAAATAATCAGAGTTTACAAAACATAGGTCCCAAAATATTTCCAATATACCAAAATGAGTTTGTTACAATCAAACGATAGTTAAGTGCATAAAATATATGTGAGACGCGTCGACACCGCGACTCTATGATAAGTCCACATGCATGCCATGAAGTGAATGCCTTAGATACCTGAGATAAAACATGCTAAAAGTGTCAACACAATGGTTGAGTGAGTTCATAGAGTTTGTTTAACAAGTAAAGCTTTTAAAAAGTGTTCATGCAACAAAGGTAAAGTTTTTGGTCATTTAGAATAGTCCACAAAAGCAAAGGCATTGTAAATTCACTCAGTTCCAAGTTCCGCCCATACAAAACTTGCAACCTGTGTGTTCACAACCCACTGCCAAAATATGTCTAGTTTATGTTCAAGCACACGAGGTCAAATGAGTTCTCAAAGCAAAGGCATTGTAAATCCACTCAGTTCCAAGTTTCACCCATAAAAAACTTGCAACCTGTGTGTTCACAACCCATTGCACAAAATATAGTGTGTCTAATAGTCGAGTATAAGATACCATAATAATTCACAATATTGCACTACATATATAGTAATTCATGGATGCTCCGAACATGGGAGACTTTGCACTGCTCCAACAAGGGAGACTCCTTTGTCACTCGACCACCTAGGCGAGAATTATTGAGAACACTCCACCATTAAGGCGAGAATTTAGAACACTCCACCGATATGACGAGACTTTGCACACTCCACCAATAAGGCGAGAATTTTTGAGAACGCTCCGTAACATAGTGAGACGCCTGCTCCGACCGGAGGCTTTAGGTTGCTCAGAACAAGGGAGACTTTATAGTGATGCTCCGAACATGGGAGACTTTATAGTGATGTTCAACATGGGAGACTTTATAGTGATGTCTCAACATGAACATGGGAGACTTTATAGTGATGCTCCAATCATAGGAGACTTTAGGTCAAGGTCATAACACGTACGGTTCAATAAGTTCAAACAAGTGATTAGTTTGTATTAAGTTCAAGGGTTTCGTTCAAAGTTCGTAATTAAGTTCAAAGATTTAAGTCGAGTTCAAAAGTTCAGAATAGTCAAAGAGCTCGAATAATATCAAAAGGTTCAAGATAGTCGAAGCGTTCAAAATCACGTCAAACAAGTTTAAAATATATCAGAAGGGTCCTTTACAGGTTAAAAGAGTTCAAATATACATGTCGAAGGGTTCAAAATCAAGGAAAGTGTTTCAACTAATAGTGTTCATAACATAATTAGTTCGGGCACAATCTACTTACTAGCATAAGTAGTGAAACAAAAGAGTACAAGTTCATGATAGTTCAAACAATATTCTTTAAGTTCATATAAGTGTAAAGTAAAAGCATGAAGTTGAGCATGTGTCTCCCCCAAAGAGTTTATAAAATAATTAAACGAGTAAAAGTGGGGCTACGAACTCACCTGGTGCAATGTTTATGATGACAAAAGTAGATACACTGAAATGCGGTGCGATCTCTATCCGCAACCTAATATGAATGATGTGCTCTAATATAAGTCATGAAACAATGTCGCGCATGCAAACTCATATGATATCTATACCACTTGTACACTTTTGAAAATAAAGTTTATCGTCGAAAAAATAATCTTATACAGTCTTGTCAATTTATAAATTACTTTACAAGTATTTACGTTGAAACGATATCCTACGATAGTCATTTAGTGATTTATTATGAAACTATAACTTTTCGTCGTAAAATTATGTCATTGAAAATTTCATGAAAGTGAATAAACGGCCTTGAAAAGCTAGTCATAAAATGGTGCACATCGAGTGTTATGAAACAAACTCAACGGTTTTGGGAAGCTTGTATCATTATCTCAAAGTTTTAGCATTTAAGTTTTCATCCTAGAGGTCTCGATCATGGAGAAAAATATAGGTTAAGTATGGTACTTGTGTCCAAAATATTGTTTAAGGGTGGTTTTCGGCAAAGTTTAAGTGACCATATTTTATTCATTACAACTCCGCTTGATGAACGGTTGGACATTTTGGAAAATATGCTTGGCGAACTTACTTTTACTAGAATACATCATGTTATAAAAAGTACTACATCAATGTTAAAAACGACCATCAACATGGTCATTTGTGGCCGTAATATTTGTCTAATAGAATTATATTAGTTTTTTTCTTATATAATATAGTTACGTCAACTTTATGTAAACACGTGTAATTTAATCGTTACAAATCCGTTTTCTACGTTTTATATGTCCTTAGCTTCGTATCAAAGTATACTAATATATTTTTGATAAGTCGACACAATTTATAACGCTTAAGACTCATTTTTGACTCGTAAAAAGTGGAAGTATTATGCTGAATTTTCTGATTTTTACACTTTTCGTCGTCTAACTTGGAAATAACATAACGTTTTCGTTATAGCTCCGTTTTAACCCGTTCAAGCGGCCACGTTTTCGTTTTAAAGTATATTTTCTAAATATCTAGCCCAAAATTTTTTACCACCTGCCGAAAATTCCAGATTTCACAGAAAAGGTCAGACCCTTATATATAGTTGTCGAAATGAGTTTTTCTCGCGCAAAACCTATTCTAACCAATTCAAACCAACGCCGAAGCTATTCTATTCCTACCATACACCTTCTTAGGGTGTCATGGGTTCCTAGACATCACCAAAAGTGATATATTCCAAGGAGTAATTATAGGATGACATATATATATATATAACTCTTAAAAATAATGAAAAGTGGTATAAACATCATATGACTTGCATGTTTTTCTTTAATATAATGAAATGAGTACAAAATAATTATGAAAGATTGACATGAATATAAGATGCTTACTAGTAACTTGATGAGGTGAAGTGAACAAAGGTTAATCCTAAACACCCTAGGTTTTTATTTCAAAACCTTACTTAAGAGTATGTCTAGATTATAAATAAACTTGACTTGGAAAATTTTATGATTTCCTTCTCTTGGTCTTCTATGGCCGGTTATGGGAGAAGAGAGGAAAGGAAGAGAGCTTTTCACCTTTGATATTTTAGTTGTATGTGTTTAGTAATAGTCTTATAATAATATATGATAATTGTACAAGATATTTGTAGCATCAAATGGTGTGAGTCATCCCATTTGGTCGACATTCACAAAAAGAAAAGAGACCAAATGCATTTTGAATAGCTAAATACATATTTGTTGAAGTAAAGTGTAGTTTAGTTAATAATTATTAGTAACTTGTGTATTTATTTAAGCGTTTAAGGTAGCGTTAGCTAAAATAAATTTTAACGGATCAAAATAAAATATATTGAAGTCATAAAAATTATAAAAACACATTTCTTACAAAAATTGAGTGAAATAATAATCATCGTGTAGTATTTACGAAAATCGTCGTAATTATATAAATATAACAATTTATATACAAAATAAATTTAAAACATCGGGTAAACTAATAATATAATTTTTATAGTCTTAATATGAGTATAAAAATATATCAGAATAATTTTTGGAAGTATCGGATCAAATGTTCAAAATAATTAATTACGCGATAGCGTTTATTTAATAAGAAATTATACGTTTAATGAAATATAAATTTTTCTCCGGGAATGAATAGTAAAATTTGAAAAATGACCGGAAATTGAGAATTGTGAGATTTACCTTTTATTTCACATATAGATATTATGTTTAAGCACATTCCAATTATAAGTGACGGTTTGTTGAACTTTCATATCGATCAATAACTCCAACATTTTTCAAACGACATTTTAGGATCATGGAGTAGGAAACACAACTCAGCGCGAAGTGACCATACGGATAGAATACATCGTCCCTGATTTTTCACAAGTTCCCAAACTAAGCGTAAAATCAAAATCATTGTTAAATATGACTTTAGATGCTAACACTACCAATGAAAGTTACTTGTGTAATTACCTTTTGCTTCCAATTCCTATTTTCCTCTATTTATTTTATTTTTGATGAGAAATGAATTGCTTCATATTTTCTCATTTCGATAATTTTATTCCGATAAAGATATGAAGCTAAAACGCTAATTAGTTTTCCATCTTCTCTCAAGAACCGTTGTCTTAAAAATGAGGTCCACATCAAGGAAATTTTATTTACTTTTTTTCTTGTTTTTTTTTCTTTTTTTTTCTTTTCGTTTTCTTCATATACTTTTTTTTTCTTTTTTTTTCTTATACTTTTAATTATATGAGCTATGAACTACGGAGCTTCACCGGGTAATTTCAAGACCTTACACGTTTCAAAATAAAGGATCGAAGGGCCGTTACGACAGAGAATTCCAAGACTCCTGGCGTTCATGAAATGAGGATCCAAGGATGTTAGGCTAAGACCTCACACAATTCCGGCTAAAGGTCCAAAGGCCGGCGTAAGAGGGTAGCCAAGACCTAAATGCCTACTTTCAAAATAAGGATCCAAGGGTCTGATCTCGAACCGCAGCTCATAGCTTAACTTATTACTTATTACTTTTGTTAGGATTTTATATTTATGTTGTTTGATGATTCGGGTGGTCTAAGGAGATGATTAAACAAGCATGCCATTGTTAGAGAGTGAAAGAGATGAGAGAGAACTCTAGAGAGGTTTAACAAAACAAATGCAAGGTTAGATTAGAAGTTCCAACCCTCTACCTTGGGAGGTAGAGGGTATTTATAGTTACATACAAATACGTCCTCCTAACGGGATGTGGATCAGGCATACAGTGGGTAAAGACCCGTCCTTCCTCCATGGTGATGCACTAAGCTAAACTAAGCTAATAACTAACTACTAAACAAGTAAATAACGATATGTCTACGAGCTAACTTATGCTAGATTATATTTGGGGTGACCGACTCTTCACTATGGAATTTCTAATTCCTAACCATCTCCCCCTAAGGGAGGTCACCCCATGATTTACATTTCGAATCCTAGCATTCTATTTTATCTTCAGTCTTAAGCTCGTAGACTTTAATTCTTCAACTTCCGCATCTTTGTGCTTTAGCAATGACTCTTCATAGTCCGATTGTTTTGTATTTTGAGTGGAGATCTTTGAACTGATCCACATCTTTGATGATCTTCGAGCTTTCATTGAGATAATCAGCCACAGTAAATCTCTGGATCACCCTTTATTGTGTTGCCTTCATGTGATGTTGTGACTTTCGGACCGACATGCTCACACCTTCTGGATCATGACATCTTTCCATCAGAGTAGCGGAAGCTTAACTGGTTCATGATATTTGCAGCAGTAGCGAAGCATAGTATAAAAATATCAGAGCCAAGTTATGTAGATATGCACTAGTCATGATTTCTTCAATTAAGTGTGGATGCCGTGAGCATGCGGCTTTGGATTGACTTCTCAATTCTGATCAGCTGCAACCGTCCAAATGTACCTGCAAACAACAGTTAGCAATAAAACACACGAATGTGTCTTTGATCACTTTCGTTGAATTGAGGTACACGGCCCACGGTTCCCCGTTGATCATTACAAGTACTGCCTGTGATCAGGTATAATTCTGAAGAATCTCCTTGACAGGGTTTCGCAGTTGTTCAACACGGAGTGAGTGAACCAGCGAATTGAGATTCACTGATTGATGAAAAATTGATTTGGAAACTATCGCGTATTGCTTAGAAGAAAGAGTTTTGCAATACGACAAAGGTTTTATCAGAAAGATCAATTTTCAATCAAAAATACCTTTTGTATTTGAAAGAGAATACACATTAGATGTGCTAGAGAAAAAAAGTGATTTGCACATCGAACGGTTTTTCCAAAAGTATTTTTTCAATCAGAGATACTTTTTGTGTTTGAAAACATGAGTACACATTCGATGTGCTCGAGAAAAGAAGATTTCCACATCGAACGGTTTTTCCAAAAGTATTCGTCAATTCATTTCCTTGACCAAGGTTGATTCAAGAGTGAATCTCCCCATTGTTTCTATCCAGTTGTCACAAGCTTGATCTTTAGAAAAGATCTCACATGTCACCCACCAAGAGCTTGTTTGATGTTGGCTCTAGAGGGATTTCCATCTTCATCGTGAATATTTAACATATCACTCGGATGTTCTGGCAATACCACAAGGATAATGCATAGGACTCTCAATATATATACTTACTTCCTACATTGAATGAAACAGTAAGTCTTCATTAATTTTTTGTCCTAATGAGATATTGTGGATGATCTCTTGGCTCTAGACTCAATTGTGCATTTTGGTTTCCTATGCCGGAGACTAGGGAGAGGGTCTCCTTCTTCAATATCAACAATCTCTAAGAGAAAGTCGATAGATTATGTAAGTTCCCCTTGAGAATGAAACAAGCCCTTTTAAGAGGAACTTGAGTAGCTTGGGAAGTTTAGTGCAATGCGTCACTGGGTCCATGACATCTTGTCTTCAATACCAGCATTACCTTAGTAACCGCCAGTAGCATATGTATTGAACCCGGTTTCTGCCCTAAGGTTGAATTATTGGAGGGCTCTTTCTTTTCACCCTTTTCTCATTCATTTCTTTTTTATTCTACAACCCCTTCAGTGCTTACCGAGACTTCATTACTAGAACCTTGTTAGGTTTGTCCCAATACTAGCTCTGTCTTAGTCAGCACTCTTCCCATATTCTCATTTTCTCCTTTTTTCATCATACCTAAGGACTCTACACTATCTAGTGGATTGTCCCTGGGTAAATCCCTCCGGCTCTGGCGGGATCGTGGGAACGAATACCTAACCTAACCATCCTTATATCACCATGTATAAAGTAAATTGGTTGGTCTTTTGGTATTGTTCTTTCCTTCTTGAAACCAATTGAAAAATCATTTGGAAAATCAATCAAGGTACTTGTGATATAATATCAAAGCATTTTGTACCTTAATTATTTTGATCATTTAGAAATGCTCCCCCTCAACATGTGCATATGATTATGAAATTGTTTAGCACATGGAGGCAAGAGTTCTTTTGAAATAATTTCTTTGATCACAATTTCCTTAGAAAAAGCCTTTTGATTTTCTTGGTAAATTCTCCCCCTCAATATGTGCGTTGAATATTTGAAAATCATTTTGCACATAGAGGCAAGAGGTTTTTGAAGTACTTTTCACGATTGCCAATAGAAACCATTCGCTCCCCCTCAATATGTGCATCGATATACGAAAGAGTTTAGCACATATTAGAGAGAACTTGCACCTTGAATCAAAACGATCATCTTTTATCAAATTTCATATTAAATCACAAATTCTCCCCCGATCAAAAATATAAAACCCTTTGAGATTTTGGATCCCAAGTGATTTAATAAGGTTTGGAAAACATGGGAGAATATGTGACCTTGTTTAAATAGTCTTCTGGTTTTTGGTTAAATGCTACTCCACAATCTTGTGCATTATGTATTTGAAATCGTTTGGCGCATGAAGGAAGGAGTGTTTTTGAAACAATTACCCTTTTAAAACCTATATGAGATTTAAATCACGATCTCACCCCCGATTAAAAATTTCAAACCAATTGAGATTTGTGATCCCAATTGATTTGAATCATTTAGAAAATTTTAGGGGAAAGACATGGCACGATTTAATTTTGTAAAATGATTGATAAGGAACAGTTTTTGACATTAAAGATTGTTAGTGTCAGGTATGATAGTTTTTAAGAGATTTTTAAGTAAAATAAAACAATTTCACAATCAAACAAGAACAGAAAAGATTTCATTTTGAAAGATCTTTGAGTATTAAAGAAAATCATACCATGACATAACATTAAATCTTTAGATCACCACTTTATTACGTACAAACCGGAAATTTTATGAAGAAATATCGTTTGAAAATATTTTATTTTAAATCACTCTCACCCTCAATCGATGACCGTAGTCGATGATTGAGTGACTTAAGATTTGATAAAATGAAGTCCGGTGATTTCCAAAATTTGAGTCCAATTTATTTTCAAAACAATATATTCCATTTTCAAAAAAATATTTTTAGAATTGTTTAAGAATGGTATCATTCACTACTTTTCCTGCACAAGATACATTAGGTGGTGTAGAAGCTGCTTATGTTGTTGTTGTTGTTGTTGTAGGGCTTGAAAGAAAACCGTCTGCTGATGCAGTGAGACCTCTGAAGTTGCATCTATCGTGCCAACTATCCATAGAGAGATCTAATTAAGCTCCGTTTCTTCTTTTGTCGACCCCAAAAATAGTTGCCCTTTCCTTTCGGCATCCAATCATCTTATATTGTGGGATCTGGATCGGGAACATTCTTTTATACCATGATATCTGCATATGTTAGTGGACACAAACAGATATATGGTGGTCGACATCACCCAAACAGCAATCCACTAATAAAATTCAATTCAACATATCAATCAGATCATGTAAAGCATGGGAAAAATGTGTTTATCAAACTCTAATCATCTAATCCTAACAATCATATCCTACGCACCTAGTCCTTCCACATAGGTTAACATGTTTTACATTTAAGTATATAGGATAATTAGATAAGCCCGTTAGATGATACAAATTTGAAAACATTCTCCCCCTCAATCAATGACTCTTTCTCTGAAAAGTTTTAAAAGCGCAGAAGTCATTGATAGAGTTTTGCAAATTAATGAAAAACACTGATACTGATTGATTTTCAAGCGACTCACTTTCCACCATTTTTTAATACAACAAATATTTTTCTGAAGAATTTTAGACGGAAAAACATTTGTGTAGGAACAGCAGTCCTTCGACATACTTTCCTCATTTTGGTTTTAGGAAAAGTGCACGAAATATTTGAAAATTGGTTTAGCGCAGCACTTTCCTTTCTTGAAGAGCGGGTTGCTATCTGAAATAATAGCAAACCATGGTTTAAGCACGGGTTACAGTCTGAAGTAACTGCAAGCCATGATTTTTAGACATGTTTAGAAAAGAATATTTACACCTTCTGCTCGAAATTCATCTATGGTCCCGTGCCATTATTGAATGACATTTCTAAGACCATAGATGTTATCGATACCAGAAGACATGTCTTAGAAAAACAATATTTTTGGTGTTTTTCAAATTTTCTGATTTTTATGGGTTTTTGTTGGCTTTATATTTTTCTATTTTGTTATTCTGGTTTTATATTTTTTTTATTTGGTTTTTGATAAATATTTACAGATAGAATAGATGATATAGTTTCAGAGGATGATGATACGAGTACCGAGATAAGGATATCGAACAGCACGTCATTGAGCAGATTCGAAGCTCTATTTCAAGCTTTCTTTAGTCAGGTGCACAAAGAAGCACACCATTATCATCGATCTTGCTGCTCCTTTTTAAGAATAATCATCGTGATTCTTTGTTCGCGTTATATCATCAAGATAGAACATCAACGTATCATCCCACACATAAAAAAATCTTCTCATATCTCTTTTCTACTGAAGTTTGAAGCGATCCATACCAAAAGGTGTCAAGAGAACAATTCCCCCAAGTAGTTGAATTGATGCAGTCAGTCTCTTTGAATAATGCTCAAGAACTCTTCCGAATACACATCATGAGGGGAATGAAAACACCTCCCCAATGTTCACATTTTTCTTCCCTGATGATCGTGTATGAAGCTCAAGAACCCGAAGTACACCAATGCCCAAGAGCTCTCCTGAATACACATCATGAGGGAAATGAAAACACCTCCCCAATGTTCACATTTTTCTTCCCTGATGATCGTGTATGAAGCTCAAGAATCCGAAGTACACACGTTCCAAAAGAGAGAATGACAGATAACACCTCCCTCATGTTACACATTTATCTCCCCTGAATATGTCATACTTGTGTACCTCTTTTATCTTCAGAAACTAACTCTTCCATCTCTTCTCCCACATAGTTTGAATAAGGACACTAAACGTCATGAGTCAAACCTTGAGTTTCTCTGCGGTAATGACATTCGTCTTCCCAGGATATCTTCAATCACTTAGAAGTATTAAGTTCATCAAGTTTACTCGCGTTTAGATGCGTGTCTCCTTCCCCCTTGCTGGTTTTGATACTTTAGAATCAGCAAAACATTATAAGCCCAAATACTTGAAATCTGTTGAGAAGATCGCTTGAAGTCTTTGTGAGAATCAACTTGCTGAAGAACAGTGTCAGCAAATCTAATTAGGGATTAAATTTGACATTTCACTCTCCCACAATTAGTGCTATCCCCTAAACTAACAATCTTTATGATGAATGCACGGAATATGAAGAAGTCTTTAGATCGTTAAATGCAACTCGTCTTTATTCTTCTAACATGCAGCAGAAAATGTAGAACAGACTGTAGAATCGACCTTCTTCAAGATTGTCCAGTTGGGGAATAGATAGTTAACATCTTCATCACACCAAAAAGCATCCCAATTAACTTACATCTTGCAAATCCCCTTAACTAAAATCCCTCCCAATCAAACAAGAACAAAAAGATGTTCATCAAGGAAATCAACAATCAGCCCGCAACGAACACACTAAATGCTAACACCAAACTACCAATCACATCAAACAAGAACATAGAGATTGTTCGGAATCATCGTGTTGATGTGTACGTGAAGCATCAACCGGAAGCACTTTGTCGATAAATTCATCAGTCCGTAAGTAGATGTCAACCAATGGCTCTTAGAAGAAACATCATGTGAAGATGACCTGATAAGAAGAAGCTCGGTTCTTACATGAGTTTGGAGCCGTTTGACCATATATTCTCAGATAAAACTCAACATGTAGCAGACTCACACTTCTTCTCCCCCTCAAGAATTGCATACGAAGTTGCCATTCTTGATTAAGCAAGTGAGTATCATCCAAATGTAGTCTATTCACACTTCTCCCCCTTAAAGGTAGCATATGATGTCGCCATCGTCATTATAATTAAGCAAGTGGAATAAGAAAACAATCAACGGTAGTTCGGTTCACTTGATAATTGAAAGCGCGTGGAAAAAGTATGAAGCGTGTTAATGAGAATGGTCATTAATGAGAAGATTTCTCTTCTTCCGAAGATAATGCGTACTGAAGCGTACACATTTCTTTTCTTTGAGGAACGAGGCTTGAACTGTTGTGTTCAAACGTCATTATCTCTCTCTTTTCATCTACTCTTGGCAAACATGTAATCAACCCATTATCATTCAGTAGGCTCTTTGTCGTGACAGCTGATGGAGAAAACCCAATATGATGAATTTGACCTTGAAGAAAAACAACCCGAACTCGTAACTTAAACTTGCACATATGTAACAAAGAGCGGTGCCGAGATTTCATCCTCCATTGAATCTCTAAGTACTCTATACTCTTCATCCAACCAACCATCAAGTATTAGACGTACATCACCTCTTGAAAATCCACAATTTAATGTGACACTGAGCACTACAACGTAACTCCTTAAAGTGATAGTTATTTTGTGGTGGTAAGAGCCCAATTCCCCCAAGTGGTAAAAGAAAAGGAAAAGTCACCCAACAATAACTAGATTTCCAAGTCTTCTTTTTTTATACTAAGCTCGAACAAGGATCATGAAGAATCTTCATCCAACCATCCCCGATACCTTCAGATACTAAGTACACTTGCCCGTGATATTTCACTTCAACCTCAAATAAATAATAGTGAATTAACGCCGTTGTCACATCTTTTGGTTAAAAGTTCAAATCTAGCCTCCATTGACGTTTTAAGTGAACTATGATAATGGTTTCATCCCGACCATGGTTTAGTGAGCATAACCCCGTAAAAATTTGAAGTAACCAAACCGTCAAGAAGAAAATCCAAACAAACACCCATTTCATGAAGTACACCCTTTTATCCCTTCTTCGAAGCAGAAACCATAGCACCAACATCAGATAAGATACATAAATACACTTTCCCTTTCTCCAGGATGAATCTATAATCGCGGGACTTTACAATTCTATGGTTTTAACCAAGAAATAGTTTATTTCGCGAGATTTTACAAAATCAAGAATAAACCGAGAGATAGATCCGGAGATGCACTTTACATTTACCAGGATGTTTCCATTGTCACGGGATTTTACAAGTCTATGATTTAAACCGAGAAATAGATTCTTTCGCGGGATTTTACAAAATCAATACAAAACCGTAAACAATGTTAGTTTGAACGTGTTATAACAACTTTGGTTTTGGTGAATATCTGTTTTAAGGGAACATGCAGCGGTTCATCAACGATTCTTTCTCCAACATCAAAAACCATTAAACAGTTTGGTAAACACACTATTGGAATCACTCCTAAACCTTTATTCAAGTGTTAGTTTCTCATATGTAATAGGTAGCTTATTATGGCCTTTATGTTTGTTTAAGGTCTAGCTTATGTAGAAGGCCCATAAGCTTAGGCCCATGTCCATTAAGGTAAAGGGAAGGAGTGGGAGTGTTGCCCTAGCTCCTTTCCTATAAATACCCTTGTATAACCTTCATTTGAAGGCTGGTTGTTCAATTCATTTCCTTTCACACATATCCTACGCATAACCGGTCATAGCTTAACGTGTGTGTGTGTTTGGTTTATTGTTCAATCGCCTTTATCTCTTCTATTAAGCTTGTGTTGTAAATCTAGTGACCTTACAGTGGTATCAATCGCCTAATAGTTGGGTGAATCGTTATTGCTTTTGAAGTAAGTTTTTGGTCTTACGCGTAGAATAACGTGATACTTTGGTTCGCTTAAAAATGTCTTTTTTACACCTTTGAATCCAAGATTCTTGTACTTTCAACGTTTTAAGGTGTTAAAATACTTGTTTTGGCAAAAAGTTTCAACCTTTACGCGTGGATCTAAGGTTTTAAGCTTGTTTTTGTTCGTGGGTGTCGTTCTACGCGTAACCCGTTTAGCTTTTTTGGTTCATCAAGTTTCACACTTTTGTGTTATTTTGGTGATATTGAAGCTATTCCATTAAAAAAATCTGGTTTAGAAACAAATTTGGGCACAATCATTTTTACGAGTAATCTTACACGTATCAAAACCCTAATATTACGCCTAAGTTATTCCTTGGTTTGATCTTGTTTCGGGTTTACTCCGTGTTTTCTTGCTTGGATAAGCCAGAAAATACGTCGACTTTGGATATCTTTTGCACTGTGATAGTGTAAAAGATCATTTGGGATAAAACCCTAAACTTACGCGTAAGCATAAAGCTTACGCGTAGAAATCCTACGCATAAGATTCATCTTACGCCTAAGCCTAGTCTTACGCATAAGGTAATCCTAACGCCTAACTTTGTGTCTACGCATAACTTTAGTGCTTTTACCCTACTTACGCGTAAGATAAATCTACGCTGCGAACTCTTGATTTTAAGGCGTAACTTTGGTGTTTTTATGCATAAGTCCTACTTGGTTTATTGTGATTTCTACGCCTAAGGATACTTCATCAACAAAGGTTCATTCGACTACAAAGATCCATTTTACCAACACAAGTTTTCAACATGTCACAACCACCATACTCTAACTATTTCCCTTACACTTATTCTCAACGCCAACAACAACTAACTCCACAACATCAACAATGGAATCAACAACAAGCAATTTATCAACAACAATTTAATCAACAACATACTCCACAACTTGCCGCAATTCCTCAACCTCAAATGGTTCAACCACCACCAAGTCTTCAAGTTCAACCCTACACAAATGACTTCAATCAACATCCATCAAGGAACACTATGAAGGAACCCACTTGGTTTGCAAAGATGTGTGAAGCTTTAAGCCGCCAACAATCAATTCATGAGGCTGGATCACTTGATAGACCTCCTCGGATGCTCACTCCGTGAAACTACGATCAATGGGTAATAAGGTTCTTTAGGTTTTGTGATCTCAAGAAGCCACATGGAAAGTTCTTAAAGAAGGTTATCTTGGAAGGTCCATTTCGGATGCCTACTGTCATCGTACCCGGCGATCCAAATGCCAATCCACCAAGAGATGAACAAACAAACATTGCTACTTTATTGCATTTAAATCCAGAACTTCTACACTATAAAGCTGATGAGCTTGCAATGCAATATATCCTCTTAGGATTACCTAACCCAATTCTTCAAAGTGTTGATGCTCAAAAGACTGCAAAGGAAATGTGGGATCATATTCATCTTCTTATGGAAGGATCAGACTCAATCGGAGGATTTGGAATCCAAAATTTACTTGGCTTATGAACACTTCATGATTGAACTTGGGGAGACACTAGAGTCTTATCATCATCACTTTTCAGACATCATCAATGATTTGGATAAACACAACATCATCATGCCAAGAATTGCAATGAATACTAAGTTCCTAAGTAGTCTTGGTTCTGAGTGGGAGAAGTATGTCATTTTTCTCCGTCAAGCGAAGAATATGCATCATTCTACATATGGATTGTTGTACGATTACATGAAGCCTCATGAAAAGGAAGTTGATAGGGAAAGGATTCTCCGTGCTCAAATTGCTCCACCGACACATCCGGAAAATCAACAACTTGCCTTATATGCTCAAAAAAGTTATTCTCCTCAACCAAAGAACTCAACCAAGCTGCTACAATCACACAATATGATCCTTCACAACCTCAATCTCAACAAACTCAATTGGTTCCATACAACAACAACAATGCTCAAGCACTTGTCGGTGAAGCTAATGAGGAATCCGATCCGTTCGAAGCATTGCAACAAGGATTTGCTATGATTGCTAATGCCTTTAGCCGTTACACCAACAAATCCAACAACCGTATTCGTTCCTCATCTAACACAAGGAATCAAGTTGTTGTGAACAATGGACGAGTTGAAGTTCTGAATCGTGGTTATGGTCGTTAGATGGGCGGTGGTCAAGTGGTGGAACAAGGAAATGCTCAAAATGGGTTGAATGGTCTTCGATGCTACAACTGCAATGCATGCCCAAAGCCGAGGACAAGGGCGCTTATCACAAAGAGGCTCTTCTTTGGCTCTTAAGGATGAAGTCTGGAACTCTCACGCAGAACGAGCTTTATGGCAAATGCACTGAGATGATGATATGGAGGATTTGCGCCAATGAAGTGTTATGTTGATGGCTAATATGCATGCGTTACATATGGTGACACAGAGGCCCGATTTGTATGACACTGATGGCTTGTCTGGGTACAGTGCACCAACAAACCATATTTATCTCTCGATCTAATATCTCCGCCAACATCTGAATCCGACAAGGCTCAGAATGTTCAAAATGAGTCGTCCACATCTCATTCCGACGATTTTCAACTAGACCCGTAGTTATATTTGACGATCAAGATGACCAAATGGTTTCCCTTGATAATCAAATTGACTCAGTGGTTATACTTGAGGATCTAAGTAATGATCATGTTGTGACTCACGTTGAACACCGAACTTTTGCCTCATCCGATTTTGCTCGCTAATACAAGACCAACAATCCATAGTGGAAGAATGTCGTGCAATTAATCAAGACTTGAAAAGTAAAAATGCACTGTTAACCAAGGATTTTGAATGTTTACAAAAGCAACTCAACTTTTTCAAAACTCAAGAAAACGTGAAAAAGGTTTTGAAGCGACCTTTGCCAAATCTCATCAAAATGAAAATATTTAGAGAGCAGATGCTGATCTAGCCGCTTCGAAGAATGCTTTGTTGTCGAAATAGAACAATCGAAACATGAACATAAAAAGCAAATTAACGCTCTCGCCTTGGAAAATCAAAAAGCTAAGGCTGAGTTGCTAACTTGTCAAAAACAGTTCTCTGCATACAAAAAGCATTCAAGGAAACGAATAGATGATCATCTTGAAGAAATCATCGGCTTGGAAAACAAACTTAAAGAGTTTAAAACTGTTGTTTACAAACATGGCGAGTCGGTCACAGCTATTGAAAAGTTTACTTTAAAACCTAATCCAAATGGCTATGGACCAAATCTTGCTGATTACAAACCTAAGCTTTCAACCAAAGCATTCAAACCAAATCCCGAAGTTTCAGTCAGCGGTAATATAAAATTGATAATTTCATATGAGTGTTGTTGAATATAATCGTCAAGAGGAATTAGATGCAAAAGACGAGAGTCGATCAAAATTAGAAAATGTTGTTTACAACAAACCTTTTAATTATAAAAAGCGGTCACTTTCGTCACACCAACGGATTCTTCTAACACACCAAGGATTATCATAAAACGCCTCGAGTCTTCTAATGTTAATCCCAAACCAGATTATGCACAAACTTATGGTCCTTTACCTTCCATCGGTGAAGTAAACTCAAAACCTGAAAATCGCAAAATTCTTAGATATTTTGACCTTTTCATGGTTGACCTCAAAACTTTACAACATGAGATAGAATATCATTCTGAAATCAAAGTTCAACATTTTCAATCGCCTCTAGCGAGAGAACAAAGAGACATTTTTCAGAAAAATCTTTTACCAAATGTTAAAAATTTTAAAAGTTGTGCATTGTCTTGGGAAAGGGACTTTCATAAGGAACTTGGATTGATGAAGGTCATTTTCGAGAAAACGGAAACATCTATTTCTAATACTAAACGTAAAAAGAAATTGTTGAGAAAAGATGTTGATCGACTCTTGGAAGATGTCATCGTGCTTTGATGTCCATAATGTTGTGATATTGAATTCTTTGTCATATGCATTTGATTATATCTCTGCTGATACTATTGATTCTGTGGTAAATGTTGAGAACACCGATAATGTGCTTGGACGAGTCCTTAAAAGTTGAAAATAAACGATTGTCAAACGAACTTTCAAATGCAATACGCCGCCTTAATTGGTGTCAAAAAGATATTCATGATCAACAACTTGTTTTTCAACACAAAATCGCCCGATTGCGTGACAAAACTTCGATCCAAAAATTGAGCAAGCGGATGATCAAAACGTAACTTTTAAGTGTCAAATCTCAAAATATGAACAAGAACTTGTAAAAGTTAAAAGGAATATGGTGTCATATTTGATTTACTCAAAAAGACTCGTGATGAAGCATCAAATGAACTTGATCATTATCTTGCACACACTAAAGAAGTTATGCATTTTCTTGGAAATATTCGGTCTGAAAATCAAGATCCGATTCACACTATCTTCAAGTTAAGAGAAATGTTAGGAAAGTATGAACAACTTCCGCCACCGTGATTAAGAGATTAGCACCAGTAACACTTAGTAATCGTGAACCTAGAATCCCTACTGCCAAATCACAAGTTGCTAGCGTGCTTCCTTCTCTTGAAATAGGAATAGTTGCGTCTTTTCCAAAGTCCGCACTTCACGACCTAGGAGCACTACATAGAAGAATAGGAAGTTGCGACCTAAGAAAAGATCAATAAGGAATGCTAAAGTAGAAGAACACCCTAGGACTATGAATAAGACTCACGTTGCTTCCACTATAGATATTGCGTCCGACAAATGTAATAGAAATAGTGATGTAACGAATGCTAAACCGTTAAGTACTTTTGATATTGATCACCGATGCACCTTGTGTTATTTGGCGTAAAAGTATGAATTCCGATTGTCATGATAAATGTGTTGCTAAAGCTATCATCTCTCGTTTAAGGAATCCTAAGACCCAGAATACCTCTAGGCCCACTAATCTTTCTAAGTCTGTGCTTGGTAGACCGCCTCTTTAGATTCTAAGAAACGCATTGCCGTCCCTGTAGCTCCAGTTTCACCTTCTAGGAATGTCGTACCACCTAGTGCATTCACTAAGACTAAAGAAAATACTAGTTGGAGATGGCATAAATGGATATATAACACACTAAGATTTAAATGGATACCTAAAGCTATTGATGTGTGTATGTCTACTATAACTGCTCCGAAACCCTCTAACATTTCGGGTTCCACATCTACTTCTATTCCATCTGTGTCATCTGTGTGTAATGCAGGTGATACATATCATTCTCTGGATTGTTGATAGCGGATGTTCCCGACACATGACAGGCAACCTTAAACTGTTATCAAACTTTATTGCAAAGTTCATTGGCTTTGTCGAGGTTCGGGAATGATCACTTCGCAGCTATCATGGGCTACGGAGACTATGTCAATGGGAACATCGAAATTAGCAGGGGTTTATTATGTGGAAGGCCTCGGTCACAACTGTTTTGATGGAGGTCGATGTGATGGAGATTTGGAGGTTGCTTTCATGGAGAAAACTTGTTTCATTCGTGATCTACAAGGAAACGACCTTATGTCAGGCTCGCGTAATTCTAGTCTTTACACTATCTCTATGCAAGACATGGTTGCTTCTTCTCCCATCTGCTTACTTTCAAAGGCAACATCAACAAAATCCTGGCTATGGCACCATCGTCTCTCACATCTAAACTTTCAAACCATCACCAACCTTGCTCGACACAAACTAGTTGAAGGACTCCCGATTTCGGTATTCTAAAGATCACCTTTGCTTGTGAACAAGGGAAAAGCACTCGTGCTCATTTTCCTTCAAAGGTGGAACACATCTCAAGATGTGCTTCATCTTCTTCACATGGATTTGTGTGGCCCGATGCGTGCAAACGATCAATGGCAAACGCTACATCTTAGTAATTGTTGATGACTATTCACTCTGGACTTGGGTCTACTTTCTTCAAAGCAAAGACCAAGCTCCACAGATGATCATCACCTTTCTCACGAAAATACAAGTTCAGCCCGAAACACCGTCCGACAAATCGAATGCATGAGGCAAAGACTGAATTTGTTAATCAAACTCTTCGTGAATTTTATGAGAAAGTGGGAATTCAGACATCGGACATCTATTGCACGCATACCGAGAACAAAACGGAGTTGTCGAAAGACGAAACCAACGTTAGTGGAAGCTGCAAGAACAATGTTAATCAATGCTAAACTTCCAGATTACTTATGGGCGAAGCTATCCTCATGCTATACTCAAAACCGATCTATGATTAAAAAACGCCACAACAAAACACCTTTCGAGCTTGTCCACAACAGAAAACCGAATCTCAAACACTTTCATGTATTTGGATCTCTTTGCTATCCGAATAATGATCGAGATGACTTTGGAAAGCTCAAAGCCAAAGGTGACATTGGAGTCTTTATAGGATATTGTGATAATTCTAAAGGTTTCCGCATCTGGAATCGTCGAACAAAGGAAGTTATGGAAACGATTCATGCTCATTTTGATGAACTCATGGAAATGGCTTATGAGTATAACAGCTTAGAACCCGGTCACAACCGCTTAAACTTCCCCCAAACCACATCATCAGCTGAAACAAGCCCCCAGCTCACTCGTCAACAAATGGAAAGGTTATTTGCTCCGCTGTTTAGTGACGATATTGATGAACGTGCTCGTGTGTATCCGCCAAGTTTCTTTGCACTGCTCAACCCGATAATACTCTTATACACGATACACCTCTACAACAACAACTACGGTTGAAGAAGCACCACCAGATTGACTACAACAGCAGTTGAACAAACCGCTTCCAACAATGATGAAATGGTGATGATGTTCTCAATGAAGTACCCCACCGCAGATTTTGATCCAAATGCCTTTAACCCGCTTGCTAATGAGAATGCTTTGCACCGATGTCGCGGAATCATCCACAAGCCATTTGAATCCTCAAAATCTGCACAATGTATACCAACATCAACCCTCCACACATAGATGGACAAAAGACCATCCTCTGAAAAACATTATTGGCAACCCGAATCAACCAGTCGTTACAAGACAACGCGTCTTCACTCGATGGTGAACATTGCATTTATGCACTCACCGCATGCGCCAATCGAACCTAAAACATCAAAGACGCAATGACAAAAGACAACTGGATTGAATCCATGCAAGAAGAACTCAACCAATTTAAACGTCTTGAAGTATGGAACCGGTTGAAAGACCAACAGGGGTCTTTGTCATTGGTCTAAAATGGATTTGGAAAAACAAATTGGATGCTTTGAAGGAAACGTTATCGAAACAAGTCACGCCTCGTGGCTAAGGGTTATCGTCAGGAAAAGGGTATTAACTTTGAAGAATCTTTTGCTCCGGTTGCTCGCTTGCTTGAGGATGTTCGGATATTTCATGCTCATATGAATATGATGGTCTTTCAGATGGATGTCAAAACTGCGTTTCTCAATGGACAACTAAAAGAAACGGTTTATGTCACCAACCGAAGGATTCGTTGATCCCGCGTTCCTAACCATGTCTACAACCTAACAAAGCTCGTATGGTCTCAAACAAACTCCTCGGGCATGGTACGATAAGCTATCATCTTTCCTAATTGCCAATAATTTCACCAAAGGTTCGGTTGACCCTACTCTTTTCATACAATATCACGGGGCACATATCTTAATTGTTCAAAAGGTTGGATGACATCATTTTGTGGGTCTACACATAAAAAGTACTCAATCGCTTTTGCAAAACTAATGAAGAAAATTTTGAAATGTCCATGATGGGTGAACTTACGTTCTTTCTAGGACTACAAGTTCATCAATCACCCCGTGGTATTTTCTTGAGTCACTCCAAATATGCCCTTGAATTGTTAAACAAATTTGGAATGAATACCTGTGACACTTATGCCACACCAATGGCTCATACCAAGAAGCTAGACGCTAATTTACATGGGAAATTGGTGGACCCTACAAAATACCGTAGTATTATTGGGTCTCTCATGTATCTAACACCAGCGGCATGATATTGTCTTTGCCGTATATCTTTGCTCTCGTTATCGGTCGCGACCAACTGAAACCCACCTCTCTGAGGCTAAAAGAATCCTCCGATACATCGAGGGAACCATTAATTTGGGGATCCGTATCCGGAAGGATTACGGTTTTGAACTAATCGCTTTTCGATGCCGACCACGCAGGATGCTTAGATTCACGGAAAAGTACTTTTGAGCACTACAATTTCTTGGTGATAAACCGGTGTCATGGCAATCGAAGCGAGGATTGTACATCATTGCCTGTCATCAACCGGGCGTAATATGTAGCCATGTCAATGTGTTGTGCTCAAGTCATTTGGATGAGAACACAACTCAAAGACTATGGTTACGTATTTGACAGAATCCCGATGTATCTGCGACAATCGAGTGCCATTGCGATCTCGCGCAACTCGGTTCACTTTCGAAATCAAAGCACATCGATCTTCGATATCATTTCATCAAGGATCACGTGGAACGGAGTACTGTTGAATTATATTTTGTGGGTACGAAATACCAATTGGCAGATCTTCTCACCAAAGCCTTGCCTCCCGCTAGGTTTAATGAGTTGGTCCACCGGATTGGTATGAGGTGTTTGACTCAAGAGAATTGGATGACCTCCTAAAACAGTCTTAAAAACTGTCAAACACCAAAATCTCTTTTGTAAATAATTTTTCAAAAACAAAATACAAAAATATAAAACCTGACAAAAACAACAAAAATATTCTTCTATCTATTTTTTCTTTCAACATGGCAAGTTCATTTCAACCGTCAACACTTTAATCTTTCAAAATTCAGTATTTTTCCGATCAACTGTTGAGGGGAAGAAAATTAACACTTAACTGTTTCAAAACATTCGTGTACTTGCATGTTACTCTATTATGGTTGTTTCTTGTATCAATGGTGGTAAACTTTTCTGGTTCAACTGACACTCCTCGGACTAAAATTTATAACCTTTCATTATTTTCTTAAGTCGAGGGGGAGTGTCGTCAAAGTTATTTCCTAAAATCTTTTGTTTGGTAACCAAAATGGAAGTTAAATGGCCTTGGATGAAAAAAGGAAAAGGTGGAGGGACCAAAACTGTCAAAAGGTTAAAGTCATTTTAATAAAAACACCCCACCTAACTTTTCACTTCACATTTAATACTCAAACCAAACTTCATCCTACGCCTAATACTCATTCAAGAAATCTGTGTTTTGGATCATCAATTTGTAAGTGTTTTTGTGTTTATAACAAGTTTTTAAACAAAGGTTTTAAATCTTTCCTGAATCCAACGGTTCAATCTTGAGATATTGTGACTTTTGTGGCTTACGCGTAAGCGTAAGAACACACAATCATTTTCTGGGTGTTTGTGGTTAAAACAAGTGTGCCAAAACGCTCAAATAACATCAATGATACTTCGTTTATCCTCAAAATCCACCCAGAAACACGAATTGATTCTTTTTCAAAATTAGGGTTCTTGAGTTGTTTTGGGTATTTTCAAATGAGAACGTTTTTGGTGATAAAGATTATTGTATGAGGTTGTATTCAAGTTCAATTGAACATATCTAAACCCAGATTTTACCCAGAAACTCAAAGGAATCATGAACGGGAAGTTAGGGTTTATATTCATACGGTTTGGGTACTTTTGATTCTTGACATTTTTTATGTTAAAACTTGGATAAACACACTCAATATGCTTCTTAGAACTCCCAGAAACACTTTGGTGCATATCCTATGGCTAGAAATCATATGCGTAATTCATGAACCTTAGGGTTTTGACTTACGCGTATGACTTTCTACGCGTAAAATGTTAAACAAGCTTTCATGCCATAATCTGTTTTAGAATGAATATATGTGTTAAGATTGACGATATGATGATCTTTATTTCAGGATTGCTACGCATAAAACTCAGAATCAAGGTCCTTGTTACTCTACGCATAAGGATCACCTTACGCGTAGAAAGTTATGCGTAAGAGAAATTTTACGCGAACGTTACGCGTAAGGTTCTACAATGGGACTACGCGTATCTGTGAAGGATATGCAAACAAAGGATGACTCTACGCATAAGGTCTACTCTTACGAGTAAGTCTTACGCGTAAGGTCTTATATACGCCTACGCGTAAGCTCTACGCATAAGGTCCCTTTTCCCACGCTGTAACATTTCTTACGCCGTAAGTAAGGATCCTACGCATAGCTTGCCTCTGCGATATACCACTTCTGTTTACTCGTAACTTTGCAATATCTACGCCTAAGCCTTGATTGACCTTCATTATGAATTGTTACGCTTGCAAACTTGTAAATAAATGAATCATAACGTCACGAATCCAATAATGTCACTAATAAACTTAAACGTTTGATATGTTGTGAACTATAAGTGATAAAATAAACTTTAAAACTTAAAGTTAACTAACTCACAAAACGTTTCACGACGTCATTAGACTATTGGACAAACAAGTGACTTAGGACTCGTAACAATCATTAACACAGTATATTCAATAATTAGACAATAAAACCTTCTGTTGACTAACATTATGTCTTTCGATATGTTGGTTCTTTTGGCTAATGTTATTTCGGATCACGACATGGTCGCTCAAATGAATGTGGATGCACCGGAAGTTCTCACAATTGCTGACATCTTCCCTAATGGCTATCCAAGAAAGATTGTAAAGAACAATCTCAGAGTTGACTTTGAAACCCTCACATGCTCGAATCTTCTTGCTTGATTGCTGTGGATATTCTTAGGAATCATCCATACCAGAACATGCTCTCACACTCTGCTACAGTACCGGAGATCTACATACAACAATTCTGAAATTCAATGCAAAGGATCAAAGGTCAAAGTGCGCGTGACGATACGTTAAATCACAAACAAATCACCATCACACATGCAGATTTACGGGCCGTTCTTCTTATTCTTGACATCGAGCCAACCGACTTCTATGCCACACCTCGGAAGAGACAGTTCGCAATTCATGATGGATATTGGCTATGATGAAGCTCAGAATCACTAAGCATTCTTATGTGGAGCTTAAGAACATTCCTCAACCGTGGAGAACCCTCTACATCATCATCACCAAGTCGGTCTCAGTCGTGGCATAGTGGCTATGAGCATACCAAGCTCATGGAGCTGCAAATATTTTGGTCATTAATCAACAAGAAGGACATCGAAATTAAAGCACTGTTATGGGAAGACATGATGTCATTTCACAAGAAACTTGGCTCAAAGATTCCCTATATCGATACACAAAGCGTTGATCCGAGAGCACTTGGACTTCATCCCGATATTCCCAAGAGGCTCAATGACCGACAATCATGACATGTTGATGAACCCATCCTATCGGTCGTAGAATCAAGGAATCGTCAACAAAGAAATAGGGTACCGTCTTTTGATCACCTTCTGACTAATGAAATCAAAAAGCTTGAAACATACAAAAGTTATCTTGTAGCAGTAAGAGAAGGCAAAGTTGGTCATCTCGATGAGAAGTCTCGGAACTCCTATACGGAGAACGAAGAAAAGCTGTCAGGAAGTGCTGCAAGCACTGAGAGTCAGAGGATGTTCCCCAGAAGGAATCCTCCACGTAAGAGGACAATTCCCGCCAAGGAAGCTGCTCCTATTCCCGTATCCAAGCTTGAACCGCAGAGAAAGCTAATGGACGAGGACTCGGTGGGTACAGAATCAGATGAAGAGACCTTCTACTCTGAACCTGCAACCGAAGAACCTCCTTCAGCAGCTAAACATCCAAGTCCACCACCGGTGACAAAGAAAAGGGAAGACTCCTGTACTTGTGCCTTATGAAGAAAGCTCAGATGAAGAAGAAGAGCAACCGGATATTTCATACAGAAGAAGTTCAATTCCTTGACTCAACACGTGGCAAAAGAATTTGCAAAAGATCAAATGGGTGGCCCCGAGGTCAAGTGGTGCAGCCAACCTTCACCGCATCCTCGATGCGCTTAATCAACCCGATAAGGATCCGGGTGCCACCACTTTGGAACAACAAAAGCCCATGGAAGAAACTATTGAGCATGAATTTGAGGAACCTGTTAAAGAAAAGTCCGATAAAGATGAGGGTGACAAAGAATAGACTGAGACAAAAAATACTGAAGAGAAAGATAAGTCTGGAGATGACACTGATTATGATAAGTTTCTGCTAGACAGTCCTGCTCGCTCAGAGGAGAAAACTGATATAGTAGAAAATATACCAAATATAAGATACACGCGAGAATCGACAAATCAACCTTTTAGGAAAAGGGTTAACGTGCCAAAACCCTCGAATGTGATATAAGTGATACCGGGCAAGTGATTACCCGGGTCGTGTCCCAACGAGGTGTGAATGGAGGATGTCGTTTGAGGTTTGTTATTAAAATGCTTGAATTGTTCGAGATTTTGTTTTTGATTACGGTTTCTACAAATTAATTAACGGGAAAGTAATTAAGGCTAGGGAAACAAAATAAATGACAAACTAACTACTACTAAGCAGAACTGGAACAATAAAACAAAGCTAAATTAAGTCCTAGAGTGCTAAAATGCAAAAATGCGAAAACCCGGGCTAATCCCGAGCCTCAAAAAGTGAAAATAATGCAATTTAAGGCCTAAGGATGTGAAACTAATTTTCCTACATTCTAAACTACTAAAAATAATTTTAGCAAAAAGCCGGGTATTTTTTCGACTTTTAAATTATTTATTATGATTTAAAACCTAATTTAATCTAATTTAATTATAAAAATACTAAAATATTTTGGAAAAAAAGAAAATTTTATGGAAAATACTTTTAAGGCCTACTGGTTCTAGGAAAATTATAAAAAAGGTGGTACTTGCTTTACGAATAAGCGAGTTAAAAGCTAAATAAGCTACTTAGGCTAGAAACTGAATTTGTGTTTAAAGAATTAATGTTGCAAAATATGAATGAACAAAGACCCTAGGGCAGTTGGTTGTGTGTTGTGTGTTGGGTATGTGAAATTTGGTCGGAGACACTGAGTTGAACGGTGCCTTGCACCTTTTTTACAATTATTATTTTTTTTTTCTTCAATTTTTCTTTTTGAAATTAAGGTTGGGGAGGAAATAAGTACTTTTTGTAAAAACTAAACTTTTGAAAAGCTTGCAATAAGTATTAAGCAATCAAGCTTATCCATCTCATTCACTTACAACTAAACCAGAATTATATTTGAACTATTCTTAGCACCAAATAAGCAAATAAGCACTTGAGAAAATGGAATAAGCATAAAACATATAAAAGGGAATCATGATAAGCTGGAGATAAAGGAAATGGACTACTCTAATGGGGAAAATAAGAAGTTTTGGAGATTGATCTGCGCAGAACAGTCAAGCTAAATCACTCAAACCTGCCACTTGTGAATGGCGTGGCCGTAATCAGCTTTAAAACCGCCAAGCACGAATGCAATTTAAGATCGAGGAATATAGTGTATTCCCAGGTCGTTAAGTCCCACGGAGGATGAATTGGTGTTTAAAACAACTTCAGATGATAGAATGATCACTAAGGATAGTGATCGGGAAGGTTTTGAATGGATAATTACCTAAAGGAAAGATTTACAAATAATGTTGACTTAAATGCAAATTAAGAAAATTAGAAAGTTAAAATCTATTAAATAAACGCTATCACTATTTTTACAGATCGATGAACGTTTATTTTATAAAACAAAATAACTTAAATAGACTAATTTAACTAAAACGTAAACTCAAATTATCTAGAAACGTTAGTTAAAACGGAAAACGAAGCGTTATTTATTTAAAATGGCTACTTTGGAAACAAGATAAAACGTAAATTTTATGAAATAAAAGGCCTACGAGTGTAAAACTATTTTTCTTACGTACTATATGACAAAAGAAAATTTTAGAAAAAAGATTTATATTTTTTAGACTTTTATATTTTTTATTATGAATTAATTAAAATTTTACACTAATTAAATGATTAAAAATAGTAAAACTAATGAGAAAAATCCGAAACTTTTTTATAAAATACTTATTACTAATACAGATTTAATAAAAATACTAAACTGGAAAAAGCTACTATGAATAAGCTAGAAATAAGCTTAAATGTTCGTTATAAGCTAAATGAGACAAAGGAGGTTATATATTTGTTTGTGCAAAGTATGACCGAGACAAGTCCCAAGGGCAATTGGCATCCGTGTACACACTAACGCCGACAAAGGGGGGTCTCAGGTTCGAGCCTGCTACCCCTTTTGCAAAACATTTTTATTTTTGATTTTTTTTTTTACAAACTCATTAAGCACATGATATTAAGCAACTTTTGCAACTGTGACTTACTATGAAAATGACCAATAAGCTCAAGAATGAGCTTATTTTTCTAACATGGCTTTAGAGATTGAATAAGCACAAGATTTAGCTAAATTGCTTATGAGCTACTTAATAAGCAAAATGTGAACTGGAAAGAAACTAAGCAATTATTATTAAGCTAATATTGAAACAGAATAAGCACCAAACTTAGAAATAAGCACTAAATCAATCCAAATAAGCACAAGCTTATCCGATTTACTTGTAAGGGTATTACCGGTTTCACTAGGCAACCTATTAGCTTATTTTTAAGCACTAAAATAAACTAGATAATGAAAAAATATTATTGGATAAGCTAGATGACCGATTCAGCTTTTCAAAAAGCTAAAGTACTCATGGTTTGGTTCACTAGATAACTTTTGATGAGCTTTTGAAAAATTGAAAAGCCATCGAGTATAACTCGTAATCTTTGAGTTAAAATGGGACAAACAAAAATTGAGTGCGGCCTATCTAATAAGCTACTAAGTGAAAACTAAAGCTTGGGATCTCAAGGTGGCTTGGTTGGCTACCCAAAGAACCAATAATCACAAGCTATGGACAACTATGGAGCTTTTGTGAGCTTGAGAAAAGAAAAGGTTAGAAATCCTGCGTAATGGGCACATTTAGAAACAGGTTGTCAAAAGAAGCTATAAAATAAGCTATTTATAAGCTAAGAAAACACAAGCTAGCATTTTTATATTTTTATTTAGCAGCTAAATATTATTTTCCCAAAAGGGTTTAAGCTAATTATTAATAATGAACACACACTAAAAATATTAATTTTATTCAAAAACTGCATAAAGGAAATTTTTGACTTTTATAAAAACTAAGTAGGTTGACTTTATTGAACTTGTAACTGATTCTATGGATTTAATATGTTATATTAAGCTATGTTATGGTGATTTTAAGCTAGAGTATCAAGTTTAAAGCTAATGTGATGAGATATTCAATCTAGACTCTTAACAGTTAAATGACAAGGATGAAACCAATACGAATTTGACTTTTTAATGAACAAGGACTGAGTTTTAGGCTATAACTGAGCTATTAAGTTCTCAAAAGACATGAAGCAATATCAAACAATGACAAAACAGACCTCTATATTAGATAACTAGGCAATTCCAAACACCACTTATACTAAACTGTTTTGAAGTTTTAAAGACTAAAACAAGTTTTTAAACTAACAAATCTATTAATTAACTTATATTAGCTATAACACGATAAATGAACTAGAATTAACAAGCTTAGAACACTTAAACTAAAAATGCAAGTTTATGAGAGATTACTTACAATTTGGAATCCAAGTGTAAAACAGATAACCAAGGACTGAGATTACTCCTATAGCTTACCAATAAGCTCTAACCCACTAAGCAATCCAAAATAAGTACTGCACCTTTGTCTTGATCATGTTTCCACAGGATTTGTATTTTTTTCACTAATTTATTGATAATTTTTGAGAATTTTTCTATTTTGACTATAAACCGATTTTTTAGTTTCAACAAGCTTTCAAAAGCTTTACAAGAGCTTATGTAAGCTTGTTCAATTCTAACAACAGCCTAATAACATCACTTGAGAGTTTTGAGACTTTTGAATTAGTAAACGGAAAAACTAAATTCATGTGCACAAAGCCGAATTGAAACTGGAAATATGATTTTATTACATCAAGATGATAACAAAGTACTTAGAAGCTTTAAAATTACACTAGAAGATGAAAAATACATAAAACGACATAAACTAAAACTAAGACTACACTACTTGGCCTTCTCCTCTGCTTCTATCTCTTGTTTTATAGCTTTTTCAGACTCTATGTCTACCTCTGGTCATTTCCCACTTGATTGCACCTTTGATTTCATCCTCATCGTCCATGTGTAAAATTTGGCGGGAAAAGTCCTAGATAGCAGGTTATAGCATTTAATGGGATTTGGGAGGTTGTGGAGGTGGAAAGTGGTTGTTAACCAGCTGGGGGGATAAGGTAGGTGAGGTGGAAAGGTGGGGAGAGGTGGAAAAACCACTGGTATTGGTGTATACAAGGGTGGGAGAGACGGTGAACAGTGAAGGCGGTTTCTCTCTTTTTAAATTTTGGGCTTGGGTGTTGGACCGGTTTGGGCCCGGGTAATGGATTTGGGTAATAAATAAGGTCCCCTGGTTTGAGTTAACAACAAGGACCTTTCATGTAATTCTCTGAAAGTTTAAGGACTGGATTTGACAAGTTTCCAAACTTATCACAAGGGTCAAACCTGCCAAGTAAGAATAGTACAAGGACCATTTGCATAAAATTCCATTTTTTAAATGTCCAAGGACTAAAACTGCCAATTTAGTAACTATAAGGACCAAACTTGTAATTTTCCAGAAGTTTTCTCATAAGGACCATTTATGTCAGATATGAATAGTACAAGGTTTATTTTGATCAATTTCCAATTTTAAAACCTTAAGGACTATTTTTGACACTTTTGCAAAGTTGAGGGACCAAAGTTGTCATTTTGTGATTTTTGAACTTTAAAGGATTTGTTTTGACAACTTTTGAATCTCATGGACCTTAAATGTTATTTTACAAGTTTTTGAATTACCAGGGACTAATTTTGACAACTTTTGTAACTTGGGGACTAAAACTGCCAATTATGCAAACTTGATACGTTTTTCATTTTGGTATTTTTGCATTTAAAACATATAAAACACTTGTTTGTGATATTTTTATCATTTTGAAGCATTTCTGAGTGTTTTCAGATGTTTTTGGCATTCTAACAGTATAAAAATGATGAGTATTTAGACACTCATCAATCCCCACACTAAGATATTGCTAGTCCCTAGCAATGATTTGAAGCTTTAATGGATTTTAAAAACTCTTTACCAAAAGCCATCATTCGGAGTAGCCAAATGTTTTAGCTCAAGTAAGAACCTTGGTACAATGATAACCAAATGATTTTGAGCAAATCATAAGCTTTCAACGGTTTGATTTGTCTTTACCGAAGCCGTACCCTTCTAGACTAGCCAACTCTTAGATAAATTATCAGTATTATCTTTGGTGAGCTGATTACCAATTATGGATTTCCACTGCCTTTACCACAAGCCATAACCTTGCGGGCTAGCCAACTCTTCACTTTTTAGGATATGGTGAGTTGAGAACCATACAATTTGGGGCAAATTGCAAGCCATATAAACGGATTTGAGAAATCTTTACCAAGAGCCGTTTGCTCTTGGATTAGCCAATCCTTATGTGGGTTAGACATGGTGGACTGATTACCATTTGTTGTGTTTAGTACATAGTACTTCCACTAAAAATTTTAAAATTTGGCCATTTTGGGGGAAAAAGGGACTAAAAGGGTACATTTATGATCAAATTCTTGAGAATTTCCCCACATAGAAATGAATATTGTCTTCAATATTCAAAGTGTGGAAACACAACAATTATTCTCTTTTTAATATTTACAATTTTTTTTTTTTTTTTTTTTTTTTTTTTTTTTTTTAGATCTATATACAACATGTGGGCATCTCCCCTAGGGTGGGACACACGGGTGAAAACCCATGTTTTAGCTCTTGTTTTTTATTACCGGTCGCTAGCTGACTCGACCCGAATTAATTTGTTCATGGGGAAGTGAGTGGAAGAAACAATCTCATTCGGACTTTCATTCAAGATGTTTGTATAAACATTGAAGTACGTGAAAGTTCCACCCGATGAATCTGAGAGCGGACGGCTCACAAATGGTACATGGAAATGCTGGGTCAAAGATAATGTCTTCATTCCCGAAGGAGTGAAGAACAGGAGAATCCGGGATATATGAAGAAAAGAAGAAAATCATGATACAAATCATGACTAACTCTTCATCACTCACAGGAGAATTCATGGTTTCATGAATTTCATCTTTTAAGCTCAATTGGTCTAGACATATCCCGGGTGTGTCTAGATCGAAGTAGAATTTATCATACTCTGGTAGAGATATGATATGAGTGAGTTCACAGGAGAACTCCTCGAAGGTAAATGAAGATATATTACGGTTTGATGTGAGTGAGTTCATTGGCGAACTCCTCAAAAGTAAATGATTCATAATGGGGAAGAATTATGAGAATTAAGTGGTAATACCACTAATCTTCTCTCCCATCGATCAAAGCGAGCTTCCATTTCGGAATAGAATCATCGGAAAAAATGTCACTATCCTTTATGGGGATAGGAGATGAAATAGGTTTTTCATTGAAAGCCTCGATTTTAGAAATGAGAAATGACATTCAGTATGTTGCACGAAGTGCTTCATCTTTGATTTCATTGTCAGTAACTTCATCATTCTCTTCTTCTAAGCTAACAAGCTCAGAAGGTAACTCTTCCATATAACTGATGTCTCCACAAGATAACGATAGTCATCAATAGAATCGGAGCACATTTCAACATGATTGCTTTGGAAGACAAGAGGAGGAGGTATATCACACAAATGCTCGAGAATTCCCTGTGACTCTCTTGGGATTGGGACAAGGTCCTCAACACTAGACTTTATGAATTCGTCGATTCCTTTTAGAACAGTGTCAAGATGCTCGTCGCCCATGTTCAGAGAGTGAGTGTGAACCTCGGGTGTGATAGCAGTTGTTTGAGAATGAATCTCAAGCTATTTGGGATATCAACTGATGAACTTGATGAATCTTCAAGTGTATCTTCATCATCACTGTCATCAGGAATAAAATGAAATTGAGAGCTAGATCATTTGCTTTTTCATTTGCAATTAATTCCTAATAGACTTTTCAAAGCAATTTGGGAATTTATTTTACAGACTGCTCTTCACTAGCAATTCTTCCATATATTTCTCATGTGAATTTTGAATGACGGGACATTGTGGGAGTGGAGATTTGTCAAACCCGGAAGGTTGACATTGATAATCATCATGAGGACCCCCACAATATACAAGAAAAACGGGAACATTATGAAATCTTTGTCTTACTCAACTCCTCAGTTCTTTTCATGACTCGGAAGCTCTAGATAAGTGTCTTGTTGGATTTCTTTGAGGGTTTGAGTCATTTGCAATGGAGATTGGTCGTGATCGGATAGTCATAATTGTTACAAGGAAATGGATTCCTGTTTGAAATCAGAGTCGAAAGGGACCTCCACGGTTCTCACAACGATAAAAGCTGAGCCGGATAGGTGAATCATATGGATATTGGTCATATCAAAGTTGAGCATCATCGGAAAGCTGTTCATAGACAATCGTGTTTCCGGATTGACATTCAAATCCTTGGTGAGGACCTCCACAAAATTCCGCAGCGTATGTTGATTATATGAAGAGAAGTCGGGCTGTGGTGGGTAGTTGGAAAAATTTGAGGGGTCGTTAAATGAGTTTGGATTAGGATCATAATCAAATGAATTCCTCGAACCACAAAATAAACAACTCGATTCGAATATCATTACCACCTTTACACAGTGCGTACACGGCCATGGGTGAACCATAAAGAGGCTACCACAACCGCACAAAGGAATAAACGATTGCATTTGAGAGTTATGAGAAGGAATCTGTTTATTCAAAGAATCAACAAAACCAACATGGTGATCTGAATGACTATTAAGATTCAAAGAACATTTTGAAAAATCCGGAGGTGGGACAAGTGGTGTGCTCTGAGAGCTAGCAATTTCCACCACTTCCGTTATGGTCTCCGGTTCGGGTTCTTGAGAAACGTGAAGAAGATTAGCAATCATTCTTGCTAGTCTCCGGTTTAAATTCTGCATGTTTGCTTTTAACCGTAAATCGTGAAAGTGTAGGATCAATTTTAGACGGCTTAGGGCAATCGAGGGTTAGATCTTTGGATAACCGTAGGTTGGAAGTATTTAGCACTTCCATTATTAGAGGGAAGTACCGGTCCTTTGTCACCAGTTTTCTCTTTCTATTTCCCTACGCAGAATCAATGGATCATTACGAACAACACGAATTCTAGACATTTGTGATAAAGTAGGAAGTTTTTCAACCGTCCCGGAATTCGTCTCGAGAGATTCCATAAGAATAGAAGAAGTTAGAATCAAATGGATAGAGGGTAAAGGGATAAAGAATCAAAAAGGGTAAGAGGGTAAAGATGAATATTTTTGGAGTTTTATGGATAAATATTTTGAAAAAACAAAGAATGAAAATATTTTTGGGTTAGTTAACACTTTAGGAAAAGTGTTAATGAACTTTTTGATTTATATTAACTTTACAGAAAACTTTTTACAAACTGTGGTATATGTGCAAGTATGGATCTGGAAATGCTTAAAACAAACTAGGCCTCCCCGGCGGCGCCAAAAATTTGATCTGCCTTGAAACAGTCAAGCTAAATCACTCAAACCAGCCACTTGTGAATGGCGACGTATCGAGCAAAGCTAACAGCCAGCGAATGCAATTTAAGATCAGAGGAATATAGGGAATTCCCAGGTCGTTAAGTCCCACGGAGGATGAATTGGTGTTTAAAACAACTTCAGATGATAGAATGATCACTAAGGATAGTGATCAGTAAGGTTTTGAATGGATAATTACCTAAAGAAAAGATTACAAATATGATGACTTAAATGCAAATTAAATAAAATTAAAAAGTTAAAATCTATTAAATAAACGCTATCACTATTTTTACAGATCGATGAACGTTTATTTTATAAAACAAAATAACTTAAATAGACTAATTTAACTAAAACGTAAACTCAAATTATCTAGAAACGTTATTTAAAACGGAAACGATTATTTGAAAATGGTATTTGGGCGCAAGATAAAACGTAAATTTTATGAAATAAAAGGCCTCGAGTGTAAAACTATTTTCTTACATTACTATATGACAAAGAAAATTTTAGAAAAAAGATTTATATTTTTAGACTTTTATATTTTATTATGATTAATTAAAATTTTACACTAATTAAATGATTAAAAATAGTAAAACTAATGAGAAAAATCCGAAACTTTTTTATAAAATACTTATTACTAATCTGATTTAATAAAAATACTAAACTGGAAAAAGCTACTATGAATAAGCTAGAAATAAGCTTAAATGTTCGTATAAGCTAAATGAGACAAAGGAGGTTATATATTTGTTTGTGCAAAGTATGACCGAGACAAGTCCCAAGGGCAATTGGCATCCAGGTACACACTACTTGCACAAGGGGGAGGTCTCAGGTTCGAGCCTGCCTACCCCCTTTTTGCAAAACATTTTTATTTTTGATTTTTTTTTTTACAAACTCATTAAGCACATGATATTAAGCAACTTTTGCAACTGTGACTTACTATGAAAATGACCAATAAGCTCGTGTAGGCTTATTTTTCTCTTGATGGGCTTTAGAGATTGAATAAGCACAAGATTTAGCTAAATTGCTTATGAGCTACTTAATAAGCAAAATGTGAACTGGAAAGAAACTAAGCAATTATTATTAAGCTAATATATGAAACAGAAATAAGCACAAACTTAGAAATAAGCACTAAATCAATCCAAATAAGCACAAGCTTATCGGTTACCTGAGGGTACTCTTGGTTTCACTAGGCACCTATTAGCTTATTTTTAAGCACTAAAATAAACTAGATAATGAAAAAATATTATTGGATAAGCTAGATGACCATTCGGCTTTTTCAAAAGCAGCTAAAGTACTCATGGTTTGGTTCACTAGATAACTTTTGATGAGCTTTTGAAAAATGGGAAAAAGCCTTTGAGTATAACTCGATTATACTGAGTTAAATGGGACAAACAAAAAAATTGAGTGCAGCCCTATCTAATAAGCTACTAAGTGAAAACTAAAGCTTGGGATCTCAAGGTGGCGGTTGGCTACAAAGAACCAATAATCACAAGCTATGGACAACTATGGAGCTTTTGTGAGCTGAGAAAAGGTTAGAAATCCTGCCGCAGGGGCACATTTAGAAACAGGTTGTCAAAAGAAGCTATAAAATAAGCTATTTATAAGCTAAGAAAACACAAGCTAGCATTTTTATATTTTTATTTAGCAGCTAAATATTATTTTCCCAAAAGGGTTTAAGCTAATTATTAATAATGAACACACACTAAAAATATTAATTTTATTCAAAAACTGCATAAAGGAAATTTTTGACTTTTATAAAAACTAAGTAGGTTGACTTTATTGAACTTGTGGCCGATTCTATGGATTTAATATGTTATATTAAGCTATGTTATGGTGATTTTAAGCTAGAGTATCAAGTTTAAAGCTAATGTGATGAGATATTCAATCTAGACTCTTAACAGTTAAATGACAAGGATGAAACCAATACGAATTTGACTTTTTAATGAACAAGGACTGAGTTTTAGGCTATAAGCGAGCTATTAAGTGCTCAAAAGACATGAAGCAATATCAAACAATGACAAAACAGACCTCTATATTAGATAACTAGGCAATTCCAAACACCACTTATACTAAACTGTTTTGAAGTTTTAAAGACTAAAACAAGTTTTTAAACTAACAAATCTATTAATTAACTTATATTAGCTATAACACAGCATAAATGAACTAGAATTAACAAGCTTAGAACACTTAAACTAAAAATGCAAGTTTATGAGAGATTACTTACAATTTGGAATCCAAGTGTAAAACAGATAACCAAGGACTGAGATTACTCCTATAGCTTACCAATAAGCTCTAACCCACTAAGCAATCCAAAATAAGTACTTTGCTTTGTCTTGATCATGTTTCCAACGAGATTTGTATTTTTCACTAATTTATTGATAATTTTTGAGAATTTTTCTATTTTGACTATAAACTGGATTTTTTAGTTTCAACAAGCTTTCAAAAGCTTTACAAGAGCTTATGTAAGCTTGTTCAATTCTTAACAAGACTAATAACATCACTTGAGAGTTTTGAGACTTTTTGAATTAGTAAACAGAAAAACTAAATTCATGTGCACAAACTGAATTGAAACTGAAATATGATTTTATTAAACTGAAGATGATAACAAAGTACTTAGAAGCTTTAAAATTACACTAGAAGATGAAAAATACATAAAACGACATAAACTAAAACTAAGACTACACTACTTGGCCTTCTCCTCTGCTTCTATCTCTTGTTTTTATAGCTTTTTAGGACTCATGTCTACTACTGTCATTTCCTTGATTGCACCTTTGATTTCATCCTCATCGTCCATGTGTAAAATTTGGCGGGAAAAGTCCTAGATAGCAGGTTATAGCATTTAATGGGATTTGGGGAGTTGTGGAGGTGGAAAGTGGTTGTTAACCATTTGGGGGATAAGGTAGGTGAGGTGGAAGGTGGGGAGAGGTGGAAAAACCATTTGGTATTGGTGTATACAAGGGTGGGAGACGGTGAACGATGAAAGCGGTTTCTCATTTTAAATTTTGGGCTTGGGTGTTGGGTGGGTTTGGGCATGGGTAATGGATTTGGGTAATAAATAAGGTCCGGTTTGGTTTGAGTTAACAACAAGGACCTTTCATGTAATTCTCTGAAAGTTTAAGGACTGGATTTGACAAGTTTCCAAACTTATCACAAGGGTCAAACCTGCCAAGTAAGAATAGTACAAGGACCATTTGCATAAAATTCCATTTTTTAAATGTCAAGGACTAAAGCTGCCAATTTAGTAACTATAAGGAGCAAACTTGTAATTTTCCAGAAGTTTTCTCATAAGGACCATTTATGTCAGATATGAATAGTACAAGGTTTATTTTGATCAATTTCCAATTTTAAAACCTTAAGGACTATTTGTGACACTTTTGCAAAGTTGAGGGACCAAAGTTGTCATTTTGCGATTTTTGAACTTTAAAGGATTTGTTTTGACAACTTTTGAATCTCATGGACCTTAAATGTTATTTTACAAGTTTTTGAATTACCAGGGACTAATTTTGACAACTTTTGTAACTTGGGGGACTAAAACTGCCAATTATGCAAACTTGATACGTTTTTCATTTTGGTATTTTTGCATTTAAAACATATAAAACACTTGTTTGTGATATTTTTATCATTTTGAAGCATTTCTGAGTGTTTTCAGATGTTTTTGGCATTCTAACAGTATAAAAATGATGAGTATTTAGACACTCATCAGAGATCCTAAGTAATAATGGGGGAATAAGCATAACAGTGGATAATAAGCTAGAATGTCCTAATAAGCTAAAAGGATTAACTAATAAGCATTAAATAAACTAAAAGCTAGTACACCTAATCTATATAACCTAAAAAAGCACTAAAGAATCAATATGCTGTGGAAACTTAAAGAGTAAAACAGGAAGTTTGGATACGGGCTGGAATCTAAGACAGCTAAAACAAATTAAGCGATGAAGTCAAACTGTATGCATACAGGTATACAGATACCTAAATCTAAGTCTTGGGAACAAATTAAAATCAACAAGCAGAGCCAGCCCGGACAAATCTGTGCTGAAACAAACAAACTGATATGGGTTTGGGACAGATTTTAAATGCAATTTTAGCTAAGATTAAACTATCCTAGGTGCAAAATAAGTAAAGACAACTAAAGATGGGTATGTAGAGATGCAAGCCGATTTGGAAAAGTTTTGATTGCAAATAAGCTACGAAAAGGCCTTTTGAAGCAGCTGACTATGGCTGCTTTGTTCTTAATAACTATTTTTAGACAAGATACTTCTTTCCAACCAAAACTTGTAAAACCTTATGTAAACAAATTAGAGCTTGTAAAAACAACTAAAGGCTTAAAAGGAAATTTGACTTGAAAGTCAAACGTGTACAAACAGTTTTTTTTTTTTTTTTTTAAATAGCTTAAACCAAACACCTCTTCATGGGGTGTTAACTTAAAAACAGATTCTTAAAAAGCTAACTAAGGTTTTTTTCTTTTATGAAACTTACTTAATATCTTAAAATGGAACTTATGACAGAAAATTAAAGAGCAATGAGCTAATAAGCACAAAAGTGCTTATTTGCTAAAAAAGTAAGACAGTAAAAAAAACTTTTTCATTAACTAAAAAGATGAATTACAATTTAAAAACAGAAACTAAATTTTAAAACTAACTAAAACCTAATGCCTTTCAAAGGCTACAAAGCACCTCTATTTATACTAAAATATCTAGGGCTTCATATCTTGAGCTTGTGTGCTTTTCATTTGTGAGACAATGAGCCTTTGGATGCATATGTGTTTCTTTGGATTCATCTGAGCCATCCATTTCAACTTGGGCACCAAGGATTAATCTGAGCCGTCCACTTCTTGGTATCCAATGTGGGTAGTGAGGATTGCCAAGGTGGCAAGACCCATGGGTGTGGGGGAAAAGTGAACTTGGGGACGAGTCTTTGAGAGTGACTGGGGAGAAGAAGACAAGGGTGTGGGAGATTTGAGCATTTGGGCGCCAAAATGGGAGCAGCTGGGTTTGGGTTTTATTTGTGTTTTCCTGTTTTGGGTAATATCAGGGAAGAAGGGGGTCACAATTAAGAGAGGGGGATGAAGTGGTTTAAAGTGAAGGGGTTTAAAAAGGTTTTAATAAGGGTTTTTATTTTTGGGATTTTATAAAAGGTATTTAGTTGTATTTTTGTTTTAAACATTTTTTTTTTTTTTTTTTTGAAAGAAAATTGATTTTTGAAAAATAATTGGTTTTAAATAAAATTTAGGATTTAGAAAGAAAGAGTGTTTTAGGATTTTTGTGAAAACGGGTAAAATGGTAATTTTAGGTTCGGGTGAAGGGTAAATTGGGTCTGATTCCCCAAGCTCACTCCCAAATATGTATCTCGGCTCTGAAAATGTAGAAAATCCGCTTCCGGCTTCATCTGCAAAGCACGTTTTCCATTCCGAGCTCAATTCTGTCGTTTTGCCCTTTTGATCCTTTGTACGAAACACATAAAAACATATTCCAATATATGCGGCATAATTGGTTATATTTCCGTGTTTTTAGACGTTTTGTGGTCTTAGATGGGTAAAAATGATGAGTGAATAAGCACTCATCAAATCCCCACACTATCAATTGCTAGTCCCTAGCAATCCGATCATATAAAGTAATGAAAGGATCAAAATACCAAGAATACCCGTTTGACTTCTTATTCACTACGAGAAATTTAAACTTGAACGATAATAAATAAAATGCTTGATTATCAAAACATGGCATCACGGAGCGGGATTCACGCAAAATGGGTGTCTCCGGGGAATTGTAATCGTCATCCTCGTTTTGATACTCTCAAACTAAGCTTAAACTTATTGTGCAAACGTTTTTGTAAAATGCTAACACTACTTATATCAATAATCTATAAGGTCGAGACTTAACTTTTTACTCCCGCAATTTATAAAATTTATGTGATTGTGCTCATTTTCAAAAGTTTGACCATTAAAATCGACATTTGTTATGGTTGTTATCCACTTAACTAAAGTACTAACTCACCGGAAACGACGAAAGTCTAAGGATCGAAAGGGCCTCTTCCATGTAGCGGCTTTCTTCTCGGCACATCCCAAAACATAAGTTTTAAGTGACCGGCCTTTTGACACCTCACAGAGAATAGTACCGGAATTAGCGGGAATTCGATTCCAAAGATTTGCGAAGCTACCGTTAAGTTAAAACTAAACCTAAATGGATTACAACCGACGATAATTTAGAAATTTGAGATTCAAAGGTGAGATCACTCCATGTGGCGACTTTCTTCTCAGCTTGTCCTTTTAAGGAGGCTAGGTTTTCACCCTTGAGAATAGTATCGGAGCTTTCGGGATCTTTGAAATCAAGGATTTCCAAATTACCGTCAAACTTTTAGACAACTTTGACGAATACGAGTTCAACTTCCGATTTAAATTTAAGAAAAAGTACGTTTCGCACATTTATTCATAAGCAACTTAGTGCTTTTATTCACGCAACTCATATTTTTCATTCTTCATTTTTCTCACTTTTTCATTTTTTTTTTTTTCGTTCATTTTTTTTTTTCACTTTTGACTTTGAACTTTAAACTTGCAACTTTTGCATCATTCAAGCAACTTTACGGTACTTTCATTTTGCAACATTATTCAGATTTAAAGAAAGTATGCTTTCTCGGAAATTTAAATAAAAAGTTGAACTCGGACTCTAAATCAATTTTGCTTAAAAACTTTTTATTGTAACAAGACGATTTGAATTTTCAAAAGTTTGACAATGAACACGTATTTAAGTCCAATTAGTTAGCTTCTGGGAGAAAAAAGCCATAGATTACTTATATAAGCTCTAAAGAGAACCAACTACTCCACGCTTAGCATTTTCATTTGCACAACGCGTAAAACCTTAGCCTAATGTTAAGAGAGCAGCTAGATCAACACTCTAGCAGAGTCGGGATTCCCCTTATTCTAGCCGAATCAAGACTAAACTACCATTAATACCGAAGTATTAATGCATTATTTTTGTGCAAAGCACTTCTTTTAAATGTAAATACTTGACCTAAAGCGATAAAATTTTTAAAATTTTTGGTCAAAACGGGGATGTTAGGGTACTAGAAGGTACATAATGTGATCAAAATTCGCTTAGAATTCCCCCCCACACTTAGAATTGAATATTGCCCTCAATATTCAAAGTACCGGCCGGAGCCGAAACTATAGAACAGAAAAAGGTAATACCACTAGCCAAGTGTGGAAGCGAAATCTTTTTTCACATAAAGGATTTTATAAAGATATCCCTAGATAATCGTTAGCAAAAAGATCGGATATTGGGCGGGATTGAAAACAGTAGCATCAATCATCACAATCTACGGGAATCCGAAAACAGAGAGCAAACACACAACAAGCAACATCATCGGGGAGTCCCCACATTTAGTGTTAGAAAAGAGAAAGAGGATAGAAACATGGGTGGACACCCATGGAATGCTACTGTTTTTGTTAACCGAGTCACTAGCTTGACTCGACCAATCATTGGTCCATGGGGAAGCAAGTGGAAGAGAAGATCTCCATCGGACTTTCATTCAAATGGTTTGGATAAACATTGTGCTTTGAAAGTTCCACTCCGGTGAGATATATCCGCTCAAAAGAATGATGAATGGAGATGGGGTCGAAAATGAAATCCTCATTTCGAATGAGGTAGCAGGTGGGTTGGGTGGGAAAAATTTTAGGCATGAGAACATAGTGTTCAAAATCTTTGCCCACCGCCTTAGAGATCAAAGTACCCGTATCGGGTTCAAAACCAAAGATGAATCCGTCATCCGGCGGTTTAGCGGGAAGACGAGGGAATGATGGATCATCAAGAAGCACGTCTAGGTCACAAATAACTCCATAGAGAAGAGTAGTTCATGGTTAGGTCGAAAGAGTTTGAAACATTTCTCTTAGAGTGAACTCCCTTGGAAGGTATTATATCGGGTTCGAATACTTTATCCTCAGAGAGGCATGAATCAAAAGTGTCAACCACGGTAAAATCCTCAAGAGAATGGGAGTCACTCGGTTAAAAAGGATGAAGAACATCTTGACTAACAAGTTCATCAATTGAAACTTTAAGGTTCTTCTCCTTCTTGGGAAAGAATGGATCATCAAAATTTTCCAAAGGATCATCGTTCAAATTTTCATTCTTAGATGGAATCGAGTCCGTGAAGCGAAGTTTATCGGAGAAATCCTTATCAATTGAAGGATCAAGTGACGGATCTCCATACAACAAATATTCAAGTTCACGTAAGTCGGCTTCAAAGTCAAAGACTTCATTGTCAATTCCGGTGGGGAGAGGACCAAGGCGAGCGAGTTCATCGGTGAACTCCTCGAGAAGTAAATCAATAGCTGAATCCTCGGGCTCGGGCTTTGAAGGATTTTTGGTCAAAAGCTCAACTTCTTTAATTTCAATTTCTTCCGGAGGGAGTGAAGACAACGGATCTTCATTTTCACTAAGTAATTGTTCAAGACGAACACGGTCTCCCTCAGATCGATTCATCGTCATCAATTCCTGACGGAAAATAATAAGCTTCAATCTCTTCCAAATTCAAGTTACTTCCCTCAAACGGAGTGAGGGAAGGGGAAGAGTCGGAAATAATGAGGTCGGAAGTAGGAGTGGGATTGCCACTCGAAGAAGGTTCAACAAGATCAATTCGATTAACCGAATCGGGTGGGACAAGTGGTGTGCTCTTAGAGCTAGCAATTTCCACCACTTCCATTATGGTCTCCGGTTTCTTGGTAATCGTTTTAAGCTCAACACGTTTACTCGAAGATCTCTTAACAGTAAATCGTGAAAGACTTTGATCAATCCTAGATGGAGAACTTTGGATAACCTTTGGTTGGGCGTTTCGGTACTTCCGTTATTAGTAGGAAGCAGGGTCCTTTCACCTTGGTTTCACGACTTTCAACATTATCAATACCACAAATGGTAGGCATAGATTTCAAATCTTGGTTAACATTGAAAGTTACGGCTTCCTTGTTTACCCTCAAAGTGATTTCCCCTTCATCAACATCAATCAATGCGGCGGCTTTTAGAAGCACCTCCCCAAGGATGAGGGCACTCGGGATCGGCATCGAAATCGACGACAACAAAGTCGGCGAGGAAATGAAATTTTCCTACTTTCACACAGACATCCTCGGCTATGCCTAACGGATGAGAATTCCTTCGGTCGGCAAGCTCGAGGATCATACATGTAGGTGTGAGTGGGGGTAAAGCTTTTTCCACCGGAGTGTGGCATCAAGTTAATGCTGGCGCCAAGATCGGCCAAAGCGGAGCATTGAACTAATCCTTGAAAATCACATGGGATGAGGAACTTTCTGGGGTCTCCTAACTTTTCGGGAAGTTTTTAAGGATAACCGCCGAACAATTCTCGTTCAAGGAAGTTTTAGCCAACTCGAAAAGTTTTTCTTTGTTGCTCAACAAGCTTTTGATCGTCGGACCAAACTTGGGCATTAGAAGGAGAGCCTCCGTGAAACTAATCTCTAAGTGCGTATCTTGAAAGATTTGGATAAGATTTTCCATTTGTTGATTAGTTTTGTCGCGGGCCTTTTGATCATTAAGCCTTGAAGGATAAGGAATTGAAGGCTTAATCTTCGGAACATCGGGTTCCGGAATGGGGATGTGGACTACCGGAGGTTGGACGTGTCTTGTTACTGTGGGCTTGTAGATTGCACCTTGTCCTTGGTCACCTCGGTTTCTCGTTCTACTTCCCTCACCGGAGAGGGTGTAGGCATCGAGGGTCCATCATATGATTTACCACTTCGGGTGGCAATAACATTCAACTCTCCCTTCGGGTTAGGAATTGTATTACTTGGAAGAGAACCGGAACCCAAGGGTTGAGAATAAGAAGTAGATGGTTGATTGGATTGAAAGAAACTAGCCATCATATTCCTCATTTCAGTCATCTGTTTGTTACTTGTAGCTTCAATTTCCTTTTTGAAATCCGTCCTCATGCCGTTAATTTGAGTTTTCAAACATTTAATGGTGTAATCAGAATTCTTCATGTAAGTTAGAAACTCGTTCGGAGCAACTTGTGGAGGTGCTTGATAAGGTTGTTGAGGAGGAGGTGGTTGATATTGATGTTGAGGAGGTGGTGGTTGTTGGTAAACTTGAGGTGGAGGAGCTTGGTATTGTTGATTACCATGATTAACATTAGCTCCCAGTTCGATTAACATTGTGGTTACCATTGAAACGGTTTTGATTATGGTTTTGGTGTTGAGGTTGGTTGAAACCGGGAGGTCCGAGATAATTGTTTGAACGGTAGCTAAGAAGATTTCGATCTCCTTGCGGTTGATTGTAGTTTCCGGTAGCAGCATAAACATTCTCGTATGCGTAGCCACCCGGCTGGGCACTTTCGGAATAAGAATGTGGACCTCCGCAAGTCTCACAAGTCGGTTGAACCGCTTTCACTGTTGATGTTGATTCGATTATTCATCGAGTAATCCGTAAGATATCGTCGATCTTTTGTTCATGGCGGCTATTTCGAGAGAGAAGTATTTGCTTTCGTCGATTCACCCCTTTCGGTAGAATCCCAATAATTGTGATGAGCGGTCATGTTCTCAATAAGATCGTAGCATTCCTCAGGACGTCTTTTCATGAAAGTTCCACCGGCAGGCGGCATTGATTGTGTCACGCTGTCTCAATGTCAAACCATTATAAAACGTATCAATTTGAGTGACAAGCAACATGTTATGATTTGGACATCGATCAATTGCAAGCTTATAACGTTCCCAAGCTTCAAACAAAGATTCGTCGGATATTGTCGAAAATTTTACGATATCGTTTCTCAACCGTCACCATGACGGTGGAAAATACTGCGAGACGAAACCATTTCCTCGAAGGTATGAATCGAATTCTTCGAGAGTCGATCAAACCAAGAAGTAGCATGATGAGTCAAAGAGTATGGGAAGAGATAGAGACGAAGTATTGGAGACCCCATTTTGTTTCATACTCGAGTAGCGGTCGAAATTTATCAAGATGCTTGTTAGCATCTTCATCTGTAAACCATGAAATTGACAACTGTATTTTACTTGTTCTATCATATGATGTTTCAAGCTAAAATCGGTAGCTTGAATATTAGTCGGTCTGTGGGTTCCTCCCCTCCCGTACATTGTGGGTTGACATAGCTCCTCCATCGTTCGGAGATCGGGAGCTACATTTTGATTGGGAGGAGGATCGAGGACGAGGCGGGTGGTACGTTGTTACCAACCATGATGCGTAACTCGGTATGTTGATCTGCTTCTGAAGTCGCTCTAGATGCGAGCGAGTCGCATGCACTAAAAACCAAGGCAATTAAAATGATACGGTATTCGAAAACAACAGTGAACTTAAACCAATAATCCCAAGTGAATAAATCACCTCTATAAGACAAACGCACAAGCGGCCCGGAGCTTTTAGGTCGTATGGCTTATTAAAACCCTTCTTTTTCGGCCGAATTTAATGTCGGCCGTCCTTATACCTACCACACAGTTTGTTTATCCAATAGAAATAAATCGACTCACAAGCGACACAAAGGCAAGTTTTAAATCTTTGGTTCGGGAACTTACTAATGATAACACCTCCGTTGAGAATGTTATATAATTGTGTCTTCTTTTTTATTTAAAACAAAAGGGAAAATCTTTTTGTATTTTTAATTTTATAGATATATATACAAAGAAAAAGGAAAATATTTTTGTGTTTTTTAATTTTTATAAAAACAATAACTTCACGAGGAAGGTTCTTCAAGTCACTAATCGTCAAACCTTAACGATATTGTCGCCTTACAACCTCCCAAAGTGGCGCCAAAAATGATATAGTAGAAAATGCAAATATAAGATACAGCGAGAATCGACAAATCAACCTTTTAGGAAAAGGGTTAACGTTAAAACCCTCGAATGTGATATAAGTGATACGGCAAGTGATTTGCCGGTTAGGTCCCAACGAGGTGTGACTAGAGGATGTCGTTTGAGGTTTGTTATTAAAATGCTTGAATTGTTCGAGATTTTGTTTTTGATTACGGTTTCTACAAATTAATTAACGGGAAAGTAATTAAGGCTAGGGAAACAAAATAAATGACAAACTAACTACTACTAAGCATACGGAACAATAAAACAAAGCTAAATTAAGTCCTAGAGTGCTAAAATGCAAAACGAAAACCGAGCTAATCAGAGCCTCCAAAAGTGAAAATGATGCAATTTAAGGCCTAAGGATGTGAAACTAATTTTCCTACATTCTAAACTACTAAAAATAATTTTAGCAAAAAGCCGGGTATTTTTTCAACTTTTAAATTATTTATTATGATTTAAAAACTAATTTAATCTAATTTAATTATAAAAAATACTAAAATATTTTGGAAAAATCTGAAAATTTTATGGAAAATACTTTAAGGCCTACTGGTTCTAGGAAAATTATAAAAAGGTGGTACTGCTTTACGAAATAAGCGATTAAAAGCTAAATAAGCTACTTAGGCTAGAAACTGAATTTGTGTATAAAGAATTAATGTTGCAAAATATGAATGAACAAAGACCCTAGGGCAGTTGGTTGTGTGTTGTGTGTTGGGTATGTGAAGTTTGGAGACCGAGTTGAATCACGGTGCCTTGCACCTTTTTTGCATTATTTATTTTTTTTTTCAATTTTCTTTTTGAAATTAAGGTTGGGGAGGAAATAAGTACTTTTGTAAAACTAAACTTTTGAAAAGCTTGCAATAAGCAGTTTACAACTGCTTATCCATCTCAATTCATTATTATAGAGAAAAATGGAATAAGCATAAAACATATAAAAAGGAATCATATTCATAAGGAGATAAAGGAAATGGACTACTCTAATGGGGAAAATAAGCAGTTTTGGAGATCCTAAGTAATAATGGGGGAATAAGCATAACAGTGGATAATAAGCTAGAATGTCCTAATAAGCTAAAAGGATTAACTAATAAGCATTAAATAAGCTAAAAGCTAGTACACCTAATCTATATAACCTAAAAAGCACTAAGGTATCCTAGATAAGCTAATGGGAAATTTAAATAAGCTAAAACAAGGGGCTGCAAGGCTGCTGTAACAGTCCCAAACAGTGGCAAAGGGGCTGTTTTGGAGCTCCTAAAAAGCTGACAATAAGCTAGAAATAAATTTCACAAAAATGTGCACTAGATAGAAGTCCAACCCAATATTATGCATACCAAATTTCAGACTCTAAATCTAAGTATTGAACAAATTAAAAATCAACAAGGGAGCCCTTGGACAAATCTGTTCTTTGAAAGCGACCCTATATGGGTTTGGGACAAATTTTAAATGCAATTTTAGCTAAGATTAAACTATCCTAGGTGCAAAATAAGTAAAGACAACTAAAGATGGGTATGTAGAGATGCAAGAAAAGCGATTTGGAAAAGTTTTTGATTGCAAATAAGCTCTGAAAAGGAGCCTTTGAGCAGCTGTATAGGTACTTTGTTCTTGTCTAACTGTTTAGACAGTAAACTTGTTTTTCCAACCAAAACTTGTAAAACCTTGTGTAAACAAATTAGAGCTTGTAAAAACAACTAAAGGCTTAAAAGGAAATTTGACTTGAAAGTCAAACGGGTACAAACATTTTTTTTTTTTTGTTTTTTAAAATAAGCTTAAACCAAACACCCCTTCATGGGGTGTTAACTTAAAAACAGATTCTTAAAAAGCTAACTAAGGTTTTTTTCTTTTATGAAACTTACTTAATATCTTAAAATGGAACTTATGACAGAAAATTAAAGAGCAATGAGCTAATAAGCACAAAAGTGCTTATTTGCTAAAAAAGTAAGACAGTAAAAAAAACTTTTTCATTAACTAAAAAGATGAATTACAATTTAAAAACAGAAACTAAATTTTAAAACTAACTAAAACCTAATGCCTTTCAAAGGCTACAAAGCACCTCTATTTATACTAAAATATCTAGGGCTTCATATCTTGAGCTTGTGCTTTCTGTTGTGAGACAATGAGCTTCTTGGATGCATATGTGTTTCTTTGGATTCATCTGAGCCATCCATTTCAACTTGGGCACCAAGGATTAATCTGAGCCCGTCTTGGTATCCAATGTGGGTAGTGAGGATTGCCAAGGTGGCACTGAAGACCCATGTGGGTGTGGGGAAAAGTGAACTTGGGGACCAGGTCTTTGAGAGTGACTGGGGAGAAGAAGACAAGGGTGTGGGAGATTTGAGCATTTGGGCGCCAAAATGGGAGCAGCTGGGTTTGGGTTTTATTTGTGTTTTCCTGTTTTGGGTAATATCAGGGAAGAAGGGGGTCACAATTAAGAGAGGGGGATGAAGTGGTTTAAAGTGAAGGGGTTTAAAAAGGTTTTAATAAGGGTTTTTATTTTTGGGATTTTATAAAAGGTATTTAGTTGTATTTTTGTTTTAAACATTTTTTTTTTTTTTTTTTTGAACGAAAATTGATTTTTGAAAAATAATTGGTTTTAAATAAAATTTAGGATTTAGAAAGAAAGAGTGTTTTAGGATTTTTGTGAAAACGGGTAAAATGGTAATTTTGGGTTTGGGTGAAGGGTAAATTGGATTAAGATTCAAGCTCAAATAAAATATGTATCTGCGAAAATGTAGAAAATCCGCTTGGCTTCATACATAAGCACGTTTTCCATTCCGAGCAATTCTGTCGTTTTGCTTCCATTTTAGATCCTTTGTACCTGAAACACATAAAAAACATATTCCAAGGATATCTGCAGCATAATTGGTTATATTTTCGTGTTTTTAGACGTTTTTGTGGTCTTAGATGGGTAAAAATGATGAGTGAATAAGCACTCATCAAAAACCTCTGCACCTCCAAAGGATCCAGAGTCTCCTCATGTCTCTTCATCATCAGATTCGTCTTCTCATTCTTCACCACCACCATCAAATAAATCAACCAGATCAACATCCAAATCAGTAAAGAAGCCACCTCGACCTTGGATTTCTCATACTCATAAAAGAATTGTGAATGCGGTCAAACAGGTTAGAAAGAAAAACATGCTTTACAAAAAGCTAAATTTTATTGCTGACGAGTTAACGTACCTTCATGATGAGAATGACAAGATGCAAGTTGAAAGGGAGTATGTACAGAAGCTTATGAAGGATGATCTTCAAGGGAGCATGGACGAGATGATTAAAGGATACACTCACAAGTTCCTAATGGAGGTCGTTCGAAGCTGATAAAGGAGATGTATACCAGGACAACTGATCCACATCTCTTACACTTAGCCAAGCAAGCCATGAAATCAACTCCGATGAATTTGATCATCAATCCAGTTGAAACTACAATCTTCGGATGATGAATTAGTAAACCGGTAGTAAGCGCAAATGTCAAAAGCGCTTCTTAGCGTTTGCCTCCCATGAAGCTAAATTGTTTGAAGCATTCTTTGGAATACCAACTCAGGTCATCATTCAGAGAAGAGGCTATAAGGCCTAAGCTTTCAAGAGATGATGAAGACAAAGATCAAGATAAGGATAAGGAGCCTAAACGCACAAAGAAGTCGGTGAATCATCGTCCATTCAGTACTGCCACTCCGCACCACAAGACTCCGCTCAACAAATATCTCCTCCTCGTTCTTTTGAGATAAACCTCATGATTACGAGACACCTCCCGGACTCAGAAAACCGGTGATCACTTTGAGTATACGGGGGTGGTACGATGAAGAATATCGGGAGCCCCAACAACAACCCGCCTCACCCGACAAAGCACGAAACAGAACCCTCATCTAGGCCTAAGAAAGCGAGAAGAAGAAGCCCAAGGTGGCGTCATTATCATGGCGGATGAAGATACAACAGAGGAATTTGAATGGTTTTCTTGGGTTGTAAATTCCACTCCCTACCACGAAGAAGGTCAAGATCAGTGGCGGTAATACATTGGAGCATGCAAAGATAATCGCAAGAAAAATTCGGTAAAGAAGATGACGAAATCGAGTTGAAGCGAATCAAGAATGAAGCTTTTCAACTGGAAAGATAGCTCAAAAAGTGCCATCGAGGTCGAATATCACCTTGAAAACATTGCTCGAGCTATGTCTAATAACATGGATTGGCTCAACCCGAGAAACAAACATCGACTTTACCAAGCGGACAACCCTCCATATTACCCGGGTCTAAACCACTACCAACAATCGGCCAACCAGATGAACCTAGAATTCCTTTCAAATATTTCTTCAACAAAGACTTGGAATTTCTCCTTCACGGTGGCGATGGTTCAAGGAAATACGCTACATCCTTGACACTTCCATTCCCAGCAGCAGAATACTCAAACTGCATAGCTATCGAGGAAAGAGCTAATCACTTGTTCTCCAACAAAGTGGAAGCATACGCCCGAGATGCAATGTATGGGATTCATCATTGGCGAATGCGAAGAATCTACTAAATTTGCCAGTCCGAAGTCTCAACATGCAATTGTTCAGTACTAAAACATCGTTGCCATCAAACACGTTGATCTTTCGTCCAAATGGGACCACCGTTATCTCAAGAATATTGTGGTCAAGAGACAAGATGAAAGGGATTATGCATTCTCTGAAGCTGACTTTCAGAATTTGTCGATCAACGACATCGAAGACATGTACCTTGCTAAAGTACGAGGTGCGTATGAGACAATTCTCCCTGAAGTACAACGTGAATTCATCAAGTCGTGCTCATCTTCATCGGGCGCGCAGTTATCAAAGCGTGTAGAAGATCTCCGGTTGGCAGTTGAATCTTATCGATACGTGTCAACTTCTCCCGCAGCTTGATCTTCCCGACATCAACCGCTCTAACAACTTACACTCATGACAAACCATTCAGCGTCGTTTACCAGTGAACTTCAAAGAAATTGCTTGATGGCGTGCAGAGATCTTCATAAGTTTGAAGATCACACTTTGAAGATGGTTAGGGACGAATTGGCTTACCGGTTGAAGGATATACACCAAAAGATCGGGTCTCCTAAGCGATGGAATTCGGGATGAAGGGATGTGAAGAGGATCATCGATGATTGATGAACGGTTGTATAGAAGGATCAGTTAAGATTGGAAAGCTATCTTGGTGGTCGACCCGGAGAAACATCGGCTGGCGATTCATACTCTGGCGACATCTCAGACTACTGGTACCCCTTGACGCGCTTCTTTCATTATAAATTTGGATGTATGATTTATTATATCAATGGCTTGTGCACATATTACAGTGTACAACCCGTACTTGTAAATAAAGGACCGTAGTACGCGCAGTTGCCACAATCCTTATATTAGGAGTGAAAGCTTCTTACTTTTGAGTAAAACCTATCAAACCTTTCACTTTTCAAGGTTTTGCTCAAATGAACAAGTACTTTCCTTTATGATTTTCAAAACCTCAACCGTTTATATCACTCGTTGAGGGGAGTACTGACTTAAAACTTTGATTCACAAATTGTTCAAGTTGGTCATTCTTCCGGCAACACTCGAAATGGTCATATTTATTCTCAACTTTTCAAAAATAACATTTTATATGCCATTTTTGAGGGGGAGAAAATACGTGATAAGAAATATGTTGTGTTTTGCTATATGAACTCGCGTGTGAAAAGACTTTAACCCAAGAATTGTGAGATCTTAACTGTGGTAACTCAAAAAGACTTGTCAGGGGCGGGTAATAATTTCAAACTAGTTCGCTAGTGATGTAAACGTGTCTCGCAAAGGTCTTGTCCGAGTACAATGTACCATTCGATAAACTCTTGGTAGACATGAACCTTGACGGGTTTGACAACCTTTCGGGGTTGTCCACACCTTCAAGATAGTTATTAGAGTTAGTTGTCACCTAAAGCTGATAATGCAACTCTTTAACTATGCCACGTAACCGTGTCTCGCGGGGAAATGTCTATCTTGAGTCGATCAATCCAAAAGTGCGGCGCTCTTTTCTTCCCTTGCGATTTCCGTCAAAACTCTAAAGCACATGTGGAGGGGGATTATTTCTGCTAAAAGATAAAAATCTCACAGTGGTTCAAACATGTCTTTCATTTACAAACCCTTTGTGAGATTTTCTTCAAAAATGGTTTTATGGCAACATAGGATAGTCATGAAGTTATAAGGTGATTAAGGTTAGGAATAACCGTCCTATGATCCGCCAGAGCCGGAGGGATCTACCCAAGGACACTACCAATAGTTAGAATTTAGAAGTCCTTAGGTATGATTGTAAAAAGGAGAGAATGAGAATCGGAGAAAGAAGGAGTTGAAGAATTAAAAAGAAATGGAAAGAAAAGGGTGAAAAGAAATAGCCCTCCAGATTATTCAACTTAGGGCAGGCACCGGGTTCAATTCATATGCTACTGGTTGTCACTAGATGACACCGATATTGAAGATTAAAAGTCATCATGGACCCAGTGACGCATGCACTAAACCTTCTTAACCACTCAAGTTTCTCTCAACAGAAGCTTGTTTCATTCTCACAGGGAACCCTACGCAAAGTATCGGCTTTCTCTTAGAGATTGTTTCAGAATGATTCTTCGTCAAATCAAAGAATCTACAAAGTTAAAGACTTAAAGAACTTCATCAGTACTGATTTCCAACGTCAAAAGAGCGTGTGAGCATGTTGAAGAATGACGTGGAACCGGAACTTGGCGAAGCGGTACGTGACTTGGATGCGTAGAACAACATACTATCACTTTCATCACAAAGAACAATGATCAAAGAACAAAGTTAAAGATGACGCCAAAGCATAACTGCTCAAATCTAAACCATCTCTACACCGGGAGATTGTTCAAATCAAGACAATTCTTCTCATTACGGAAGAATGTCAAGACATCAAAGCTACTATTACATCAACGCTTTCACTCGCTTTTCATCACCAACAATTGAGGGGGAGATTGTTGGAATCACTCCTAAACCTTTATTCAAGTGTTAGTTTCTCATATGTAATAGGTAGCTTATTATGGCCTTTATGTTTGTTTAAGGTCTAGCTTATGTAGAAGGCCCATAAGCTTAGGCCCATGTCCATTAAGGTAAAGGGAAGGAGTGGGAGTGTTGCCCTAGCTCCTTGCCTATAAATACCCTTGTATAACCTTCATTTGAAGGTTGGTTGTTCAATTCATTTCCTTTCACACATATCCTACGCATAACCGGTCATAGCATAACGTGTGTGTGTGTTTGGTTTATTGTTCAATCGCCTTTATCTCTTTCTATTAAGCTTGTGTTGTAAATCTAGTGACCTAACACACACCATCCACGAATTCTGTCGGCAATTATGGTGACCACTTGATGAATTAAACCCGATATACCATACTTGAACATGAAGAAGAATTCCCCAGATTTATTACATATGCTTGTACTAATCCTTGTGAAGAAGAAATGGTATACCCAATGTACAAAACCTCTCGACGTATCCTCAACTGCGTGAGACACCGAAGTGATAGTTACGTTGTGGGTTAAGCGAGAAAGAATCACAAGAGTAACTAAATAGCCAACTCTTTATCACACTCTATAAATGCCCAAACAAGTCATCTTCGCAGAAGGGTAGAAAGAAAGAAGAAGAAAGAAGTAAACGCGCCCGAAAAACTTCACTTCACAGCCAATTAAGAAATACCGTATAAAAAACCCCATAGTCAACCTATAACAAGTATTCAAGCCCAAGTATCTGTTCAAATATATATCACATATAATGTCCAACTAGGCCCACGTTTGAATCAATACAAGGCCCCAATTTGTCGCGGCCCATGAGAAATATCTTCCGATCCACTTCTAACCTCCCTTTAACCCTAATATTACGGGTATAAGATGCAACCTCATCACAATTTTAACCCTAATATATCTCAATATCTGTACGCCTCTCACATTTTAAACCTTAAAAACACTCTCAAAATAGCACACCTCCATCCTTTCATTCCCATATTATCAATCCCAGTTCAATCTCACGCCCCTTTCCTTCTTCTCATCAAAACGGTAAACGAACATCACCACAGGGATGGTTTGATGTTAGGTTTCATGAGCGCCATAGAGATGGTTTCTGTTTAGAGATGGTAACGAGATTAACAAACAAATTCAAGGTAGGTTTTCTAACTTCTTTTGTATGCACTATTTAACCGAACAGGAAGAAGGTTAAAACTAATATAGTTTTTGATCTTTCTTCAATTTATTCGGATATTATAATCAAACCTAGATCGATGAAGATTTTTACTTTCATTTTATGGACCACCAAGTCCTGATGTTCTTATTAATATAATGAAAAGTAATTACTGAGATCTTTAAACAAGTTGTTAATCATTCATGAGTGACTAAAAATCGACCAAGAAAAGAGCACAATAGTCAATGTTATGACTCTGATTCTTCAGGTTCTAATAGATAAACGCATTGTCATTGATGAAGTTATCGTTTCATGGACCCATTTGACATTGTTTTGTTGAATGGGTCAAGATCTGTGATGGTTAACTCTATTTGTGATTTAGACCCTCGAGGTCTTGATGTTGCCTTTGACTTCACGTACCAGAGAGCTGAGATCTAATGATTAGGTTTTCATTATGGTTATGAGTTGATCTATGATGTTGTATCAACTTTTGTTAAATTGACTTATGGTCATGATATACTTTGGATTGTAACGAAAATGAAGGCTGAGATCTTTGAAACTTGGATGAGTTATAGTAGATGTGTAAGAGTGTTGGTAGATGGTTAGATGTGAGGTTTATGATGTATGTTGATGATGGTTGAATCTGCTGTAATAATCTTGTAATATTGCTGCTGTTGTGATTACTTGTTGTGAGATTGTGATATTATTCATTTATCATTCAAATCGCTTCAATCCTTTCACAAAACACATCCATTTTAAAACACAAATCGCTTTCAAAAAAAGCAATTTAGACAACCCGCATCTTTTTTCTACTTTGACAACTCGCATGACTTTTTGACCATAAAATGACAAATTGACCTGATATAGACAACTACAAGTCGCTTTTGAATTTTTGACTCAAAAGTCAAACAACCACAACTCGCTTTTGATTCAACTCGCATTGACACAACTCGCATTAGATACGTTGAATCTGGACAAGTCGCAGTCAAAACTGTCAACTCGCATAAATAAATTCAGTCAACTCGCATTGATGAAAATAACCACAACTCGCAGCTTAGAACAGTGACATGAGCAGATTCAAAACTAATCATAATCAGCTTACTAAAAATAGTTTAATAGCCTGCTTAATAACAAGAAAACACATAAGTAACAAGACCAGCAGATTCAACACTTGAAAACCAAAAACAGTTTTATACACACAAACCGTAATGCAACAAAAACCATGTAAAACCATTCGAATCACCAAGACAACAAAACCTATGCTCTGATGCCAATTGTTAGGATCGTATATTTATGTTGTTTGAGATTCGGGTGGTCTAAGGAGATGATTAAACAAGTATGTCATTGTTAGAGAGTGAAAGAGATGAGATGGAATTCTAGAGAGGTTTAACAAAACAAATGCAAGGTTGGATTAGAAGTTCCAACCCTCTAGCTTGGGAGGTAGAGGGTATTTATAGTTACATACAAATACGTCCTCCTGACGGACTGTGGATCAGGCATACAGTGGGTAAAGACCCGTCCTTCCTCCACGGTGATGCACTAAGCTAAACTAAGCTAATAACTAACTACTAAACAAGTAAATAACGATATGTCTACGAGCTAACTTATGCTAGATTATATTTGGGGTGCCTGAGTCTTCCTAACAACTTTATTTACTACGAGACCTTGATGTGTACCCAATTTTTAAAACAAGGATTCTTTTAAGAAGATAAAGAACTAACTATTGTCAAAACCTAACATCTTTAATTATTATTAGACAAATATGGGGTGAGACAATTTAGTAGGAGTGAAAAGCCACAAGTACCTTCGATGGGCTCTAAAGAGAACCATCTACTCTACGCTTAGCATCTAAACTCGTAAGTAACTCTATCATTCCTCGATCTCCACAAATTTAAAATCCCAAATAATGAGATCCGTGGATGCTTAGCCAATAATTTAATTATCTATGGTTAAGGGAACAAGCTAGGGCTCAACACGCCCATTCAAGTCAGAATTCTATTCCTACTCTCACCAGCGGAAAGTCAACAAGGTGTCAAAACATATATTAACTTTAGCAAATGCTTCATGAAATAATCTCAAGTCTTGCATTTTTAAAGTCACTTATTAGAAACTAGCAAATCTTTCAAAGCTTCGCATATTTAAAATCACTTAGGGAAGCTTGCAAATTCTTGGCCTTGTGAGCTAGAATCGATTTATAGCCTCTTGTCTAAACAATTAGCAAAGAATTTTTCAAGAAAACGCATATTTAAAGTAACTTCAAAGAAACTCGCAAAGACTTTTCAATCATAAAACTAACAAAAGCTTACAAAAATTTAATTTTTCACTTTTTAGCACAACTTTTATTTTTAAGGAAAACGGGGTCTGAGAGTACCATACAAAAAACAAGCAAGCGGTCAAATCAAATCGAAGATTACCCACCCTAACTAAAACGAAACATTGTCCTCAATGTTTAAAGGCAAGGGTATCAACGGGAATCTAAAGCCGCTATTAAGTATGCTTAAAGATAAACGTTAGTCGATAGATTAGGATATCGATTTCCATGCGATCGATCATGAAAATCGAGCGGAGAAAAGACAAACTTCGAGCACGAGAGTCTTCATATCGGGAAAATCCTAGACAAAAACATCACAAACAACCAAACACAAGAAATCGAAGAGGCTAACCCCTTCACGTTACTTATTAGAGAAAATAGAAAGAAGATAGAAAGATAAGCATGGGGTGCCTCCCACGAAGCGCTATTGTTTTTATTCACCGAGTCGCTAGCCTGACTAGTCCCCAAATTCATTTGTCCTTGGGGAAGAAAATGGTAAGGATACCAGGGTCAAATATGGTGTCCTCATTCCCGAAGGAATGAGAATGGGTGGGTTGGGTGGTGAAGAAAATGTCGGGCTCAAGCACATAAGGGTCAAAAATAACACCCACCAAACTCTCAATGGTTAGATTATGAAAGAAAGATCCATCATCTGGTGGTTTAGCAGGCGGACGACAGGATGATGGATCAAAATGAGAAAACTCCAAAGAAGAAGGGAGTCATTGGTACAGAGAAATGCTATTTGAAGGCTCAACAATGTAGGAATTCATGATAGGATCCTTTTTCTGGATAAATTTTGATGATATGAAGTGCATCTAAGTAGAGTATCCCAGGGTTAAAAATCTTGTCCTCGGAGAGGAATGAAATCAAAGTATAATCTATGGGAAAATCCTCACGAGAAGAGGAATCACTCTCGGATAAAAAATATTGTAGGACCTCTAGATCAACAAGCTCATCAATAGAAGCTTTCACTTTCTTATTTTTCTTCGGATAAAATGGATCATCATATTCTATTTCTTCCAAAAGATCATTTCTCTGGAGGAATCGAGTCTGTGGGAGCGAGTTCATCGGCAAACTCCTCGAAATAAATTGACGGATTCGATTCAACAAATATTCGATTTCTCATAAATCGGCTCTAAAATCAAAGACGTAGTCCTCACTTCCCGGTGGAAGAGGATCAATGCGAGCGAGTTCATCACAAATCCTCAGAAGTAAATCGATAGAATAATCCTTGAGCTCAGGCTCCGAAGGATTAATAGACGGCTCGACTTCTTTAATAACTTTTCTTTCTTTTTCTTCCGGAGGGAGTAAAGAGTTCATTTTAAGCATTTCTTCAATTAAACGAATATCTCCCTCGATGTCAATATCGGCATTATCAATTTTCGGTGAAATTGAATCACTTTTTAAATAAGCCTCAATCTCTTCCATGATAGAATCACTCCCCTCAAACGGAGTAAGGCAAGAAGAAGAATCATAAATGATTTGTTTAGAAGAAAGTTCCATAATTTCAGAAGAAGCAGTTGGATTGCCACTCAAAGAAAGCTCGACGTTCTTAGGAACAAGATCAATACGATAAACAGAAAGCAGAGGTGGGACAAGTGGTGTGTTCTAAGAGCTAGCATTTTCCACCACTACCGATGTGGTCTCCAGTTCTTGTTTCTTCTTTCGTTCAGCACGTATTGTTGACAAACTCTTAACCGTAGAACGTGAAAAACTTGGATCAATTCTAGACGGTTTAGGCTCAACTTTTTGGACAACCGTAGGTTGGACGTTTTTGGTACTTCCGTTATTAGTTGGAATTTCCGGGTCCTTTGTCACCTCAGTGTCACTAATTTTGGCCACATCACATTGGTTGGTTAGAGATTTAGAAGTATGGTTAACATTGAATGTGACGGCCTCTTTACCCACTCTTAAAGTGATCTCTCCTTCATACACATCAATCAACGCATGGCCTGTCCTCAAGAAACACCTTTCGAGAATGAGGGGTACCCGAGGACGGTGATCAAATCGACTACAAACAAAATCAGCGGGAAATCGAACTTCCCCACTTTAACAAAAACATCCCTGATATATCGATTGGTTTGGTTGTAGTACGATTGGCTTCCGAGGGCCATATACGTTGGGGTTAGTTCGGGCAATGAAATCTTTTCATAGATCGATTTAGGCATCAAATTGATACTCGCGCCAAGATCGCCTAACGGAGCACTGAATAATTCCTTGAAAGTCACAAGGAATGACAAACTTGCCGGGGTCACCTAAATTTTCAGGAAGTTTTTTTAGGATAATCACAACAATTTCTCATTCAAAGACGCTTGCCAAATCCAAAGTCTCCTTGTTACTCAACAATCCTTTTAGTGTCTAAAACAAACTTAGGCATGAGAAGAAGAGCATCCCATGGCTAATTTCGAAGATAAGATCTTGAAAGATTTGAAAGAATTTTTCCATTTGAAGATTTGCTTGTTCACGTTGCTTCTAATCATTCATTCTTGACGTGTATAGAAGTGTTGTTCTTGTGTTAGTATTTTCAGCACTAACGGGAGCATCCTTGGGCTCAGAAGTCGGGACAACCATGGGTGGGACATTCTCGGTACTCCTCTTATTAGTAGGAAGCACCGGGTCCTTTGTCACCCCGGTCTCACGGTCTACCACATGAGACGGAGAAGAAGAAGTAGCGGTAGGAACCGTGGATCCATCATAAGCTACACCACTTCGGGTAGTGATCGCTTTCATGTCACCTCTCGGGTTAGGAATCGTGTTACTTGGAAGAGTACCAGAACCCGAGGGTTGAGAAGAACACGTAGAAGGTTGATTTGACTGAAAGTAACCAGCGAACATATTCCTCATTTCATTCATTTGCTTATTATGGTTAGCATCAATCTTATTGCTCAAGATGTTGATTTGCGTCTGCATCGTCTGAATGGTGTTATTGGTACTCTTGACATATTTATCAAACTCGTTATTCGGAGCAACTAGATGAGGTGGTTGATAAGGTTGTTGAGGAGGTTGTTGGTAAACTTGAGGTGGAGGAGCTTCGTAGTTTTGATTACCATGATTAAGTTTAGCTCCTCGGTTTTGATTATAAGATTGGTTTTGATAACGGTTTTGGTTTTGTTGTGGAACGGGTGCAAAACCGGGTGGTCGCATTTGGTTGGCACAGTATCCTTGATTCTGAGGTTGAACTGGATTAGCAGAGGCTACGAAATCATTTCGGATATCACCATCCGTGGCTTGACAATTGTAATACGGATGGGGACCACCGCAAATAACACAAGTTTCGGTAACGGCTTTGACTGGCTCAGATTTTTGACTCTTGAATTCTTTCATCATAGAATGGATAGCATGAGTAAGCTCAGTCAACTCACTCTTCTGAACGTAATTGTCATTGGTAGCGATCCTAGAAACAACCGTTTGTTTCTAGACCAAAAGACTTTTGACTTGTTCTCAATAATCGTTCTAATATCGGCATACGACTCTCAAGATATTGCCACCTACGGGTCGCATTGCGAATCTTGGTTGGTTGGAGTTAGAGCATTATAGAACGATCAATTTGATGAATACTCCAGAAACCGTGATTTGGGCATTTACGTAAAAGTTCCTTGAATCTATCCCATGCTTCTCCGAAACTTTCGTCAAATTTTTGTTGAAAATTTATGATTTGATTTCGTAACATTGTAATTTTTGACAGAGGAAAGAATTGGTTCACAAAATTCTTAGAAATATCTTCCCATGTAGTAATTGAGTGAGGGGGTTCTTTTTCAAGCCAAGTCCGGGCTGCCCCCTCAAGGGAAAATGGAAACAATCTCAACTTTATTGACTCATGAGAGACACCCCGAAAGTTTATCGTAGAAGATAATTGATTAAACCAACGGATGTGTGCGTGGGGCTCCTCTCGGTTGTCACACCCCCAAATTTTGGGTAAATTCACGGGGTCGGTGGTTGTCATAGCATCACAATCACAATTATATTGAACGACCTAAAGTGTCGTTTAAAAAGCACATCGTTTGATATATTAAAACTTTCAGAGTTTACAAAAGATAGGTCCCAAATGAAAATCGACATGTGCGGAAATAAGTTCGTTACTCCAATGTTTTAAAGTACATAAAACCCAAGTGAGACGGCGTCGTGATCATGATATGTCAATCATGAAGTGAATGCCTTAGTTACTATTGCTAAAAGTGTCATACACAAAGTTGAGTGAGTTCATAGAGTTTATGAAAATGTTTTCTCGACCAACGCAAGTTGATAACAAATATTCACAAAAATGGTACTTCTAAGCACATGACACGAAGCTGTTACGATGTTACGCCCCAGAGAGTTTTTGCCAAACAACTCAATGTATAAAAATGAAATATCCGTTGACGGTTGGGACCACCAATGTCACACCCAAATTAATTTTTGCAAGGTGGAATTCCGGATGTAAAACATAATTCTATTATTGAACGACCTAGTGTCGTTTGGAAAATACATCGTTTGATATAAAATTCGAGTTTACAAAGTGTAGGTCCAAGATTATGTGCGGATGTTTGTTACAATCCAAACGTGTTTTAAAGTTCATAAAACCCAAATGAGGCGTCGTCACCCCTCAATACGTCCACATGACAAGTATATGTCATAAAAAAAATGCTAAAAGTGTCAACACAAAGGTTGAGTGAGTTCTAGAGTGGTGAAACGTAAAACCTTTCCAATTTTATGCGGCAAGGCATTGCATCATTTAAGTTTCGCCCATACAAAACTCGCAACACTTGTGTTTACAACCCATTGCCAAAATAAGTAGTATGTTCATACATTACTTAATCTATCAATATTCAATTGTATAACACATATGTGTTGTTTGAGTTTCCAAGACCATTTAATTAAACCAAGACATTTAGTTCATATTATACCAAGATTTAGCTCAATGTAACCAAGACATTGTCAATGTACAAGACCTATCAATTAACCAAGCATTTAGCTCAGTATCCCAAGCATTTAGTCAATATTATCCCAAGCTAGTTCAAATATCCCAAGACATTTAGCTCAATGATTATCCCAAGACATTTAGTTCAAAATCATATTGTATAGAATATGACAAACATTCATTCGTAAACATAGTTGCAAATTATAATGTCAAATAGTTGAGCATTTCTCCAAAAGTAGTATAAAAACAATTGAAATGGGGCTGAACTCACTGTGAAATAATAAAAAGTGGATATCGAAATAGCGTGTAATCACTAAACTTGACCTATTTAATGATATGATATGTAATAAGTCGATGTAATGTTACCGCAATCGTAATCTATACCACTTTATTTTGAAAATAATATTTCTCGTTAGAAATAACTTTTAATTTGACCATTTTAAATTACAAATGTATAATTGATTATCCAACGAAAATTTAGTGATTTATTGTGAAATTATAACTTTTCGTATAAAATAATGTCGTTTGAAAATTTTCATGAAAGTAAAATGGCTAAAAAGCTAGTTGTAAAATAGTGTACGTCGAGTGTTAGGAAACGAACTCAACGGTTTTGGGAAGCTTGTATCATTATCTCAAAGTTTTAATATTTCGAGAGGTGTACGGAAAAAATATATAAAGTATGGTACTTGTGTCCAATATTGTTTAAGGATTTTTGGAAATTTTAAGTGACGTATATTATTCATTACAACTCCGCTTGACAAACGGTCAATTTCGGAAAATGTTCAACTTACTTTTATAAAGACATCACTTAATAAAAAGATCCGTATTGTTAAAACGCCCTCAACATGGTCCTCTTGGCCGTATAATTGCTAATAGAAATATATTAATAGATAAAAGTAGTTACGCAATAAAATGTGAATAACTTAGTTTAAAAGTGTTTTTCTCGTTCTTTAATCCACGGATATAACATATACTAATATATTTTTGATAAGTCAAATTTAACCCAAGACTCATTTTGCTCGTAAAAGTAGACAGCATTGAATTTTCTGGATTAATAGTTTTTGTCGTCAAATCAAAATTCATAACTTCTTCGATGTCCGTTTTACCCATAAGCGGCCCGCGTTTTCGTTTTATTGTATTTTCTAAATATCTAGGCCAAAATTTTTTTACCTACTGAGAATTTTCCAGATTTCAAAAATTGGACAGAACCTTTGGAAAACTTGTCGAAAATATTTTTCAGCGCCAAAACCTATTCTAACCCATTCAAAACAACTCTGAAGCTATTCTAATCCTACCATACACCTTATTAGTGATGGGTTCTAGACATCACCAAGAGTGATATAACGGAGTAATTATAGGATGACAAATATATATATAACTCTTAAAACATGTAAAAGTGGTATAAACTCCATAACTTGCATGTTTTCTCAAATATGATGAAATGAATATAACAATGTTAAATATAAACATGAATATGTATGCTTACTAGTATTTGATAAGAGAACAATGGATTTTTCCTAATCACCCAAGGTTTTTATTTCACAACCTTAATCAAGGGTGATACTAGAGTGTATAAAACTTGACTAGAAAATTTTGGATGAATTCTTCTTGGTCCCTTGGTATGGCGGTTACAAGAGGAAGAGAGAGAGGAAGAGAGTGTTCGCTTGATTTTCATTTGGATAATATGTGTTTGTTGTATATGAATATAATACATATACTTAGTGAATAGGACATAAACTCACCGCCCTTAGGCATTCATGAAAAAAAAAAGGATAGTTTTGTTTTTGATAAGTGTTTACATGTATAAGTAAAGTGTAATTATTCAATAATAATTAGTAACTTGTATATTTATTGAAACATTTAGGGTAGCGTTAGCTAAATATTTTAACGGTCAAATAAAATATATTGAGGTCATAAAAATTGTAAAAATACATTTCTTTCAAAATTTGAGTGAAATAATAATTGTAGTATTTGAAAAACTTGTAATTATATAAATATAACAATTTAATACTGATAAATTGAAACATCGGGTAAACTAATAATATAATTTTTATAGTCTTAAAATGAGTATAAAAATATATTAGGAATATTTTGGAAGTGTCGTCAAATATTCAAAATAAATGAATAGTATTTAATAGGAAAATGCGTTGAATGAAAAATGCAAAACCATGAGATAATATGAACGATAGTAATGAATGTAGACTAAACCTTTATATGAAATGTCCTTGAAAGTTTGTTCGCAGCTAAACCATTAAGACGAATTTGATACTAAAATTTTCGATAAATGATAAAATAGTGAAACTTTTAAAGTTTGTAAAATGACTGAAATTGTTGTCACAACCAACGGATGGAGGAGTCGGTCCCTCAAAGATCTATCACACACCCTCGCTTCGAAAGTTTTAGATGAAATGGGGACATTCAATTGGCAATGAGGTAACAAGCAATTAAATGAATTAATATACTTGGGCCCATTAGTTTGCAATGATTCTCCCGTAGGTTTGAAATAATGTATAAACTTGAAAATCGGGGCTTGAAAACTCACCTTTGCAATGAATGATATAATGGCATTCAATGAGGCGCAACCTCTAACCTGACCTATTATGTATATGTTCTAACAAACTCATATGATCCATACCACTTGAAAATTTGAAAATAATGTTTATCGTCGAAATATATGTTTATGACATCTCGTCATGTTATAAAATACTTTACAAGTATTTTCGTTGAAATGATATCCTACGATAATCATTTAGTGATTTATTACGAAATTATAGTTTTTCGTCGCAAAATAATATAATTTGCCATCTACGGAGCTTGAAGTAAAATGGCTCGAAAAGACAAAATTGTTCGAGGTGTTAGGAAACAAACTCAATAGTTTTGGAAAGCTTGTAGCATATCTACAGGTCTTACCTTTAAATTTTCATCATAGGGTTGTTGGAGAAAAACAATAAAGATACTTGTACCCAAAATATTGTAGGGTAGTTTTCTTTGGTGGTATTATTGTTTACAACTCGTTTGACGAACAGTAAGGACATTTTGGAAAATAGGCTAGAACTTCTTTTACGAAGACATATTTTATAAAAGTATTCCTTCATATTAAAACGACCCTCAACATGGTCTTTTTGGCGTACGTTTGTCTATTAGAAAATATATTAGTTATGCTTATATAAAAATAGTTACGGCAATGTTTAGAAGCGTGTAATTTAATCGTTAGAAGTCCGTTTTCTGCATGTTTTAAACACCTTAGCGTAAAATCAAAATTTTTGATAAGTCACTCATTTAAAGCTTAAAACACATTTTTGACTCAAAATTTGGGAAACATTGAATTTTCTGAAAATATAGTTTTCGTCGTTAAACTTGAAAATCATTTTGTTATAACTCCGTTTTAACCCATAAAAGCGGCCACGTTTTTGTTTTATTTTTTCTGAATTTCTAGCACAAAATATTTTGTAAATTGACGAAATTTCCAGGCTTTACAAAACGTTACAGCAGCTATTTTATTATCGTCGAAAACGATTTCTCTTGTTTGAAACTTGTTCTAAAACATTCCAATCAACACCAAAGCTATTCTAAACCTACCATACACCTTCTTAGGGTGTCATGGGTTCCTAGACATTATTAAAAATGATATGTTTCAAGGGATAATTATAGGATGATATATATTCATTAATAGCACTTAAAAACAAATAAAGTGGTATAGATAATCCATGTTTTCCTCAAGCATGATAAAATGACCAAAGTATGAATATGAAAAATAAATATGATCATGAAATGCTTACTAGTTAATTGAAGAGGTTTAAAGAACAAGGGTTTATCCTAATTACCCTAGGTTTTTATTTCAAAACCTTGATTAAGAGTATGCTAGTGTTGTGTAAATAACTTGACTTGAAAAATTTATGAACTCCTTGTCTTGGTCTCCTTATGGTCGGTTCTAATGGAGAGGATGGAGAGAGTATTTTTTATTCACATCTTGATAATATTGCTTCTATGTGTTATGTGTTAGTAGTATAATATTAAAAACATGTAAATAATATTGTAGATAGATATTTTGTCCAAGATTATGATGAGTCATGATATCAAGTCGACAAGCATAAAAAAAAATATAGACTTGGTGTATTTTTGTATCATTTAAGGTATAAGTATATTAGTAATGTGTAGTTATTTAAGGATAGATGGTAACTTGTGTACATATTTAAGCATTTAGAGTAGCGTTAGCTAAAAATAAATTTTCACAGAACAAAATCATATTGTATCAAAGTCATAAAAATTATAAAAATACATTTCTTACAAAAATTGAGTGAAATAATAATTATTATGTAGTATTTACGAAAACCGTCGTAAATATTTATACATAACAATTTGTATACAAAATAAATTGAAAACATCGGGTAAACTAATAATATTATTTTTATAATCTTAATATGAGTGTAAAAATATATCAGAATAATTTTTGGAAGTGTCGGATCAAGTATAAATGAGATTTTTCTTCACTGCATTTTATCTAAGACGTCTTATATCGTCCTCATTTCCATGAATATTCAAGATACTCAATCCTTAATGAATAGTGTTTCAGAATAGTAAAATTTTGAAATACCGACTTCAAAACGTAGTATAGGTTAGTGAAATTTTCGTTTCGATTACGAGTTGTCACAAAACCACAAAAGGTTAGATTAGTTTTGAGTTCAAAATTTTTGGAATCAATTGGTAGAACGTTTTTAATTGAAGTAACTTTTGTTCAATGATAGTACGTGCTTCGGGTAAGATTCTTCGATTCGTTTTGTAAGTGTGCACACTAAAATCAAAATCAAAAAGGAAAAATAATTTGAAAAAGGAAAATCATTTTGGTTTTTATATTTAAGAAAACTTTTGAAAAACAATTTTTTTTGGTAACCGTCCCGTCAACCGGTGCTCGGTAGCTCTCAAAAGTTGCAGCGGCGAGCGAGGAAAAGATTCTTTTGTTTTTTAGATTTTTTTTTTGGTTTTTGAAAAGATATATATAGGTTGTACAAAACAACGATAACTTCACTCGAAGGATCTTCAAATACACTCGAGACGGAATAATCGAAAAACTCACTACATGAGCGGCCAAAAATTGATATCTTATGATAACTTCACTCGGGGATAGGATCTTCATTTGTAGTAATCGAGACGGAATCGAAGCCCTCAAAAGAGACCAATTATAGTATGAAAGAGACCAATTGTAGTATTTGTCAGTATTAGATTTGAGTACCGGGATCGTTCCTAGCGAGAGATGTATGGAATTTCAAACTCACGTCGCGTTATTCTGGAGTTGAATGGGTAAAAAGGGATTATGAGTGATTTCTAAACTACGGGGCAAGCAATTATACTAAAAGGCAATTAAAACAACTAAATCTAAGGTGCAAACAAGAAGTTTCAAGTAATTATGCAAAATTAAACTAAAACCTAAATTACGAATTATCTAAAACGTAAATTTAAAAGCAAACTAATTTAATTTAACTCCTAAAAGTGATCTAATATTTTTCTACAGCTAAAAATGTGATTTTTAAATTATCTAAAATTTAAAACTAATTTTTTTTGGTTTTTCTTGATTTTATTTGAATTAAAAACTATTTTTGGATTTTTAAAATAGATTTAAAGTGCTAAAAATTATGAAAACTTACAAGAAAATTACAATTTTTTTATAAATTTAAAACTAATTAAAACTAAATAAATGACTAGAAAATGCTATTTTAACTAGGAAAAATCTGGAAAATATTTTTTAGGACTTTTTGATTATTCTAAACCTAAGAAAATTAAAATTATATTTTTGTGACCATTTTCTGATTTATTTCAATTAAAAGCTATTTAAAAATCCTGAAAACTGTTTTTAAATACAGAAAAATAGTAAAAGGCTACCGAAAATAATGGAAAATTACAGATAAGTTCTAAAAATTACTGAGAAGCTATGAAAAATTTCAAATGTAACTTGTGATAACAGGAAAAGCTATTTGGATACTAACTGTTTATGAATAGGCTAATGAAATTAAGCTAAAATGCACAATAAGCCATCAGAAACTAACAGCAACTAAACTAAGCTTAATCTAACTTAACTCTACCTAATTCAATTGAGTAAGACCAAATAAGCACAATCTAAAGGCTGAAAAGCACTATTCTAACTCTTAATCCCAAAAAGCAACTATATTCTGAGAGGTCAACTTGCAGCAATCCTACATATTTGAATATAAGAGCTTATTGCAAATTTTAAATTGGAAACTCAAAAGAACCTGACAAAGAGTTAGAATACCAAATTTGAGCTTATTTGGGACTGATATGAACTTTTTAGAAGCTTTAGAAGAAGCTGTGACAAGCTCAAAATGTACTGAGTTGCTTGTCACAGGACATGCTTTGAGAAATTGACCAAGTATAAAGACCAATTAAGCTATTCTAGAAAAATTGTAAAAATAATCTAAAAATACACTGTTATATACCAACAACCAAGGTCCTTAAATCCAAAGTTTCAACAAATTTGAGCTTACAATAGGGAATTTAAAAATATAAAAGTAACAGCATTCTGAGATTGTTTTGGAAAATTTGACTTTTTAGAAAACTAAGCTATTTGACTTTTATGAATTTAGATTGCTTTCTACTCACTTTAGTTGATGTTTTAGGATGAAATGAAACTATTTTAAGCTAAACTAATTGTTTTTATACCTTTATGTAACCTTAACCCATTCTAACAACTAACTGATATGAAGGAATTTAAGCAAACAATTGAATTTGACTTTTATGCAAATACAAGTTCTGTTTTATGCTCTAACCAACCTCAATGCACCTAAATTAGACTGTATCCACTACTATTAACCACTAACCTATCCTCTAATGCATGCTAGGCTATTGATCCAAACACTATTTATGAAAATTGTTTTGAGATTTAGATTACCAATCAATAAATCTAAGCTAGACCATCCCTTAATACAGATTCAAATCACCAATTTAGAGCTTAATGATGAAATAATGACAGCAATTACAAACCCAAAACATGAACTAACTAGTATGACGGAATAATGCAGAATAGTATGCAGATTATGAACTTAAGCTAAAATGCAACTAGATTTAATTCATTAAGCTAAAAACAAACTCAAGTAAGCTAACTTAACAATAATAAGCTATCATAATCAGATCTAAAGCAATAGAACAGTAAACATGCAATTTTTAATCTAAACACGAAATAACTCACTTGGGACCCTAGCTAAACAAGGGCACCAACTTAATGGCAGCTACAAGATCCAGCTTATTCAGAGAATAAGCCGGTAATAGTCCTTCTGGCTAATCCCTTACAGCCACTTCATATGCTTTCCACAATTCAAATGCAAAGGTATTTTGAAACTGATTTGGACTGATTTTGTTTGTAGAATTGAGTAGGGAGCACTTATAAGCTTACAATAAGCTATATGAAGCTTATATAAGCCTTATGAAACAGTAAACTAAGCTTAATCTAGTTATGAACATATTTTTTTATTTTTTAGTATTTTCTGAATTTTTTATGATTTTTGATTTAGGAACAAAATAAGCAGAAACTGATGATATAATAAGTTGAAACACTAAATTTAGAACTAATAAGCACTTTGAAACATGAAAAACAGTAATTATGAATAATTGGGAAATTATACTAAAAATGCTTTCATTAACTAAAAACTGATTACAACTGAATATTTGAATACAAAATTACTTAAAACATTTAAAAACAGAAAGATAAGCTACTTAATTCTACTCCAATTCTACATACATCAACTGTGAAATTCGGGGGTTTAAATAGATGAGCTCAAGGTTTTCAGAAGGATCCAGAAGGTGAGATTGTGCTTTCTCTGAGTCATTGTAAACCCTTAGATCATTTCCCATCATCATCCTATCAATCACAACCCTTGATTTGAAATCTCCACGTCTCATCAACCAATGGGAGCTCACCTTGGTACACGGATTGCCAAGGTGGCATTCCATGTGTCAGGGAATGTCAGAGAAGTACGAATATACCCTTAATTTGTGTTAATTTTGAACAATTGAGATAAGGGCATTTTAGGGTTCTAATGCTGGGTAGAATGGGGGAAAAACTTGGCGGGTGAATTTAATTGGGTATTTTTTTATTACTTTTAATTGGTTTGACTTGTATTGACCAAGGGTAATAAAGGGGGTCGTGGTTTATTTTGACTGGGGGTCTAGATGTAGTGAAAGAGTTCAATGAATATTGGTTTCTGACTGGGCAGATTTATGAAAGGGTTTAATTTTGGCTTTTGACCCTTTGGATTTAATAAAGGATATAAGATTTATTTTAAAGGGTTAAATGTGTAACATTGTGAAAGTAAAGGGTAAATTCTGGAATTTCAAGCACAAGGGTAATCAAGGGTATATTCTGCCATTATGGGAAAGATGAGGGACCATTTCTGCCAACTTTGAATCTTCAAGGGTAAATTCTGACAAACTTTGAAAGTTGAAGGACTAATTTTGCCAATTCTTTAAATTTGATCCAATCTTTCAAAAATCATCCTTTTAGCATCAAAATCTTCACAATCACTCACTTCTGATTTCCCGGCTTTAGCTTTTGCACTCTTTTCCTTCTTGTGCTCGGTTTTTGCTGATTTGTCTTTCTTTTATGTGTTTTGTTATATCCGTACCTGCACATGCATAAACTCAAGAAACCAAAAAATATTAGGCATAAGCGGCTCTTTCTTGGTTATTTTGGGTCTATTTTGGTAAAGAAATGGTATGTATTTTAGCACGACAATCTTAGTTTGGAGTAATTCGTACGCTTTAGTGTTTGAACTTTTATCTATCTGTAATGTAATTCGTACGCTTTAGTGTTTAAACTTTTATCGATCTGTAATGTAATTTGTATGCTTTAGTTTTTGAACTTTTATCGATCTGTAATATACTTTGTACGCTTTAATGTTGGAGTAATATTTGTTAATACAAATAAGCCGTAAAAACGTTTATTTATATTTTACGATCTTCTATTGTTTTGTTGATAACAAACGTAAAATCATATTAACGAAACAAACAAAATACGTAAATGGTTTGAACTAATAGTTTCTAACATTTTCACATAAAACACTAAAACAAGTATAAGTGATTTTATGATTTAGTAATACATATGTACAACAACTAGTGTTTACATATTTGGATAAAATATACACATAACTAGTATGTAGTATATTGGGTAATATAAATGGGTAGAAACTTAAGTATCACAACCCATTGGGCAAATACATTGAATGTAGTTGGGTACAACCCAAAGCCCATAACCCATGGATCTTGACCCATAACCCATTCCCTGACATCATGCTTATATCACATATGGATAATACCCATAACCCATGGATCAACCCATACCCAAGTGACTAAGTGCATTGCACTTAAAGATACATTGTATCTAGCCAAAGATCCATGGTTCAACCCATGACCCATGACCCATAACTAGAATACCCATGGGTAAAGAGGAGCGTTCCACGGATCCCTAGCTTTGTGCTAGCCGGATCCCAAGTGGAAGGGATCCGTGGGATCCGGAGAACAGTAGGATTTTTACTCTATAAATAGTGAGTCATTTCTTCATTATTTCTCATCTTTTCTAACACACTTTCCCCCTGAGTTAAATCTCACTAACCTTAGATCCAAGAGATCTATGTTTGTAGTTTTGTATTTGTGTGATCTTTTAGGTTCCTCTTAAAGGCAAGATCACCACCTTTGAAGTCGAGCAAGCTCAAGTCCATGAGTTGCCATGCTTCCTCATCATCAAGGCTACTGAAGTCTTCTTGTTGATGATTCCTTTCTTTCTTCAAAGAAATGTAGTGTTGAAGACATTAGTGAAAGATGTCTCAAGAGTCAAGACGAAGATATTAGTGAAGGGTATCTATCGTCTATAGGATAAAGCACTTGTGGTAGGTGCTTAGAAGTCAAGACAAAGAAGCATTAGTGAAAGGTACTTAGAAGTCAAGACAAAGAAGCATTAGTGAAAGGTGCTTAGAAGTGAAGACACAAGACATTAGTGAAAGGTGTCTTGTAGATCTAGTCAAAGGCATTAGTGAAAGGTGCCTTAGATGTACATTCGATATGGTGTGCTTCGATGTACAAGATAGACTAGTATTAGATCCAAGGATATTGATATCCTTGATGATGTTGTAAAGGAGTAGATCTCCCTTGGGATTAGTCGTTGGTGTAGTGTGGTAGTAGTTCCTCCATTGCAATGGTACTAGGTGGTTAGCCTAGTACCTAATAAAGGGTAGGTGACGTTGTGAAGGTGTAGTTCACCTTGGAGTGAAAGAACTAGGTACTTAGCCTAGTACCTTAAAAAGGGTAGGCGACGTTGTGATAGGATTAGTTCTCCTAAGGTGTGAAAGAACTCGGTGGTTAGCCTAGTACCGGAAAAAGAGTAGGCGACGTTGTGAAGGCTTGTCCGCCATAAGGAGATTGATGTAGTGATTACGAACTCTCGAGTAGGTGACTCGGGGAGTGGAGTAGGGCAAGGAAGGTGACCTTGTAGCCGAACCACTATAAATACTCATGTTTTGGTTTTGTGCTTCTTACTCTTATCTTTTCATTACTTACCTTTATATGCTTGTTTATCAACATTCAACACACACATCCAAATAGATTGTCATAAGTCAATCTAAATAGATTAAAACGAAGTTTTAATTGGTAAAACTATTCAACCCCCCCTTCTAGTTTTCCACAATATGTATGTTTTACTTATTCGTATGTATCTTTCGAGTATTTGTTTTATGTAATATGAAAATAGTATAGTGTTTTTTTATAAATAGTAAAGTGTTCAATTTTTGATTTTGAATATACATTTTAAATTTTATAATTAATATTTTTTACAACAAAAATATTTTTGATAAATAGTAAAGTATTGATTTTGTAAATTTTTTATTTTATGTATTTTTCAAAAATTAATTTTTACAGTAACATATAATTTTAAAGCAACTAATTTTTTAAAATTAATTTATATATAAGTATTTTTAAATAGATTATCGAATATAAATTTTATTCTAAATATTAAAAAAATAGGGACGATTAAAGTTTTTTAAAAAGTTTTAAAATTGATTTAAAAAATAAAAAACAAATACTTACAGTTTGGGACGACATTGTCGTCCCTAAGTCTTTGGCGGGATTAAAAATACTGGTGGGATGTTTTTATTTTGGTGAAAATTTATTTAGAAAGCTTTTAAATATTAAAAAATCAAATAATTACAGTTAAGGACAACATTGTCGTCCCAAAATGTGACAATGGTTTGACTGTTGTTTTCGTTGAAAAAGTGTGGGACCATGACGACATTTAGGGACGACAATCTCGTCCCTAAAATATTGGCGTCCCCATACTATTTTGGTGTAGTTTTCCAGAATTAGAAATTAATTGGTATACACTATATATTGCTGAAGTACTCATTATAGGCTGGATATGCGCCATTGCCTGTTAGACGTGTATTTTGGATAAGCACCAATTTATGGTGATTAGCAATCAATTATTATAATAGCTAGAATTAAGGGTAATTTACCCAAAATAGTTTAGAGGCATTGCTATATATGTCATGTATATTGTATCAATTGTAATGAATCAAATAAAGGATATACCATCTTTCATGGTATCAAGAGCCAACTAACACCAATCCTAAAGTCCTCAACAACAGCTCCCGTTTTTCTTTTTCCTTAATCATGAATCCTAAAATCATCAACTAACACCATTTTTTTTTCTGTCATGCTAGGTCACGACCGTGTTCATTTGTTACTGATTAAAACGTGCTTGCGTGTTGTAGATTGTGCATGGTCATTAATCCACACGCCTTTATCGTTGTATTCATGTTGTTGATTATGCAAAAGGTCATTAATCCACACATTTACATTAGTTATTCATGCTTAGGTCACGAATTGGTTACCTTGTTTTGTGTATCTACATACAAACCTTCATGTCATCATGACTGGTAACAATACTGAGGAAGTTATGTCATAATTATTAGGGAAGTCGGGGTTAATCAGACATGTGGAAAATATCACTGGACAAAACCCTACACCTACACCTACTATTACGCAGCTCCATACTGTTAGTCGGTCACATAATCAAGTGCCATATAACACTCAAATGTATCCCCCTAATTCATACCAAGCAAGGTTGGCCCAACAGAAAGTTCTCCCCATCTCATGCCCAACCCACCAACACCCTCAACATGCGTTCGTGGCCCAACAATACCAAGCCCAACAACAACACCATTTATCACCTACACCAGCCCACTATCAGTACCCAGTCCAACAGCAGCCTCAAGCGGCCTTTTACCCAGCTTCATATCAACTGCAACATGTGGAAAATATCGCTTAATTAGTACACCCATTGCATTGAGCCCAAATCAGCCCTTCTACTACACATGTCGGTCGCACTTTCGCTCCGGGTCAGGAAACTGCTCCACCTCATGCATTCACTATCGGGACACTTCATGATCCTACAACCGGTTCCTGGAACATGGACACAGGTGCGAGCTCGCATCTCAATGCTTCAGTTAATAGGCTTAGTAACGTTTTTAATACATCCATGTACCCGTCCGTCTCGGTTGGTGATGGGCATTCTATTCCTGTCACCAATACGGGTCATAGTATTTTGCCAACTCCTTTTCGACCTCTTCACCTAAATAATGTTCTTATTACCCCTCATATTGTCAAGAATTTAATATTTGTTCGTCAATTTGTTCGTGAAAATAAATGTACTATTGAATTTGATCCGTTTGGATTTTCTGTTAAAGATTTCATGACACGTCGGGTGCTTCTCCGATGTGATAGCATGGGGGACCTTTATCCTGTCACACCTCCGTCTCCCGTTCCTCAAGCTCTTCTAGTCAGTCAACATACGTGGCATCAGCGTCTTGGACATCCAGGAAGCTAAGTGTTACGTCGTCTAGTTTCAAATAATTTCATTACATGTAACAAAGAGAAGCCTCCCGTGCTTTGTCATGTCTGCCAGCTTGGCAAACACGTTAGACTTCCATTTGTTAGTTCCAATACTGTCGTTAATGCTTGTTTTGACATCATTCATTCAGATGTATGGACTTCACCAATTCCGAGTCTCTCATGTTTCAAATATTATGTATTACTATTGGATCATTATTCGCATTTTGTTTGGGTCTATCCTTTAATTAACAAATTTGATGTTTTTTCTAAATTTGTAATATTTTGTAATTATGTTCACACTCAATTTAAGTGTGAAATCCGGTCCTTTCAGTGTGAACATGGTGGTGAATTTGACAACCGTAACCTACATACACTTTTTTCCGACAATGACATTCAGTTTCGCTTTTCATGCCCTAAAACATCACAACAAAATGGAAAGTCTGAACGGATGATTCGCACCATCAATAATCTCATTCGGACTTTGCTTTTTCAAGCCAACCTTCCACTAACATTTTGGGTTGAAGCTCTCAATATGGCTGTTCACTTACTCAATATCTTGCCCTCAACTGCTATTTCCAACAAAATCCCTCACACCCGACTGTTTGGCCAAAACCCGGATTATAACCTTATACGCAAATTTGGCTAATTATGTTACCCTCACTTATATCCTAATCACAAAGTTAAACCATGCACTACACCCTCCATCTATTTGGGTCAAGCTTCAAATCATCGTGGATATCGTTGCCTCGAATTAAACACCAATAAAATCATCATTTATCGTCATGTAATCTTTGATGAAACTGTTTTTCCATATGGCAATTCTAAGCTACCATTGGCACCCAAATACAACTTTTTGGATGACTCACCCGATATAAATCCTCCATTCATCCCATCTGCCCCCGTTGTTCAACCCACAAATGAGCCAACAATACAAATTCCCACCAGTACCAATACAGCCCAACATGACGCAACCCATGACTCATCACCATCCCCACTTGCCGTCCAACAACATACACCAAATCCATCACCAACCCCATCACCACCTACCGCCCAACAACATACACCAAATCCTTCACCACCCGCAAACCAACACATTATCCCAGATCCTCCTCACAACCCAAAACCTGTCTCAATTTACCCCATGGTCACCCGATATCATGTCGGGACTAATCGTCCTACGAAGCGTCTTAACATGCATGTGTCTTTGGTTTGTCCATTACCAAAATCTTATCGTGATGCGTTTAATGATCCAAATTGGCAAAATTCTATGCGTGATGAATACACTGCACTTATTAAGAACAAAACTTGGACCCGCCCCGACCCATGGACACCAACATTATTCGCTGCATGTGGCTTTTTCGCCATAAGTATTTGGATGATTGCACTCTTAGTCGCTACAAGGCTCGTCTTGTGGCAAATGGTAGTAGTCAGTTAGAGGGGGTGGATGTGGATGAGACCTTTAGTCCGGTGGTTAAACCGGGTACTATTCGGACTGTCCTGAGTTTAGCTAGTTCTCGACATTGGCCGATTCATCAGCTTGATGTCAAGAATGCCTTCCTACATGGTGATTTATCTGAGACAATGTATATGCATCAGCCTCTAGGGTTTCGGGACTCTGTGCATCCTGATTATGTATGTTTATTGCAGCGGTCTTTGTATGGGCTTAAGTAGGCCCCTAGAGCTTGGTTTTAGCGATTTTCATCTTATATCACTCGGGTTGGGTTTTCTCATAGTCGATGTGACTCATCATTATTTATATACAGACAAGGTACGAATACTGCTTACATGTTATTATATGTTGATAATATGGTTCTCACGGCTTCTTCTCAGGTTTTATTACAGCGGATTATTGGATCCTTACATCAGGAGTTTGCTATGACAGATCTGGGCCCACTTAATTATTTTTTGGCTATCTCTGTTATACGTGATTCCTCAAGGTTGTTTTTATCTCAGAAGAAATATGCTATTGAGGTTTTGGAGAGAGCACATACGATAAATTGTAATCCTAGCCGGACTCCTGTTGACACTGAGTCTAAACTAGGGGATGATGGTGATCCGGTATCTGATCCTACTTTATATCAGAGTCTTGCAGGTTCTTTTCAGTATCTCACCTTTACTTGCCCAGATATATCTTATGAAGTTCAGCAGGTTTGCTTCATATGCATGATCCTAGAGAGCCTCATTTCTCGGCCCTTAAGCAGATTTTGCGGTATGTTCAAGGTACATTACACCATGAGTTACATTTATTTGCATCTTCCACTACATCCTTGGTTGCTTATTCGGATGCGGATTGGACTGGTTTTCCTACCACTAGGAGATCGACTTCTGGGTATTGTGTTTTTCTTGGCAACAACTTACTCTCGTATTCCTTTAAGCGTCAACCGACGCTTTCTCGTTCTAGTGCAGAGGCAGAGTATCGTGGCATTGCCAAAGTTGTTGCTGAAACTTGTTGGTTACGGAATTTACTTCGTGAGTTGCACACCCCTTTATCTTCTGTTACGCTTGTCTACTGTGATAATGTCAGTGTTGTTTATTTATCTTGTAACCCGGTTCAGCATCAGCGCACGAAGCACATTGAGATTGATATTCACTTCGTTCGAGACTTGGTTGCTACTGGTCAGGTTCGAGTTTGTTAATACAAATGTCGTCATTAAACGTTATTTATATTTTTGATCTTTACCTTAGTTTTGTTAACGACAAAAGTAAATTTAATTTTTATAAAGCCTAAAGCTTGTCAAGTTTAATAAATATTAAAACAAGCTTTTTCAAATAGTATCCTCATCACTCAATCATTTACATTGTGATTAATCATATCTTGATATGACTCTAAAACCATAATGTATGATAGTAGTTTTAGTTCAAGAATGTTTTGGTTTCTTAAAACAAAACATTACATATGTATTTACATTTTAACATATTTCTAAAAATAAAAAAACAAACACGTGACATCATGTGGTGCATCATTGAAATCCTTAGAAGATTTCAATAGATATTTTGTGTAGATTTTGACTCTACATATCTTACACAATCTTGGATAGATATGGTTGACTTTGGTAAGATTTTGTGATCTTGCTGTCAGACCTCGGCTGCACCAAAAATTAACACGGGCGGAACCCTTTTGAGGGTTCCGTGGTCCGTGGTGCTTGCTGAACTTTTTGGCAATAAATAGCAAAGCCAAACCAAGTTGTTTTTCATCCCTTTCTATCATATTCTCATACATTACTTCTCTCTAACATTTCTAACTCAGTTTCATATCATATTAGTGATCTCTTTTGTAGCAAAGAAGATCAAGGCACATTCAAGCTTCAACAAGAAGTTGGAAGTCTTGTTTGTTTGTTGTTGTATGATCTTGTGTTGATTCATACATCATTGTTGTACCAAACCATCATAAATTTGTGAGTGTGAGTGGTTAGTATTTTAGTCCTTAAAATACAATTGTGTGTTTGAGTGGTTGTACCCTTGAAAAGAACTCGACATCTAGCTTAGTGTCGGAAATAGTGTGTAAGCGAAGTGTAAAGGTTTCTCCGCCGGTGAAATGAGTTTGTTGACTAGTGAAGTTAAACTCTCGAGTGTGAGACTCAGGGAGTGGAGTAGGGCAAGGAAAAATAGTCCTTGCGTAACCGAACCACTAAAACAACTTGTTGTGGTTTGATTGTTTCTTTCCTTATCTACTCTTTATATATTATTTATTACTATTCACTAACATATCTAAGATCAATATCAATTGATCTTTCAATAAGTTTCGAAACAAAGTTTTTAATCGGTAAACTATTCAACCCCCCTTCTATGCAAAGACCACCACTCTTTGAAACCAATGGATTTATCTATTGGAAAAACCGTTTTGAAACATATGTAAAATCAAAAGATATAGATCTTTGGTTTGTTATTGTTAAAAGGGATTTTAATTCTACAACAAAAGATATTTCTGTTGATGATCAAAAGAAATTAATAGCTAAAAATAATGAAGCTAAAATGATGCTTTATAATGCTTTGCCTTGAAAAGAATATGAAAGAATTTTTATGTGTGAAACCGCTAAAGATATTTGGGAATCTTTGATTATTACACATCAAGGAAATTCACAAGTCAAGGATAAGAAAATTGATCTTCTTATTCAACAATATGAACAATTTGTTATCCCTGAAGATGAAACCATTGATTGTGGCTTTGCTCGCTTTAATACTATTATTACATCTCTTAAAGCACTTGATGAATCTTTTCGTAGTAAGAACTTTGTCAGGAAATTTCTTAGAGCACTCCATCCAAAGTGGAGAGCTAAAGTGACGGCTATTGAGGAATCGAAAGATCTCTCAAAAGTGACGCTAGACGAGCTAATCGTAAACCTAAAAGTTCATGAAATGGTGATGGAGAAAGATTCGGAAATCATTAAAGGAAAGAAAGAGAAAAACAAATCCGTTGCTCTAAAAGCAAGAACGGAATCAAGTGATGATGACGAATCTTGCTCCGGTAGTGAAGATGAGGAGTATGCCATGGCCGTGTGAGATTTCAAAAAGTTCTTAGAAGAAGAGGAAATTTTGTAAGACAACCTCGAGAAGAAAAGAAGCCATTCCGAAAAGATCGGGATGACAAACAGGGTAAAGGTGAAAGAAAGTGTTTTAGATGCGGTGATGCAAGTCATCTAATAGGAGATTGTCCCAAGCCACCTAAAAGCAAAACTCAATGAGCTTTTGTAAGTAGTGCTTGGAGTGATAGTGAGAATGATGAAGAGTCAAGCAAGGATGAGATTGCTCTAATGGCACATGAGTCAAACGAGGTACATTCCAACTCATATTATTCCTCTATTGATGATGACACTTTGCAAAAACAATATAATCAATTGTGTGAGCTTAGTCTAAAAATCATAACTAAAAATAAGTTTTTAAAGACTAAAAAGGAATTTTTATAAAATGAAGTTTATGAGTTAAAAGAAAAGGCAAAATGATTAGAAAAGGGAAAAGCAAATGACGATGGTTGCAAAGCATGTCAAGAGCTTAATCTTGAAATAAAAAAACTAAAGCTCACACAAGATGTTCTAATCGAACATAATTCTAAATTTAAAAGGTTTAACAAAACCATTGCTTGTGCCGATGAAATAGTTAGAATTCAAAAAACACCAGGAAACATGAATGGGCTAGGATTTAATGAGGTGTTAATTCCAAAGAGTCAAACCAAAACGGCCGAAAAATACAAACAAACTGTCAAAACTGCTGCAGTGCAGCATGGACCAGACGAACCCAAAAATAGGGCTCTGTCCTTTGAAAAAAATTGTGCCGTGGGGACTGCAGCATGACAGAATGTTTGTGATACAGACCGTAGTGAATTTGTCAAAGTAACAAAGAAAACCAAGGATAGTGTTAAACTAAAACCTGCTATTACATCAGGAGTAGGACTTGCTAGAAATGAATTTAGATAAAAAAACTACTCAACAACGAGATAAAACACCTTTTGCCAAACGCCCCTTTCCTAAGAGCAACCACAACATACAACCCAACTATCAATATAACGGTTGGAATCAAAACTTCCCTAGACCATATCAATCTCCAAATTACATGCCATGGAACTCTTACCCATCATTTCCATACATTAATCAAGTAAATGGTATGTTTAACCCAAACGGACCCATGAGATATTAGGGACCTAACGCTTGAGTTATTTGTGTCTTAGGTATGCTTGAAAGTTGGATTGGAACCTGATGAATTGATAAAAGATAGTGGATGCTCACGACACATGACGGGCGACAAAAGCCTCTTCTCAACATACCAAGAGTATGACGGAGGTAATGTCACTTTTGGTAGCAATCTCAAATGCAAAATTATTGGTAAAGGTACGATCGCTCATAACTCCCTAACTATTGAAAATGTTGCTCATGTCAATAGGTTGGGATTTAATCTACTTAGTATTAGCCAATTATATGATAAAAAGTATAAAGTACTATTTGAAGAAAATGGTAGTAAAACACTAAAAGACGGTATCACCATAGCTAAAGGAGTTAGGAAAAACAACATATAGGTCATGAAAATAGATAAAACATCTAATGACAAACTTTGTCTAACAACATTAGATGATAGCTCAACTCTTTGGCGTAGACGCTTAGGTCACGCTAATATGAGACTTATACAAAACCTATCTTCAAAAGAGCTAGTTAGGAATTTACCAAAACTTAAGTATGACCAACAGTTTTGCGATGCTTGCAAAATTGGTAAACATACCCATAGTAGTCATAAGGCTAAAAACATGGTGTCCACATCTAAGTGTCTAGAACTTTTAAATATGGACTTGTTTAGTCCATCCGCTATAAGAAGCTATGTTGGCAACTTTTACACTTTGGTCATAGTAGATGATTACTCAAGGTTTACTTGGACGTTGTTTTTGAAAACCAAAAATGAAGCTTTTGATAAATATGAAATTCTTAGCAAGAAAATTCAAAATCAACTAGGTGTTAACATTGTGTCGATCCGAACGGATCATGGTCGTGAATTTGACAATGAAACACAATTTGGAAACTTTTGTGATGCAAATGGTATAACACACAACTCTCCTCGAACACCTCATTCTAATGGAGTTGTAGAACGTAAAAATAGAACCATTCAAGAAATGAGTAGAACAATGCTTAATGGACAAAATATTCCTCAAAAGTTTTGGTGTAATGCTGTTGACAGTTCTACATATATTTTAAATAGACTCTTAATACGTCCTTTCTTAAACAAAACACCATATGAGCTATATAAAGGTAAAAATCCAACTTTAGGATATTTTAGAGTATTTGGATGTAAATGTTTCATTCTTAATACTAAAGATTATCTCACCAAGTTTGACCCAAAGTCTTATGAAGGTGTATTTCTTGGTTACTCACAAACTAGTAAAGCTTTCATCGGCTTAAACAAAGAAACAATGAGAGTCGAGGAATAGTTGAACATAACATTTGACGAAAGTCCACCTCCCTCTAAGACATTACCTTTGGTAGATGATGACTTGGTTGAAAGTCAACTTGTAGAAAGTCAAGAAATAATTGAAAATGACAAGGAAGATGAACCATTAAATAATGAAATTATAAACATCAAAGAATCCAAAAGTCATCCTTTAGAAAAGGTCATAGGACAACTTAATCAAAGAACCTTAAGATCACAAGCCCAAAATCAAAGTAATCATTTTTGTTTTGTATCTACCATTGAACCGAAAAACATAAATGAAGCAATAAAAGATGAATCTTGGGTAATTACAATGCAAGAAGAGTTAAACCAATTCATTAGAAATGATGTTTGGAAGTTAGTTCCAAAACCTAAAGATCAAACTATAATTGGAACAAAATGGGTTTTTCTAAATAAAATGGATGAAAATGGTGTAGTGTCTAGAAACAAAGCTAGGCTTGTCGCACAAGGTTATAATCAACAAGAGGGGATTGATTATGATGAAACTTATGCACCGGTAGCTAGGCTCGAGTCTATTAGAATCTTACTTGCATTTGCATGTGCTTATGACTTTAAATTACTTCAAATGGATGTTAAGAGTGCATTTCTTAATGGGTTTATTAATGAAGAAGTATATGTTGCTCAACCTCCTGGTTTTACCGACTTTGAGAAACCACATCATGTCTTCAAACTCAAGAAATCATAATACGGTCTTAAGCAAGCACCAAAAGCTTGGTACGATAGACTTAAGACTTTTCTTGTTGAAAACTGTGACAATTCGAATTTTCAGGTCATATTTCAAAACATTACTCATGCTTCATCATTTATCATTTATCGTAAGCTAGGTTTACGAGCATCAAATTCACGTAACCGTAATGGTTTAGCTGTGAATTCATGAATAATCATCAAGGACATTTCATATGGACTAAGTTTAGTCTACATATCATTATCATCATTATCATCATATTAGTTCATTCATGGTTTTGCATTTTACATTAACCGTATAATTTCATATTAAATAAACGTTATCGCGTAATTAATTATTTTAAACAATTGATCCATTACTTTCAAAAATTATCCCAATATATTTTTATACTCATATTAAGTTTATAAAAATATTATTATTAGTTTACCCAGTGTTTTAAATTTATTTTGTAACTAAATTGTTATGTTTATATAATTACGACGTTTTTCTTAAATACTATACGATAATTATTATTTCACTCAAATTTTGCAAGAAATATATTTTTATAATTTTTATGACCTTAAAATATTTTATCTTGACCCGTTAAAAGTTATTTTTATCTAACGCTACCCTAAATACTCAAATGTGTATTTAATTTACCACATATCCTCAAATTACTTACCCTAAACTACTCTTGTACATAATTAAAAAAAAAACATAACAAAGGATGACTAGCACCCCTTGTCGACACAAGGGGTGAGTCACTTAGTGATTTGCAAAATATCTCTTCTAATAATGTATTATACAATTTAAACAAACACATACTCAAGATAATATCAAAAAGTGAAAACTATTTTGCTCCTCTCTTCCTCTTCCAAAACCGGCAACCACATAGACTAAGGAGGATTTCATCCAAATTTTCAAGACAAGGTTTTTTTACACTCTAGTATCACTTGTTGTTAAGGTTTTGCAATAAAAACCTAAGGTGATTAGGAAAAACCCATTGTACTTAAACCTCATCAAGTTACTAGTAAGCATCCATATTCATGTGTTTATTTCATATTCATTGTTATGGTCATTTCATTTTATTTGAGTAAACATGCAAGTCTAATGAGGTTTATACCACTTTTTCTTTGATTTTAAGAGTTATATATATATTTGACATCCTATAATTACTCCTTGTTATAAATCACTCTTGGTGATGTCTAGGAACCCATGACACCCTAAGAAGGTGTATGGTAGGATTAGAATAGCTTCGGAGTTGTTTTGGATGGGTTAGAATAGGTTTGGCGCGAGAAAAACTCATTTCGACAAGCTTGCAAAAGGGTCTGTCCTTATTTTCGAAATCTGGAAAATTCGACAGTGGATAAAAAATTTTGGCCTAGATAATTAGAAAATACACTTTAAAACGAAAACGTGGCCGCTTGAACGGATTAAAACGGAGCTATAACGAAGAAGTTATGAATTTTTCAAGTTGGCGACGAAAACTATAATTTTCTGGAAATTTCAGCATGCTATATTTATTTTGTACGAGTCAAAAATGAAACTTAGGCGTTATAAATTATGTCGACTTATCAAAAATATATTAGTATACTTTGATACAAAGCTAAGGACATATAAAACGTAGAAAACGGATTTGTAACGATTAAATTATACACGTTTACAAAAAGTTGTCGTAACTTTATTATATAAGGAAAACTATTAAATTTCTAATAGGCAAGTATTACGGCAACAAGTTGGAGAGCGTTTTTAACATTGAAGTAGAACTTTTTATAAAGTAATGTCTTCTCGTAAAATTGAGTTTACCAAGTATATTTTCCAAAATGTCCGACCGTTTGACTAGCGGAGTTGTAATGAATTAAATATGGTAACTCAAACATTTGCCGAAAACCATCCTTAAACTATATTTTGGGACACAAGTACCATACTTAACCTTTATTTTTCTTTATGTTCGAGACCTCTAGGATGGAAACTCATGTACTAAAACATTAAGATAATGATACAAACTTACCAAAACCATTGAGTACGTTTCCTAATACTCGATGTACACCATTTTACGACTAGTTTTTAGAGGCCGTTTTGTCACTTTCATGAATATTTCAACAACATTATTTTACGACGAAAAGTTATAATTTCATAATAAATCACTAAATGATTATCGTCGGATATCATTTCAACGTAATTACAAGTGGAGTAATTTAAAAATGGTCAAGACGTTAAAAGATTATATTTTTGACGAAAAGTATTATTTTCAAAAATTCATAAGTGGTATAGATATCATCCGAATTGCATGCATAACATTACATCATAACTTATTACGTATCATATTATTCATAATAGGTCGAGTTTTGAGATTAACGCTACATTTCGGTGTACACACTTTTGTCATCGCATCAATTCATCAAGTGAGTTTTCATAGCCCCGTTGTATACGTTTATACTTATTTTCAAACCTACGGGAGAGAATACATTGCACATCATTTTTATTACGATACCAAGTATATCAAATTCATTACATTGCTTAAGTTACCTCATGCCAATTGAATGTCCCCATTATATAACATGAACCGTTAATTTCATAGAAGCGAGGGTGAGTGGATAGATCTATCGAGGGTGACTCCTCCATCCGGGTTGGTGGATTCTAACTGGTTAAACGGATGCATTTCATTTAATATCATTATTTGAGTTGTTTGGCAAACACTCTGTTGGGGCGAACATCATAATCAGTCTAGTTTCGGTGTCATGGACTTATAGCAATTGTAACATTTTTATGTGGCATGTTTGTCATATATGGTCTATACTTGTGTGGTCGTATAAATTATTTTTCATAAACCTATGATTTCTCACCAACCTTTGTGTTGACCGTTTTAGCAATGTATTTTCAGGTAACTAGACATTCGCATCATGGCACGAATAAGGAACCCTCATAGTGTCGCGGCGTCGACACATATCATTGTATATTATGGTTTTCTTTTCAAAACATCGTTTGGACTTGTAATAAACTTATATTTCCGCAAACTTTATCAACTTTTGGGACCTATCTTGTAACTCTGTATGTTTTATATTAATATCAAACGATGTGTTTCTAAAACGACAGTTTAGGTCGTTCAATATAACTGTGATTGTGATGCTATGACAGTCAATCCCCTGAATTCCATTCCGCTGCAAAACAGGTAATTTGGGGTGTGACAGATTGGCATCAGAGCTTCAGTTATAGAGAACTAGGTTGCATCATTGACCCTAGACTATAACTACATCATCATAGCATCTCATCATTTCATCATAAGTGCATGTTCACTTTACATGCGGATTCTTATACATTTTATTCGAGTTATTTACTTTTATTTTACATCGGTTGTCACAGATGTCTCTCGATTCCGACCCTATCCCTATATCATCTGACACGAACATGGAGGATGTCTCATTCGACACCAACATGAATGATGCCTTATCACACACCGTAGTTTTATCTTCTATTGGCTCTACTTCAGACTTACCACTTATAGTGACTGACACTGAGACCGAACCCTTTGAGGAGGGCGAAGTTGCACCTACACCACCTGTTAGCCCTACACATGGCCCGATTCACCCACCATCACCACTGTTATCATCATCATCATCTTCATCATACTATCTTAGGGAGCCTTGATTCCTCCCGAACTACCTTCTTTTATTTCTCCGTCACACTTATCAACCGCTTGTGAACGGTCAACCGTAACAGATGATAAAAGGGCGACAGCCCGGAGAGAATGCAAGTTTACCAAGGATTAAAATATCCTTGGATCGTTTATGTCCCCGTGAGGCGGATATTCGTATAGTGACTTGTGAATTGTTGAAAATAATATTAGTATAGGAAAACAGAATCATTGACACTAACACTGAATGGCCTGAATAGTAATAGCTCATCACGCCTACGTCAATAAAACGCATAAATCGAAACCTAAAACGTGAAAGATATACAAACGTATGTTTAACTAAAACGTAAACGTATAAAATCAAATCGATTATAACTACAGTAGGGATTTGCATGTCTTAGCGACTTAAATGCAAATTAAGAAAATTAAAAAGTTAAAATCTATTAAATAAACGCTATCACTATTTTTACAATCGATGAACGTTTATAACCTAAAACTTAAAACTACGTTTAAAATAAAATTACGTAAACGTACAAAATAAAACGTGAGTTTTAAAGAAATAAAAGGCCTACAAATATAAAATGACATTTTTACAATCCTAATAATAAAAGAAAATTATTAGAAAAAGAAAATTATTTTTACAACTATTTAATTAATTATTATTAATTAAAAACTATTTCTAACTATTTATTAATAACCTAAAATAGAAGAAAATATGAAATAAGGCTAGGAAAATAAAATTATGATTGAGAAAAATCTAAAATATTATAAAACTTATTTTAAAACTGAAAATTTATTTTTTACACAATTATTCTATTTATTATTAATTATTTACTTTTGTTAATCACTAAAAACTATTATAGATAAATGAATAAATAAAAATCTGAAACTAAAAAAATGTTACTATTATAAAAACTAAAATGTGCAGAGGAAAACTGAGAAGTGAGCTAGCCTAGGTGGATTATGCAATGAACTTGTCACCAAGGGAACCTCGGTTCGAATCCAACACACAACCTTTTTGCACTTTATTTTATTTTTGGATTTTTCTTTTTGCAAAACTACTTATAAGCTATAATATAGAACTTTATCAAAAACAACTTTTTCAAAACTTGGAAATAAGCTCATGGGAGCTTATTTCCATAACAGTTGGCTTTTAAGCCTAAAGCTTCTAAATATAAGTCAGTCACTAGGTTAAAGCTTGGACTTTGAGCTTTTCTGTTTTAAGGACTAGTATATATACAGATATTATACAAGTTAGAAGAAAATGAACTTATAAAACCTATAAATAAGCTATACATGAGCTTATGAGTCATTCAGTTTAGCTTAATGGTTCATAGTGGACTCATAAGCTCACAATAAGCTTGAAAAAGCTATAAAGGGGAAATAAAAGGCAAAAGTATAAATGTACAGGTATAATAGGCTAGAATATACAAGCCTGTGCACTGGAATACACCTATAAGCTTGAAATAAGCAAATAAGCACTTCCAGGCAAGTCTTAGATCCAAACAATCCAAACCAAGGCCTGCAACTTTTTTTGAATGACCATTTAAGCTGACGAGTTAAGCTCAAAATGGCAAAATGAAAGTTGGAGTTGCAAGATGGCTTGGTAAGCTTTCCAAAAACCCAAGTTCACTCTGTGAGGTTCACAGATGAGCTTGTGAGAAGCTTATGAAAATGGCATCATTTCACTGAAGTAAGGCTACCCAGGACACTTAGAAAAATGGGACAAACAAAAAGCATGTTGCAGCCCTAGTAAATGAGCTACAAACTAGAAATTAAGCACTGGACTTTGTTTACTGGTGGATAAGCTCCAAAAGGAACCAATTCACACAAGCTAAGTCCAACTGATAAGCTTTTTGTGAGCTTATGAAGTTTGGTGATTATGGGTTAAGCATACTGAGAACTCAGAATGCTTTTCATGGTGGTGATAAGTTAAAGCTACTTGCAACCTGTGTAAATAAGCTACAAGGTGAGATTAAAGTGCAAAACCATAAAGTTGGGTTGCTAAGCTTCCTAAAAAGCCAAGCCACACAGGCTTGTGATCACTAATGAGCTAGGTGTGAGCTTGTGGAAATGGTGTAATATCCTGATTGCTCAGGGTATGTTGTGAGTGGGCAAACTCAAGTTCACACAACTTATCTAATAAGCTCATAAGAGCTCAACCAACACTGAGACATTGAGTATGAATAGATAGCCTAACAAGAAGCTAAAATTCACAAGCTCAAGCTTGATGGGGAACTTTTCATGAGCTATGGAAACCAACTCCACTTCCACTGTTTGCTTCAGTGGAAGGAGTTAAATGGAACAAAATAAGGAGTTCAATTAAGCTATCTAAATAAACTAAAAACTGAAAAATAAGCAGACACATAAAGACTAGACCACAAGGGCTACATAAAGAAGCCAAATGCACAAGCTAGGGTCAAGTCATGAAGCTTATGCAAGCTCATGAACTTGACACCTAAACTGTGGTGCAGGGCATATTTAACAGACAAAGACTGAAAATAAGCTAGAAATTAAGTACTTAAAAAGCTGAGAAATGACAAACTAGTATTTTTATATTTTAATTAGCAAGCTATATTTTGAAATCCCAAAAGGATTAAGACTAAAACTTAACACTGAATCCTACACAAAATTATATATTTTATTCAAAAACGACTATATGAAAATTTTGACTTTTTAAGTTTATGATCAAGGTTGACTTTGATCAACTTTGATCTGAATTTAATGACTGAATAAGCTATATTATGATACAAGAACATGAAATAAACAAGTATGAACAATATTTGAATACATATGCAAGGTTTTAGGTCATGACAACCTCAGAATGCTCATAATGAGACAGTCAAGTGTCAAGTTGACTTTTTATCATGCTACACCCTTTGGTTAATGTTTCACTGAGTCAATTTAGTCATATATAGCATATATCTAACAATAACAACACAATACATGATCATTAACTCAGTTCATCTATCAAATCCAAACAAACCTCTAATGGACTGTTATGAAGTTTTTTCAAAGCAAATGATTGTGTAAACCAATTTCATCAATCCCAGGGGTACCAAAGTGTCAAAATGGATCCTTTTTAGCTTGAACAAGTAGTCACAAAAGTCTAAGCCTAGGTTTCTCAAAAATTAGTTTATGGACAGTCAAAAAGCAAAATCAAACCACAAAGCAATCCAAAACATACTAACCTATTATTAAGCTATAATAACATTAACTAATAACATATAAACACAGATATATGAGAATTAAAACAGATAGATAACTTAAGCATAAAAAGCAAAAATTGTAAAAAGTGGACTTACAAGGTGAATCAACTGAGACTTTGGAAACCAAGGACCAAACCATAACCTATAACCTCCCATGAGGCACTATTACCATGGTCATCCATAATTTGCCATGCTCCAAGCAGAATCACCCAAGAACTCATGATTTTTTGATTTTCCATTGTATTTTCTCTATTTTTAGTGATTTTTGGTTTTAAAGACTATGACTGATTTAATGTATCTAAAAGCTTAAACAAGCTTTGTCAGGAGCTTATGTGACCTAAAGAGTCCATTAAACAACAATAATCAACATGAAAGTAAATGACATGAAATTTAAAGGAATTTATGAAAGACATGAAATTTAAAAGAGACTTGTATTAAACTGAAAACAGAGTTCCATTACACTAATTTGAGATTCATTACACTATTAAAGCTTGTAAATGACATGATAAATAAATTAAACAGTAAAGACTATGGCTATTCCATAGTGTGACAATGGCTTAAGGCCAAGGTATTTGTTCCTCTGCTCCCTTGCTTCTTTTTATACTCTTTGAATTCTCCCCACTTTCCTGATCATTTCCCACCTCTAATCTCAACCATTGATACAGTCAATTTGATCCTAGCCATCAAATTGGATTTGGCACCAAAAGTGAATAAGGTTGCTTGAGGCAATTTTAGTTCAATTAAAGAACTTTGGAGTATTGTAGAGGTGGAGGGGACAATATGTGAAGTAGGTATGGGTTTAGGATGACTTGAAAAGAAAAAACAGGTTTATGTGAGTGCTACAGTAAAGGTTCATGGTGGGGAAGCATTAACTGCTTGTGGGCTAAGATGTGAGGAGGGGGAATGAGCTGGAAAGGTGGGTAGTGAGGTGAGGTGGAAAGGAGGTGGTGAGAAAACCACCTCTGGTTTTGGGTTTACAGGCGAGGTGAGGGAGGCAAACAGTGAGCGCGGTTTTTCTTTTATTTAAACACTGGACCGGGTTGTGTTTTGGGCCGGGTAATGGTTTTGGATTATAAGGATTTGGATTTTGGGTATTAAGTGGATCCGTTTGGTTTGTAATATTAATAAGCCCAAGGACCAATCTTGTAACTTCTGAATTTTTGAGGGACTGAACCTGCAATATTTCCAAAGTATTCACAAGGACTAAAATTGTTAAGTTAGATAAACCAAAGGACTTATTTTGCATTTTATTACAATTTAAAATATCCCGAGGACCATTTATGTAATTTTCCAAAGTTTAGGGGGTTAAATTGTAATTTCCTCAAAGTTATCAAAATAGTTCCAAATTGTAAATTCATGAATAGTACAAGGGTATATTTTGTAAAATTTCCATTTTTGAATACCCAGGGACCATTTTTGCCAATTTTGTAACTTGAAGGGTAAAAGTTGCCATTTTGTGTAAACTTTCATCCAGGGATCATTTTTGAATATTTTTGGTTTCCCAAGGACTTAAGTTGACTTTTCATTCATTTAAAACATTTAGGGACTAGTTTTGCCAATTTGTGTAACTCCAGGGACTGAAAACGACATTTGTTGTGAAATTGATCATTTTTCACTTGTTTTTCAATCTTTTGTACCTGAATCACATAAAAACACATTTAAATGATATTTATAACATTTTGTGAGTCATTTGTGTGTTTTTGGTTGTTTTGTGGGTTTAAATAGTATAAAATATATGTGTAATTAGACACATATCAAATCCCCCACACTAAACTATTGCTAGTCCCTAGCAATCTTTTATTTAAAACTTAATGGATTTGAAAAACTCTTTACCAAAAGCCATCACTTCTGGAGTAGCCAATTGTTTTGATTCAAGTAAGAATCTTGGTACAATGATAACCAAATGATTTTGAGCAAATCATAAGCTGTAAACGGATTTGGTTTGTCTTTACCAGAAGCCGTTTGCTCTGGACTAGCCAACTCTTAGATAAATTATCAATATTATCTTTGGTGAGTCGATTACCAATTATGGATTTTCCACTGCCTTTACCACAAGCCATAAACTTGCGGGCTAGCCAACTCTTCACTAGTTTAAAGATATGGTGAGCTGAACACCATACAATTTTGGGCAAATTGCAAGCCATAAACGGATTTGAGATATCTTTACCAAGAGCCGTTTGCTCCTGGATTAGCCAATCCTTATGTGGGTTAGACATGGTGGACTGATTACCATTTGTTGTGTTTAGTACATAGTACTTCCACTAAATAAAAAAATTTAAAATTTGGCCATTTTGGGGGAAAAAGGGACTAAAAGGGTACATTTACGATCAAAATTCGCCAGAATTTCCCCCCCACACTTAGAAATGAATATTGTCCTCAATATTCAAAGTACCGGCTGTAATGCCGAAACTTAGAACGTAAAAAGATAACATTACTAGCTAAGTGTAGAAACACAACAATTATTCTCTTTTTTAATATATACAATTTTCTCAACGTTTTATAAATCTATGTACGAAATGTGGGGCACACCCCCACACTTAGGTGGTAGAAATGGGTAAGAAAAGTGAAAATGATTTGACGAGAAATTGGAGTGGGGTTCACTCACAGAATTATGAAGATAAAGGTAGGGAGAATCTTTTTGGGTTTTTGAATATAATATAAACAGAAGCGAAAAATGTTTTTGTATTTTTTTAACTTTTATATATATACAAAGAAATGGCTAAAAAGGAAACCTAAATGAGATTTTTAATACATGATACTGATTTAAACCTAATCTATCACATTCCAGAATTATACTAAGCACAGTAAATCCTTTTTAGTGTAAACATGGTGTTTAGCCAAAATTTAGACCTAGGAATATCAAGATTAGGAAAATTGACAGTTAAATGCAAATCAAAGCACAGATAGATTTCAACCATAAAATCTTTTTGTATTTTATATTGTTTATATGAAATGAAGTATATGTAATTTACATACAAGGATAGGTATTTCAACAAAATACAAAATACAAGTCATAATACGTAGCACAGCCTCCCAGCAATGCGGCAAAATTTGATTCCTCCCGAACTACCTTCTTTTATTTCTCCGTCACACTTATCAACCGCTTGTGAACGGTCAACCGTAACAGATGATAAAAGGGCGACAGCCCGGGAGAGAATGCAAGTTTACCAAGGATTAAAATATCCTTGGATCGTTTATGTCCTGGTGAGGCGTGATATTCTGGTATAGTGACTTGCGAATTGTTGAAAATAATATTAGTATAGGAAAACAGGAATCTGATTGACTAACACTGAATGTGAATAGTAATAGCTCTGTCACAGCTACGTCAATAAAAACGTACAATCAGAAACCTAAAAACGTGAAAGATATACAAACGTACGTTTAACTAAAACGTAAACGTATAAAATCAAATCGATTATAACTACAGTAGGGATTTGCATGTCTTAGCGACTTAAATGCAAATTAAGAAAATTAAAAAGTTAAAATCTATTAAATAAACGCTATCACTATTTTTACAATCGATGAACGTTTATAACCTAAAACTTAAAACTACGTTTAAAATAAAATTACGTAAACGTACAAAATAAAACGTGAGTTTTAAAGAAATAAAAGGCCTACAAATATAAAAATGACATTTTTACAATCCTAATAATAAAAGAAAATTATTAGAAAAAGAAAATTATTTTTACAACTATTTAATTAATTATTATTAATTAAAAACTATTTCTAACTATTTATTAATAACCTAAAATAGAAGAAAATATGAAATAAGGCTAGGAAAATAAAATTATGATTGAGAAAAATCTAAAATATTATAAAACTTATTTTAAAACTGAAAATTTATTTTTTACACAATTATTCTATTTATTATTAATTATTTACTTTTGTTAATCACTAAAAACTATTATAGATAAATGAATAAATAAAAATCAAAACTAAAAAAATGTTACTATTATAAAAACTAAAATGTGCAGAGGAAAACTGAGAAGTGAGCTAGCCTAGGTGGATTATGCAATGAACTTGTCACCAAGGGAACCTCGGTTCGAATCCAACACACAACCTTTTTGCACTTTATTTTATTTTTGGATTTTTCTTTTTGCAAAACTACTTATAAGCTATAATATAGAACTTTATCAAAAACAACTTTTTTCAAAACTTGGAAATAAGCTCTGTGGGAGCTTATTTCCATAACAGTTGGCTTTTTAAGCCTAAAGCTTCTAAATATAAGCTGTCACTAGGTTAAAGCTTGGACTTTGAGCTTTTCTGTTTTAAGGACTAGTATATATACAGATATTATACAAGTTAGAAGAAAATGAACTTATAAAACCTATAAATAAGCTATACATGAGCTTATGAGTCATTCAGCTTTAGCTTAATGGTTCATAGTGGACTCATAAGCTCACAATAAGCTTGAAAAAGCTATAAAGGGGAAATAAAAGGCAAAAGTATAAATGTACAGGTATAATAGGCTAGAATATACAAGCCTGTGCACTGGAATACACCTATAAGCTTGAAATAAGCAAATAAGCACTTCCAGTGCACTGTAGATCCAAATAGTCCAAACCAAGGCCTGCAACTTTTTTGAATGACCATTTAAGCTGACGGGTTAAGCTCAAAATGGCAAAATGAAAGTTGGAGTTGCAAGATGGCTTGGTAAGCTTTCCAAAAAGCCCAAGTTCACTCTGTGAGGTTCACAGATGAGCTTGTGAGAAGCTTATGAAAATGGCACCATTTCACTGAGTAAGATGGCTACCCAGGACACTTAGAAAAATGGGACAAACAAAAAAGCATGTTGCAGCCCTAGTAAATGAGCTACAAGCTAGAAATTAAGCACTGGACTTTGTTTACTGGTGGATAAGCTCCAAAAGGAACCAATTCACACAAGCTAAGTCCAACTGATAAGCTTTTTGTGAGCTTATGAAGTTTGGTGATTATGGGTTAAGCATACTGAGAACTCAGAATGCTTTTCATGGTGGTGATAAGTTAAAGCTACTTGCAACCTGTGTAAATAAGCTACAAGGTGAGATTAAAGTGCAAAACCATAAAGTTGGGTTGCTAAGCTTCCTAAAAAGCCAAGCCACACAGGCTTGTGATCACTAATGAGCTAGGTGTGAGCTTGTGGAAATGGTGTAATATCCTGATTGCTCAGGGTATGTTGTGAGTGGGCAAACTCAAGTTCACACAACTTATCTAATAAGCTCATAAGAGCTCAACCAACACTGAGACATTGAGTATGAATAGATAGCCTAACAAGAAGCTAAAATTCACAAGCTCAAGCTTGATGGGGAACTTTTCATGAGCTATGGAAACCAACTCCACTTCCACTGTTTGCTTCAGTCGAAGGAGTTAAATGGAACAAAATAAGGAGTTCAATTAAGCTATCTAAATAAACTAAAAACTGAAAAATAAGCAGACACATAAAGACTAGACCACAAGGGCTACATAAAGAAGCCAAATGCACAAGCTAGGGTCAAGTCATGAAGCTTATGCAAGCTCATGAACTTGACACCTAAACTGTGGTGCAGGGCATATTTAACAGACAAAGACTGAAAATAAGCTAGAAATTAAGTACTTAAAAAGCTGAGAAATGACAAACTAGTATTTTTATATTTTAATTAAGCAGCTATATTTTGAAATCCCAAAAGGATTAAGACTAAAACTTAACACTGAATCCTACACAAAATTATATATTTTATTCAAAAACGACTATATGAAAATTTTGACTTTTTAAGTTTATGATCAAGGTTGACTTTGATCAACTTTGATCTGAATTTAATGACTGAATAAGCTATATTATGATACAAGAACATGAAATAAACAAGTATGAACAATATTTGAATACATATGCAAGGTTTTAGGTCATGACAACCTCAGAATGCTCATAATGAGACAGTCAAGTGTCAAGTTGACTTTTTATCATGCTACACCCTTTGGTTAATGTTTCACTGAGTCAATTTAGTCATATATAGCATATATCTAACAATAACAACACAATACATGATCATTAACTCAGTTCATCTATCAAATCCAAACAAACCTCTAATGGACTGTTATGAAGTTTTTTCAAAGCAAATGATTGTGTAAACCAATTTCATCAATCCCAGGGGTACCAAAGTGTCAAAATGGATCCTTTTTAGCTTGAACAAGTAGTCACAAAAGTCTAAGCCTAGGTTTCTCAAAAATTAGTTTATGGACAAGTAAAAAGCAAAATCAAACCACAAAGCAATCCAAAACATACTAACCTATTATTAAGCTATAATAACATTAACTAATAACATATAAACACAGATATATGAGAATTAAAACAGATAGATAACTTAAGCATAAAAAGCAAAAATTGTAAAAAGTGGACTTACAAGGTGAATCAACTGAGACTTTGGAAACCAAGGACCAAACCATAACCTATAACCTCCCATGAGGCACTATTACCATGGTCATCCATAATTTGCCATGCTCCAAGCAGAATCACCCAAGAACTCATGATTTTTGATTTTCCATTGTATTTTCTCTATTTTTAGTGATTTTTGGTTTTAAAGACTATGACTGATTTAATGTATCTAAAAGCTTAAACAAGCTTTGTCAGGAGCTTATGTGACCTAAAGAGTCCATTAAACAACAATAATCAACATGAAAGTAAATGACATGAAATTTAAAGGAATTTATGAAAGACATGAAATTTAAAAGAGACTTGTATTAAACTGAAAACAGAGTTCCATTACACTAATTTGAGATTCATTACACTATTAAAGCTTGTAAATGACATGATAAATAAATTAAACAGTAAAGACTATGGCTATTCCATAGTGTGACAATGGCTTAAGGCCAAAGTAGTTTTTCCTCTGTCTTTCTTCTTCTTTTTATACTCTTTGAATTCTCTCCACTTTCCTGATCATTTCCCACCTCTAATCTCAACCATTGATACAGTCAATTTGATCCTAGCCATCAAATTGGATTTGGCGCCAAAAGTGAATAAGGTTGCTTGAGGCAATTTTAGTTCAATTAAAGAACTTTGGAGTATTGTAGAGGTGGAGGGGACAATATGTGAAGTAGGTATGGGTTTAGGATGACTTGAAAAGAAAAAACAGGTTTATGTGAGTGCTACAGTAAAGGTTCATGGTGGGGAAGCATTAACTGCTTGTGGGCTAAGATGTGAGGAGGGGGAATGAGCTGGAAAGGTGGGTAGTGAGGTGAGGTGGAAAGGAGGTGGTGAGAAAACCACCTCTGGTTTTGGGTTTACAGGCGAGGTGAGGGAGGCAAACAGTGAGCGCGGTTTTTCTTTTATTTAAACACTGGACCGGGTTGTGTTTTGGGCCGGGTAATGGTTTTGGATTATAAGGATTTGGATTTTGGGTATTAAGTGGATCCGTTTGGTTTGTAATATTAATAAGCCCAAGGACCAATCTTGTAACTTCTGAATTTTTGAGGGACTGAACCTGCAATATTTCCAAAGTATTCACAAGGACTAAAATTGTTAAGTTAGATAAACCAAAGGACTTATTTTGCATTTTATTACAATTTAAAATACCCCGAGGACCATTTATGTAATTTTCCAAAGTTTAGGGGGTTAAATTGTAATTTCCTCAAAGTTATCAAAATAGTTCCAAATTGTAAATTCATGAATAGTACAAGGGTATATTTTGTAAAATTTCCATTTTTGAATACCCAGGGACCATTTTTGCCAATTTTGTAACTTGAAGGGTAAAAGTTGCCATTTTGTGTAAACTTTCATCCAGGGATCATTTTTGAATATTTTTGGTTTCCCAAGGACTTAAGTTGACTTTTCATTCATTTAAAACATTTAGGGACTAGTTTTGCCAATTTGTGTAACTCCAGGGACTGAAAACGACATTTGTTGTGAAATTGATCATTTTTCACTTGTTTTTCAATCTTTTGTACCTGAATCACATAAAAACACATTTAAATGATATTTATAACATTTTGTGAGTCATTTGTGTGTTTTTGGTTGTTTTGTGGGTTTAAATAGTATAAAATATATGTGTAATTAGACACATATCAAGCTTATACCTACGTTGGACTTGCCACTCAAAAAGCGTGCACGTTTTGACATCCCTGCATCACCCTCTACAGAGCCCGAACCACCAGCTAGGTTCGAGATAGGTGAGAGCTCAAAGGCTGCTGCTGCTAGACAGCCTTCCACTGAGACACTAGGGGCACGTATTGATAGCCAACAGGTTCAGATTAATAGGATGTTAGGACAGTTGGAGGAATTGTCGTTGGATCGAGTGGAGACCATTGAGGAGGAGGTTGAAGGCCTCGTGATAGGTAGAGTTTCGATTGATTTGGCACACCAGGGTTTAGAGTCTAGACAGTTAGAGAACCGGGGGCATATTGTTGAGTTGAGGCATGAGATGCCTGAGTTATATGGAGACCGAAATGGCACAGGACGAACTTCACGCCGCTCGGAGTTGGCATTAGCTCGTGATAGCATGGTTATCGCACAGGGTCAGATTAGCGAGTTGAGGGGTTTGATTGCTAGTTTGGTTGCACAGGTTCGAGATCTACAGGATCGAGCTGGCGGAGCACCAGGAGGTGCCTAGTGTATACTTTTATCATGTATAGTTTTTATTTACTATTATCCTAGTCACAAGGTGTGTGACATAGTTTAAAGAACTTGTTGTCTTTTGGTTGTTGTACAAACAAAATATCAAGTGTTGACTCAACTATGTAGGAATGGTTTTATTATCTATGATATCGGTCCATGAAGGCCGAAATTTTCATGTATATTATCCACGTGTGTTGTGATTATATTCGTGATATTTCGTGGTTGTTCCGTTGTGATTTCATTTATATTATGCATGTTGTGGTTGTGGATATATATGTGTAATGTTTGTTTCTACTTACGAGTTCTCATAATTGTTTCATCTTATGGTTTTGAAGAGCAATGGCACCAAAGAAAGCCACACCTGAATTGACACAAGCTGCTATGCAGAAGTATGTGAATGATAGCATAGCCGAGGCATTAAGGACCTGAGAGAGCATCAGCATGGCGCTGCCACAGGTCGCGGCAATCGCCGAGGTCGCTAGACATGCCGCTGCAGACATTGCAGGAGGGTCCGGGGTTAGAAGTTGTACGTATAAGGATTTCAAAAGTGGAGATCCCACTAAGTTCAAGGGTACTGAAGGGGCAACTGCCATGGTTAGATGGTTCGAGAAAATGGAATCCGTGTTTTTGCTATGTAATTGCCCGGAGGATAGCAAGGTTAAGTTTGCTACAAGTACAGTACTTGATGGGGCAATGTCGTGGTGGAATTCGTATGCTCAGCCAATGGGAATGGAAAATGCGTACAAGCTCACCTGGGAGCAATTCAAAAGGTTGATAACGAGGAAGTATTGTCCGCGTACGGAGGTGAAGAAGTTGGAGACCAAATTTTATGAACTGGTAGGTATTGGGTACGATATTGATACTTATATTCGAAGGTTCCAAGAATTGGCCGCGTTATGCCCATCTATGGTTTCGGATAATGAGAAGCTACTGGAGGCTTTTATTGGGGGACTTCCCCAGGTTGCTCAAGGAGACGTGATTTCTTTTGATCCGCAAACGATTGAGGAATCCATTCGAGTGACTCAAAAGCTCATGGCACAGGTAGTGAAGAGAAGCAACATCGCCAACACCAACCGAAACAACAATACCAACAACCGCTCCAATTTCAACAATAACCGAAACAATTACACCAACTATAACAACAATAACAACAACAAACGGAAGTGGGACAACAACAGAGGTGGAAATGTTACTCAACAACCACCTAAGAGACAAGAGGTGGCAAAGGCCTATGTTGCAGGTCCAAAGGAGAAAAAGGGGTACACGGGGATTTTTCCTAAGTGTGAAATGTGTTCTAGTCATCACAAGCTGGGACGTTGTCCTGAACCATGCGGGAATTGTAAGAAAGTGGGACATCAAACTAGGGAATGCAAGATGCTAGCTACGGGGGAAAATCAGAAACCACCAGTGACATGTTTTGGTTGCGGAGAAAGGGGACACTACAAGAGTGAGTGTCCAAAGGGAAGGAACCAAGGAAACAAGAATCAAGGAGGAATGGCACAAGGAAGAGCCTATGTCATGGGAGGTGGAGAAGCTAGGGAGGACCCGAATGTCGTTACGGGTATGTTCCTTATCAATAATCGCTATGCATCAGTTTTATTTGATTCGGGAGCCGATAACAGTTTTGTGTCCACTATATTTGCACCTTCACTCAATATCAAACCAACCACATTAGACACATCATACAACATTGAATTAGCTAATGGTAACTTAATTAGCACCGACACCATTGTCCGTGGTTGTACACTCAAGTTTCTACATCATCCCTTCAATATAGACCTTATGCCCGTAGAACTAGGTAGTTTCGACGTCATCATTGGTATGGATTGGTTATCCAAACATCGTGCAAGAATCATTTGTGATGAAAAAGTTGTTCATCTTCCTTACAACGGCGAAACTTTGATCATTCGTGGGAACGGTGGAACTAGACTCAGATATATATCATGCATCAAAACGGAGAAGTACATAAAGAAAGGTTGTTTTGCTTTCCTAGCACATATAACCGAGAAGAAGTCGGAGGAGAAGCGACTTGAGGATGTACCGATTGCTCGAGATTTTCCTGAAGTCTTTCCCGAAGACTTGCGGACTCCCACCGCACGTCAAGTAGAATTTCATATTGACTTAGTGCCCGGAGTCGCACCAATTGTGCAGCACCTTACCGTTTAGCACCATCGGATATGCAAGAGTTGTCTAATCAGTTGCAAGAACTTTTAGACAAAGGATTCATTAGGCCGAGTTCCTCGCTTGGGGAGCACCCGGTCTTGTTTGTGAAGAAGAAAGATGGATCTTCGAATGTGTATAGATTATAGAGAGTGAACAAGTTAACGGTGAAGAATCGTTACCACTCCCCGAATAGGCGACTTGTTTGATCATTGCAAGGCTCTAGTATCTATTCAAAGATTGACCTAAGATCGTTATCATCAATTTAGAGTGGAGGAGGATATTCAAAACAGCGTTTAGAGCACGTTATGGACATTATGAGTTTCAAGTAATGCCGTTCGGATTAACTAATGCACCTGCAGTATTCATGGATCTCATGAATAGGGTATGCAAACCGAATTTGGACAAGTTTGTTATAGTATTCATCGACGACATATTGATTTACTCAAAGAGAAAGGAAGAGCACGGGGGCATTTGAGAACGATTTTAGGACTACTCAAGAATGAGAAGTTGTATGCCAAATTTTCAAAGTGTGATTTTTGGAATCGCAAAGTACAATTTCTTGGTCATGTCATTGATAGTCAAGGATTACAAGTAGATCCTGCAAAGATTGAAGCCGTAAAAGATTGGGCTACTCTGACAAATCCGACAGAAATCCGACAATTTCTAGGACTTGCCGGTTATTACCGAAGATTCATTGAAGGTTTTTCAAAGACAGCTAAAGCTTAGACCAAGTTGACACAGAAAAACAAGAGGTACGAATGGGGAAAGAAACAAGAAGCTTCTTTTCAGTTGTTGAAGCAAAAGCTTTTGCAGTGCGCCAATTTTGGCATTACCCGAAGGAATTGAGAACTTCGTTGTATACTGCAATGCTTCACATAAAGGGCTTGGAGTTGTTTTAATGCAAAACGAGAAGGTGATAGCTTATGCTTCTCGACAACTTAAGGTTCATGAGAAGAATTACACCACACATGATCTTGAGTTAGGGGCCGTAGTTTTTGCACTCAAGATTTGGAGACACTACCTTTACGGTAAAAAGTGCAGGTTTACGGACCACAAGAGTTTACAATATGTTCTTGATCTGAAGGAACTTAACATGAGGCAACGTCGTTGGTTGGAATTACTCAGCGATTATGATTGTGAAATCAAGTATCATCCGGAAAAGCCAATGTTGTGGCTGATGCTCTTAGCTGGAAAGAAAGGCCCAAACCTTTAAGAGTTCGATCATTAGGAATGACGATCAGTTCACCTTTACCATCAAGAATACTCGAGGCACAAATCGAGGCACTTAAGGAGGAAAACCGACCAAGTGAAAATCTTTATGGTATGCCTGAAAATGCAAATGGCTTTGTAAAGAGAGCAGATGGAGTACTATGCTTCAAGGAAAGAATGTGGGTACCATTTTATGGCGGATACGAATTGATTATGCATGAGTCGCATAAGTCAAAGTATTCTATTCACCCAGGATCCGATAAGATGTATCAGGATCTCAAGAAACTTTATTGGTGGCCAACATGAAAGAGATTGCCACGTATGTGAGCAAATGTCTTACTTGTTCTAAGGTAAAAGTTGAATATCGAAACCTTCGTGGTTACCCAACAACCGATTCCCCAATGGAAATGGGAACGTATTACGATGGACTTTGTCACGAAACTTCCAAAGACATCGGGAGGTTATGATGCTATATGGGTAATCGTCGATCGTCTTACCAAATCAGCTCATTTCATACCAATTAGAGAGACTTATTCCATGGAACAACTCACTAGGCTTTATGTCAAGGAAATAGTCTCGAGGCATGGAGCACCAATTTCCATCATTTCCGACAGAGATAGTCGATTTACTTCAAACTTCCGAAATCATTACAAGATTCATTTGGAACCAAATTAGAGATGAGTACAAAGATATCATCCACAAACCTATGGTCAAAGTGAAAGGACAATTCAAACATTAGAAGATATGCTGAGAGCATGTGTGATTGATTTTGGAAATGGTTGGGCTAACCATTTGCCAATGATAGAATACTCGCATACAATAGTTATCACACCAAGATAAAAGCGGCACCATTCGGCACTTTATGGTCGAAAATGCCGATCACCGTTTGTTGGGCCGAGGTTGAGACGACAACTCATGGTCCGAAATGGTACGGAAACAAAGAAAAGATAGTCCAATCCGAGATAAACTCGAATGCCGAGTTGACAGAAAAGTTACGCAGATGTTAGACGCAAACCATTAGAATTTCAAGTCGGCGACAAAGTGATGTTGAAAGTATCGCCTTGGAAAGGCGTGGTACGATTTGGAAAACGCGGGAAGTTGAACCCGAGGTACATTGGGCCATTCAAAATTTTGAGCAGAGTCGGCCCTGTAGCTTATCGACTTGATCTTCCGACAGAACTTAGTCACGTACACAACACGTTTCACGTTTCAAACTGAAGAAATGTCTTCGCATCACTCGTTATTCCATTGGAAGAAATTCAACTCGACGATAAACTCAATTTCCTGGAGGAACCTGTAGAAATCATGGACCGCGAGGTCAAGCGGTTGAAACAGAGTCGTATTCCTATTGTGAAGGTTCGCTGGAATTCTCGAAGAGGTCCTGAGTTTACTTAGGAACGGGAAGACCAGATGCGCCTCAAATATCCTCATCTTTTCATCGACAACACTGTAGGACCCAACAAGGACTTAATTCCTTTTTGGATGGGCAAATGTGACAATTCGTATTTTCAGGTCATATTTCAAAACATTACTCATGCTTCATCCTTTATCATTTATCGTAAGCTAGGTTTACGAGCATCAAATTCACGTAACCGTAATGGTTTAGCTGTGAATTCATGAATAATCATCAAGGACATTTCATATGGACTAAGTTTAGTCTACATATCATTATCATCATTATCATCATATTAGTTCATTCATGGTTTTGCATTTTACATTAACCGTATAATTTCATATTAAATAAACGTTATCGCGTAATTAATTATTTTGAACAATTGATCCATTACTTTCAAAAATTATCCCAATATATTTTTATACTCATATTAAGTTTATAAAAATATTATTATTAGTTTACCCAGTGTTTTAAATTTATTTTGTAACTAAATTGTTATGTTTATATAATTACGACGTTTTTCTTAAATACTACACGATAATTATTATTTCACTCAAATTTTGCAAGAAATATATTTTTATAATTTTTATGACCTTAAAATATTTTATCTTGACCCGTTAAAAGTTATTTTTATCTAACGCTACCCTAAATACTCAAATGTGTATTTAATTTACGACATATCCTCAAATTACTTACACTAAACTACTCTTGTACATAATTAAAAAAAAAAAAACATAACAAAGGATGACTAGCACCCCTTGTCGACACAAGGGGTGAGTCACTTAGTGATTTGCAAAATATCTCTTCTAATAATGTATTATACAATTTAAACAAACACATACTCAAGATAATATCAAAAGGTGAAAACTATTTTGCTCCTCTCTTCCTCTTCCAAAACCGGCAACCACATAGACCAAGGAGGATTTCATCCAAATTTTCAAGACAAGGTTTTTTTACACTCTAGTATCACTTGTTGTAAAGGTTTTGCAATAAAAACCTAAGGTGATTAGGAAAAACCCATTGTCCTTAAACCTCATCAAGTTACTAGTAAGCATCCATATTCATGTGTTTATTTCATATTCATTGTTATGGTCATTTCATTTCATTTGAGTAAACATGCAAGTCTCATGAGGTTTATACCACTTTTTCTTTGATTTTAAGAGTTATATATATATTTGACATCCTATAATTACTCCTTGTTATAAATCACTCTTGGTGATGTCTAGGAACCCATGACACCCTAATAAGGTGTATGGTAGGATTAGAATAGCTTCGGAGTTGTTTTGGATGGGTTAGAATAGGTTTGGCGAGAGAAAAACTCATTTCGACAAGTTTGCAAAAGGGTCTGTCCTTATTTTCGAAATCTGGAAAATTCGACAGTGGATAAAAACTTTTGGCCTAGATAATTATAAAATACACTTTAAAACGAAAAAGTGGCCGTTTGAAGGGATTAAAACGGAGCTATAACGAAGAAGTTATGAATTTTTCAAGTTGGCGACGAAAACTATAATTTTCTGGAAATTTCAGCATGCTATATTTATTTTGTACGAGTCAAAAATGAAACTTAGGCGTTATAAATTATGTCGACTTATCAAAAATATATTAGTATACTTTGATACAAAGCTAAGGACATATAAAACGAAGAAAACGGATTTGTAACGATTAAATTATACACGTTTACAAAAAGTTGTCGTAACTTTATTATATAAGGAAAACTATTAAATTTCTAATAGGCAAGTATTACGGCAACAAGTTGGAGAGCGTTTTTAACATTGAAGTAGAACTTTTTATAAAGTAATGTCTTCTCGTAAAATTGAGTTTACCAAGTATATTTTCCAAAATGTCCGACCGTTTGACTAGCGGAGTTGTAATGAATTAAATATGGTAACTCAAACATTTGCCGAAAACCATCCTTAAACTATATTTTGGGACACAAGTACCATACTTAACCTTTATTTTTCTTTATGTTCGAGACCTCTAGGATGGAAACTCATGTACTAAAACATTAAGATAATGATACAAACTTACCAAAACCATTGAGTACGTTTCCTAATACTCGATGTACACCATTTTACGACTAGTTTTTAGAGGCCGTTTTGTCACTTTCATGAATATTTCAACAACATTATTTTACGACGAAAAGTTATAATTTCATAATAAATCACTAAATGATTATCGTCGGATATCATTTCAACGTAATTACAAGTGGAGTAATTTAAAAATGGTCAAGACGTTAAAAGATTATATTTTTGACGAAAAGTATTATTTTCAAAAATTCATAAGTGGTATAGATATCATCCGAATTGCATGCATAACATTACATCATAACTTATTACGTATCATATTATTCATAATAGGTCGAGTTTTGAGATTCACGCTACATTTCGGTGTACACACTTTTGTCATCGCATCAATTCATCAAGTGAGTTTTCATAGCCCCGTTGTATACGTTTATACTTATTTTCAAACCTACGGGGGAGAATACATTGCACATCATTTTTATTACGATACCAAGTATATCAAATTCATTATATTGCTTAAGTTACCTCATGCCAATTGAATGTCCCCATTATATAACATGAACCGTTAATTTCATAGAAGCGAGGGTGAGTGGATAGATCTATCGAGGGTGACTCCTCCATCCGGGTTGGTGGATTCCAACGGGTTAAACGGATGCATTTCATTTATTATCATTATTTGAGTTGTTTGGCAAACACTCTGTTGGGGCGAACATCATAATCAGTCTAGTTTCGGTGTCACAGACTTATAGCAATTGTAACATTTTTATGTGGCATGTTTGTCATATATGGTCTATACTTGTGTGGTCGTATAAATTATTTTTCATAAACCTATGATTTCTCACCAACCTTTGTGTTGACCGTTTTATCAATGTATTTTCAGGTAACTAGACATTCGCATCATGGCACGAATAAGGAACCCTCATAGTGTCGCCGACACATATCGTTGTATATTGTGGTTTTCTTTTCAAAACATCGTTTGGACTTGTAATAAACTTATATTTCCGCAAACTTTATCAACTTTTGGGACCTATCTTGTAACTCTGTATGTTTTATATTAATATCAAACGATGTGTTTCTAAAACGACACTTTAGGTCGTTCAATATAACTGTGATTGTGATGCTATGACAGTCAATCCCGTGAATTCCATTCCGCTGCAAAACAGGTAATTTGGGGGTGTGACAAAAACAAATACACCATGGGATTAGTAAATAATACTCTTTTTACCAAGAAAAAGGAATCACATATTATCATCGTTCAAATATACATTAATGACATCATATTCGGATCAACTTGTCAAGAGCAATGTGATGATTTCTCTAAAATCATGCACGATGAGTTTGAGATGAGTATGATGGGTGAATTAAACTTTTTTCAAGGACTTCAAATTAAACAACTAGAAGATGGCATATTCTTTAACCGATCTTAATATATAAAAGATATGCTTAAGAAATTTGGTCTTGAAGATTCAAAACCAACTAAGACACCCATGTCTTCGGACACTAAACTCACCAAGGATGAGGAAGGTGAATCGGTAGATAACACTAAATATAGTGGAATGATTGGTAGCCTAGTCTATCTGACGGCTAGTAGACCCGACATTATGTTTAGTGTTTGTCTATGTGCTCGCTTTCAAGAAAATCCCAAGGTATCACACTTAGAAGCCTTAAAAAGGATATTTAGATACATTATGGGAACGACATGTTTAGGATTAGGGTATCCCAAAGGAACGGGTGTAGAAACTATAGTGTATGCTGACTCGGACCATGCCGGTGACTATGTCGATAGAAAAAGTACAAGTGGTATTTGCACTTTTGTCGGACATTGTCTCACCTCATGGTTTGCAAAGAAGCAAACGACTTTAGCTATCTCAACTACTAAAGCCGAATACATCTCAGCCAGAAAAGCATGTCAACAAGCTCTTTGGATGAAGCAAGCTCTCGTGGGTTACGGAATTCATCTCAACGATATCGTTATATTTTGCGACAACAAAGGAGCTATTGATCTCAGCAAAAATCCCGTCCAACATGCTCGTACGAAGCATATTGAAATCCGTCATCACTTTCTTCGCAACAATGTTCAAAAAGGAAACATCTCAATAGAGAAAGTATCCTCCAAAGACAACATTGCTGACCTTCTAACTAAGCCTTTCAACGAGAACCATTTAATCTTCTTAGACTTGGTTTTGGGTTAATGGAACCAAACATGTAGGTAAATGATAACATCAAATAGTCCTGAATATTAAGTGTCAATTTCCCCCGATAATGCTCGTTATTTATATCATTTATATGGATTTACGCTTGTTTTCCACTTTCAGGTAAATTACGAGCATTGGAGCTAAAGAGACGCGGAAATGGAAACATTACTAAAGATTTATCACAGTATGCTTATTTGGAATAAGTTATGGCGTAACTCGTCTCTCACATTACGCCGTAACTATTGCGTGACCCAGAAGTCCAACTTATCAAGAGGTTACGGCGTAACTCTTCCCAAAGGTTACGACGTAACTCCATTAGGTCAAAAGAGGTTCCACGCCGCTGATACTTACGCCGTAACTACTGCATCACTTACGACGTAACCAAGTTTATTGAAGACTACGGCGTAACCACTTATAAGGTTACACCATAACAAGCAGATCTAGAGCATTTACGAGGAAATAGAAGGTTACGGCGTAACTCCTCTATTGGTTACGCCGTAACCTGGACACCTGCCTATAAATACCCACGAATTCCAGCATTTCAAAGCATCCCATTCCACACACAACACACCGAGAACCCGGGAAAAAGCTCAAGGTGTCTAGGGAGCATACAGAGCTGTTTCCAAGGGAGAAGTCACACCATTACGATAAGCTTTAGCGTTTATTATTTATTTTACTTTCAATTCATGTATTTCGTACCTTTGAATATTGAATTGATTTGCATGATTATATGAGCTAAGCACCCTTTGGTGCTAGCCTAGTTATGATTCCTTAATTGTTTTGTTTATGTTTACCTTTACTTACGTACAATTATTTCTAAGTGTATGCATGCATAGTTCTTTGGTAGTCACCCTTGGTTCGGTAGTTTTGAATGGCGATAGAGGCCAATTGCCTAGGAGATATGACTAATCGACCCTAGGTGAGCGGACTGGGAAGGGTAAGATATGACCAACTGACGACCCTTTCTACTTGTGCGATTTGACCAACTAATCACCTATCGTTTGGATGAACTTAAGAATTGGGGGGTGTAGTGTCTAAGTTCCTAACGGCGGGGCACTCACTATTTAGAATCTAGCATGTAGCGGAACTTAATGACTTGGCTTAGGGGACCAGGAACAACAGGACTTATGACGGTGCGCCTGATTTCTCCTGTGGTGGCATCTTTGCTGATAGGTTAGGGCGAATTGACCAAATGTTGTCCTCTAGAATTTGACACTACCTGAAGTAATTGGAAGTAGGTAGACGTAGACATAACTAGCTAGGAGGATTGACTAGGTTAGCACCACTATTCCTCTATTGATTTCCCTTTACCATTTATTTGCTGTTATTTTATATTCTGCATTAGTAGTTTAATTAATTAAATACCTATCGAAACCATTATAATTCTGTGACAATTAGACTTAGTAATAATCCGACACACATAGCTCTTGGGATGACCTCGGCTTTACCATTTACTACACTACACACGACCGGGTATTGACTGCCGTTAGTGCATTAAGGGTAGACCATAGGTATAGCGAGACACTATAAATATTAAGACCTGGTCAGAAAAACCTGCATCAAGTTTTTACCGGCCCGCTGCCGGGAGTTATATTAGGATTGATATTAAGTCTTTCATTTCATTTTTAAACTTTTCTCACGATCATATTTCAGGTTTTCAGATACCATGGAAGTTATTAACATCGATGACCTCACTCTTGAGGAATACTTGGCATTGACTAGAGCAGGTCAAGGGTCGGGTCTCGTAAGACCGGCAATCGGAGCGGATGTTCGTTTCAAGATTAAAGACCAATTTATGAGGGAGCTTCGCTAACCCATTTCGGATACAAGGACGAAGACACATATGAGCACGTTGAAAATTTCCTAAACGTCGCTAGCCTTTTCAACATTCCCGCGTGTCTCATGATGTTTGTTATGCTCAGTGGTCTTCCTATGACTCTCACCGGAGCAGCTAGAAGATGAATCGAAAGATTGCCCGCTGGGGCAGTTAACACTTGGGCACTACTGAAGAAACACTTTATCCAAAGATATTGCCCACCATCGAAGATTTCTCATCAGCTTTTGGAGATCCATAACTTCAAACAAGAAGACGACAAAACTCTGTATCAAGCTTGGGACAGATACAACGATCTTCTTTATAAGTGTCCTACCAATGATCTAAATAACCAGCAGAAGGTCAATATTTTCTACAAATGAATAAATGTTACTAGAAGACAGATGCTGGACCATCAAGGACCTATCCCGAACATGACTCCTACTACTGCAATTGAAGCCATTCAAAAAATGGCGGACCATTCTCAAAAATGGCACGACAGTGGAAGAAAAAAAACCAAGGCGGAAGCTTAGACGGAATTGCAGCAATCGCTAGTAAACTTGAAAGTCTCAGTCGAGATATGCTGAAAGTCAGAGAAACCGTTCATGCCATCCAAGTGGGTTGTGAAAGCTGTGGAGGAGGACATCTTATGAAGAATTGTCCTCATATGGACGAAGAGGATATTCAAGAAGCTAAGTATGGAGAAAATCGACCATTTTATGGTGATAATCGAAATAGTAATGGTTATCGTGGAAATTACAACCAATGGGCCCGTATGGAGAAAGAAAGCCCAGTCTTGAGGAAACAATTAATAAATTCCTAGAAACTTCAGCCCAAAAACAAGAAGAACAAAATATTTGGTTAAAGGGTTTCCAGGAAAACACAAATAAAAATCTTTCTAGTCACGACAAAACCCTATAAAATCTTGAAGTAATGATTGAAAAACTCAGTACGGAGATTGATGGGATCGAACTTAACAAAGCCAAGCGCAAGGAGGAATTCAATGCTGTTTTCACCAATGATTCTCAGGAGGTTATTGAGGAATGTATGGTCGACAAATTGGAGGTGATGAATATCGACCAACAGGAAGAGTTACACCGTAACTACTTCCCGGAGTTCCGGCGTAACCATGACCCAGCAGGCAGGTCCGTGTCAGGGATCAAGTTTGTTCTTTGTTAAAGATATCGCAAGAGGGTTAGTCATTTCGTGTTCTGGGATAATATTGATATGTTGGGGGTAGTTGATTTTGGGTCTAATATAAACATCATGCCTCTATCCATATTCCTAAAACTGAGGATAATCCACCTTTGGGAAACTGATATAAAGATTGCATCAACAACTGAAACTAAGATCACCCCGTTAGGAATTACAGGAGGTACGTGTGTTAAAGTCGATAAATTTACATCGGCTCTCGAGTTTGTGGTAGTAGATTATATGAAAGGCAAAAAGGAGCATTTGATTCTTGGTTTGCCATTCCTTGAAACATTGGCACGCTACGGTGGAGTCTATGGAGATATAGTGGAGTTCAAGTTGGATAAAACCTTGAGCCTTGAGCCAGACAAAATTGTTATAAAGGAACAACCAAGGATAGAATTAGATGACTCCGATAGGTTTCCGCCTTCGGATTTTAGACATTTGCAGGACTCCGAAGCTAGTGACGGTGAAGACGATAAGGAAGAGATCCCGGTTTCCGTACCCAGTTACGTTGTAAAAGGAAAAGTTCACTGTTGTGCTCCTTTGGTTGAGGGAATCAGAGTAATATTTCCCACATATTCCCCTTTCCAAAAAGGATGTAATGGAGGAGGGAAATATCTCATTCGATGATTGATGAAGCTGCAAAAGTTTGGTGGTGCTGGGAAAAACAAGAGGATATCAGACAAAAGTGGTTCCAACAACATAGTGCTTTTAGCGAGTGGTTCTCCGATATTGACTGGACAATTCATTTTTGCGAACCAGCTATCATCCACGAAGATTACACCATGGCATGGCCTACATGCAACCCCAATCGCAAGATCTGCGATGGAGGAGAATACCCTGAACCTAAATGGCTCAAACGTATGGAATGGGCATGTTTTGACGAAGATAAGAGAAGCGATGTAGGATACAGGGGGATCTCATTTGAGAATTGGTTATGAGTAAAGTTTGGGTATGATAAAATTGATGAGGAAAAAAAGGCTAGGTTTCGTTTCGAGTGGGCACAAGCTAATTTTCTGCAGAAAAGATACGCCATGACTCGGTATGTTTCGCCACATGTTTGGGACCAGCCTTATTCGATGAAAAATATTGAGGAAGTAGGGCAAGCTCAAAGGCCCCCATAGGATCCCCGCGGCTCTGAGTCTAACTTAAAGACTCGTTCATAAAGAAAAGTGCTCTTTCGGGAGATAACCCGAATTATCCCTTTCTTTTGCTTTTATTTACTTTCTGTTGGTTTTTGTGTTTTCTAACCATTTTTGTAGGAGACAAAGAAGTAATTACTGTTGTAGTTGCTGATCTGCACAGAGTTACGGCGTAACTCATCTTGGTGATTACGCCGTAACCAACATTTTAGCAGCAGAATTCTTGACGCATTACCATTACAGTAATTCCATCTCAGTGGTTACGCCAGAACTACTCGCCTTCAAACTCATACTGGTTTTGCCAGCTACTTGTAACTCCCTAATAGGAGTTACGACGTAACGCTCCTCTGCTTTAATTCTTTCATTTTTAAACACAGTAACCTTGTATTAGTTTTTAAATGAACTTTGTGGGTGTGTTCCCTGAAACCCTCACGAGACTTCACTCGTCCACTTGGGACACCAAGTGGTTTAAAAGGCTTGTTCCATTCGCTAAATGCAACCGTGATTCCTACGAAAGTGAGTTAGGTTTGTTTTTCCTTTTATTTTATTTTTCTTTTTATAATTATGCTTGTCGGTATTGTGATTTCTGGGATAGAAGTTTGTTCATGACGCTTAAACGAAGGCACGGTTCTTTCTCGTGGGCCTTCTTCTTTTTGGAGCAAATTTCATGGAAGTTCTCGCTCTAATTCTACATTTCTCTTCACCTTTATTTTAATGCCTAGTACAAAAGGGACTTTGTACAATTCAAGTGGGGGGACGGGAGTAGAATTATATCTTGAACTTTATTTCGCCTTTATTTTAGACGAGGCATGTTGAGTTAGCTCGATGTATTTGGACTTTTTCAGTTTTAGAAGGCATTATTATAGGATTATCACCCAAACAGCCTACCATTGTGAGTCTATCGATTAGTCACCTCGAATTTTTGACCCCCATGTGAAACCCTTTTGTTGCACTCACCTTTAGTGCAAGATACCCCTAGATACACCCTTCTGAGCCATTCCTTTCATTTTGTCAACCCAATATATTGTTTTGTTACACCCTTACACCTTAGCCTACCCTGTAGTCTTTTATTTGTAATTGGGAAGTCATCATTTGCCTAAGTTCAAGGTTTGAGTGGAAAGGTTTGGAAATCACGCTTTCATCGACAACATTTATGAAGATCATTGAAGACCCCCCGAATTCCCTTTGTTCATCTCAAGTGGGGAGATGCTATGTTATTTTGTTATGTTCATAAAAAAAAAAAAAAAAAAAAGTGTTTCGAAAAAAAAATAGTTATGATATTGTAAAGTGCGATGTTATAAGCACTATAGTATGAGGTTTATTGATTAGTATCGAGGAGGCCACCTCGGTCACATTAGAAGATTTGAGTTGGAGGTATACCAACTGAAGAAGAAAAGGTAGTGTGCCCATCACGACGTCCTCTAATGACGCATCTACCTTGCATTTCATGATCCAGTCTCTAGACTTCTAAGCTTGAACTTTGGGCGGACGGTAAGTGGTGATGACTTAGTTATAGATTTAGACTACCTGCTTGTTATTTTATTTTACACCAATTATATATCCCATGTCTTATCCTACCCCTTTAGTCATGAAGCGTGTCTAGGTGATGTAGCGAGCAATCTTTGGTGTCATGGCCATGGATTTAGTCATGTATCATTGATTTTGTCCACTTCGCCGTGACATGTTAGTAATGACGAGTCACCCCTTAACCTTTGTCGTGTCTACCCATATTGCCTTCGAGAATTGTTTAGCCCTTAACTCTAGTGGTGGAGATTTGTGTAACTGCCAAGCTTATGATAGAATACATGCTATGACTGTGCGATTGAGTGATCACCCCGAAATTGACACTTAGAATAGTTGAGAGATTTGAGTGTTTGTTCCCCTTTCTTGAGGTGTTCGGCTTTGTTTTATTCTAGCATAAGAGATTTGTAAACTCATATTTTCTAGGTTTTGGGAGATATCTTTTAGGAATCTATCTAATAAGGTCTACTTGAGGGCAAGTAGAGTTCAAGTGGGGATATTTGATAACATCAAATAGTCCTGAATATTAAGTGTCAATTTCCGCCGATAATGCTCGTTATTTATATCATTTATATGGATTTAGGCTTGTTTTCCATTGTTTTCCACATTCAGGTAAATTACGAGCATTGGAGCTAAAGAGACGCGGAAATGGAAACATTACTAAAGATTTATCACAGTATGCTTATTTGGAATAAGTTATGGCGTAACTCGTCTCTCACATTACGCAGTAACTATTGCGTGACCCTGAAGTCCAACTTATCAAGAGGTTACGGCGTAACTCTTCCCAAAGGTTACGACGTAACTCCATTAGGTCAAAAGAGGTTCCACGCCTGATACTTACGCGTAACTCTTGCATCACTTACGACGTAACCAAGTTTATTGAAGACTACGGCGTAACCACTTATAAGGTTACACCATAACAAGCAGATCTAGAGCATTTACGAGGAAATAGAAGGTTACGGCGTAACTCCTCTATTGGTTACGCCGTAACCCGACACTGCCTATAAATACCCCACCTAATTCCAGATTTCAAAGCATCCCATTCCACACACAACACACTCGAGAACCTGGAAAAGCTCAAGGCAGGTCTAGGGGAGCATACGAGTGCTTTCCAAAGGAGAAGTCACACCATTACGATAAGCTTTAGCGTTTATTATTTATTTTATTTTCAATTCATGTATTTCGTACCTTTGAATATTGAATTGATTTGCATGATTAATATGAGCTACTAAGCACCCTTTGGTGCTAGCCTAGTTATGATTCCTTAATTGTTTTGTTTACGCTTACCTTTACTTCCGTACAATTATTTCTAAGTGTATGCATGCATAGTTCTTTGGTAGTCACCCTTGGTTCGGTAGTTTTGAATGGCGATAGAGGCCAATTGCCTAGGAGATATGACCAACTCGACCCTAGGTGAGCTGGACCGAGACGGGAAAGGTATGATATGACCAACTGACGACCCTTTCTACTTGTGCGATTTGACCAACTAATCACCTATCGTTTGGATAAACTTAAGAATTGGGGGGTGTAGTGTCTAAGTTCCTAACGGTCGGGCACTCACTATTTAGAATCTAGCATGTAGCGGAACTTAATGACTCGGCTTAGGGGACCAGGAACAACAGGACTTATGACGGTGCTACCGATTTCTCCTGTGGTGACATCTTTGCTGATAGGTTAGGGCGAATTGACCAAATGTTGTCCTCTAGAATTTGACCCTACCTGAAGTAATTGGAAGTAGGTAGACGTAGACATAACTAGCTAGGAAGATTGACTAGGTTAGCACCACTATTCCTCTATTGATTTCCCTTTACCATTTATTTGTCAAGTTATTTTATATTCCCCGTGCATTAGTAGTTTAATTAATTAAATACCTATCGAAACCATTATAATTCTCGTGACAATTAGACTTAGTAATAATCCGACACACATAGCTCTTTGGGATCTAATTCCTCGCTTTACCATTTACTACACTACACACGCGGGTACACGCCTGCTAGTGCATTAAGGTAGACCATAGGTATAGCGAGACACTATAAATATTAAGACCGGTCAAGAAAACCTCGCATCAAGTTTTTGCCGCCGGCGAAGTTATATTAGGATTGATATTAAGTCTTTCATTTCATTTTTAAACTTTTCTCACGATCATATTTCAGGTTTTCAGATACCATGGAAGTTATTAACATCGATGACCTCACTCTTGAGGAATACTTGGCATTGACTAGAGCAGGTCAAGGGTCGGGTCTCGTAAGACCGGCAATCGGAGCGGATGTTCGTTTCAAGATTAAAGACCAATTTATGAGGGAGCTTCGCGCTAACCCATTTTCAGGATACAAGGACGAAGACACATATGAGCACGTTGAAAATTTCCTAAACGTCGCTAGCCTTTTCAACATTCCGGGCGTGTCTCATGATGCTGTTATGCTCAGGGTCTTCCCTATGACTCTCACTGGAGCAGCTAGAAGATGAATCGAAAGATTGCTCCACGGGGCAGTTAACACTTGGGCACTATCAAGAAACACTTTATCCAAAGATATTGCCCACCATCAAGATTTCATCACCTTTTGGAGATCCATAATTTCAAACAAGAAGACGACGAAACTCTGTATCAAGCTTGGGACAGATACAACGGTCTTCTTTATAAGTGTCCTACCAATGATCTAAATAACCAGCAGAAGGTCAATATTTTCTACAAATGAATAAATGTTACTAGAAGACAGATGCTGGACCATCAAGGACCTATCCCAAACATGACTCCTACTACTGCAATTGAAGCCATTCAAAAAATGGCGGACCATTCTCAAAAATGGCACGACAGTGGAAGAAAAAAACCAAGGCAAGCTTAGACTAATTGCAAAGAATCGCTAGTAAACTTGAAAGTCTCAAATGAGATATGCTGAAAGTCAGGGAAACCGTTCATGCCATCCAAGTGGGTTGTGAAAGCTGTGGAGGAGGACATCTTATGAAGAATTGTCCTCATATGGACGAAGAGGATATTCAAGAAGCTAAGTATGGAGAAAATCGACCATTTTATGGTGATAATCGAAATAGTAATGGTTATCGTGGAAATTACAACCGTGGGCCGTATGGAGAAAGAAAGCCCAGTCTTGAGGAAACAATTAATAAATTCCTAGAAACTTCAGCCCAAAAACAAGAAGAACAAAATATTTGGTTAAAGGGTTTCCAGGAAAACACAAATAAAAATCTTTCTAGTCACGACAAAACCCTATAAAATCTTGAAGTAATGATTGAAAAACTCAGTACGGAGATTGATGGGATCGAACTTAACAAAGCCAAGCGCAAGGAGGAATTCAATGTCGTTTTCACCAATGATTCTCGTGGAGGTTATTGAGGAATGTATGGTCGACAAATTGGAGGTGATGAATATCGACCATTACGGAAGAGTTACACCAGTAACTACTTCCGGAAAGTTCGGCGAACCATGACCCAAACAGAGGTCCGTGTTAGGATCAAGTTTGTTCTTTGTTAAAGATATCAGCAAGAGGGTTAGTCATTTCGTTCACGATAATATTGATATGTTGGGGGTAGTTGATTTTGGGTCTAATATAAACATCATGCCTCTATCCATATTCCTAAAACTGAGGATAATCCACCTTTGGGAAACTGATATAAAGATTGCATCAACAACTGAAACTAAGATCACCCCGTTAGGAATTACAGAGGAGGTACGGTGTTAAAGTCGATAAATTTACATCGGCTCTCGAGTTTGTGGTAGTAGATTATATGAAAGGCAAAAAGGAGCATTTGATTCTTGGTTTGCCATTCCTTGAAACATTGGCACGCTACGGTGGAGTCTATGGAGATATAGTGGAGTTCAAGTTGGATAAAACCTTGAGCCTTGAGCCGCACAAAATTGTTATAAAGGAACAACCAAGGATAGAATTAGATGACTGATAGGTTTCCTCGCCGATTTTAGACATTTGCAGGACTCCCGAAGCTAGTGACGTGAAGACGATAAGGAAGAGATCCCAAGCTTCTCGCACCCAAGCGTTGTAAAAGGAAAAGTTCACGTTGCTCCTTTGGTTGAGGGAATCAGAGTAATATTTCCCACATATTCCCCTTTCCAAAAAGGATGTAATGGAGGAGGGAAATATCTCATTCGATGATTGATGAAGCTGCAAAAGTTTGGTGGTGCCGAAAAAGAAGAGGATATCGCACAAAAGTGGTTGCAACAACATAGTGCTTTTAGCGAGTGGTTCTCCGATATTGACTGACAATTCATTTTATAACCAGCTATCATCCACGAAGATTACACCATGGCATGGCCTACATGCAACCCCAATCGCAAGATTCACGATGGAGGAGAATACCCTGAACCTAAATGGCTCAAACGTATGGAATGGGCATGTTTTGACGAAGATAAGAGAAGCGATGTAGGATACAGGGGGATCTCATTTGAGAATTGGTTATGAGTAAAGTTTGGGTATGATAAAATTGATGAGGAAAAAAAGGCTAGGTTTCGTTTCGAGTGGGCACAAGCTAATTTTTGCGTAAAAGATACCATGACTCATGTTTCGCCACATGTTTGGGACCAGCCTTATTCGATGAAAAATATTGAGGAAGTAGGGCAAGCTCAAAGGCCCCATAGGATCCCCGCTGCTCGAGTCTAACTTAAAGACTGTTCATAAAGAAAAGTGCTCTTTCGAGATAACCCAATTATCCCTTTCTTTTGCTTTTATTTACTTTCGTTGGTTTTTGTGTTTTCTAACCATTTTGTAGGAGACAAAGAAGTACTATCATGTTGTAGTTTCTCGATTCTGCACAGAGTTACGGCGTAACTCATCTTGGTGATTACGCTGTGAACCAACATTTTAGCGTGTAATTCTTGACGATTACCAATTACCATACGTAATTCCATCTCTGGTTACGCTCGTAACTACTCGCTTCACAGCTCATACTGGTTTTTGCTACATTTATGTAACTCCTAATAGAGTTACTTAATTTACGCACGCCTCTCGCTTTAATTCTTTCATTTTTAAACACAAGAACCTTGTATTAGTTTTAAATGAACTTTGGGTGTGTTCCTCAAACCCTCACGAGACTTCACTCGTCCATTTGGGACACCAAGTGGTTTAAAAGGCTTGTTCCATTCGCTAAATGCAACCGTGATTCCTACGAAAGTGAGTTAGGTTTGTTTTTCCTTTTATTTTATTTTTCTTTTTATAATTATGCTTGCCTATTGTGATTTCTGGGATAGAAGTTTGTTCATGACGCTTAAACGAAGGCACGGTTCTTTCTCGTGGGCCTTCTTCTTTTTGGAGCAAATTTCATGGAAGTTCTCGCTCTAATTCTACATTTCTCTTCACCTTTATTTTAATGCCTAGTACAAAAGGGACTTTGTACAATTCAAGTGGGGGGACGGGAGTAGAATTATATCTTGAACTTTATTTCGCCTTTATTTTAGACGAGGCATGTTGAGTTAGCTCGATGTATTTGGACTTTTTCAGTTTTAGAAGGCATTATTATAGGATTATCACCCAAATGTACCTACCATTGTGAGTCTATCGATTAGTCACCTCGAATTTTTGACCCCCATGTGAAACCCTTTTGTTGCACTCACCTTTAGTGCAAGATACCCCTAGATACACCCTTCTGAGCCATTCCTTTCATTTTGTCAACCCAATATATTGTTTTGTTACACCCTTACACCTTAGCCTACCCTGTAGTCTTTTATTTGTAATTGGGAAGTCATCATTTGCCTAAGTTCAAGGTTTGAGTGGAAAGGTTTGGAAATCACGCTTTCATCGACAACATTTATGAAGATCATTGAAGACCCCCCGAATTCCCTTTGTTCATCTCAAGTGGGGAGATGCTATGTTATTTTGTTATGTTCATAAAAAAAAAAAAAAAAAAAATAGTTATGATATTGTAAAGTGCGATGTTATAAGCACTATAGTATGAGGTTTATTTATTAGTATCGAGGAGGCCACCTCGGTCACATTAGAAGATTTGAGTTGGAGGTATACCAACTGAAGAAGAAAAGGTAGTGTGCCCATCACGACGTCCTCTAATGACGCATCTACCTTGCATTTCATGATCCAGTCTCTAGACTTCTAAGCTTGAACTTTGGGCGGACGTAAGTGGTGATGACTTAGTTATAGATTTAGACTACCTGCTTGTTTTTTATTTTACACCAATTATATATCCCATGTCTTATCCTACCCCTTTAGTCATGAAGCGTGTCTAGGTGATGTAGCGAGCAATCTTTGGTGTCATGGCCATGGATTTGGTCATGTATCATTGATTTTGTCCACTTCACCGTGACATGTTAGTAATGACGAGTCACCCCTTAACCTTTGTCGTGTCTACCCATATTGCCTCCGAGAATTGTTTAGCCCTTAACTCTAGTGGTGGAGATTTGTGTAACGCCAAGCTTATGATAGAATACATGCTATGATGCACATTGAGTGATCACCCTGAAATTGACACTTAAAATAGTTGAGAGATTTGGGTGTTTGTTCCCCTTTCGTGAGGTGTTCGGCTTTGTTTTATTCTAGCATAAGAGATTTGTAAACTCATATTTTCCAGGTTTTGGGAGATATCTTTTTAAGAATCTATCTAATAAGGTCTACTTGAGGGCAAGTAGAGTTCAAGTGGGGATATTTGATAACATCAAATAGTCCTGAATATTAAGTGTCAATTTCCCGATAATGCTCGTATTATTTATATCATTTATATGGATTTAGGCTTGTTTTCCATTGTTTTCCACATTCGTGTAAATTACGAGCATTGGAGCTAAAGAGACGCGGAAATGGAAACATTACTAAAGATTTATCACGGTATGCTTATTTGGAAGAAGTTACGGCGTAACTCGTCTCTCACATTACCAGAACTATTGTGTGCCCTTAAGTCCAACTTATTAGAGGTTACGCACGTAACTCTTCCCAAAGGTTACGACATAACCCATTAGGTCAAAAGAGGTTCCACGCCACGATACTTACGCCGTAACTAATGCATCACTTACGACGTAACCGAGTTTATTGAAGACTACTACGCAACCACTTATAAGGTTACGCCGTAACAAGAAGATCTAGTGCATTTACGAGGAAATAGAAGGTTACGGCGTAACTCCTCTATTGGTTACGCCAGAACCCAAACTCGCCTATAAATACCCCACCGAATTCCAAAGATTTCAAAGCATCCCATTTCACACACAACACTTTGAGAACGTGGGAAAAAGCTCAAGGCAGGTCTAGGGGAGCATACTGAGCTGTTTCCAAGGGAGAAGTCACACCATTACGATAAGCTTTAGCATTTATTATTTATTTTACTTTCAATTCATGTATTTCATACCTTTGAATATTGAATTGATTTGCATGATTAATATGAGCCGCTAAGCATCCTTGGTGCTAGCCTAGTTATGATTCCTTAATTGTTTTGTTTGGTTTACCTTTACTTCCGCATAATTATTTCTAAGTGTATGCATGCATAGTTCTTTGGTAGTCACCCTTGGTTCTGTAGTTTTGAATGGCGATAGAGGACAATTTCCTAGGAGATATGACCAACTGACCCTAGGTGAGCGGACTAAGATGGGAAGGGTAAGATATGACCAACCTATCGACCCTTTCTACTTGTGCTATTTGACCAACTCCATCACCTATCGTTTGGATGAACTTAAGAATTGGGGGTGTAGTGTCTAAGTTCTAACGGGGGCACTCACTATTTAGAATTTAGCATGTAGAGGTAGTTAATCACTAGGCTTAGGGACCGGGAACAACAGACTTATGACTGGCTGATTTCTCCGTGGTGGCATCTTTGCCGATAGGTTAGGGAATTAATTGACCAAATGTCCCCTCTCAAGATTTGACCCCACCTGATGTAATTGGAAGTAGGTAGACGTAGACATAACTAGCTAGGAGGATTGACTAGGTTAGCACCACTATTCCTCTATTGATTTCCCTTTATCATTTATTTGCTGTTATTTTATATTCTGCATTAGTAGTTTAATTAATTAAATACCTATCGAAACCATTATAATTCTCGTGACAATTAGACTTAATAATAATCCGACACACATAGCTCTTGGGACGACCTCGGCTTTACCATTTACTACACTACACACGCATCGCACACTAGAAGCATTAGGGTAGACCATAAGGTATAGCGAGACACTATAAATATTAAGACCTGGTCTGTAAAATCTGCATCAGTAAAACATAGTCTAAACCTTAGAACAAACAAAACAAAACAAATTTGTTTAAAACTGCCACTGTTCCCACGGCACCAAACGACAACGAAGGCGGAACCATTTTTTTGGTGTCGTCTGGTCCGTGGTGACAACAGTAGCAAAAATGCGACCTACAAAACATTTTCTTCCTCACAACCTACTTTACCAAAACGTGTAAACATTAGACCTAACTCATTGTTGACTGATTCGTTGTGAAGTGAGTGTGAGAAAAACACAAATATCAACAATATCAAATTAACCGTAAAATTAGACAAATTAACCCTTTAGGAAAAAGGTCAACGTGCCAAACCTCACGGGTGTGATAAAAGTGATACCGGAAAAGTGATTTCCCCGGGTCGTGTCCCAACGAGGTGTGAATGGAAGGATTCGTTGAGTTTCGTGATTTGAACTTGAATTGGTTTTAATGATTAGTTGAGTTTGATTACTTAATTCTACAAATTAATTAACGGGAAGGTAATTAAGGCATGGGAACCCTAAATAACTAAAAATAAACTAACTCTAAGCCTAAGGAATGATAAAACGAAGCTACACTAAGTCCTAAGGTGCAAAACGTAAAAACGAAAACCTAAGAAACACCCCGAGCCATAAACGTAAAACTTTTGCAATTTAAGGGCTACGGGTGTGAAATCAATTTTCCTACGTCCTAATTGACTAAAAATAATTTTTTGAAAAAGACCGGTATTTTTCGACTTTTAAAATAATTTATATGAATTAAAAACTAACTAACACTAATTAAATGATTAAAAATACTAAACTAATTAAGAAAAATCTGAAAATTTCACTAAAAGTACTTTAGATATTGCAGATTCTAGGAAAAATAAAAATGGTGGTTGCTATTGAAAATAAGCAAGAAATAAGCTAAAAACAACTTATAAGCAAACCGTCAAACACCCTTATGTATTTAATAATGCAACATGTGACTGAGACAAGTCCCAAGGGCAGTTGGTTGTGTGGTGTTGTGTTGTGTGCTTGAGCCAGAGACCGTGGTTCAATCCCCTTGGTACCCTTTTGAAAATCTATTTTTTTCAACTTTTCTTTTTCCAACCGTTAAGATCAAAATGAGGTACTTTTGTGAAAACTTTTTGTGTGGAAGGTTTAGAATAAGCAGTTATGACTGCTTATTCCAAACAGTTGGGACAAAAGAGCAAAACAAACACCCCTTTAGCAGCCTATGTGAGCACAAATAAGCTAGGATAAGCAAGACTTAATGAAGTAAGCTAGCATACCATTCATTCTACAAACTAGAGTAAGCTAAATAGATCACTAGGAAACATAAGCGCTTTTTTGGAGATCTTAAGTAAGAATGGTGGTTAAGCATAAAACGGGACTTAATGCTAACAAGGATCAAATAAGCAATTACAAAAAGTTTTAATAAGCACTAAGGGAAAACTAATGAGCCCAATCCTAAAGTCACTAACTAAACTATATCTAAGTCACCTTGTGATCTCCTAAATAAGCTACACAAGCCATCGTGAAGTCAAGAAAGAAAGAAAAATGACTGCCTAGCAGGCCGCAAATGTTCCACCGGGACCTCAAGCTTCGCTTCAAATTATTTATAAGCTGCAAAATGAACTTCCAAAACACTATAAGCTGCACACGAACAAGGTTAGCCTAGCAAAGATGTTAGAAATGACAACCAAAGATCCGTAAGAAGCAAGCATTTTAATATCAAGCTGAGATCGCCTTAGTTTCAGCTTATTTTGCTACCGATGCAAAAAGGATTGTCCAAAAACATATTTTAACAATGATTCGGCTAGGATAAAGGCAACTTGAGTGCTCAAATCTGAAATTAAGGCAAGTTTGGTATCCAAAGGTTTAATAGAAACAAGATTGACACAAGTGGGAAATCATTGAGACTACAGAAAAGTGCCACGATTCAAGCAGATACCTCAGAATGCAGCTACAAAATGACTAAATACCAAACTTTCTTTTATCCAATCTTGTATAAAACTTGTGAATTCATTTCCTACTAATCTAAGCTTCATAAAAGTACTTTGACTTGATAAGTCAAATGGGTTAAGACATGACTTTTGACCAATAAATGGCCTGACCCAAACACCCTTGATTTGCCAAACTCTTGAAACAGTTTTAAGGAAAACTAGAACTGAGAACTTCTTTCAACTAAAGCTAAAACAAAGCTTACTAATTCAAATTCAATTCCACTAACTAATCATTTGAAAACTAAGACAGTAGAGAAGGTACTTTCATTGATAAAAAAGAAAAACATTACAATAAAATTAAAATCAAAACACTGAATTTCAAACTAAAACTAAGGGTGCCTTTCTTGGCTACAATCAGGTCCTATTTATACTACTACTAAGATACTTGGGTCTTCAATCTTCATCTCTTCTTGTGTTTCCTGTGTGAGGGCAGTCAAGCCAAAACCCAACTTGTGCTTCTTTGAACCAATCCAAGCCATTCAATAAGTAGGTACAAGTGAGCACGAATCTTAGCCATCCACTGAAGCCTTTTTAACATGGATTGCTGACTTGGACATTGGGAGGAGGGTTGAAAGAGATAAGTGGGTTTGGGAGTTGGGATTACCTGGGTAAAGGGTTGAAGGTGGGTTGAGTGTTTGGGGAGAAGGAAAAGGGAATAGGGATTAGGGTTCATGGGGGATTGGTAAAGGTTTGTGTGGGCGGGAAAAACAGGGAAGAAGAAAGGCAGAGTTAATACTTGACCGGGTATTAGGGCTTGGGTAGCGGGTTGTGGCTATTGGACTGGATTGGGTAAAAGGTGGGCTGGTTTGGTTTGTTAAGTTAAGTGGTTTAATGGGTTATTGTAACATTTAGCATTTAGGGACTAAATGTGCCAAGACTGAAATTCCAGGGACCTCTCGTGCAAATTCTGAAATTATAATCCAAGGACTGGTTTTGACATTCTCCAAAAGTGCAAGGACTGAATTTGCCAATTTGTGAAATTCCAAGGACTAAACTTGACAATTTTAAAAATCCAGGGATCAAAACTGTAATTTCTCAAACTTTTTTCACCAAAGGACTAATTATGACAACTTATGATTTCAAAAGGACCTTTGGTGATTTATCTTTTAAAATACGCGCTCAGGGACTATTTTTGCCAATTTTTGAAAGTCGGGGGACTGAAACTGCCAATTATGCAAACTTTGTTTGTTTTTCACTTGTTTTCAATAATTTTGCATCTGAAACATATAAAACACAATTTTGAGATATTTTCAATATTTTGATGCATTTCGGAGTATTTTTAGATGTTTTGTAGTTCAGATTTGACCTAAAATGATGAGTGAATAAGCACTCATCAAATCCCCCACACTAAAACATTGCTAGTCCCTAGCAATCTTTTGAGAAAACTTAATGGATTTGAATCTCTTTACCAAAAGCCATTACTTCGGGAGTAGCCAAATGTTTTAGTTCAAGTAAGAACTATGGTACATCGATAACCATATGATTTTGAGCAAACCACCAGCTTTCAACGGTTTTGATTTGTCTTTACCAGAAGCCGCTTGCTTCTGGACTAGCCAACTCTTAGATAAATTATCAATATTATCTTTGGTGAGTCGATTACCAATTATGGTTTTCCAACTGCCTTTACCACAAGCCATAAACTTGCGGGCTAGCCAACTCTTCACTAATTAAAGATATGGTGAGTTGAACACCATACAATTTTGGGCAAATTGCAAGCCGTCAACGGATTTGAAATATCTTTACCAAGAGCCGTTTGCTCCTGGATTAGCCAATCCTTTTGTTTATTAGACATGGCGGATGATAATCAATCCGGTAAGTGCAAAACACTTACTCCAAAAAAAATTTTGGCCAAAAATGAGGGAATAAGATGGTAAAACATATGATAAAATTCGTGAGAATTCCCCCACACTAGAAATGAATATTGCCCTCAATATTCAAAGTACCGGCGGTTATGCCAAACAAAGAACGTAAAAGGGAAATACTACGGCCATTTTTGAATTTTTTTTGAAAACTTTTATACAATAGCGGGCAACTCCCCACACTAGGGTGGTAGAAAGTAGAAAGAAGTCGAAATACGGTGAAAACCCATATAGCGTGCTCTGTTTTGTTAACCGAGTCGCTAGCTTGACTCGATCCCCGCATTCATTGGTTCATGGGGAAAGTTTGGAGATCCGGGACAACCATGGATGGTATGTCCCCTCCAAAATAATGTTTCAATTTATGTCCATTCACCTTGAAGTTTGGTCCGTCGGTTTGAGATAACTCAACGGTGCCATATGGAAAAACTTTGGCAATGGTGAATGGACCGGTCCAACGGGTCTTAAGTTTCCCGAGAAGATTTTCAACCTAGAATTGAAAAGAAGGACTTGGTCACAACGTCGTAACGCGGTTCTTGATTTTTGAGTCATGGATCTTCTTTGTCTTTTCCTTGTAAATCAACGAGTTCTCGTAGGCTTGATCACGGAGTTCATTTAATTCATTGAGTTGAACTTTCCGGTGATCACCCGCGGATTTAAGGTCAAAATTTACATGCTTCAAGGCCCAATAGGCTTTGTGCTCGAGCTCGATCGGGAGATGACACGCCTTTCCGTACACAAGCTTGTAAGGAGTACACCCGATGGGTGTTTTGTAAGCGGTACGGAAGGCCCAAAGTGCATCTTCAAGTTTGTCCAACCAAGAGGCACGGTTTTCACCTACGGTCCTCTCCAAGATTCTTTTCAAACAACGATTCGAAACTTCCACTTGCCCACTAGTTTGTGGGTGATACGCCAGAGAGATCGGTGAGTGACACCATACTTAAGCATGACTTTTGCGAATTGGTCGTTGCAAAGTGCGCACGATCACTAATGATGGCACGGGAGTTCAAACGGGTAAAGAGACTTTAGAAACTTCACAACTACTCGGTCGTTGGTGGGTAGCGCCTCTACCCATTTGGACAAATAATCGACCGCAACGAGTATATACTTGTTCCCTCGAGAAGACGGGAACGGACCCATAAAGTCAATGCCCCATACGTCAAAAATCTCGCACACTTGAATGGAATTTTGAGGCATTTCATCTCTTTTAGAGATGTTGCTATGACGTTGGCAAGAGTCGCAAGATTTGACGAGGTCATGGGCATCTTTGTAAATCGTGGGCCAATAGAAACCGGAATCAAACACCTTTTTAGCGGTGTAGTTCGGGCCATGATGTCCCCCTGTGGGTCCATGATGACAAGCCTTGAGAATTTCATCGGCTTCTTGGCCGTGAACACACCGTCGGATGACTTGATCCGCACAAACCTTAAACAAGAAGGGGTCGTCCCAGAAATAATGCTTAACATCTTTGAAAAATTTGTTCTTTTGTTGGGACGACATCCCTTTCACAACAAAGTTACCCGCATGATAGTTTGCAAAGTCGGCAAACCATGGGGTACTCAAATTTTCATGATGAGATACCACATTAAGAGTCTCGAGAGGAAACGTTTCATTTATTTCCTTTTTCTCGAGCACACCTTGATGTGGATTTTCAAGACGAGAGAGATGATCACCGCTAGGTTCTCCGGCTCCTTTTTATCACGGATAATGATATCAAATTCTTGTAGGAGGAGAACCCATCGGAGCAATCTCGCTTTGCATCTTGCTTAGCAAATAGATATTTGAGAGCCGAGTGATCCGTATACACTATGCTTTTGGACAAGATCAAGTATGGCCGAAACTTCTCGAAAGCGTACACCACGGCTAGTAATTCTTTCTCCATCGTAGTGCAATGTGCTTGAGCTTCGGTCAAAGTTTTGCTAGCATAATGTATAGGCTGGAAATGTTTTGACTTTCGTTGCCCCAAAACGGCACCTATGGCGAAATCACTTACGTCGCACATAAGCTCAAATGGTAATTCCCAATCGGGGGCAACTAGAATCGGAGCTTCCGTGAGCTTCTTTTTAAGAATTTGAAAAGCTTCAATGCACTCATTAGAGAAGATGAAAGGAGTATCTTTCTCAAGAAGTCGGGTCATATGCCGGGATATTTTCGAAAAATCTTGAATGAAACGACAATAAAATCCGGCATAACCAAGGAAACTTCTAACTCCTTTGACGGTTGTGGGAGGAGGTAATTTTGAAATGACATCGAATTTAGCTTTGTCAACCTCAATCCCGCTCTTAGAAATCTTATGGCCAAGGACAATTCCTTCCTTAACCATAAAGTGACATTTCTCCCAATTTAGACAAAGATTCGTGTTTTCACAACGTTCAAGCATCTTGTCCAAATGGGAGAGACATGTTTGAAAAGAATCCCCAAAGACCGAAAAATCGTCCATAAAGACTTCCATAGTCTTTTCGATCATGTCATGGAAAATGGCCATCATACACCTTTGGAATGTACCGGGAGCATTACACAAGCCAAAAGGCATGCGTCGGTAAGCAAATGTTCCATAAGGACACGTGAATGTGGTCTTTTCTTGATCTTGTGGGTCAATGGGTATTTGGAAGTAACCCGAGAAACCATCGAGAAAACAATAGTATTCGTTTCCCGCTAATCGCTCAAGCATTTGGTCCATGAAGGGTAATGGAAAGTGGTCTTTACGGGTGGCTTCATTTAACTTTCGATAGTCAATGCAAACACGCCATCCCGTAACCAATCGAGTAGGAATCAACTCGTTTTCATCATTTTCAACAACGGTGATGCCACCTTTTTTGGGCACATAATGAACGGGGCTAACCCAAGGACTATCCGAGATAGGGTAAATCAATCCAGCATCGAGAAGTTTTATGACTTCCGCTTTGATAACCTCATGAATTTTAGGATTCACCCTTCTTTGGTGTTGAACCGCCGGTTTGAAGTCATCTTCCATAAGAATTTTGTGTGTACAAAATCTCGGGTCAATACCCTTGATGTCGGAAAGGTTCCAACCGATGGCTTGCTTGTGTGACTTCAAAACCTTTATGAGAGCGGATTTTTCATCCTCACTCAAGTCTTTAGCAATGATGACGGGTGATTTATTGTCATCCTCCAAAAATGCATACTCGAGATGAGGTGGTAAGTCCTTAAGTTCGACCTTGGGAGGATCATTAGATTTTTCAATGGTTTTGATTTCCTCTTTATGAAGTTCTTGAAGAGGGAGCGATGAAGGATCTTCATTGAGCAACTTCTCGATGAGAAGTATATCTCCCTCAATGTCGATGGGAGCGTGATCAATTTCCCATGGAACAGAATCACTAGCCAAGTATGCTTCAATCTCTTCCAAAATAAAGTCACTTCCCTCAAATGGGTGAGGGGAGGGAAGAGAGAGCAAAGATGGGATCAACCGAAGTGGGATTGCCACTCGAGAATCCAAGAATTTCTTGAGAATACTCCTCAGACACAATGTCAAGGACATCAATTTTGTTGACGGAATTGTCTTCATAATTGGGGAGTATTTCGTAACTTGATTGAGATTGAAAGTAACGCTTCCTTGTTTACTCAGCAGTAATTTCTTCATCAACGTCGATCAATGCCCGACCCGTTTTTATGAAGCACCTCCCAAGGATGAGGGGTACTCGGGGATCGGCATCAAATTCGACAACAACAAAGTCGGCGGGGAAATGAAACTTGCCTACTTTCACAAATACATCCTCGGCTATTCCTAGCGGACGAGAACTTGTACGGTCCGCAAGCTCGAGGATCATACATGTAGGTGTGAGCGGAGGTAATGAAAGCTTTTTCCACATGGAGTGTGGCATCAAGTTAATGCTAGCACCAAGATCGGCCAAAGCGGAGCATTGAACTATGCCTTGAAAATCACATGGGATGAGAAATTTTCCGGTGTCTCCTAACTTTTCGGAAGCTTTTAAGGATAACCGCCGAACAATTTTCGTTCAAAGAAGTTTTAGCCATTTCGAAAATCTTTTCTTTGTTATTCAACAAATTTTTGATTGTTGGACCGAACTTTAGCATTAGAAGAAGAGCGTCCACGCAAACTAATCTCGGTGCAAATCTTGAAAGCTTTGGATAAGCTTCTCCATTTGTTGACTAGTTTTATCACGGAGCTTTTGGTCATTAAGCCTTGAAGGATAAGGAAGTGAAGGCTTAGGAGTGGTCATCGGAACAACGGGTTCCGGAATTGGAGGTAAGACCACCGGAGGTTGGACTTGTGCGGTACTTCGTGGGCTTGAGTTATGCACCTTGTCCTTTGATACCTCGGTTTCTCGTTCCACATCCCTCACCGAAGAAGGATTAGGCATCGAGGGTCCCTCATAAGATTTACCACTTCAGGTGGCAATAGCATTCAATTCACCTTTTGGGTTGGGAATGGTATTACTCGGAAGAGCACCCGAAGTTGAAGCTTGATTCTTTTGACTCATGAGACTAGCAAACATGCTTTCAATCTTGCTTTGAGATTGATCAATTTTATTGCTAGTAGCTCTAAGCTCGGAAGTGAAATCATTCTTCAAAGTGGTAATTTGACTTTGCATGGATGCCATTTTAGCTTCATTGCTTTTGATGTAATTAGCAATGTCAATGGAAGCTTGAGGAGGCTGGGCATGCATATTTTGTTGAGGAGCTTGGAGTCGGTTTTGATTGAAATTTCCTTGATTTTGAAAACCTTGATTTTGATTTTGAAAATTCGATTCTCGACTCGATTTTGATTGAACTGATTATTTCTATTTTGCACATTTTGATTGTTCTGATTTTGATTAAATCCGGGTGGTCCAAGAAAATTGTTAGAACAATAGTGAGAAGGTTTCGTCCCTTTGCGGTTGGTAGGAATTACCTCCGTATTGTAGGAACCGAAGGCGGCATAAACGCTCTCTCGAGTGAAGCCACCGGAGGCTGGACACTCAAAATAAGGGTGTGGACCACCACAAGTTTCACAACTCTTGTTTACGACATTCACTTGTTGATTGTTATTATTTTGACTCATTTTAAGTACGGCAGTGGATATTTCTTCAATCTTTTTGGTGAGAGTTGTGTATTCCGAAGATGGAAGGGTGGTAGATCTCCTTGACTCACTCCTCCGGTACCGAGGAATCCCAATAACTGTGGTGGGCAGTCATGTTTTCAATGAGATCGTAGCACTCTTCGGGTCGCCTTTTCATAAAGGTACCACCGCGCTGCATTGATTGTGTCACAATGTCTCAATGTTAACCCGTTATAGAATGTATCTATTTGGGTGACAAGCAACATGTTGTGATTTGGACATCGATCAATCGAAAGCTTATAACGTTCCCATGCCTCAAATAAGGACTCATCGGGATGTTTGCCGAAAATTACTGATTTCATTCCGTAGTTTCGTCACCATCGACGGTGGAAAATATTTCGCCAAGAATTTGGAGATCATTTCGACGAAACTATGGATTGAGTTCTTGGGAAGACGATCAAACCATGCGGTGGCATGAAGCGTCAAGGAATATGGAAAGAGGTATAAGCGAAGGGCGTCATCGGTGACCCCATTTTGCTTCATACTTTGGGTGACGGTGAGAAATTTGTCGAGATGCTTGTTGGCATCGTCACCCGGTGATCCGTGAAATTGGCAAAAACTTTAGACTTGTTGAATCATGTGATGCTTAAGTCCAAAATCCGTGGCCTCGATGTTGACCGGGGCAATTGGACCGCCCCGCCCATCCATCGTGGGTTGGCAAAGCTCCTCCATCGTTCAGAGATCGGGAGCTGGATCTTGTGGACCGCACTGGGACTTGAGGTCCGCTCCTTGGTTATGTGTCATTGTGATTTGTTCGATAGAACGTATCTCGCATGTTTGCTTGGTTACGCTTACGTCTACGAAGCTTGGGAGCGAAGTGCGCATGCACTTCCAAATACAACACTTTCAATTAAAACAAGACCGAGGCAAAACAACAGTGAACTTAAACCAATAATCCCACGTGAAATGATCACTTCTATAAGTAAAACGCACAAAGGAGCGGAGAGACTTTGTAGGTCAGCGCGAAGCTTATTAAAACCCGTCTCTTTTCAAATTTCCAATTTAATGTCGCCGTCCTTATACCCTCACACGCTTTGTTAAACCGATAAAAGTAGACCAAAACACGAGCGACACAAAGGCAAGTTTTAAATCTTTTGTTCGGGAACTTATAATGATAACACCTCGTTAAGAATGTTATATTGATTGTGTCTTCTATATTATTTAAAACAACAAGGAAAAATCTTTTTGTATTTTTAATCTTTTACATATATATACAAAGAAAGGAAAAATATTTTTGTATTTTTGTATTTTTATAAAAACAATAACTTCACGAGGAAGGTTCTTCAAGTCACTAATCGCAAAAACTTCACGATATTGTCGCAACACACCTCCCCAAGCGCCAAAATTTGATTCATTGTGAAGTGAGTGTGAGAAAAACACAAATATCAACAATATCAAATTAACCGTAAAATTAGACAAATTAACCCTTTAGGAAAAAGGTCAACGTGCCAAACCTCACGGGTGTGATAAAAGTGATACCGGGAAAGTGATTTCCCCGGGTCGTGTCCCAACGAGGTGTGAATGGAAGGATTCGTTGAGTTTCGTGATTTGAACTTGAATTGGTTTTTAATGATTAGTTGAGTTTGATTACGAATTCTACAAATTAATTAACGGGAAGGTAATTAAGGCAAGGGAACCCTAAATAACTAAAAATAAACTAACTCTAAGCCTAAGGAATGATAAAACGAAGCTACACTAAGTCCTAAGGTGCTAAAACGTAAAAACGTAAAAACCGGCAAACACCCCGAGCCATAAACGTAAACTTTTTGCAATTTAAGGGCTACGGGTGTGAAATCAATTTTCCTACGTCCTAATTGACTAAAAATAATTTTTGAAAAAGACCGGGTATTTTTTCGACTTTTAAAATAATTTATATGAATTAAAAACTAACTAACACTAATTAAATGATTAAAAATACTAAACTAATTAAGAAAAATCTGAAAATTTCACTAAAAGTACTTTAGATATTGCAGATTCTAGGAAAAATAAAAAAAATGGTGGTTGCTATTGAAAATAAGCAAGAAATAAGCTAAAAACAACTTATAAGCAAAACTGTCAAACACCCCTTATGTATTTAATAATGCAACATGTGACTGAGACAAGTCCCAAGGGCAGTTGGTTGTGTGGTGTTGTGTTGTGTGCTTGAGCCAGGAGACCAGGGTTCGAATCCCCTTGGTACCCTTTTTGAAAATCTATTTTTTTTTAACTTTTCTTTTTTTTCCAACTGAAGTTAAGATCAAAATGAGGTACTTTTGTGAAAACTTTTTGTGTGGAAGGTTTAGAATAAGCAGTTATGACTGCTTATTCCAAACAGTTGGGACAAAAGAGCAAAACAAACACCCCTTTAGCAACCTATGTGAGCAACAAATAAGCTAGGATAAACAAGACTTAATGAAGTAAGCTAGCATACCATTCATTCTACAAACTAGAGTAAGCTAAATAGATCGCCTAGGGAAACATAAATGCTTTTTTTTTGGAGATCTTAAGTAAGAATGGTGGTTAAGCATAAAATGGGACTTAATGCTAACAAGGATCAAATAAGCAATTACAAAAAGTTTTAATAAGCACTAAGGGAAAACTAATGAGCCCAATCCTAAAGTCACTAACTAAACTATATCTAAGTCACCTTGTGATCTCCTAAATAAGCTACACAAGCTACTGTAAGCTGAAGAAAGAAAGAAAAAAAATGACTCACAGTTGAGGGCAAAAAGCCTGGGACTGTTTTGACTTATTTATAAGTCTGTAAAATGAACTTCCAAAACACTATAAGCTGCACACGAACAAGGTTAGCCTAGCAAAGATGTTAGAAATGACAACCAAAGATCCAGAAGAAGCTATTTACAGCTTAATATCAAGCTGAGATCAGCTTAGTTTGGGCCATTTTGCTACTGATGCAGAAAAAAGGATTGTCCAAAAACATATTTTAACAATGATTCGGCTAGGATAAAGGCAACTTGAGTGCTCAAATCTGAAATTAAGGCAAGTTTGGTATCCAAAGGTTTAATAGAAACAAGATTGACACAAGTGGGAAATCATTGAGACCAAGAAAAAGTGCCACGATTCAGCAGCATAGCTGCTGAATGTGCAGTTACAAAATGACTAAATACCAAACTTTCTTTTATCCAATCTTGTATAAAACTTGTGAATTCATTTCCTACTAATCTAAGCTTCATAAAAGTACTTTGACTTGATAAGTCAAATGGGTTAAGACATGACTTTTGACCAATAAATGGCCTGACCCAAACACCCTTGATTTGCCAAACTCTTGAAACAGTTTTAAGGAAAACTAGAACTGAGAACTTCTTTCAACTAAAGCTAAAACAAAGCTTACTAATTCAAATTCAGTTCCACTAACTAATCATTTGAAAACTAAGACAGTAGAGAAGGTACTTTCATTGATAAAAAAGAAAAACATTACAATAAAATTAAAATCAAAACACTGAATTTCAAACTAAAACTAAGGGTGCCTTTCTTGGCTACAATCAGGTCCTATTTATACTACTACTAAGATACTTGGGTCTTCAATCTTCATCTCTTCTTGTGTTTCCTGTGTGAGGGCAGTCAAGCCAAAACCCAACTTGTGCTTCTTTGAACCAATCCAAGCCATTCAATAAGTAGGTACAAGTGAGCACGAATCTTAGCCATCCACTGAAGCCTTTTTGACATGGATTGCTGAGGTGGACATTGGGAGGAGGGTTGAAAGAGATAAGTGGGTTTGGGAGTTGGGATTACCTGGGTAAAGGGTTGAAGGTGGGTTGAGTGTTTGGGGAGAAGGAAAAGGGAATAGGGATTAGGGTTCATGGGGGATTGGTAAAGGTTTGTGTGGGCGGGAAAAACAGGGAAGAAGAAAGGCAGAGTTAATACTTGACCGGGTATTAGGGCTTGGGTAGCGGGTTGTGGCTATTGGACTGGATTGGGTAAAAGGTGGGCTGGTTTGGTTTGTTAAGTTAAGTGGTTTAATGGGTTATTGTAACATTTAGCATTTAGGGACTAAATGTGCCAAGACTGAAATTCCAGGGACCTCTCGTGCAATTTCTGAAATTATAATCCAAGGACTGGTTTTGACATTTTCCAAAAGTGCAAGGACTGAATTTGCCAATTTGTGAAATTCCAAGGACTAAACTTGACAATTTTAAAAATCCAGGGATCAAAACTGTAATTTCTCAAACTTTTTTCACCAAAGGACTAATTATGACAACTTATGATTTCAAAAGGACCTTTGGTGATTTATCTTTTAAAATACGCGCTCAGGGACTATTTTTGCCAATTTTTGAAAGTCGGGGGACTAAAACTGCCAATTATGCAAACTTTGTTTGTTTTTCACTTGTTTTCAATAATTTTGCATCTGAAACATATAAAACACAATTTTGAGATATTTTCAGTATTTTGATGCATTTCAGAGTGTTTTTAGATGTTTTGCAGTTCAGATTTGACCTAAAATGATGAGTGAATAAGCACTCATCATTGACATTTTCTCACCCAGTAATCACTGAAGATAACATCATTGTAAGTATCCTAACTACATTTCATCTCTTAATTCTGAGTCTAGGATTCCAATTTGTGCACAAAATCATTACATGGGTATTATGTATATTCTTGTACAAAACATGGATTGAATTGGCACATTGCATAACTAGTCATTGAAATTAGGTACTACATTGTCACATTGCATAAACAAATCATGTTTCCCACTAATCAAAAGATAATGACTATAAGGTTTTATTCAAATAAGCAAACACCCCATGTCAAAAAATTTTGAAAAGCTTCTCACTTGTAGGAAAACAATTTTTCATTGTTAATACAAATAGAAACGTAAAATTTTCATCACTTGCATGCTCTTGAATACTAAAGGTAGTACATAACTAATATGTATTCCCGGGTATATTCAAATGAAGCCACATTGAATTAGGAGTTGTGGAAAACTAGAAGGGGGGGTTGAATAGTTTTGCCAATTAAAACTTTCTTTTAATCTATTTAGATCGACTTATGTCAATCTATTTGGATGTGTGTGTTGGATGTTGATAAACAAACATATATAAGTATGTAATGAAAGGATAAGAGTAAGAAGCACAAAACCACAACACGAGTATTTATAGTGATTCGGCTACAAGGACACCTTCCTTGCCCTACTCCACTCCCCGAGTCACCTACTCGAGAGTTCGTAATCACTACACCAACTTCTTATGGCGGAGAAGCCTTCACAAAGTCGCCTACCCTTTTTCCGTGTCTAGGCTAACCATCGGGTTCTTTCACTCCAAGGTGAACCACACCTACACAACGTCGCCTACCCTTTATCAGGTACTAGGCTAAGTACCTAGTTCTTTCACACCAAGGTGAACCACACCTACACAACGTCGCCTACCATTTATTAGGTACTAGGGTAAGCACCTAGTTCCATTGCAATGGAGGAACTACTACCCAACACTACACCAACGACTAATCCCAAATGAGATCAACTCCTTTTTACAACATCATCAAGGATATCAATATCCTTGGATCTAGTACTAATTTATCTTGTAAATCGAAACACACCATATCGAATGTACATCTAAGGCACCTTTCACTAATGCCTTTAACTAGATCTTCAAGACACCCTTCACTAATTTCTTATGTCTTGACTTCTAAGCACCCTTCAATAATGCTTCTAGTCTTGACTTCTAAGCACCTACCACAAGTGCTTATGATATGGACGATAGATACCCTTCACTAATATCTTCGTCTTGACACTTGAGACACCTTTCACAAATGTCTTCAACACTTCTTAGGAAAAGAAAAACAATCATCAACAAGTATACTTCAGTAGTCTTGATGATGAGGAAGCATGGCAACTCATGGACTTGAACTTGCTCAACTTCAAAGGTGGTGATCTTGCCTTTAAGAGGAACCTAGAAGATCACACAAAAACAAAACTACACACATAGATCTCTTGGATCTGAGGTTAGAGATTTTTTAACTCTAGGGGAAAGTATGTTGGAAAGGGGTGAGCAACAATGAAGAAATGGCTCACTATTTATAGAGGAAAAATTCTACTGTTCCCCGGATCCCACGGATCCCTTCCACAAGGGATCCGTCTAGCATAAAGCTAGGGATCCGTGGGACGCTCCTCTTTACCCATGGGTATTTTGGTTATGGGTCATAGGTTGATCCATGGGTCGTTAGCTAGATACAATGTACCTCTTGAGTGCAATGCACCTAGTCAAATGGGTATGGGTCAAAACCATGGGTTATGGATATTATCCATATATGATATAAGCATGATGTCATGCAATGGGTTATGGGTCAAGCTCCATGGGTCATGGGATTTGGGTTGTACCCAACTACATTCAATGTATTTGCCCAATGGGTTATGATACTTAATTTTCTACCCATTTATATTACCCAATATACTACATACTAGTTATGTGTATATTTTACCCAAATATGTAAACACTAGTTGTTGTACATATGTAATATTAAATCATAAAATCACTTATACTTGTTTTAGTGTTTTATGTGAAAATGTCAATATGTTAGAAACTATTAGTTCAAACCATTTACGTATTTTATTTGTTTCGTTAAAATGATTTTACGTTTGTTATCGACAAAACATTAGAAGATCGTAAAATATAAATAAACGTTTTTACGGCTTATTTCTATTAACAATCTCCCCCTTTTTTTTGATGACAAAACATAAAATTATTTTAAGGAAAAGCTAAAATTTGTAAAAGTTTGAATTTGTAGTTTTTACTTTCTTCTCCCCCTTTTTGTCGAAACAAAAAGAGCTTCGAAAGGGAACTAACACATTGTTTTAGGAAAACATGTGAAGGAAATAAAAAGAAACAGAGAGCAAGTAACGGGAAAGGATCTCGTCTTTACTCCCTTTGACGAGTCCATCCCTATGTAAGTTCGTCAAAAGACTAATACTAAGCTAGTTTATTTGCAACTAAGTTTGCAAAAGATTTCGTCTATGTGACGAATGTGCTCCCCCTTGTTGATTGCAATTTTGCAAAGGGATGTCATGTAATGTAATCCTAATATTGCAAGTAATTTGCAATGTATTGCTTTGACACAAAGCTCCCCCTAGCTTTAGGATGTCAAAGTCTTCATGTGTAAATTTAATAACTACAAAACAAAGATTAGAAAGCAAGTATAATGTACAATTTCCTGAAAATATGATCCAAGTTAGTAGAAAAATAGTTTTCTGTATCACGAATCCCACGGTTCCCTTCTTGTAGGGATCCGTCTAGGCAAATTTCAGGGATCCGTATGGCTGATGACTGAATTCAGCAATGGTGATATAACAATAATGTTAACATCAAAGTGAGATATGTATTATACAAAATAATCATATACTCAGAAATATAGCAAGTGGCATGTAATTTCATTTAATAAAACTAGAGGTATGATATACATGACTCTAAAAACTAAGAAAATGAATGATACATGACTTGGAATTACTAGACTTATCTAAGTAATGCTTGATACTTGGTGATGAGAGTGGAGTGGTGAATGATAGGACTCTAGGCACCAATGGTGATGGTTTAGTGGAAATAGGATTGTTTTGTTTAGGAGGTATAGTGGTGTTTGGAATAGGTAGTTTTGTGGGAACTATCCTTTTAGGGATTGGTTTGATTGGTTGAGTTAGTGGAGGGGAAATCCTAGCATTTGTGGATTTAACCGGAGATGATTCCGTTGAGGGAATTTCGTGTACAACACGAGCAAGTTTCTTGGGTGGTTCTTGGGTGGATGAGTTAGCACTAGGAGCTTTTCTCATGATGAAATGACTAAAGAGAATGTTTCTAAATGCTCAGAATTATGTTGTGTTTGATGACTAAGGGATTCTAACAAGATGACTTATAAAGGAAAAGATTTGGTAAGTACATTCAAGACTTAAGCCACCAAACTTCATTGGAATGTGATGATTAACATGCACAGGAGTCAAATTTAGAGTTTGTACTGATCTAGGAACTCATTTAAGATGAGATGGAGTGTTTAAGTTAGAAAGATGAGCTTGAAATGATTGTTTTAGCTAGATTTGACATACTCTGTCACCCGGATCCCACGGTTCCCTCCAACGAGGGATCCGGCTAGGCTAATCCTAGGGATCCAGCTCTCAGCAGTTATGAAAGGTTAGAAATGAAGTTTCTAAGAGCTAGAACCTATATCTTCTTGAGTGTTTTAGTCCTCCTAAGTATCTAAGATGAGGGTGTACTTGAATGATCAAGAGTAATGAGTGTTATAGCTAATGATTGCCTTTTATGGAATAAAATAGAACTTTCATGAGTACCAATGAATGAACAAAGATGACACTAAGGATTTTGAGAGTGTCAAATAGAGCTAAATGATCCTAGAGATCAGATAGTGACTTAGGATAGTGTTTTGGAGGATATCCTAAAAGCTTAAGATGGAAAAGATAGAATTTTACCCATTTCGACCTATTTTTGAGGTAAGGATGACTATACTCAATTTGCTAAAATTGAAAGGTTTATAAAGCTAGATGTATTAACATGTGAGTAATCATGTGTGAGTATAAGAGCGGAAGAGTAATGAGTTTTGATGAAATGATAGATCTACAAGCACCTTGAGTGTGATCTAAGTGAGTTATGCGTGAGTATGAAACTTTTACTCAGCTTGATGAGGACTCAATTTGTCCTAAGACACTATGTTTTTCTTAGTGTGAAGTGATCTAAAGACATGTTTTGAAATATAATGATTGCAACTGCATTTCTGTTTGCCCGGATCCCACGGTTCCCTAAGAGTAGGGATCCGTCTAGCACAAACTTAGGGATCCGTCTCCCTGCAAAACAGCATCTTTACAAAAGGTATGCAAGGGTTGCAGAAGTTTGCTATATGTATCGAATTTTGAAACTAATGATTTCTCACAGCAAGCATATATGTATACAAGAAAAACATAGCAATGAGAGCATGTAAGAATAGTACATAAGCAATTAATATGAGATCTAGCTCACAAATAACACATAGGTGTATCTAACTTAACAAACACTATTCAAGAGGCTCAAAACATATTTACGATTTAGATTAGTAAATCGTTTGTATTAACAATGGCGTGCAAGGTATGTGTAAAAAAAATACATGATAGTGTTCAAGACAATAGAGTAGTGAGGTGCTAGTTCAAGACAATCCTAGACTTCATCCGGAAGGTGGAGTTGTTGTTTTGGTCAACAGAAGCAATGAACTATGTATAGTCATTACGGATGGTGATTAGCATACAATGAACTTCGTCAATGAAGTCATGTAGCTCTTCTCGATCAAAGCAAGATAATCGCTTGATGAGGCAAGTGGTTGTGATTAACAAAAAGAAAAATCAATTTTGCAACTTGTTTGATTAGTAATCCTAAGACAACGCAAAGTATTTCCATTTTAAACTTACTTTAGGAAAACATAGGAGTATAGATTTCTCAAGTGAGAGAATGAATATGACACTATTACTAGCAGTGCTCAATTACGGCTAAACACGACCATTTTTACGGGCGATTCCAAATACCCAACTTCTATCAAGGAAGCAATTCAACCGTTAGGTCAAATTGAGTTTCTAGTGCAATAATTTCTCCAGTATTCATTCTCAGGTTAGGAAAATTTATATTCCTACAATGGCCTATCGAAGAGTAACAATGATGATACTTTGCTTCATTTTTATTAATATTATACTTGAAACAACTAAGGTGACGAAGGTGTCAAAGAAAAAATTAAAAGTTGTCCATATGGTGAACAAAAAATTGTTGGATGAGCTAGTTCAACATATGTTGTTGGAAAGCTCGAGTTTGGACTTTCGGATATGAACAATTATATTTGCGTTGCAAAATAATTTACTTGAGTATATCGGATGAAATAATCAAGTTGTCAATCCTACTATGAAGCTTGGAAAGCGATCATGAAAAGGAAAATGGGAGAGTACATCATCAACACAAGTGTAGGTTATGATCCGATGTACATTCTTGTTGTTCTTAGAAAATGATACAAGAAAATATGAAATTAAGAAATCATATAAGCACATAAAACATTTATATGGCACACATGACAAACTCAATCAAAAAGCCATTTTAGTGTATTACATGTTTTAAACATTTTTCAACTTATATGACTTATCTAAGTATTTAAACTAACATTTTTGACATGACTAGATGTTATCCCAAACACTCCTTCAAATAGCACATTGATTAGTAGAATATTACTAAATCGACAAACAAGAGAATGAATAGCAAGGTAAGGAAAGCACATATGCTATTCAATCAAACAAGCACAAAAGCTATTTGACATAAACAAATAATCAAGTGACGCAAGGAAGACAATTTATCATTTAGCATAGCATACGAAAGTTCTTTTCATCGCTTTGTGTTAAATATAAATATGTATACCAAACTTGATTAGTTTCTTTTCTAAATATGATCAAAACCTTAATTTAAAAAGAGGACACATTGTCATTCAAGGATGAAAACATCCGTCTCCACTTAGATCAAAAGTTTGTGCAAAAGTTATGACCGAAAAATGACTTTCTATTATAAATCAATGATTCTGTAAATTTTTGTTTTGAATCAGTTTATGAAATCATTTTTAAATGAAAGTAGACTCAAATACCTTTAAAACGATATGTGGCACGACTTCTAACGACTTATGGTTAATAAGTTATGAATTTTTGAAATTCAGACAAAAACTGTCTTCTGTACCACGGATCCCACGGATCCCTTGCTTGAGGATCCGCCCAGTAACCGAGGGATCCGCGGATTTGACACAGAATTACAAAAATGCATGTTTTGACCCGACGAAAAGGTTTAACCTTTGTAGAATTTTTAGTGAGGTTATATTACCCATTCCAATCTTTATTCAAGCTTGATTAACGAGATATCTAACACAACTTCAAAAAAAATCACTAAAACACTTTTCATACCATTTTATCCTCAAGCAATTTAGCACGTCTTTGACCAAAAATTGTAACTAAGAAAACATACCTTTGCTATATTTTCTTTTTATGGTTTTAGAAACCATAGACGCGAAATACTTCATGATCTTCTAAGATACCCAAATCCTAGTATGAAGAATTCTCAAAGGAAAATGTTAGAATGATCTATCACTATCCAACATATGATGATTTCAAAAAAACATGACTTTTTGTTTTAAGAAATTCCCTTCTTTGTAGTTTTCAAACATACACGAATAGTATCAAGTTTTCAAAGTACAATATACTTAAAAAAAACTTGTTAACGAAGCTCTGATGCCAATTGTGGAAAACTAGAAGGGGGGGTTGAATAGTTTTGCCAATTAAAACTTTCTTTTAATCTATTTAGATCGACTTATGTCAATCTATTTGGATGTGTGTGTTGGATGTTGATAAACAAACATATATAAGTATGTAATGAAAGGATAAGAGTAAGAAGCACAAAACCACAACGCGAGTATTTATAGTGGTTCGGCTACAAGGACACCTTCCTTGCCCTACTCCACTCCCCGAGTCACCTACTCGAGAGTTCGTAATCACTACACCAACTCCTTATGGCGGAGAAGCCTCACAACGCCGCTTACCTTTTTTCGGTGCTAGGCTAACCACCGGGTTCTTTCACTCTAAGGTGAACCACACCTACACAACGTCGCCTACCCTTTATCAGGTACTAGGCTAAGTACCTAGTTCTTTCACACCAAGGTGAACCACACCTACACAACGTCGCCTACCCTTTATTAGGTACTAGGCTAAGCACCTAGTTCCATTACAATGGAGGAACTACTACCCAACACTACACCAACGACTAATCCCAAAGGAGATCAACTCCTTTTTACAACATCATCAAAGATATCAATATCCTTGGATCTAGTACTAATTTATCTTGTACATCGAAACACACCATATCAAATGTACATCTAAGGCACCTTTCACTAATTCCTTTTACTATATTTTCAAGACACCCTTCACTAATGTCTTGTGTCTTGACTTCTAAGCACCCTTCAATAATGCTTCTAGTCTTGACTTCTAAGCACCTACCACAAGTGCTTATGATATGGACGATAGATACCCTTCACTAATATCTTCGTCTTGACACTTGAGACACCTTTCACAAATGTCTTCAACACTTCTTAGGAAAAGAAAAACAATCATCAACAAGAAGAGTTCAGTAGTCTTGATGATGAAGAAGCGTGTCAACTCATGGACTTGAGCTTGCTCGACTTCAAAGGTGGTGATCTCGCCTTTAAGAGGAACCTAGAAGATCACACAAAAACAAAACTACACACATAGATCTCTTGGATCTGAGGTTAGAGAGTTTTTAACTCTAAGGGAAAGTATGTTTGAAAGGGGTGAGAAACAATGAAGAAATGGCTCACTATTTATAGAGGAAAAATTCTACTGTACCGCGAATCCCACAGATCCCTTCCACAAGGGATCCGTCTAGCGTAAAGCTAGGGATCCGTGGGACGCTCCTCTTTACCCATGGGTATTTTGGTTATGGGTCATGGGTTTATCCATGGGTCTTTAGCTAGATACAATGTATATCTTGAGTGCAATGCACCTAGTCACATAGGTATGGGTCAAAACCATGGGTTATGGATATTATCCATATATGATATAAGCATGATGTCATGCAATGGGTTATGGGTCAAGCTCCATGGGTCATGGGCTTTGGGTTGTACCCAACTACATTAAATGTATTTGCCCAATGGGTTAAGATACTTAAGTTTCTACCCATTTATATTACCCAATATACTACATACTAGTTATGTGTATATTTTACCCAAATATGTAAACACTAGTTGTTGTACATATGTAATATTAAATCATAAAATCACTTATACTTGTTTTAGTATTTTATGTGAAAATGTGAATATGTTAGAAACTATTAGTTCAAACCATTTACGTATTTTATTTTTTTCGTTAAAATGATTTTACGTTAGTATCGACCAAACATTAGAAGATCGTAAAATTTAAATAAACGTTTTTACGGCTTATTTGTATTAACAGGAGCGTTTGGGTTATCTCATGCCTTTTGCTAAACACCCTCACTAAAAACCATTTTATGCATAAAATGAGTCGAGATAACCGCAACTCCAAATCGTTTTCATATAGGCACACACTAGAACCAAAACGCTAAGTTTGTTCTCATTTTTAACATGTAAATTCTTGCTCATTGGAATAACCATGGTAGCCGCAAGATTCTATGATCACAAGGATACTCTCAACTACATTCCCAAACATCACAAAACCAAGGGCCTCTCCAAAGAACAAGTCGAAATCTTTAAGAGTCTAGAACAAAGGTACTTTCATGAGGGTAGAACAATTCACTCCTCCTTTGTCGACGGAACCAATCTCCGTCAAGAACTAGCCGCCATTCACTTCGATTGTCTCCTTGACATTGATGAACCCATTTGTCCTAGGTTCGCGTTAGAATTCTATGCTAGTGTTACCGGTTTCATTGATGAGGATGATGAATTTGGCCTTAGATTTAGGATCAATCAAAACGACTACACCATCTCCTTAAGCCAATTTGCTCAAGTGCTAGGAATTCCCAACCGAGGGACATGAGTCTACTCGGATAAGTGGTCACTTACTATCCTTGATGCAATCAATGACCGCTCTCTTCCATACCAAACTCCTTTAGCGGATAAGGATGTCATCCATGAGCACCTGTTTAAACCAAGGGCTGCTCCAACCCGTGTCACCCGAAAGGGAAAGGAAGTAAACCGAGATCCATATGGTATGGAACTCAATGAGCTTAAGCCTGAATTCAAGAAATGGGTGGAACTACTTAGAGCCAACGTCATTAGCACCATAGGAAATAGGGACCATATCAATGCTTGCCATTGTCACATGCTCTACAACTTGTCCACCCGTCAACCAATCAATTTAGCCTACTAAATTTCTAGGAGAATGATTGACATTCCAACTTAAGGATCGGTTGCTCTTCCTTACGGGATGCTTCTCACCCCGTCTCTATAGAGCCTTTGCACCCATTCCACCAAGCCCAAAAGGGTTGAAGCTTGGCTATGAGCTCATCCCTTACATTTTTGTGCCTTTGAGTGACGAGCGAGTGGCTAAGACTAAAGGCAAAAGGGCAAAACCTCCAACTCCATCATTATCATCATCAAATAGCTCCGAGGATAGTCTTCCAAATTCTCGCCTTCCACCTATGCATCTCCCCCCGAGATTGAGAATGAATCGGCGGAATTCAAGCAAACCAAGGGGATGTTCAAGTGCCTTGGTAGGATGATGAACAAGATTTACAAGAAGTTGGATAAGTGAGGTTCATTTGAAGGAGTGTTTGGAACAAGACAATAACTTTGATGTACAATACAATTTGGTTGTTTTTAATTTGTAGGATGATAATATGACCTAAAACAATGTTGTATGCTAACCATTTCATGCAGGGGGATAACACAAGTGTGTTATCAAATTTTACCTATTTTCACTTTTATGTGAAAATCGTTAGCCATTGGTAAAAGTCTATGCTCCACTATGTTTTTATATGTGTTATTGACATTTCCTAACTAGAAATGATTAATGTCACATGTTTTAAGCAAAATTTCAGGTTTCGGAAAACTCCTCGACACCTAAAAAACTGTTCCATGAACTTTTCTGGTGTCCACGGATCAGACGGCACCAAAAATTTGGTAGCGTTTGTTATGCAAATTGGTACCGCCGTACTTGTACAGGCGGACCAGGCGGCACCCTTTTAAGGGTTCCGCCTGTGTAGTTAGCACCATAGGAACTACTTAGAGCCAACGTCATTAGCACCATAGGAAATAGGGACCATATCAATGCTTGCCATTGTCACATGCTCTACAACTTGTCCACCCGTCAACAAATCAATTTAGCCTACTAAATTGCTAGGAGAATGATTGACATTCCAACTTAAGGATCGGTTGCTCTTCCTTACGGGATGCTTCTCACCCCGTCTCTATAGAGCCTTTGCACCCATTCCACCAAGCCCAAAAGGGTTGAAGCTTGACTATGAGCTCATCCCTTACATTTTTGTGCCTTTGAGTGACGAGCGAGTGGCTAAGACTAAAGGCAAAAGGGCAAAACCTCCAACTCCATCATTATCATCATCAAATAGCTCCGAGGATAGTCTTCCAAATTCTCGCCTTCCACCTCAGGAGTACTATGCATCTCCCCCCGAGATTGAGAATGAATCGGCGGAATTCAAGCAAACCAAGGGGATGTTCAAGTGCCTTGGTAGGATGATGAACAAGATTTACAAGAAGTTGGATAAGTGAGGTTCATTTGAAGGAGTGTTTGGAACAAGACAATAACTTTGATGTACGATACAATTTGGTTGTTTTTAATTTGTAGGATGATAATATGACCTAAAACAATGTTGTATGCTAACCATTTCATGCAGGGGGATAACACAAGTGTGTTATCAAATTTTACCTATTTTCACTTTTATGTGAAAATCGTTAGCCATTGGTAAAAGTCTATGCTCCACTATGTTTTTATATGTGTTATTGACATTTCCTAACTAGAAATGATTAATGTCACATGTTTTAAGCAAAATTTCAGGTTTCGGAAAACTCCTCGACACCTAAAAAACTGTTCCATGAACTTTTCTGGTGTCCACGGATCAGACGGCACCAAAAATTTGGTAGCGTTTGTTATGCAAATTGGTACCGCCGTACTTGTACAGGCGGACCAGGCGGCACCCTTTTAAGGGTTCCGCCTGTGTAGTTTTTTGGTGCCGTGGATCCTACAGGTAATTTTCTAAATTTCACTTAGTTTCACATTCCAAATTACCTTACATTACTTCTAGGTTAATCTCAACTAGTTCTTACCCATATTAGAACTAGTGTAACACACTTAGGCATATAGGATATCCATTTCCCACCAAAATTCAAAAAAATCAAAAATCCACCCAAGGAGTCCTTTTGCATAAAGGAAGGAACAAAAAATTTGTTTCCTTGCAATCCGTGGGTAATCTCATTCTTAGGATCTCACAATCATTAGAAGTCATTTAGTGCAAATGTTTGTCTCTTCACTCCATCCTTCTTGTATGGATTGACTTGGGTGATATGACTAGCATTAAACCCACTTCAAAATCATTAGGAACATCATCTCTTCTATGGTTCAGCATCAAATCAAACACATTCTTCCATAATTTTCCATTCCTATAAATTATGATTTTTTACCATGATCATCCTCACACCTTCTCAAATCTTCCAATCTACTAGCAAAAACTTAAGCCAAAATGACTAAGTCATCACCATCAACAAAGCCTTGCAAAAGAACCTCTAGAATGAACGTAAGACCTTGTTGCTTTGTCAACATAAGCTCTTCTTCCGGGTCTTCTCCATTAACTATCTCATCACCTATAAAAGATGAGACCACTCTCACTTTGGCTACTCCTACACCACCTCCATAATCACCTATCACTATCACTACTCCACCACCAACAAAGACTCCTAGCTCACCACCACCGGCTCCTATCCAAACCTCAAAATCACCATCACCTCCAAAATCTCCAACACTTATCCCATTAGAGTTATTCTCTACACCACCTAAATCTCCAAATCCATTTTTGGAAGACTTGGAGTACTTGCCTCCTAGGCCCAATCATCCACCACCACTACCATCTTTTGGTACTATTGAGCGAATAGTTGATGAGTCTCCACGTCCATCATTTGACCCAAACGCCCCGTTAGGGCCAAGACCTCTTCTTTTCCATCCCATCCACAAGGAAATCCATGGTCCTTTGTTTGGGGAGCAAACACTTCCTACATTAATGTCTCCTCATATATAGGACATTGAGGAATCCATGTGGGAAGATCACCCCACCAAAGACGAGATTCAAGCCGAACTCCATCATCTCCACCAATTTTCAAATATGGTGGATTCTCATCTTAGTGATGCTATGCAAATGCAAAGTGCTTTGCTAGCCTCCATAATCACCACTCCAAATACCAACACCAACACCTCCACCATTCCACCACCACAAAACCATGAACCATACTACCCCCTAGACATGGTTGCTCCAATTGTGAGTGTACCGCCCAAATAACCGAAAGGACCCGGGTGATGGTCCATGAGCTTCAAGACGAAATGAGGTTCATCCTCAATCACATCCTAGAGCGCATCAATGCTCTTGCTCATCCACCTCCTCAATAGGAGGGTCCTAGCTTATTTTCTTTAAGCATTTTTATTTTTCTAGGATTTTTCTTGTATTTTTTGATTTTATATTTTTTAGGATAATTTTTTTACTTTCTAGGATTTTATTATTGTACTAACACTTCATTGCGTTCCCTTTTCATGATTCTTAAATCATGAAATTTTTTAACAAATGAATTATGTTTCTTATATGGTTGTTGATTGTTACATGGTATTTGGAAATGCTTGTGATGATGCTTATTACTAATAATTCTTTTCTTGTAGCTTTTTCATAATCCATGTATCATTCTCTTGGCACCCAATTTAGGGGGAGCATTGATCAAGGGGGAGATAATGGCTCGGGCTCATTACACATTCCACCTCGCATCTTCTTTTTGTTGAGACAAAAAGGGGAGAAATATATAGAACTTAGTTATATTTGACTTTCTGAAAAAGTCAATTGCGTACTTTGACTTTCTGAAAAGTCAAACATCATACTTCAACTAATGATGACTTTGACTTTCTAAGAAGTCAACTGCATACCTTGACTTTCTTAAAAAGTCAACATCATGTCTAAATTGGACATACTTGCATTATCATCTTTATCTTTCATGTTCTAAAACTAATATTTTTATAAATCTTGTACAATCTCTACATCTTTTATAAAAATAAAATTTATGTTTTGTCCTCAACAAAAAAGGGAAGATTGTTAATACAAATGTCGTCATTAAACGTTATTTATATTTTTGATCTTTACCTAAGTTTGGTTAAAGACAAAAGTAAATTTAATTTTTATAAAACTTAAAGCTTGTCAAGTTTAATAGATATTAAAACAAGCTTTTTCAAATAATATCCTCATCACTCAAGCATTTACATTGTGATTAATTATATCTTGATATGACTCTAAACCATAATGTATGATAGTAGTTTTAGTTCAAGAATGTTTTGGTTTCTTAAAACAAAACATTACATATGTATTTACATTTTAACATATTTCTAAAAATAGAAAAACAAACACATGACATCATGTGGTGCATCATTGAAATCCTTAGAAGATTTCAATAGATATTTTGTGTAGATTTAAACTCTGCATATCTTACACAATCTTGGATAGATAGGGTTGACTTTGGTAAGATTTTGTGATCTTGCTGTCAGACCTCGGCGGCACCAAAAATTAACACGGGCGGAACCCTTTTGAGGGTTCCGTTGTCCGTGGTGCTTGCTGAACTTTTTGGCTATAAATAGCAAAGTCAAACCAAGTTGTTTTTCATCCCTTTCTATCATATTCTCATACATTCCTTCTCTCTAACATTTCTAACTCAGCTTCATATCATATTAGTGATCTCTTTTGTAACAAAGAAGATCAAGGCACATTCAAACTTCAACAAGAAGTTGAAAGTCTTGTTTGTTTGTTGTTGTATGATCTTGTGTTTATTCATACATCATTGTTGTACCAAACCATCATAAACTTGTGAGTGTGAGTGGTTAGTATTTTAGTCCTTAAAATACAATTGTGTGTGGGAGTGGTTGTACCCTTGAAAAGAACTCGACATCTAGCTTAGTGTCGGAAATAGTGTGTAAGCGAAGTGTAAAGGTTTCTCCGCCGGTGAAAGGAGCTTGTTGACTAGTGAAGTTAAACTCTCGAGTGTGAGACTCGGGGAGTGGAGTAGGGCAAGGAAAAAAGGTCCTTGTAGACCGAACCACTATAAACAACTTGTTGTAGTTTGATTGTTTCTTTCCTTATCTACTCTTTATATATTATTGATTACTATTCACTAACATATCTAAGATCAATATCAATTGATCTTTCAATAAGTTTCAAAACAAAGTTTTTAATCGGTAAACTATTCAACCCCCCTTCTAGTTTTCCACAGAGTTCTTCATGTTCTTTCACGTTATCAGTATGCAGATATCTTCACGAAAGGATTACCATCTGCTCTGTTTGAAGAATTTCACTCGAGTCTCAGCGTCCGGTGTCCTCCCTCTTCGATTGCGGGGGAGTGTTAGACGTGTATTTTGGATAAGCACCAATTTATGGTAACTAGCAATAAGTTATTATAATCGCTAGAATTAAGGGTAATTTACCTAAAATAGTTTAGAGGCATTGCTATATATGTCATGTATATTGTATCAATTGTAATGAATCAAATAAAGGATATACCATCTTTCACTGCCCACCAGGATGAATAACAATACAAATAGGCTTTTCATTTTGCGGTATTCAAGGTTTTCTAAAAGTGTCTCGTCAATTAAGTGCCTGTGGTTCAATCTTTATCAGGGACAAAATGCGTGAGTTTGTAGGTAGTTTAAAAAGATTAATGTGATGGGAAAATATTCATAAAAGAACTTTACAATCCAAATTATATGCTAAAGTTTCGCGTACTAATTTTATAAAGTACAATTCCTTGGTAAAAAATGAACTTGTGACGAGTAACTCTCTTGCAACTGTATCACAAATGCTCTCATTGTAAAAGAAGGTCCACGCGTTAAATTTCAACAACGCCTCTTTTTATCTGATTCTCTTATGATATAATCTTATATATACAAAAGGTTCCCAAGTTGTTCATTTTTCACCAATTCATCAGCTGGGAGACTAGAATCCTGATAACTGGAAAAGGTGAGGAATGTAATATATCCCTTATCTTTGTCAATTCATTGCTTGTTGACATGGATGGAGCCATTCATGAGGGACGTGACTGGTGGCCATGTGTATGCATATACTGGATCAACATGTTGACCTTGCTTGTGATCGTTGTACATAAATAAATTCTCTATTAATAAAGAAATAAAGATCCGAAAGGCGTCAGTAAATGATAATCAGCATTGTCGTTATTTCATCTATGTTCACTTCATTAACTTGTATATTGAGTACTAAAATAATTTGGGTTATTTTTGCTGCAGAAATAGAAATTAATTATTAGGCTAGACGGAATAGATACATTTTCGCCCGTGAGTTGTGCCAGTGAGGCACTCACGCTTGCCCCCTATAATAGACTCACGCGTGAGTTGTGTGTATTTGCGTGACTCACTCACGCCCGTGATTGATAAAACAACGAGGCTACCATTTCTTCACCATCTTCTTCACCATCTTCATTTCTTCACCATTTCTTCACCATCTTCTTCACCATCTTCATACAAATTCTTCACCATTTCTTCACCATCTTCATTTTTTAAATATGTCTCACCAAAACACTCCCCGTCCCAACAAACGTCAACCAAGAACCCTCAACCGGAGCAATCCACCGACACCCGAAGGCACGTTTAATCTCCGAAACCCATCGCCAAACACAAACACAAACGTTTTACGTTTTTAATATTTTTTACGTTTACGTTATAATTATTTTTTTACATTTACATTTACGTTTTTATTTAATATGAATGAATTAAATAAAAAAGATGATGTGGAGTGAGTGGGTTTGGTGTGGTGAGTGAGTGTTAAAACGGGTGGTGAGTGAGAAAGAGAGAAGGAGGTGGCGCTGACGTGGAGTGAGTGAGTATTGTTATTATTCCTTCTAGCCTTACAGTCTTAGCTATCTGTCACTAAACCGAACGTGTAATTGTTCTGGAGTCAGTGACAAATTTTTGAAGGTTGTAGTTATTTGTATTGTTAACCAATGCTTTATCTGATAGTAGCTTTGATGTAGGTTTATTTAGTTCGGGCTGATTTGTAACCAAAAGTTTCGTTTTCTCTTCCTCATATGTGAATAAATTCCTCTCTATGTCTTGTCTTCGATTCGTTTTAGCAATAATTTAAAATCCCACTTGAAGATTCATATCAATGCTTTTGTTAGCAATAATTCAAAATCCCACTTGAAGATTCATCTATTCTATCATTTGTGCCATAAACATTGCTTTCTCTATCACTTTATTTATGTTTATATGCCGCTTAGCATCTACACGTCCATTTTGTGCTTACAAAACTCTAACTCTAATTTTATTTGGCTCTAAATATAATGTGGTAAACCTTCGCCAAAAACATTAGAAAAATATAGTTTGTGATAAACATGATTCTTGAAAAATGCCTGTAATTTCTTTTGCAACTAAACATAATAGTTTCATAATGCTTTTAGCACCAATAAAAACAAGAGGAATTTGCGGCTCCTAACTCGTCAAAAAGACCAGATATTTGGGAATTGAAATGCCATAACAAGTTGGGAAATCACTTGAAGAACAAAAGGGTATTCTTAATAAACTGGAACCATACCTCCCTTGTGGACACAAGTGGATAACAAGACATAAGTATATAACTTTTTCAGAAAAAGAACGAGAGATTTATATAAAGGGATTAATTTTATTTACATAAATGGTCTTTGTAGTTGACACAAAATTGCATATTTAGACGGGGACCCACATTAAAAACTACAAAAAGAAAAATCTTAACCAATGACTTTAAGGCATTTCCTTCAGTAAGAATATTATTTTGTAACAGGTGGACATCATATCAGAAGTAGATAAGGCTTTAATCGATACACTGGCCACCATTTTTCAAAGGCATGTCAAAGCTTTAGTTGATTCTTAGGGTCAGTTTGGTTTGTAGATGGATTTATGATTAAGATTTGGATTTGGATTTAAATTTGGTTTAGGATTTAAATTTGGATTAAATGTATGAGAGAGAAAATAATATTTAAATATATATATAATATATATTAAAATATAATTAAAAAATATTGTTATTAATAATAGGAGGAAAAAAATAAATTTTTTGTCCTATAGTAATAAAATAATAAAGAAAAAACAAAAAATATGTGAAAAACAAAACACATGGTCTCATAATTGTCATAACCCACTATATCACCCCAACTTTTTCACATCCCCAAATATTTATCATACAAATCAAAACCCAAATCCCAAAAACACAACCGAATATGTGATTTGCAATAATTAAATCCTAAATGATAAGATTTTAAAATGTACATTTTTGAGGGGTCGTTTAAGCCCTTATTTGATCACTTTTGTATCCGTTATTACTTAATATCGTTCCTTTTCACTTTTTAGGTCTCTTGAAGGAAAATGGCTGTAATGGCACTTATTTGGACGAAAAGGCGGATATCTAAGAAAATGGCCAAAGTCAAGAATCGAGACACAGCGATAAAACACAAGGTGACGGCGTCACTGCTTAACCTGCGACGCCGTCCGAGCACTTCTGACGGAGACAAAGAGCCAAATTGCTTATTTTCGCGACGTGTCAGGCTTTAAAAGAGTAGGCCGTCGCAACTCAGACGGCCTAGATTTGATCCAGACGGCGCCGAAGCCAAGAGGACGTCGTCACAAGCACAAGGTGACGTCGTCGCAAGACTAACGTGGCCAAGACGAAACCCTAATGACGGCGACCTGACGGCGTCACAACTCATAAGGTGACGCCGTCGCACTTGTAATATTATATATAGAATCCGAATTTTTCAGTATTAGTGTGTAGTCTTTTGGAGTAAGAACCTAAACCGAACCAAAGCTGTCCTGTAATGCGATAAGGAATATGAAACTTAATTATTAAATATTGATTTGTTGTCTCTTATCTTAATTATTAATGATCTAGTAATGCGATAGGTCATTCGTTGTGTAATTAATGCTTGATTAATCTTTGTGAACCTTAGACTATAGCACTTAGAGTAGTTGTAGGCTAAACCCCTCAAAGAGTGCCTTAGAGTTAGAGTTTATAATCCCTAGAGGGCTTTGTAGACGAGACCCTTTGGTAAGTTCAAAGAGTTAGGGATAAACGCATACCCTACGACTTTAGACACACATCGCGATTAAGAATAAGGACGTGACAATTCAACCATCAATAGGAGATAATTAAGGAGTAATAAAACCTAAGTGAACACATCTTTAAACTATCATACGAGCACACAATAATTAGACATAGACTACATACACCTAGATTAGATAATTAGATAAGTAGAGTAATCGGTAGAAATACCAACCCCCAAATCCAAACCCCGAGATTCGTATCTTTCCATTTTCTAAAAAAACATAAAACGATAAAGAAAATAATCTTCCTCAACCCCAACCTTAGCGTAGTAACTTCTCACTAGCATTCCTATTCCCCTAGAGAACGATATCAATACCCGTGGCTTACCCTAATACTACACTACAACGATTAGGTTCACTGCCTAGGGTGTTATAAAACTTGCTCGAAGAAAGGAAGTTCCTTTGACCCCGAACGACGCGTGTAGCGTTATCAAGTTTTTGGCGCCGCTGCCGGGAATAGAATAGCTAGTTAGTAGTCCACCTCGTTTAGGTTTCTTTGCTTGATTCCTATCAAGTAAATTTTTTCTCATTTTTAGCTTCCTCGTAGTCTATCCCCCTTCTTCGTGACCTTTGTTCGTTATCCCATCACTTTTCATCATGGAAGGTGATAACCACCCACCATTCATCAACCCACCACCAATTGACGCCATGAGCCCGTACTCTTGGTGAATACTCGAGACCAAGCCACCTAGGCTATAGGAACACCATTGAGCTTCCCGACCAAGCCCAAACTACGGCCCTGCGATCCGACACCATCCGGTTGGTGCAAACGGATGTGCATTCCATGGACTTCGTTCAAGATCCAAATCGCATCTAAGGGATTTTCTTAAAATTGTCGATTCCATTGACCTTGATGCTACTACTCGGGAGACCACGCGTCTGCGTCTCTTCCAATTCTCTCTACGGGACCAAGCTAGTAATTGGCTTGAGAGACTTCCCGCCGGCTCCATCTCAGGTTGGGATGATCTCACCTCTCGGTTCCTTGCTCAATTTTTCCCACCGTCAAGAACCACTAAGCTTAGGAATGACATCTTGATGTTCCAACAACATCAAGGTGAATCTCTCTACGAAGCATGGACTCGATTCAAGGACTTACTTCATAAAGTCCCTCATCACGGCATTGATCTTTGGCTCCATGTTCAAATCTTTTATGATTATGTCAACTTCCCCACAAAGCGATACATTGACCAAGCGGCCGGTGGAAAACTTAGTGATCTCACCGCGGAAGAATCATGGGGCATAATAGAGGACTGATGAGTGTCTAAATACTCATCATTTTTACATAATCTAAACTGCAAAATCATCTGAAAACACTCAAAAACACATCAAAATGATCAAATTATCACAAATCAGTGTTTTATGTGTTTTAAATGCAAAAATATCAAATTCAGATGAAAAATGTATCAAGTTTGCAAAATTGGCAGTTTTAGTCCCCCAAGTTTTAAAAGTTGTCAAATCTAGTCCCTGGAAATTCAAAAATGTGAAAATTTATCATTCAAGGTCCCTGAAGTATTCTAAGTTGTTTAAAATGATCCTTGAATGATTCTTTGGTCAATTGGCAAGAAAGGTCCTCAAACTTTGGAAATTTACAAAATTAGTCCTTGGACCTTTAAAAATGGATTTTATGCAAAAAGGGCCCTTGTTCTATCAAAGTTTGTCTTGATTGGTCCTTATGGGAGCATTGGAAAAATATCACTTTCAGTCCCTCAAGTTTGGTCGAATTACAATTTTAGTCCTTATTGTTACTACTTATACCAAACGGACACCTTATATCACTAAAGCCCAAATCCAATCCATTATTCTAGCCCAACCCAACTGCCTTTGACCCTTGAACCTTGACCCCCCAGGTCACAACTCTTTTTGACCCCAGCCATATCTATTTTGACCCCTTTGTTATTAATACTCCACGGTCAAAGAAAGTCAAAAAGGAGAAAACGCGCCCAAGAAAACCAGGCACTGTAGCTCCCTCTCCTCCATGCCTGAATCTCCAAAACCAGAGTGGTTTTCACCACATTTTCAACCCCCTCCCATTCCATGTCCCCTCCAACTCCTATACACTCCAAAAACTCTTAATTGCTCAAACCAAACTCATTAAAGCAAAAACCTGCTTTGAAGAATTTTTGGCGCCAAAAAGCTAGGTGGACGGTTCTGATTAGTTTGAGTGATCCAAGGGCTCAAGTTTGGTGGGAATGATTCAGAAGACATGTGGGAATGTGGAAAAGTCTATAAAGGAGAGAGATATGCATTGTAAAAAATATATCTAGTGTAATTTTTATTTTTCATGTCGTTTTTAGTGTTTTTCAAGTAAAAGTGTAATTTAAATCCTTCAAGCACTCTGTTTAAGTCTTTTAATGTATTGTAAAGCTTTTCCAATTAGTAATTTCAAGTTTTAATCATTTCTCAAGTCTATGCAATTTCTCATATTTATGCAAAATCTCAAGTTGGATCAAATTTTGTTATAAGTTGATTATATGGATTGAAATAGGTCACATAAGCTCCCATATAGCTTTTATAAGCTATTAGAAACAATAAAACTCAGTTTAGCTTCAAAAAGTCAAAAATCACCAAAAATCCAAATAAATACTTGAAAAATAAAAAAGGGTTCTATGGAAGTGTTCACAGCTGGAGCAAGGTACATAGTGGATGGCCTTGGGTTAGTAGCTTATTGGTAAGCTTATAGGGGTGTTAGTTGGTCTTGGTTCTCGTTCCCAAGCTTGGAAGCTTTTGTAAGCACTTTTGACCAATTTGGCATTTCATTGTTCTACTTGCTTATTAGCTCTAATTTCTGTTTCTACTTGTTTACTAGTTATAAATTAGTGTTTTTGATCATTAAAATCTATAGCTTGTTCTTTTCAATTGGTAGTTTGTAAAAATTTGTTTTTTAACAGTTGAAATAGTATAATCATTAAGTCTGAGTTTAGTGTTGTTTTGATTGTTGTTTTAAGCTTTATTAGTATTAACAAGTGATTATTAAAGGTCTGAAATCAAGTTTGTGGTTTACAATTGTGAATTGGTTTGAAAAGCTTCATAACAGTCAACATAAAGGTGTGTTTGGTTTATGGTATTCAAAGGTATTTTGGTCTTTGTTCTTATTGGAAATCTGTATAACTCGGTTTAAAGCACTAATTTCAGTCAAGATAACAAGTCTTTGTTCAAAGAAAGTCAAAATCCCATTTAATTGTGCCTTATGCAGTCACTGTTGGATTTTTCAAATCTATGATCATCATTTTGTGTTCAAAAGTTGTAAATCTTGCTTAATTCAGTCTTAACATACTTTAAAACAACATATTAAGTGCTCTAGATCAGATCAAAGTTCATTTTGGTCAAATCTTTAGTTGTTCTAAAAAAGTCAAAATCTTAATGGGTCGTTTTTGAATAAACTTGGGAATTTCACTGTGGGTTTATTAAAGAGATTCAGCTTATAATCTCTTGGGGTATTATAGTTTGGTTGGTGTATAAAAATACAAAAATGATAGTTCTTGGGTTCTCAGCCTTTTAAGTGCTTATTCAACTGCTTTTTGTGGGCACCTTGACTGCAAATCTGTCCTGTGCACAGAATTTGGGTCCAAATTGATAAGCTCATAGAGAGCTTATTAGTGCTTCAAATCTCTTGTTCTTTGGTTCTTTGGAAAGCCAACCTGGTCCTCTTGAATTATCAAGTCTCAGTTTTCACTTTGGAGCTTGTTTACTAGGGCTGCAACAAGCTTAAAGCTTGTCCCATTTCTATGCAAGTATCAAAAGTGCTTATTGGCTTATTTGAGCTTTTCAGTTGGATTGTTTGTGTCTTTTAGTTTCAAGATAGTTGATCTAGCTTATTTTCACCTTAATCTAACTTCTGTTTCAAGTAATGAGCTTGTTTGAGCTTATTTCCACCAAATAAGCTAATTTAAGCACTGTTGGATCATAAGCTCATCAAAACTGCTTATTTGTGGTTTGTAAATTTTTTGTCTTTATTAAAGTTTCATAATATCATTAGTAAAGTAGTTTTCAAAAAGAAAATCCAGAAAAAGTCCAAATAAAATCATGATAGTGTTTATTTGAGGTTTTCTAGCTTTTTGATTTTTCTTTTCATCTTTTTAATAAGCTAATCTTGTTTTTTCATTTTTCTTAGGTTTCTGTCATCATATAGGATTTTTAGAAAAGTTTCAGATTTTTCTCTATCTTTTTAGTATTTATTATAATTTAAATTAGTTAAAAATAGTAATTAATTAGTAATAAATAATTAAAAAGTCTAAAAAATATATTTTCTGTTTTAAAATTAGTTTTATCATATTTTAGATTTTTCAAAGTTAAAATTTTATTTTTCCAAGTTTATTTTCTATTTTCTAGTAATTAAGTGTATTTTAAATAGTTATTAATTAATAAAAATTAGATAAAAAGTGTGAAAAATATATTTTTAGTTTTAAAATTAGTTTTATAGTATTTTAGATTTTTCAGAATCATAAGTTTATTTTTCTAGCCTTATTTTGTATTTTCTTCTATTTTAGAGTATTTATTAATTAATTAAAATAGTTTTTAATTAATTATAATTAATTAAATAGTGTTAAAAATAATTTTCTTTTTCTAATAATTTTCTTTTATTTTTAGGATTCTAAAAATGTCATTTTCATCTTTTTAGGTCTTTTATTTCTTAGCTTTCGCTTTTTATTTTGTGCGTATACGTAGTTTTTAAAACTTACGTTTACGTTTTTCTCATCTGATCGTTGTGCTTTCCAAATCTGTACTCCATTCTATTCCAAATCAATCAGTAGTGTAATATTTCTAATCAAAACCTTTACAGATCACTATCCTTAGTGATCATTCTATCTTCTGAGTTTGTTTAACACACCATTGAGTCTCCTTGGGACTAAACGACCCGGGAATTCACTATATTCTCTGATCTTCATTGTATTTGTGTCTGAGCTGTTTTAAGTCTGTTTGACTTGACGGTTTGCACGAATCAAATTTTGGCGCCGCTGCCGGGGAGGCTTTAGCGTGTGTTTAGCCATTTTCAGATCCATTGTTGCACATACCCACCATTTGTAAAAAGTTTTTGTAAAGTTATAAGAAAACCAAAAAGTTCATTAGCACTTTTCCTAAAGTGTTAAAAACACCAAAAAAAATATAAAACAACAAAACTATCGGAACGTTTTCTATTTTGTATTCTCTTTTAAGGTGATTCTTGAAGAGATACGATTTGGTTAAACGGGACGATAACAAAAATATTGTCCAAAAGTTTTTGAACCCATCTGCACAAATCTTACCTACGTCTTTTCCGTGGTACTTAATTGAATACATAAAAATCAACCACCGAAATCAAGGCAAGGCACTACCTAACGGGGGGTGCGACCATTAATAAGTTCCCGAACATCAGATTTAAAACTTGCCTTTGTGTCACTTGTGATTTGGTGTACCTTTTCAAAGAAGCCATTTCATTTGTGATTATTGGTTAAGTTCACTTGTGTTTTGCCTCATTTGTTTTGAAAATTGGTTTTTATACATAGTGCATGCGACTCGCTCGTTCTTCGAGTTCTACAAGTCCACTTTCTGAACTTGGAAAGATTCCTCGTAGACGTAGAGGACGCGTTCAGCTCCTTCGCCGTGACCGAGGAACGTCTACCACCACCACCTCCTGTCGAAATGGCAGAAGACAAACCCATGAATGAGCTTCTCCAAGCACCCATCGAGGGTTACGGAGATGCCATTGTTGTTCCAGCCATCGTGGTGACACTTTTGAGCTCAAATCCGGGTTGCTCAATCTAGTAACCCAAAGCCAATTCTATGGTTTTGAGCGGGATGATCCTCATGCACACATTCGATGGTTTAACAAGATAGCATCTACCATCAAATATAAGAATGTCCCACACGAAGCTATCAAGCTTCTTCGTTTCATTTTCTCTAGAGGGACAAGCCCAGAATTGGCTTGAGAAACAACCCCCTCGTTCTATAGAGACATGGGAAGATCTTGTTACCAAGTTCGTTAACGAGTTCTATCCTCCATCCCGAACAACAAGTCTTAAGAATGAGATAATGAAATTTTCTCAGAGATTTGATGAATCATTCGGGAAGGCATGGGATCGTTACAAAGAATTGCTTCGCAAGTGTCCGCATCATGGTTTTACCGAGTTAATGCAAATGGATACTTTCTACAATGGTCTCAATCAGGCCAATCAAGATTCTTTGAATGCCTCCGCGGAGGAAATTTCTGAGCAAGACCACAAAAGAGGCCTTGCAGATCATTGAGAACAAATCTCAGGTCCGTCCTTTCGAGCTAAGACATATCGTCTAATGCTGGACCTTCTTCTTCTTCATTCCCCGTGAGTACATCTAGCACCGATGCTAAGATTGATAAACTCACAGACATTGTTCAGACTTTGGTTCTTGCTAACCAGAAGAAAGTCTCCTTCACCTCAGACCACCACACACATGCTGAAGTGAAGAAAGTTGAGAGTTGTGTCACTTGTCGTGGTCCTCATGCTTACTACAATTGTATGCGCCACCGATGGTAGTCCATTTGAGGCCAATGCTTTAGCCGGTAGTTCACAGCAAGGAGGTAATCAATACCGTCCTCAAAATGAACCACACTACCGTGCTAACACTAATCAGGCACCACCCGGTTTTAACCAAAATCACAACATGCAAAACCGAATCGAACCAACCAAGAATGAACCAAGGTTATCTAAACCAAGGTAATTTCTATCCTGGACCCAATCAGGGTTTCCAACATCAAGGAAACCCTCATCAAAACAATTTCAATCGAGGGAATCAATTTCATGGGAATATGAATCCTAATCAAGGGAATTTTGGCTATAATCAAAACATACGGCCTCAAATTGTCCCTCCAGCTCCTCCGTCACACATTACTCCTCGGACCATCATCGATGAGTTACTGAAGCAGTTCATGAAATCCCAAGATGAAATGAACCGGTTGTTGGTCGGTCAATTGATTGCTCGAAAAAGTCTTTAAATGATCGACCCTGGGCTCAGTACTTTACCGAGCAACATGATCGCTAACCCGAGGGGCGATGCCAAGGCGATCACAACCCGAAGTGGTGTTTCATACACTGGACCTACTGTTCCTACTACCTCTTCTTCTTCTTCTTCTCTTCCTAAGGTAGGGGACAGTGAACCGAGGACACATAATGGACCTACGACTCCAATGCCACCTCCACCAGTGCTAATGAGTCAAGTTACCAAGGACACAACGGACAAGGTGCATTATTCTAGCCCACGAAGTACCGCACACGTCCAACCTTCGGTAGTCCAACCTCAAGTGGTCCAGAAACCCAAATCAAATCAAGGAGTTGTTTTTGAACCTCCTGTAGCTCCTGTTGAGAATCAGAAATCCAAATCTTCTATTCCTTACCCATCGCGCTTGAATGAGCAAAAGCTCCGCGAGAAAGCTAGTCATCAAATGGATAAATTTTTCCAAATTTTCCAAGAGTTACACTTTGACATAAGCTTTGCGGATGCTATCATTCTGATGCCCAAGTTTGCATCGACTCTCAAGCACATGTTAAGCAATAAGGAAAAGCTGTTTGAAATGGCTAAGACTCCTCTTAACGAGAATGCTCTGCTATTATTCGAAAAAGCTTCTGAAAAGCTTGGAGATCCAGGGAAATTTCTCTTACCATGTGTATTCCCAGGAATGGTTGAATGCTTTGCCCTAGCAGATCTTGGTGCAAGCATAAATCTTATGCCATATTCAGTATGGAAGAAACTCTCTCTTAGGAACTCACTCCTACAAGCATGACTCTCGAGCTTGCAGATCGTTCCATATCCCGTCCTCTTGGCATTCTGAGGACGTATTTGTGAAAGTAGGAAAGTTCCATTTCCCAGGTGACTTCGTGGTTGTTGATTTTGATGCCGATCATCGGGTTCCTCTCATTGTTGGTCGAGGATTCCTGAGAGCGGGCCGTGCTCTCATAGATGTATTTGAGCAAGAAATCACATTGCGTGTTGGTAATGAAGCTGTCACCTTCAATCTTGACCAAACTTGAGGTACTCAAATTATGATTACGAATCGGTTAACCGAATAGATATCATTGATGTTGCCACTGAAGAGTACTCTCAAGAAGTTCTTGGTTATTCTCATAATTATGTGAGTGGGGATTCCACCACATCTTCTCAACCTATCATAGCCAATTCTACTCCTTCTATCACTCCTTTTGAGGAAATGACTCCATCTCAGAAGAGATTGAGGCATACTTGGCTAGTGATTATGTGCCTTGGGAAATTGATCACGCTCCAATTGATATTGAGGGGGACATACTTCTTATTGAGAAGCTGCTCAATGATGATCCATCATCCACCCCTCATCCTAGTGATTCAATCCCAGTTGAGATTAATCAAAATGAGATTAATCTGGAGGGAGATTTTCTTCTTGAGAAATTATTAAATCATGACATTTCTCCTCCACTCCCTCCCGTCGAACTTCATAACAAGGAAATCAAATCAGTTGAGAAAACTGAAGAATTTCCTGAGGTTGAGCTTAAGGACTTACCTCCTCATCTTGAGTATGCATTTCTAGAAGGTGATGATAAATTACCTGTCATTATTGCTCGAGATTTGAGTAAAGATGAAAAAGCTGCTCTCATTAAAATCTTGAAGTCACACAAGCAAGCAATTGCTTGGAAACTCTCCGACATCAAAGGTATAAACCCGAGTTCGTACTCATAAAATCTTGATGGAGGATGACTTCAAACCCGCAGTTCAACATCAGAGGCGAGTGAATCCAAAAATCCATGATGTTATCAAACAAGAGGTTATCAAACTTCTTGATGCGGATTGATTTACCCGATCTCGACAGTCCTTGGTTGCCCAATTCATTGTGTTCCGAAAAAGGGTGGTATTACTGTTATTACAAATGAAGATAACGAGTTAATTCCAACTCGATTGGTTACGGGATGGCGTGTTTGCATCGACTATCGTAAGTTGAATGACGCCACCCGTAAAGACCATTTTCCTCTACCCTTCATGGACCAAATGCTTGAGAGATTAGCAGGGAACGAATACTATTGTTTCCTTGATGGTTTCTCGGGTTACTTTCAGATCCCCATTGATCCAAATGATCAAGAGAAAACCACATTCACCTGCCCATACGGAACTTTTGCCTACAAACGTATGCCTTTTGGCTTATGTAATGCTCCTGGCACGTTCCAACGATGTATGATGGCCATTTTCCACGACATGATCGGGGAAACAATGGAAGTGTTTATGGACGACTTCTCGGTCATTGGGAATTCTTTTCAATCATGTCTCTCCCATTTAGATAAAATGCTTCAAAGGTGTGAAGACACAAATCTTTGTCTAAACTGGGAGAAAAGTCACTTTATGGTCAAAGAAGGCATAGTCCTCGGCCATAAGATTTCTAAGAACGGGATTGAGGTAGATAGAGCAAAAGTCGATGTTATTGCTAAACTGCCTCATCCTGCTACCGTCAAAGGTATTAGGAGTTTTTTAGGTCATGCCGGTTTCTATCCTAGATTCATTCAAGATTTTTCCAAAATCGCCCGGCCTATGACCCATCTTCTTGAAAAGGATGCTCCTTTTATCTTCTCACCCGAATGCATCATAGCTTTTGAAACATTGAAGAAAAAGCTAACTGAAGCACCCATTCTCGTTGCTCCCGGAAGGACTTGCCTTTTGAGCTCATGTGCGATGCTAGTGATTTTGCTATCGGTGCAGTCCTAGGGCAACGAAGAAACAAGCATTTTCAGCCTATTCACTACGCAAGTAAAACTATGACTGAGGCTCAAACTCATTACACCACCACAGAAAAAGAGCTATTAGCCGTGGTGTATGCATTTGAGAAGTTTCGGCCGTACTTAATCTTGACCAAATGCGTAGTGTATACAGATCACTCGGCTCTTAAATATCTCTTTGCAAAACAAGATGCAAAGCCGAGATTGCTTCGTTGATTCTCCTCCTCCGGAATTTGATATCATTATACGTGATAAAAAGGAGAGAATCTAGCTGCCGATCATCTGTCAGATTAGAAAACCCTCCCCAAGATGTTTTCGAGAAAAAGGATATAAATGAAACATTTCCTCTCGAGACACTCAATGCGGTTTCTTTTCGTGGAAATTTTACCACCCCATGGTTTGCTGACTTTGCAAATTACCATGCGGGTAACTTCATTGTGAAAGGGATGTCGACCCAGCAGAAGAACAAATTCTTCAAAGATGTTAAACATTATTTCGGGGCGACCCTTTCCTATTCAAAATCTGTGCGGATCAAGTCATCCGACGGTGTGTTTATGGACAAGAAGCTCTTGACATTCTCAAAGCTTGCCATCTTTGGACCCACCGGGGCCATCATAGTCCAAACTACACCGCGAAAAAGGTGTTTGATTCCGGGTTCTATTGGCCCACAATCTATAAGGATGCCCATGATTATGTCAAAACACGTGACGCTTGTCGGCGTCATGGTAATATATCTCAAAGGAATGAAATGCCACAAAATGCCATTCAAGTTTGTGAGATATTTGACATATGGGGTATTGATTTTATGGGGCCATTTCCATCTTCTCGTGGTAACAAGTACATACTCGTGGCGTTGACTATCTGTCAAAATGGGTAGAAGCAAAAGCTTTACCCACCAATGATGCCCGAGTTGTTGTCAAGTTTTTGAAATCTCTGTTTGCGGGTTTGGAACTCCGAGAACGATAATCAGTGATCGTGGTACACATTTTTGTAATGACCAATTTGAAAGAGTCATGCAAAATTATGGTGTTACCCATCGTCTCTCCACGCATACCACCCCAAACAAGTGGGGGTGGAAGTTTCAAACCGTGGTCTTAAAGAATTCGGAGGGACGGTTGGCGAAAACCGTGCCTCCTGGTCGGATAAGTTAGATGACGCACTCTGGGCTTTTCGTGCGACTTACAAAACACCAATTAGGTGTACTCCATACAAGCTAGTGTACGGAAAAGCATGTCATCTTCCGATTGAGTTAGAGCACAAGGCATACTGGGCCTTAAAGCATGCAAACTTCGATATCTGAGACAGCCGGTGATCACAGAAAAGTTCAAATGAATGAACTAAATGAACTTCGTGATCAAGCTTATGAGAACTCTTTGATCTACAAGCAAAAGACAAAGAAGATTCATGACTCCAAAATCAAGAACCGCGTTTTCAACGTTGGTGATCGAGTCCTTCTTTTCAATTCAAGATTGAAGATTTTTTCGGGAAAGCTCAAGTCCCGCTGGTCTGGTCCATTCACCATTGCTAAGGTTTATCCTTATGGTACCGTTGAGTTATCTCAACCCGATGGTCCTAATTTTAAAGTGAATGGTCATCGAGTTAAGCATTACTTTGGAGAGGACATTTCCCCTGTGGTTGTCCCGGATTTACAAACATTCCCCATGAACCAATGAATGCGGGGATCGAGTCAAGCTAGTGACTCGGTAATCAAAAACATTAGCACGCACCATATGGGTTTTCACCCATATTTCTGTCTTCTTTCTCTGTTCTACCACCCTAGTGTGGGGGAGTTTTTCCCACACTGTTGTATATAATCAAAAAAAAAAAAAAAAAAAAATCTTCTTTCCAAATAATGGCCGTAGTATTTCCCTTTTACGTTCTTTGTTTCGGCATAACCGCCGGTACTTTGAATATTGAGGGCAATATTCATTTCTAAGTGTGGGGGGAATTCTCACGAATTTTATCATATAATTATACCAATTCCCCCGTTTTTGGCCAAAATTTTTTTTTTTTTTTGGAGTAAGTGTTTTTGCACTTACTCAATTGGTTATCAGTCCGCCTTGTCTAATAGACAAAAGGATTGGCTAATCCAGGAGCAAACGGCTCTTGGTAAAGATTTCTCAAATCCGTTTATATGGCTTGCAATTTGCCCAAAATTGTATGGTTCCTCAACTCCCCATCATCCTCAAAAGATAATGAGTTGGCTAGCCCGCAAGGTTATGGCTTGTGGTAAAGGCAGTGGAAAATCCATAATTGGTATTCAGCTCACCAAAGATAATTCTGATAATTTATCTAAGAGTTGGCTAGTCCAGAAGGGTACGGCTTCTGGTAAAGACACATCAAATCCGTTATATGGTTTATGATTTGCCAATAAATCATCTGGTTATCGTTGTACCAAGATTCTTACTTGAATCAAAACAATTGGCTACTCCAGAAGTGATGGCTTTTGGTAAAGAGTTTTTCAAATCCATCAAAGTTTTCTCAAATCATTGCTAGGGACTAGCAATATCTCAGTGTGGGGGATTGATGAGTGTCTAAATACTCATCATTTTTACATAATCTAAACTGCAAAATCATCTGAAAACACTCAAAAACACATCAAAATGATCAAATTATCACAAATCAGTGTTTTATGTGTTTTAAATGCAAAAATATCAAATTCAGATGAAAAATGTATCAAGTTTGCAAAATTGGCAGTTTTAGTCCCCCAAGTTTTAAAAGTTGTCAAATCTAGTCCCTGGAAATTCAAAAATGTGAAAATTTATCATTCAAGGTCCCTGAAGTATTCTAAGTTGTTTAAAATAATCCTTGAATGATTCTTTGGTCAATTGGCAAGAAAGGTCCTCAAACTTTGGAAATTTACAAAATTAGTCCTTGGACCTTTAAAAATGGATTTTATGCAAAAAGGGCCCTTGTTCTATCAAAGTTTGTCTAGTTTGGTCCTTGTGAGAGCATTGGAAAAATATCACTTTCAGTCCCTCAAGTTTGGTCGAATTACAATTTTAGTCCTTATTGTTACTACTTATACCAAACGGACACCTTATATCACTAAAGCCCAAATCCAATCCATTATTCTAGCCCAACCCAACTGCCTTTGACCCTTGAACCTTGACCCCCCAGGTCACAACTCTTTTTGACCCCAGCCATATCTATTTTGACCCCTTTGTTATTAATACTCCACGGTCAAAGAAAGTCAAAGAGAAGAAAAACGCGCCCAAGAAAAGCAGTAACTTGTAGAAGCTCCTCTCCCTCCATGCACGAGATCTCCAAAACCAGTGGTTTTCACCACATTTTCAACCCCCCTCCCATTCCATGTTCCCCCCACCTCCTCTACACTCCAAAAACTCTTAATTGCTCAAACCAAACTCATTAAAGCAAAAAACCTGCTTTGAAGAATTTTTGGCGCCAAAAAGCTAGGTGGACGGTTCTGATTAGTTTGAGTGATCCAAGGGCTCAAGTTTGGTGGGAATGATTCAGAAGACATGTGGGAATGTGGAAAAGTCTATAAAGGAGAGAGATATGCATTGTAAAAAATATATCTAGTGTAATTTTTATTTTTCATGTCGTTTTAGTGTTTTTCAAGTAAAAGTGTAATTTAAATCCTTCAAGCACTCTGTTTAAGTCTTTTAATGTATTGTAAAGCTTTTCCAATTAGTAATTTCAAGTTTTAATCATTTCTCAAGTCTATGCAATTTCTCATATTTATGCAAAATCTCAAGTTGGATCAAATTTTGTTATAAGTTGATTATATGGATTGAAATAGGTCACATAAGCTCCCATATAGCTTTTATAAGCTATTAGAAACAATAAAACTCAGTTTAGCTTCAAAAAGTCAAAAATCACCAAAAATCCAAATAAATACTTGAAAAATAAAAAAGGGTTCTATGGAAGTGTTCACAGCTGGAGCAAGGTACATAGTGGATGGCCTTGGGTTAGTAGCTTATTGGTAAGCTTATAGGGGTGTTAGTTGGTCTTGGTTCTCAGTTCCAAGCTTGGAAGCTTTTGTAAGCACTTTTGACCAATTTGGCATTTCATTGTTCTACTTGCTTATTAGCTCTAATTTCTGTTTCTACTTGTTTACTAGTTATAAATTAGTGTTTTTGATCATTAAAATCTATAGCTTGTTCTTTTCAATTGGTAGTTTGTAAAAATTTGTTTTTAACAGTTGAAATAGTATAATCATTAAGTCTGAGTTTAGTGTTGTTTTGATTGTTGTTTTAAGCTTTATTAGTATTAACAAGTGATTATTAAAGGTCTGAAATCAAGTTTGTGGTTTACAATTGTGAATTGGTTTGAAAAGCTTCATAACAGTCAACATAAAGGTGTGTTTGGTTTATGGTATTCAAAGGTATTTTGGTCTTTGTTCTTATTGGAAATCTGTATAACTTGGTTTAAAGCACTAATTTCAGTCAAGATAACAAGTCTTTGTTCAAAGAAAGTCAAAATCCCATTTAATTGTGCCTTATGCAGTCACTGTTGGATTTTTCAAATCTATGATCATCATTTTGTGTTCAAAAGTTGTAAATCTTGCTTAATTCAGTCTTAACATACTTTAAAACAACATATTAAGTGCTCTAGATCAGATCAAAGTTCATTTTGGTCAAATCTTTAGTTGTTCTAAAAAAGTCAAAATCTTAATGGGTCGTTTTTGAATAAACTTGGGAATTTCACTGTGGGTTTATTAAAGAGATTCAAACATAATCTCTTGGGGTATTGTAGTTTGGTTGGTGTATAAAAATACAAAAATGATAGTTCTTGGGTTCTCAGCCTTTTAAGTGCTTATTCACTGCTTTTGTGGGGCCTTACCTTGACTAAATCTGTCCTGTGCACAGAATTTGGGTCCAAATTGATAAGCTCATAGAGAGCTTATTAGTGCTTCAAATCTCTTGTTCTTTGGTTCTTTGGAAAGCCAACCTGGTCCTCTTGAATTATCAAGTCTCAGTTTTCACTTTGGAGCTTGTTTACTAGGGCTGCAACAAGCTTAAAGCTTGTCCCATTTCTGTGCAAGTATCAAAAGTGCTTATTGGCTTATTTGAGCTTTTCAGTTGGATTGTTTGTGTCTTTTAGTTTCAAGATAGTTGATCTAGCTTATTTTCACCTTAATCTAACTTCTGTTTCAAGTAATGAGCTTGTTTGAGCTTATTTCCACCAAATAAGCTAATTTAAGCACTGTTGGATCATAAGCTCATCAAAACTGCTTATTTGTGGTTTGTAAATTTTTTGTCTTTATTAAAGTTTCATAATATCATTAGTAAAGTAGTTTTCAAAAAGAAAATCCAGAAAAAGTCCAAATAAAAATCAGTGATAGTGTTTATTTAAGGTTTTCTAGCTTTTTGATTTTTCTTTTCATCTTTTTAATAAGCTAATCTTGTTTTTTCATTTTTCTTAGGTTTCTGTCATCATATAGGATTTTTAGAAAAAGTTTCAGATTTTTCTCTATCTTTTTAGTATTTATTATAATTTAAATTAGTTAAAAATAGTAATTAATTAGTAATAAATAATTAAAAAGTCTAAAAAAATATATTTTCTGTTTTAAAATTAGTTTTATCATATTTTAGATTTTTCAAAGTTAAAATTTTATTTTTCCAAGTTTATTTTCTATTTTCTAGTAATTAAGTGTATTTTAAATAGTTATTAATTAATAAAAATTAGATAAAAAGTGTGAAAAATATATTTTTAATTTTAAAATTAGTTTTATAGTATTTTAGATTTTTCAGAATCATAAGTTTATTTTTCTAGCCTTATTTTGTATTTTCTTCTATTTTAGAGTATTTATTAATTAATTAAAATAGTTTTTAATTAATTATAATTAATTAAATAGTGTTAAAAATAATTTTCTTTTTCTAATAATTTTCTTTTATTTTTAGGATTCCAAAAATGTCATTTTCATCTTTTTAGGTCTTTTATTTCTTAGCTTTCACTTTTTATTTTGTGCGTATACGTAGTTTTTAAAACTTACGTTTACGTTTTTCTCATCTGATCGTTGTGCTTTCCAAATCTGTACTCCATTCTATTCCAAATCAATCAGTAGTGTAATATTTCTAATCAAAACCTTTACAGATCACTATCCTTAGTGATCATTCTATCTTCTGAGTTTGTTTAACACACCATTGAGTCTCCTTGGGACTAAACGACCCGGGAATTCACTATATTCTCTGATCTTCATTGTATTTGTGTCTGAGCTGTTTTAAGTCTGTTTTGACTTGACGGTTTAGCACGAATCAAGGACCTTTCTCTCTATGACAACGAAAGTTGGAATGACCCCCGTGAGTTGCCCAAAACCGTTAAGGCGATCTCCTTGCCTCCCATTGACTCACAATCTTCCGATCGTAGGATGATCGAGCTTGAAGATCAAGTTAAATTCCTAATGAGCTCCTACGAAAATCCTAAGTCTTCACGCCATGAGAACAAAGTTTCTTCCTCGTGTAGCCGTATAGTGACTGCATCGCGCTTGCACCCGATCCCCCTAACATGCTTCCGTTGACTACGCATCCTCGCGTACTAATGGAACGGGAGGAAGATTCCCTATAATACCCGGACCTAGAATTTTCAATGAAACCCGAGAGGCATGGAAGGGCAAGCCCGACTTCTATTGGGGACAAACCAAAGAATTCACATCCAATGATTTCTCTTGGCCCCTATCTCATGGCCCTACTAAACAAAACATAGAAGGGATGTTGCAAAACCTAGTCGCATCCAAAGAAGACCAAATAGCTAAGCTCTCGGACCGCTTTAACCAACAACAAGCCGAAATGGATAGGAAGATAGATAACCTTTTGAAAGTTATGACCAATAGTGATAAGAAGGTTAATGCTATCTCTACCCCCGAGCCTTCCGGTATAGAGATTAAGGAACCAAGTAAGTTAGCTAAACACGTTCAATTCGTCAATACCATCGGCTTAGTGAAACCTAATAGAACAAATGACGAAGCGAACCATGAGATGATACTTGAGGTTAAGGAAACACCAACGAATGAAACAACCGAGGAAGTGGATGAAGTAGACAATGACTATTTCAATAAGTTTCCTATGGAAGAAGAACTATCTCGCCACCCTCACTTAGTACGTGACCTCCGTCACATGTATGTTAGGAAAAGCCCTAGAATTAAGTTTGGGAACCCTTGGAATCTTAACATACCATGTTGCATAGGACACCTTTTCGTTGCAAAGGCCTACATTGATCGCAAGTCCCCAATCAACATAATGACTAGCAACTACTACAATTGGGTAATGAAGAAGCCTATCCCAACTAGGCAAGACCCCGATAATCCTAGGGTTAGGTGCATTTTTCTTGTTAGAATTAAGGGATTGCCCATTTATGTAGGTAGTTTCACGTTTCCTACGGACTTCATAATTGTGAATGATATTAGTACAGCCATATATCCTAGCTTGTCCCACGTTATTCTAGGAAAACCTTTCGTAGAAAGCACCGGGATGACCGATGACCCCTCGTTAGGAATACTGCGATTCAAGGATGAGACCGATGACATAGCTTACCAAATGCCGTTTAAGATTGAGAAGTTTTCATCACTCTCTGATGATGAAAAGGAACTTAAACTATCGGTCTATTATAGGAATGAGGAGGATAAAGAAAAAAGGAGTAGATTATGTTATGGCTAAGATTTTCGGATTCTATAAGGATTGCTTGAACTCAGGACCGGAATATAGGACCGAGTGGGGAGAGGACGAACTCTTAGAGAAGTGTATCATAGGGCACTTCTACAACATGGAATCCCCCAATAGAGACCGTCATGAGGAATAAGATGACGTTAATGAAGTTACGTAGGAGCACGACTACGAGTCTAGCTACAAGACTCATAAATAAAGAAAAGCGCTTCGTGGGAGGCAACCCATGCTTAATTGTTTGCTTGTTAGTGTCATATATCTTTTATTGATTGTTTAATCTCATATTTAAATTTGTAAAAATGCTTTATTTTGTTTTTAAGCTCGTCTTAATCACATATAAAGGTATTTTACATAAAGGATAAGTGTAGGGAGGATTACACACGTTTTCAAAAGAAATGTAAACATGAGAATAACAACTAATTAAAAGATATATATGTGTGTTTGTTCGAGTCAAATGCTTGTATCGAGTCATAATGGATGTTTTGCAGAAATTTTTCCAGATTCTAAAGATGTAAATTTTCCGAATTTTTCTAGAAATCGCAGACCGCTTTTGTCAGGATAACTGACGGCGTCAGATCGCAACTGACGGCGGCCAGAAGGAGTAAAAACAACGATTACTTTTTTTCTCGTTTTTCGAGCTACTTATAAATTTTTGAATTTTCGTGTCTTAATTTTCCGTAAATTCGTAAACATCCATTCCAAAAGCATTATATCCTAGTTTAGTCGAGTCTTATATATATTATTACCGCCGATTTTACGCGAAGGTTTCGTTTGTTTTCTTCAAGTGTGCAGGTTTAATTTATCAAGAAGAAGTTACATAAGATTGGAAGGAGCTTTTCACGCATACATTCTTCTTGGAAAGGATTTAACCACTACTTCACACACGGATCCTACCGAGCTAATCAGGAGAGTATTAGTTTCTTTCGTTTTTAATTACCTTCTATTATCATAACTTTGATACTTTCGGGGAACATTGGGGACAATGTTCAGTTTAGGTAGGAGGGAAAATAAAATAGAAACTTTGAAACTATGCTTATCCTTGACTATTTGCTTTGTCCAATTGTATTTGTGTAATAAACCATGAGAAAATGTCGGTTAGGGTAATTTTGGCACCAAATTTAAAATTTTTTATGACATACAGGAGTGGGCCATTAGGAAGTTGCATGACTAGCACAAAAACCCTTTACCACCTAAATTCCACCCAAAATGTGAGGATCGCCCTTAGATTAGTAGGAATTAAAGCATTCATCTTTAATGCTTAGAGTGTGAACCGATAGTATATTAGATTCTAGAACTTGTTTTGTGATGCATTCCGAGATCGCTAGTAAGACTACACTTGTGTAGTTAGGAATAACTAAATGATAAGAGGCATTAGGATAACCCTTGTTTGATACGTAATATAATTACTTCTTCCACATCGGTTGAGTAATTCCCCACACCCTTTGCGTTGTACTCATCTTTAGTACACGATACCCCTAGTTAACCCCTCGGAGCCTATCCTTTTCGCGGTTCTCGTGATGTTTCGGTTTTTCGAAATATCAATGAAGAGCATTGTTTACACCCACCCCCAAATATACACCCAAATCGCCTTAGCCTACCTTGTATGCACTCACTTTTAGTGCATTATTGTTATCACCCTAAACTCTTAGTTCAATTATCTAGTTGCTTGCATGAGTTGCTAAGTCGAGTCATATCCTTTGTATACAGTTTTGGGACGATTGGGACTCATGGGAAAAGTTAGTTTAATGACTGGAAGGGAACGTTAAATTCCCTTATTTGCGTAATAATATACCCCAAATGTTTTGATCTTTTCAATTCGGGTCAAATTAGTGTTAGAGTAATAAAAACTCAAGTGTAGGGATGTGCCTATAAATCCCTATCATTTTGAAGTTACCATAGAGGATGGTAGGGTAAAAGTGTATGAAAAAAAAAATCGAAAAAAAATGGAAAAGAGAAAAAGAAAAAAATAGAGTGTAAAAAAAAAACGTGCTACCATCCTACATCTATTTTTAAATTTATGTTTGTTTGTTTCAGTTATCTAGAGTTTAGAGTGTCGAGTCTTGCCTTAGCAACACCATTCTTCGTATGCTTGTAACATAGAGATTTTTGACTTACCACCACTAAATAGCCTATCCCACCAAACCCTTTGTTTCCCTACCGTAAGCCTAACGTTACAACCCTTTAAAGACCTCTTTGATAGTCTTTCCTAGGTGCTTACGCCAAAGCGATGGAGGTTTGATCTATTCTCAAGCCTATGGTAATCTATGTACTAGGACCGGTTAATGAGTGTTTATCTTCCATTTCCAACTTGTTATATTTCATATACACCCGAGAGATGAGTGTACCCAAACACCCCATGTGAGGTGCTAGTATGTAATTTCCGTGCTTGTTATGACTTTTGCGGGGCTTATATGTGTTGTGGACTGTTTTAAAACAATGATTCATGACCCCTAACTTATAAATTAATTGGCTAAAAGCACATTTGCTTGAGGACAAGCAAATACCAAGTGTAGGGATATTTGATAAGGTATTAAAATATACCTTTTTGAGGGGTCGTTTAAGCCCTTATTTGATCACTTTTGTATCCGTTATTACTTAATATCGTTCCTTTTCACTTTTAGGTCTCTTGAAGGCAAATTGCTGTAATGGCACTTATTTGGACGAAAAGGCGGATATCTAAGAAAATGGCCAAAGTCAAGAATCGAGACACCGGCCGCTAAAACACAAGGTGACGGCGCCATCGCTTAACCGCGACGCCGTCGGAGCACTTCGCGGACGACAAGAGCCAAATTGCTTATTTTCGTGACGGTGTCGCTTTAAAAGAGTAGGCGTCGCGCAACTCGGGGCCTAGATTTGATCCAGACGGCGTCGGAAGCCGAAGAGGATTCGGCGTCACAAGCACAAGGTGACGCCGTCGCAAGACTAACGTGGCCAAGACGGAACCCTAATGACGGCGACCTGACGGCATCACAACTCATAAGGTGACGCCGTCGCACTTGTAATATTATATATAGAATCTGAATTTTTCAGTATTAGTGTGTAGTCTTTTGGAGTAAAAACCTAAACCGAACCAAGGCTGTCTTATACAGTATTTTAGGGTTCCAAAACCCTATCTTACATCAAGATAAGTGTTTTACTTCATTAATTCAATTATGTCTTCAATTATTTGTGTGCATGCTTGCATGTTCTCCATGTCCGGCTAATTTACTTGTGTGTTTGCTTAGGGAATATGAAACTTAATTATTGAATATTGATTGGTTGTCTCTTATCTTAATTGTTAATGATCTAGTAATGCGATAGGTCATTCATTGTGTAATTAATGCTTGATTAATCTTTGTGAACCTTAGACTATAGCACTTAGAGTAGTTGTAGGCTAAACCCCTCAAAGAGTGCCTTAGAGTTAGAGTTTATAATCCCTAGAGGGCTTTGTAGACGATACCCTTTGGTAAGTTCAAAGAGTTAGGGATAAACGCATACCCTACGACTTTAGACACACAACGCGATTAAGAATAAGGACGTGACAATTCAACCATCAATAGGAGATAATTAAGGAGTAATAAAACCTAAGTGAACACATCTTTAAACTATCATACGAGCACACAATAATTAGGCATAGACTACATACACCTAGATTAGATAATTAGATAAATAGAGTAATCGGTAGAAATACCAACCCCCAAATCCAAACCCCGAGATTCGTACCTTTCCATTTTCTAAAAAAACATAAAAAGATAAAAAAAAATAATCTTCCTCAACCCCAACCTTAGCGTAGTAACTTCTCACTAGCATTCCTATTCCCCTAGAGAACGATATCAATACCCGTGGCTTACCCTAATACTACACTACAACAATTAGGTTCACTGCCTAGGGTGTTATAAAACTTGCTCGAAAAAAAGTAAGTTCCTTTGACCCCGAACGACGCGTGTAGCGTTATCACTAAACCCAAACAAAACCTACATACCAAACGGGCCCTTAACACTTGTATGTCGACTATAGGCTTAATCCTTTTATTGGTTTCTCTTCCTTGATTTGAAATGCATCAAGATTGATAGGGGTTTTATTTTTCCATTAAACAAACTCTAATAAGATTTAAAACACTTGTTCAAAACTCGAATACTACTTGAACACAAATAAAACTCGAGTTTTATTTCAATAAACTACTTTAATAAGGTATGAAACACGTGTTTTAAACCACGATACTGATTAAACTCGAGTCTTATTCCATTCAACTACTCTAATAAGTTTGATACACTTGTTTTAACACCTAATAAAACTCCTGTTGTATTCCATTAAACTACTCTAATACGATTAAAACATACGAGGCTTCCCTCAACCCGTGCGATGTACAGTCTAGTGGTTCAGGGGTGATGTTTTTATCCGTAATGTTGTATATGATGGTATTTAGATACCTATTAGAGAAGTTGCATTGTATTTATTATTTAGATGGCTAATAATGTTATTATTACTTTAGTTTATATTATTTTAATGGAATCTATATTTAGATGCCTAATAATGTTATAATTACTTTTGTATTTATATTATTTTATTTTCATTAAAAGTTTTTATTAACACAGTCTTTTCATATGTAGTATTTTAATTTGAGTAAGTTACATATATAAAAAAAAATTGTTGCCTAAGTAATGGGTTTCCATTTTTTTTATAAGTTACATATTTTAATTTGAGTAACTTTAAGGTAAAAATATTAATTAATAGTTAAAGGAAAAATTGTTATTTCGTATTATAAAAAAAAAGGAACAACAATTATGTTTTTATTAAAATCTGTAATTTTTTTTATCGAAAGACAATTGTTTTTGTAAGGAAAATATTTTTTATCGAAATATTTTAAGAAATCCGAACTTACACTAATTTGGCATTAAGCATATAAAATGGAAACCCATTACTTAAAAAAAAAGCATTGTGTTTTATATAATTTGATTTTTGATAACATATATATATATATATATATAAATATCATGGATCGCAAATCAAACGTATATAGATACATACAAATATGGCTATATCCATATCTATAGGATGCGATGCACCGATTGTGTCTAATATTTCATAGCTAAAGGGTTGGTACTAATTAGGTTCCTACTATTTAAGATAGTTACTTAACTTTAAAAAAGTACATGTGAAAAGATTTTTTGGATAATACATAACTCTCGTTACCTAGACTATTTATTTTTAACACGGATTCACAAACCTTCAATTTGGAGCATACATTGATGAGGCATTTTATTTCCAAGAGTAGGACATGGATGCCAATATTCAGATTGGTTCCAAGGCTATCACCTTCATCAGATTTTGAGATGATACACAACACTCCTTTTTTTTTTTTTTTAATAAACTCTTAGAAAAAAACTTACAATAAACATCATTATATATAGTTAAGAAAAGCTTACATAAACATCAGTATTATTCCTAAAACTTCATACACACATGATAATCCAACTCAACATATTAACTTAAGTATGGTAACCCATGCACATGCAACTCCTCCACAACAACAAAGTAGTCATCGTTGATCGATACCCATCATCCATGAACCAACTGATGTGTCTTTATTAGCATAACTCTTCACAGATGCGCTCCAAGAAAAACGGAAACGAACAAAAGTTGTATTTTTAGCCCTAAAGAATGGCAGCTGGGTCTAGAAATTTGTTCAGATGAAAGGCGATGGAACAAAATCATTCATGAACAAAGTCGTTCAGTTGGGTCTAGCAGTTAACAAAACTGACTTTCAATCTTTGATCCTCGCACACACGTGGAGTTTTTGCATGAAGCTTTATTACGTAAAACTAAATTCACTTGAAAGGTTGTGCAACTTCACTTGATGATGCTTTGTTTCACCGAAACCTCTTTCGTACTAATTTTCTTCATTTTGACAAATCTTTTTCCTGCATTTTGAAAGCGTGTCTGATAAGTACTTATCTTACTAATAATTGTTTCACAAAATATAGCAATAGTAAATCTATAGCGTTTAACACATAAATTTTGACTTGTACAGACGCTACATGAAAAATTTATATCCAGTGACCAATTATTGCATGTAAAGGATTTAATCCCCAGACCAATAATGGAGCAATAACATGTACATTAACCATACTTCTTTCCAAATAAAAATATGGTATGTATTGGTGCAATGAGTAGTTATACATAATGCAATGAAGATGATACAATAGTAAGTTTTGAGAAAGAGAGGCACCTGGCCATGAATTAAAGCTGCAATAGCCATGTACCAAGCAGTGGAAGTGGTCATGAAACTGCCAAGAAAAGAACAAATACTGTAGTTGTGGAAGGAAGGAATGAAGACAGTGGTAGCACAACATGTTCCAAATATATATGTCCATGTCCTCTTGTCCAAATGATCATTTATGTAGTATATGTTGCCGCCATTTTGTAAAAACAACACTCAATATTAACTTAGACATTCAAGATTTACGCCACCAAAGATATTGGTTTTTCGACCATATTGTCCAAACATCAATTTAACTTGTTAACCGTCATTTAGTATACGGAAAAATTAATCAAATACAATGACTAAAGAAATAGTTTATAAACCTAGGAAAAAAAATCATATTTGATCCACTTTTAGCTATAAAAGAATTATGATTGCAACTGCGTATATAAAATATTAGTACCTCTCATCACTCATTATGGATCACTGAACATTAGCTTGAAAAAAAAAGTAAGAAAATAGCTACAAAATCTTATCCTTTGTGCATTATAAGTTTAACACGTCTTTGCTAATTGCTATGTAATATAAGAACCAATTAATCAATCTTATACCATGTTACATTTGAGAAAATTCATAAATGATTGTATAAGTTATAGCCAAATACCTTGCTTCCTGGCGGAGCATTGTTTTCTGGTACACCCGCCCCCGAACCAACCCATTTAACACACCCAACGAACCATCCTGCTGAGAACATAAAATGAACTTATACAAAGATGACATCAAAAAATACTTTAAAAGAACGACAATTAACTAAAGCCAAAATAGGTGTGATTTATTTACTTGTCTTCTTCATCTATCCATTGTAAGCATCCGTAATCCGTTCCATGTCTCGAACCATGGCCAACTCACATTCCCACACAACTCTTTATATAATGGTTTAGTATGACTTGCTTGTAAGTTGTAACTTATGGGAGGCAAAGGGATGGAGGGTTTATAATCTTTTGGTTTTCTTATATTAATGGTTACACTTAAAGATAGTTTTGTAATCTTTTCGTTTTCTTATAGCTTTAAATATATCTTATCTTTCTTACTCCTTTATAAAGCATGAATATACACAACCTAAAACCGAGCCTCACTCCAAACCTAGATTTTAAGATTCAGCCACCGAACCTAAAACCATATATAAACAACGTCACACATACCCTCACATCTCCCTTTCTCTTTTCTCTGTAAAACAAAAACACACAAAGCAACCCCTAGCTAATACCATCACAACCAGCTGATCACCACCGCCATTACGCCTCTACCAAAACGCATCACCGCCGTAACCCCACCACCAACGAAGGCCCACGACCCCCTCCACCAGCAAATCCCTCCACCCATGAAACCCCATCACCACCTTAACCCTCCACCACCGTACCCCTCACTACCACATAAATCCACCACCAACGAACCCCCGCCACCACCTTAACTCTTCACCACAAAGCCCTCACCATCCAGACCAGCACTCAAAGAGAAGGGGTTTTGTTTTTGAGGTTTTTCTTATTGTTTTATAGATCTATATATAATAAACAAGTTTTGAAGGATCTCTTTTATAGATATGTAGATTATATTTGCAGATCTGAGTTTCTATAACATTTATATATATTTTTTTTTATCTCAGACGCCGCTTGCAGTAGCCTGCCGCCGCCATTGCTGCCTTTGTCACCGCTGGAAATTGAAGTTGTTTCCACTTAATTTGATGATGTCACTAGATACTTCCTTTCTAAACTGTTGTTAATATATTTGTTATATTTTTTTTTCCTGTGAACTATATTTGTTATAAGAGTTTATTTAAAGTTAGTTATAGAATTTCTGTAAACAGTAAAATTTGAAGGTATTTTAATAGATAAATCTTTTTTTTTTAAGTTTTAAAGGATTCTTTTGAGTTTGTTTTTTATAAATCAATATATTCTTCTGAGTTTTAAAGGTTTTTTTTACAGTCGCCACGTCGCTTCCTTCCACAATCCGCCGCTGCAGCACCTTTGCCGGAATCTGCTGCTTTAGCTTATGTTGCTGGAAATCTGATGATGGGGCCAAAGATGTGTGGTTACTTTTTAGTATCTATTTTGATGCATTTTTTTATTCATTTTGCTTAACTGGATGTTTTTTATGCCAATGATACTTACATAGGCTTTGAACATGGACATGATGGTTATGATTTTAGTACTTGGGCTTTCAAGATTCAATCACAAAAAATAGTTTTTACATGAATTTCTTGCGTATTTGTGATATCTTTAAAACAAGCAGGTTAGGCGCCTGGCGCGTTGCGCCCGAGAGTTTTTTCTGTAATTGTTTGGATTATTTTGGAAATTATGAGTTTTTTTTGTGTGTTGCCAATGAGCACGCATTTTGAATGGCGCTCGCTTTCAGTTTGAGAGAGCAATAAGTTTTTACGGGTGGTTAATGTGGTTGGTATTCTCTGGTGTCGATAAACATTTGAGGCTAAAGTGATTTGTTCTATTTGAATGTTGTACAATAGTAGGTACCTGAAAACTCATATCATAGCATACTTGTAACTCATGTATGCGAATATGTTTGAGGCAATGTTTGGGCTGGTGGTGGTTTTGGTTTTTGATGATTGTGGTTTGTGCTCAACTGAACATGAACATCCACCTTAACCACCACATGATCTCTTGCATGTTTTGGATATGAATCGGGTATGTTTGGATCTATCAGGTTATGGTTGTTCCGATTAGTGGTTGGTGGTAGTGTTTATTTGTTTGAGCCAAAGTTGAGCCAAAGTAATTGATAACATGGTGGGGCAAAGTTGATAACATTGTGGGGCAAAGTTGATTTGGCATCTCGAAAACAACCAGTTGATTTTTAACAAAAGTATTGTTGATTGACAAAAGTAGCCAGATAAAATATGAGCCAAAGTTTTGAAAGTTTAAAAATTACGAACTTTTTTAAAATTTTAACAAAAGTAACTGATTTGGCATCTCGAATGCTATGCCATAAAGTAACTTCCTTGAGCCACAAAATGTTTTACTTTTAACAAAAGTTGAACTGTACAAATAGTTAAGACTTTGTTCAAAAACATAGATATCTTGAAAAATATGATACTTTTGAAAACAAAAGAGAAACAAGGATATATTTTCAAGTAATTAAAAGGAATATTATTAGCTGCTTTTGAGACATAATCATTAATTCCATTATAATTTTATTCCCGCTTGAGCATTTTATATATTTTTTTTGAACAAAGATTACATTTCATATCACACCTCACAAATGGAGGAAATTTGCACACAACATGTTACATCGAACATAAAGGGCAAAGTCGAAGCCGACTTGCCAAACAAAATACACGAGCAACAAGTTAAAAAGAAAAGCATACACCTTAATAGTTGTGACCGACCACGCTACACCATATAAGGGTGGGGAATCACCAAAGTGAGCTTTGAGTTGACACAACCATACTAAGACGTACTGACAAAAGTACAAAGTACAGAAAACATACATGAAGATAAAACCAATCATTCTAAAAGGAGCCAGAAAAAACCCAACAAATCTAGAATCAAAACCCAAGGCTACAAAGAAGCTTTATCGATGGCGGGCCACAACAGATCTTAGCAGACTGAAGCGGTGGGCGCGACAACAACGGCTGGCGGTGATGACAGATCTGTGAGCAATGCTTTTATTGAGGGAAAATAAAATACAAGAAAGATCCGGACGGCCGGTCGAAACCGACCGCCGGAGAAAAGGGATTGGATTTAGGTGGGTGAGTTTTAGAGAGAGGTTGGAGAGAAATGAGTTTTAGAGAGGTTGAAAAGGGATTGCTTGAGCATTTTATATGAAAAGCAAATTATGAAAGGAATCAAAAGTTGAAATAACACATAAAATTGAAGGGTGGCATTATTTCAGGGAAACATGTAGAAGTTGGAAGTCAAACTTTGATCATGAAAGATGGGATCTAATGATATATTAGATGAGATAATAAAACATGTACAAGTTGTTTTATTGCTACAACATGTCTTTGTAAACGCGGGTACTTGGCTATACACTACATATAATAGAAAAAAAGGTCAAAGGTGAAAAGTTGAATTGTTGAAATTGGTCAAAAATGTAAAGAAATATTGCATAATGTATGTTTTATAAATACTCACACATTTTGTTATTTAAAACACCTCATTACTTAAAACTACATATAATAGAAAAAAGGTCAATAATTTATTCATAGTGTAACATTTTTATTAAAACACCATATTACTTAAAAGTACAATAATTTATTCACATTGTACAACCAATTAAAAACACATATACAAAATTAAAAATAACCAATTAAAACGCCTCTTACTAATAAGTACAATAAAATTTTCATAAGGTACAATTTAAAAAAGCTACAACATAATCTAAAATATAAAATAATTAAACACACTAATTAATGATATTTTTAAATCACCATAAAATAAAAAGTACATTTTATTATACACATTATACATTAATAAAACACACAAAACTTTATACAAGCTAACAAGTTGATATTACGTATAGTCTTGAAAACCGGGTCAAACGGACCAACGTGTTCAACCGGGAACCGGTGTCGCCACCGGTTTTCGGCTAACCAATTAAAGCCATCCGAAAACGAATCAGAGAGGACCTGTTAAACCCGATGCAAACTGGTGAATCAGGTCTCATTGAGATCTTTTCACGTTCTATTTGGAACGTTATACGAAACACTTACCACAATATCGCATATCGTTAATTGTCTGCCGCTAGAAACCGATGCCGCTAGGCACGGGTACTCGCCTAGTTGATATAAATGGATGTAATTGATAGAGGTTTTGTGTAGCTTTAGCTATGTTGTACCGTACATGACATTTGTGCACAACCCCCCTTGCACATTAAATTAAGGGGGATAAGCTTTATGTATTATAGATGTTAAACCTCGGTACTACTTAAACGCTAATAAAACTCAAATTTCATTAAGCTGCTTTAGGAAATTAAAATACTTGTTTAACCCCAATATTAGTTCAACGCGAAAAAAAATCGAGTTTTATTCCATTAAACTACTCTAATAAGATTAAAACACATGTTTTAATCCTCAATACTAGTCAAACGCAAATAACTCAAATTTTATATACTTGAACTAATTTAATACATTTAAAACACTTTTATTAAACACAAATCTATACTATATATAAAAGGAAAAACTTATATTTTTGAAAGTGAAAAATTAAAAAAACAATATATAAAAACCATAAACTTTTATTATTATTGATAGCTATCAATATTAATGGACCAATCCCATTAATTACATACTCGAATCAAGCCCATCAACAAGTCCTAATCAACACTTGATAAGGGCCGGACTTGAATCCCAGACCGCGTAGGCCTGGAAAGACTTCTCAGGCCTGACTGAGTAAGGACGAAGCTACTGCTTCCCAACTGTCCTAGCGGTTAAGATATACCATCTGACATTGCACGGGGACGCACGACAAACACCACTACGAGCTAAAGGACGAACGACATATGTCCTCCTTGTTTGCTCCCGGATGATTGACACTTGGCACCCTGGCAGTCGTCGATCACTCCCAAAGGGTTTATCTCTAAACCTTACAAAGCCTCTCTATAAAAGAAGAGAAACACACAACATCATACAAGTTTTTCACATATTTGGGCAAATGCTGCCTCACAGCAATGAAGTATAGTTCTTGTTTAAGTGTTACCCGAACTTCTTGATCCATATCATTCTCATCAGGTCCTTGCCATTCAACAAGGAAAACCAAAAAACAAAACTATTCCCATCCCATTTCTAAACCAATTTACTTACCATACGTACACATGGCGCCATCCGTCGGGACATGATACAAAATAGCCACAAATTTTAAGAAAACTTTTTACCTATTTTCACTCATTTCTCACACAAAAAATACAAAAACTTTTCCTCAAAACCACTAGTTTCTCGGTTAAACATGACTGATGACAAACACCCTAAGATTTCGGAAACAACCAAAAACCATCCTGGAACCACCCGAGTGGAAAACCTTTCTCGCAAGGAGAAAACCAACAAAAACCCAAAAAGAGAAAACCTATGTTCCATCGAAAATACAAACATGTGAAAATCTCAAACACATGGTTCATAGTCAGGATGGGGGTCCGACAACCGTCGTCACATACACCCAATGAGGTCATGGAGACCTCTTCACCATCATCGGAGATTTATCAGATGCATTATCAACTCAAGTGTCAAACCATCTCACATATCTAAAGTAAATATGTTAGGATTGGAAATTCATTGTGAAGTGCGTCTAATCTCAAGTTAATTAATTAGTTAGTAGTTTAGTTTAGTGTAACCAGGAAGGACGAGTTTTACCCACATGTGAAGGGAGGCGTTTAGGTTCCCTTCCCACTTGGTGCTTGTCATTAATCTAACCTTGCATAGAAACACCCTCTCCTATCGACTCATCTATACCACCTCATGGATCCAGCCTACATGCGATTGATTTTTATTGTTGGTCACTATCGATATCAATACACCTATGTGTAAATCCGTTTGTGCTGCTAGTATGGAAGCTAGTTGATTCTGCTGATGAAGAGGTTCCAAAAGCTTCAAACAATATGCGATTTGTGTCTTAAACGGCATTCAATCGGGTTCAATGTACATGTTTGGTCATTTTTTCTTACGCTAGCAGATTGGTCAAAGCGGTTTGTCAAATTTATAATTTGAAGCGACTTTTCAAATTGCATATAGATGCGGTTTGAATACATTTGACAGATGCAGTTCGTTGAAAAGTCTTGTTAGAACGCAATATGAATCCGATCGATTTACAAAGATTCGACAAACATCATCATAAACTAATCAATGATCATTGTCACTTCTTGAATCATGACATCAAAGATCATCAACATCAAGGATATCTATTCGTGGCTTATATCCTGAAATCTGAATTATCAAGTCAAACCATCTTAACAAATCTCAGAGTGTTAACAGTCTCTATCGGGATTCGAATAATAAGCAAAGATAAATCACCATCTTTCTTGATTCGTTCAAAAGCTAAACAATAAATTCAAAAACATTTGTCAAGAAGAGATCTTAGTTAGTTCTTTCATGGTTCTAAAAGAATGTTGTCGCATAAACGACTACCATTCGAAAGACACTCCATCATTGATCATTGTTTCAACCATTTGGTATAATATCCGAATATACAAAGAAAATCAATTTAACAATTATGTTAACTGTTTTCTGTGGATTCGTTCATTATCATGTCATGTATTTAAATAATTTACCTAGAAACTTTCGGATTTGATCTTGTTGCCTAGACCATCCTTCAGGCCATCCCTGTGGCCATGTAACGCTCGAGCCATCTCTGTGGCAAGCCATGTGATCGATGGTATTATCGTGGAATGAAAGTATGTGGAGAGGCATATGGTTATAAGATGGAGATGCGAGTTGGTTATGTCGGATTGTGATGAGGATTTTTTTTTTATTTGAGAAGCACGTTTGAGAGAAGAATGTTAAGAGAGAGGTGGATAGAAGTGTCTAGGGTTAGTGTGAGATTATTTAGGGTTGCAAATGAGGTGTGAGTGTATGGTGCGTTTTATATACTCCCCGAAGAATTAGGGTAAAGAGTGATTGTGGATCAGATTTAGGATTATTGATACATGGGCCGAGTGTATCATTGTAATGGGCCGTAAGATTGTTGTCGATCAAGTGGAATAGTTGGACGAGTGTGGACTCTTATTCTAGATCTTGGGTTTTATCACTCTTTCGATTGGATTGGACCTGGAATTAAACGGGATGGGGTTAAATAACTATACATTTTGTGTAAGTACGTTAACGTGACTTGTGATATGAATCCGTGAATTATTAAGAACAAGGCTATAATGACTTAACTGATTAATATCCAAGTTTGCGTTAATCTCAATCTCAGGCAAACTCGTTGATATCATTGAGCATAATGTGGTTAACTGAGCTGATAACTTTTGTTGGTATTGTCTGGGTTTATATCATTAGCATGCTTGAATGGAATTGGATATTTGATCATGATTAGAAATCAGTATGGTAGATGTTGGATTGATTTTGTGATACTCTTTATGGGCTGACTTAATTAGATGAATATTATCATTTGAATAAGATGGAATGGATCAGGAGATTTGATGATTATATTTGATGAGAGTTGATGAAATAATGAGACTTATTGTGCTATGAGATTTGATACTTTGGTGTATACATCTTCATGAAGAATAATGCGTGAATGATGTGTTTACAAAAGTGTTTATTGGATGGTTGATGATATTGTTGATGTTGGATAATGAACCGTTGATGAACCACTGCATGTTCCCCTAAAACAGATATTCACCGAAACCAAAGTTGTCATAACACATTCAAGCTGACATTGTTTACGGTTTTGTCTTGATTTTGTAAAATCCCGCGAAAGAATTTATTTCTCGGTTTAAATCATAGACTTGTAAAATCCCGTGACAATGGATACATCCTGGTAATTGTAAAGTGCATTTCTGGATCTATCTTACGGTTTATTCTTGGTTTTGTAAAATCCCGCGAAAGAAACTATTTCTCGGTTTAAACCATAGAATTGTAAAATTCCGCAATGATGGAACCATCCTGGAGAAAGGAAAGTGTATTTCGGGATCTTATCTGATGCTGGTGCTACGGTTTCTGCTTCAAAGAAGGGATAAAAGGGTGTACTTCATGAATTGGGTGTTTGTTTGGATTCTCTTCATGACGGTTTGGTTAATTCAGAGTTTTACAGGGTTATGCTCATTAAACCATGGTCGGGATGAAACCATTATCATAGTTCCCTTAAAATGTCAAAGGAGGCTAGATGTGAGCTTTTACCCAGAAGATGTGACAACGGGGTTAATTCACTATTATTTATTTGAGGTTGAAGTGAAATATCACGGGCGAGTGTACTTAGTATCTGAAGGTATCGGGGATGGTTGGATGAAGATTCTTCAAGATCCTTGTTCGAGCTTATTATAAAAAACGAAGACTTAAAAATCTAGTTATTGTAGGGTGACTTTTTCCTTTTCGTTTACCACTTGGGGGAATTGGGATCTTATCACCACAAAATAACTGTCACTTTAAGGAGTTACGTTGTAGTGCTCAGTGTCACATTCAATTGTGGATTTTCAAGAGGTGATGTACGTCTTATACTTGATGGTTGGTTGGATGAAGAGTATAGAGTACTTAGAGATTCAATGGAGGATGAACTCTCGGCACCGCTCTTTGTTACATATGTGCAAGTTTAAGTCACGAGTTTGGGTTAGTTTACTTCAGGGTCAAATTCATCATATTGGGTTTTCTCCATCAGCTGTCACGAGAAAGATCCTACTGAATGATAATGGGATGATTACAAGTTTTGCCAAGAGATGATGAAAATAGAGAGATTATGACATTTGAACACATCAGTTCAAGCCTCGTACTCTAAAGAAAAGAAATGTGTATGCTTCAGTGCGCATTATCTTCTGAAGAAGAGAAATCTTCTTATGACGTTTGAACACAACAGTTCAAGCCTCGTTCCACAAAGAAAAGAAAAGTGCACGCTTCAGTGCGCTTTATCTTCGGAAGAAGAGAAATCTTCTTATTATGACCATTCTCATCAACATGCTTCATACTTTTTCCATGTGCTTTCAGTTATTAAGTGAACCGGACTACCTATGATTGATCTCTTATTCCACTTGCTTGATTATAATGGCGATGGTGACATCATATGCAATTTTTGCGGGGGAGAAGTGTGAAGAGACTACATTTTAAAGATATTCACTTATTCAATCAAGAATGGCAACTCCGTATGCAATTCTTGACGGGGAGAAGAAGTGTGAAACTACTGCATGATGATTGATATATGAGAATAAATTGTCATACGGCTCCTAACTCATGTAAGAACCGAGCTTCTTCTTATCGGGTCATCTTAACATGGAGTTTCTTCTAAGAGCCGTTGGTTGACATCTTCTCACAGATTGATGAGTTTATCGACAAAGTGCTTCCGGTTAATGCTTCACGGACACATCAACATGATGATTCCGAACAATCTCTCTGTTCTTGTTTGATGTGAGTGGTAGTTTGGTGTTACTATTTCATGTGTTCGTTGCGGGCTGATTGCTAATTTCCTTGATAAACATCTTTCTGTTCCCCAACTGGACAATCTTGAAGAAGGATTTTAGTTAAGGGGATTTGCAAGATGTAAGTTAATTGGGATGTTTTTTTTGGTGAGATGAAGATGTTAACTATCTGTTCCCCAACTGGACAATCTTGAAGAAGGTCGAGTCTACAGACTGTTCTACATTTTCTGCTGCATGTTAGAAGACTAAAGACGAATTGCATTTAACGATCTAAAGACTTCTTATTCCGGGCATTCATCATAAAGATTGTCAGCTTTGGGGAGAGCACTAATTGGGGGAGAGTGAAATGTCAGATTTAATCCCCAATTAAACCTACTCATATTCTTCAGCAAGTTGATTCTCACAAGAGTTCAAGTGTTCTTCTCAACAGATTTCTTGTATACGGGCTTATTATGTGTTGCTGATTCTGAAGCATCAAAACCAGCAAGGGGGAAGGAGACACGCATCTAAACGCGAGTAAACATTGATGAACTTAATACTTCTAAGGGATTGAAGATATCTCGGGAAGACTAATGTCATTACCGCAGAGAATCTCAAGGTTTGACTCATGGCGTTTAGTGTTCTTATTCCAACTATGTGGGGGAAGAGATGGAAGAGTTAGTTTCTGGTGATAAAAGAGGTACACAAGTGTGTGATGATTTCGATGCTATCACAATCATCAGGGGAGAGAGATTGTGTACATTGGGGACGTTCAGCTGTTTCACTTGAGTGCTTAATCAGTGATTCAGAGATATAATCACTTATTCCGGAGTTGACATCCGCATAGATAGTCATCCGCAGAGATAATCAGTGATTCGGCCTGCTTCTTCAATGTTATCGGTTATTCTCTCTTTGGGCATTCGGGTACTTCGGGTTCTTGAGCTTCATACACTTTCTTTAGGGGAGAGAAAAGTATACATTGGGGTTATTCTTTGGATATTGGACTTAATCTGTTACTTCGATGTTATAAGTTTCTCTGTCTTTGAAGCACATCCATATGTGTATTCGGGTTCATGAGCTTCATTCAAAGAGACTGACTGCATCAATTCAACTACATGGGGGAAGTGGTCTCTTGACACCTTTTGGGGATGCATCGCTTCATACTTCAGTGGTAATGAAATATGAGAAGAAATTTAAAGAGTGGGATGATACGTTGTTGTTCTTGTTGATGATATAACGCCGAACGAAGAGTCTCGACTATCGTTCTTAAAAGGAGCAGCAAGATCGATGATAATGGTGTGCTTCTGTGTGCACCTGGCTAAGGCAAGCTTGAAATAGAGCTTCGAATTTGCTCAACAAAAGGATTTACGGTTTGGGGGGAGCTGCCAAAGTCTCACTTTCAGATTGTTCAATTTCTCTCAATTCAGGAGCCTCGAAAGCTTTGGTGGTGATTGTTTAAGAGATGATGACTTCTATCTTCTACAACGGGGCTGCTCGATATCCTTATCTCGGTACTCGTATCATCATCTTTCTTAAACTATATCATCTACACAATCTGTAAATATTTATCAAAAACAAAATGCAAAAATATAAAACCAACAAAATCAAAATAGAAAAATATAAAATCATCAAAAACCCATAAAAATCAAAAAAATTTGAAAAAGACCAAAAATATGTTTTCTTAAGACATGTCTTCTGGTATCGATAACATCTACGGTCTTAGAAATGTCATTCAATAATGGCACGGGAGCATAGATGAAGTTCGAGCAGGAGGTGTAAATATTCTTTTCCAAAACATGTCTCTAAATATGGCTTACAGTTTCCTCAGAATGTAACCCGTGCTTAAACCATGGTTTGCTATTATTTCAGATAGCAACCCGTTCTTTAAGAAAGGAAAGTGCTGCACTAAACCAATTTTAAAATATTTTGTGCACTTATCCTAAAACAAAATGAGGAAAGTATGTCAAAGGACTGCTATTCCTACTCAAATATTTTTCCTTCTAAAATTCTTCAGAAAAATATTTGTTTTAACAAAAAGGTGGTAAATGAGTTGCTTGAAAATCAATCAGAATCAAGTTTTCATAAATTTGCAAAACCCAATCAATGACTTCAGCTTATTTAAAACTTTTTCATAGAAAGAGTCATTAATTGAGGGGGAGAATGTTTTCAAATTTATATCATCTAACGGGCTTATCTAATTATCCTACGTGCTTAACAGAAAAAGATGTTTGCCTATGTTGAAGGACTAGGAATCTAGGATATGATTGTTGGATTAGATGACTATAGTTTGATAAACACATAATCCCTATGCCTTTGTATGATCTGATTGATATGTTGGATTGACTTGTATTAGTCGATTGTTGTTTGGGTGATGTCGACCACCATATATCTGTATGTGTGTTCACTAACGTATGCAGGTATATTGGTATATAAGAATGTTCCCGATCCGGATCCCACAACTGAAGATGATTGGATGCCGAAAGGAAAGGGTAACTATATCTTGGGTCGACAAAAGAAGAAACGAAGCTTAATCAGATCTCTCCATGGATAGTTGGCACGATAGATGCAACTTCAGAGGTCTCGCTGCATCAGCAGTCGGTTTTCATCCAACCTTCAGCAACAACAACAAAAGCAGCTCAACCACCAAACGTATCTTTGTGCAGGATAATAGTGATGATACCATTTTTTTTAAAACAATTTTTGAATAATATTGTTTTGAAAATGGAAAAATATTTGTTTGAAAATAAATTGAACTAAATTTTGGAAATCAACTGGACTTCATTTTTGAAAACTTAAGTCACTCAATCAACGACTACGGTCATTGATTGAGGGGGAGAGTGATTTCAAATTGAATAGTTTCAAACAATATTTCTTCATAAAAGTCCAATTGTACGAAATAAAGTGGTGATCTAAAGATTTAATGTTATGTCATGATATGATTTTATTTAAAACTCAAAGATCTTTCAAAATGAATTTTTTTCTGTTCTTGTTTGATTGTGAAATTGTTTTATTTTACTAAAAGATCTCTTAAAACTATCATACCTGACACTAACAATCTTTAATTGATCATCTTCAGTCATTTTTCAAAAGTAAATCATGCCACGTCTTTCCCCTAAATTTTTCTAAATAATTTAAATCAATTGGGATCACAAATCTCAAGAGGTTTGAAATTTTTGATCGGGGGAGAGATAGTGATTTAAATCTCTAATCTGTTTTAGTCCTTTAAAGGCACTCCTGCCTCCATGTGCCAAACGATTTCAAATACATGATGCACATGATTGAGGAGGAGCATTTATCCGAAAACAAGATGAGAATTTAAACCTGACCACATTTTCTCCCATGTTTTCCAAACCTTATTAAATCACTTGGGATCCAAAATCTCAAAGGGTTTGATATTTTTGATCGGGGGAGAATTTGTGATTTAATTATGAAATCTGATAAATGATGATCGTTTTGATTCAAAGTGCAAGTTCTCTCTAATATGTGCTAAACTCTTTCATTTATCGATGCACATATTGAGGGGGAGCAAATGGTTTCTTAATGGCTTTTGTGATCGTGGATGTACTTCAAAAGAACTCTTTCCTCTATGTGATAAAATGATTTAAAATATCCTACGCACATATTGAGGGGGAGAATTTACCAAAGAAATTCAAATGGCTTTTTCCAAGGAAATTGTGATCAAGAAATCATTTCAAAAAACTCTTGCCTCCATGTGCTAAACAATTTCAAAATCATATGCACATGTTGAGGGGGAGCATTTCTAAAAGATCAAAAACAATTAAGGTACAAAATGCTTTGATATTATATCACAAGTACCTTGATTGATTTTCCTAATGATTTATCAATTGGTTTTGAGAAGGAATGAACAATACCAAAAGACCGACCAATTTACTTTATGCATGGTGTTATAAGGATGGTTAGGTTAGGTATTCGTTCCCACGATCCCGCCAGAGCCGGAGGGATCTACCCAAGGACAATCCACTAGATAATGTAGAAGTCCTTAGGTATGATGAAAAAAGGATAAAAATGGGAAGAGTGCCGACTAAGACAGAGCTAGTACTGGAACAAACCCAAAAAGGTTCTAGTTATGAAGTCTCGGTAAGCACTGAAGGGGTTGAAGAATGAAAAAGAACTGAATGTGAAAAGGGTGAAAATAAATAGCCCTCCATTAATTCAACCTTAGGGCAGAAACCGGGTTCAATACATATGCTACTGGTGTCTACAAAGGTAACACTGGTATTGAAGACAAGACGTCATGGACCCAGTGACGCACTGCACCTAACTTCCCAAGCTACTCAAGTTCCTCTTAAAAGGGCTTGTTTCATTCTCGCGAGGTACCCATATAATCTATCGACATTCTCTTAGAGATTGTTGAAATTGAAGAAGGAGACCCTCTCCCTAGTCTCCGGCATAGGAAACCAAAATGCACAATTGAGTCTAGAGCCAAGAGATCATCCACAAAATCTCATTAGAACACAAAATTCATGAAGACTTGTTGTTTCACACAATGTGGAAAGTAAGTATATATTGAGAGTCCTACGCATTATCCTTGTGGTATTGCCAGAACATCCGAGTGATATGTAAAATATTCACGATGAAGATGGAAATCCTTCTTGAGCCAACATCAAACAAGCTCTTGGTGGGTGGCATGTGAGATCTATCCAATAGATCAAGCTTGTGACAACTGAATTGACGAATACTTTTAGAAAAACCGTTCGATGTGCAAATCTTCTTTTCTTTAGAACATCGAATGTGTATTCATATTTCAAACACAAAAAGTATCTTTGATTGAAAAAATACTTTTGGAAAAACCGTTTCATGTGCAAGTCTTTTCTTTTATCTAGCACATCGAATGTGTATTCTTTCTCAAATACAAAAGTATTTTTGATTGAAAATTGATCTTTCTCATAAAACCTTCGTCGTATTGCCAAACTCTTTCTTCTAAGCAATACGCGATTGTTTTCAAATCAATTTTTCATCAATCAGTGAATCTCACTTCGCTGGTTCACTCACTCCGTGTTGTCTTCTTTGAGACGCTCCGGTTTGAGAACGGCTAGAACAGCTGCGAAACCCTGTCAAGGAGATTCTTCGAAATAATACCTGATCACAGGCAATACTTGTACTGATCAACGGGGAACCGTGAGCCGTGTACCTCAATTCAACCAAAGTGATTAAAGACACTTTCGTGTGTTTTATTGCTAAATGTTGTTTACAGGTACATTTGGACGGTTGCAGCTGATCAGAATTGAGAAGTCAATCCAAAGCCGCATGCTCACAGCATCCACACTTAATTGAAGAAATCATGACTAGCGCATATCTACATAACCTGGCTCTGATATTTTTATACTATGCTTCTGCTACGCTGCTACAAATATCATGAACCAGTAAAGCTTCCGCTACTCTGATGGAAAGATGTCATGATCCAGAAAGTGTGAGCATGTCGGTCCAAAAGTCACAACATCACATGAAGGCAACACAACAAAGGGTGATCCAGAGATTTACTGTGGCTGATGATCTCAAAGAAAGCTTAAAGATCATCAAGATGTGGATCAGTTAAAGGCCTCCACTAAAAGTACAAATCAGTGCGGACTTTGAAGAATCGCTACTAAAGCACAAAGATTGCGGAACTTGAAGAATTGAAGTCTACGAGCTCTGAACAGAAGACAAAGAAAGATGGCTCGGATTCGAAATGTAAATAATGGGGTGACCTCCCTTAGGGGGAGATTGTTAGGAATTGGAAATTCCATTGTGAAGTGTCGGTCACCCCAAATATAATCTAGCATAAGTTAGCTCGTAGACATGTCGTTATTTACGTTATGTTGTAGTTAATCAATTAGTTAGTAGTGTCGATTAGTTTAGTGTAACACCGTGGAGGAAGGACGGGTCTTTACCCACTGTATGCCTGATCCACAGCCCGACAGGAGGGCGTTTAGTTTGTAACTATAAATACCCTTCCCTCTAAGGGAAGGGTGGTGCTTCTCATTAATCTAACCTTGCATTTGTTGATTATTTCTCTCTCTAGAAACACCCTCTCAACTCTCTTCATCTCTCTAACAATGGCTTACTTGTTTAATCATCTACCTAGACCACCCGAATCATCAAACAACATAAAATTAACGATCCTACAGTATATTGTAAGATACTATAAATAGCCTTTGCCTAGCAAGGCAAAGGGTTGGAGCTTCATAATACTTTTTTCTTTCTCTTACTAGAATTTCCCATTTCTCTTAACTTTCTCTCTCTAGAACCTCATTCATTTGAATACTTTGTGCATGCGAGTTGATTCAAATCGCTGCGAGTTGATAGATTTTGTATGCGATTTGTTGTTTCTGGTGCGGTTTGAGGTGAAAAGGACAAAAGGACAAAAGGAAAAGTAGTGGGTGTACTATTGAAAGTGACTTGTCCCCTTGCGAGTTGTCAAAGACTGCGATTTTTCATTTTTGGTTTGTTAAAAGGTGCGATTTGATTGATGCGGTTTGTAATCCTGTGATTTGATTGCTGCGGTTTGGTAAACCTGCAATTTGATTGCTGCAGTTTGGTTATCCTGCGATTTGATGGTTGCGGTTTGGTAATCATGCGATTTGATTGCTGCGGTTTTTGTAATCCTGAGATTTGATTGCTACGGTTTGGTAATCTTGCGGTTTGTTGCTGCAATTTGTTGCATGCGACTTGGTTCACTACGATTTGTCACTTGATATTTTTCATTTCTTTTGTGTTAAGTTTTACGATTTTTTCTTGATTTAGTAAAATCCCGCGAAAGAATCTATTTCCCGGTTTAATCAAAGAGTAGTAAAATCATGTGTACTTAGGAATCATGTCTACAATCATCTCTTATGTTGCTGACGACGTTCAAGCTGTAGGGTCCGATACTCGTCCTCCAATGCTTGATAGAACTGATTATGTCTTGGGCACAGAGAATCAGACTGTACTTCTTAGGCAAAGAGAATGGTCGTAACATCATTAAGTCAATTGATGAAGGACCATTCTAAATGGGAACTACTAGAGATATTCTTGAAACTGGAGCTGATGGAACCATCTCTTTGGGTTTGGATAGACCAAAGACGTATGATGATCTTGATGAGAAGGAGAAGAAAATATATGATGATGATATTGGAGCCTCAAACATCGTACTTCAAGGTCTACCAATGGACATTTACAAGCTGATCAATCACAATATTGAGGCCAAGGCAGTCTGGGATAATGTCAAGATTCTTCTCTCTGGCTCATAACTGACTAAGGATGATAGAGAGTCACAGCTTTATGATGACTTTGAGAACTTTAAAATGAACCCAGGGAAAAGTGTCACTGAGTATCATGTGAGGTTTCACAAACTTGTGAATGATATGAGGAACATTAACATGACAATGCCAAATATTCAACTCAATTCCATGTTTGTAAACAACATGAACATTGAATGGCACAAATTTGTTACTACAGTTAAACTGAACAAAGGATTGAAGAACACCAACTATAAACAACTGTATGCTTACTTACTTCAACATGAGGAACATGCTACATTTGAGCGTTTAATCATGGAGAAATTTCAACCTAATACTGCTGCTGCAAACTCTTCAAATGACTCAACTGCATTTCTTTCCAATGTAAGAATAAGTACTAAAGCTTCACTAGTCATAACATCCTCTCAGAATTAGAAACAGATTACCATTCCAGATCTAGGATATAACCCATCTAACATGTTTATTGAAAACCTTGCAAACCAACTGGCCCTAATGGTTCAACAAAAGATAAAATTACTTACCCACATTGTGGAAACCTAGAAGGGGGGGAGGGTTGAATAGTTTTACTAATTTAAAACTTCCTTTTAAAATATTTAGATCTACTTATGTCAATCTACTTAGATGTGTATGTTGGACGTTGATAGATAGATATATAAAAGTTTAATGAAAGATAAAGAGTAAGAAGCACATAAACACGACACGAGTATTTATAGTCGTTCGGCTACAAGGACACCTTCCTTTCCCTACTCCACTCCCCGAGTCACCTACTCGAGAGTTTGTAATCACTACACGACACCAACTCCTTATGGTGGAGAAGCCTTCACAACGTCGCTTACTCTTTTTCCGGTACTAGGCTAACCACCGGGTTCTCTCACACCAAGGTGAACCACACCTACCACAACGTCGCCTACCCTTTATCCGGTACTAGGCTAAGTACCGAGTTCCATTACAATGGAGGAACTACTACCCAAAACTACACCAATTACCTAACCCCAAAGGAGACCCACTCCTTATTACAACACCATCAAGGATATCAACATCCTTGAAAATAAACAATCACTATATGTATTACGATGCACCTCATCGATTATACGACCTAGGCATTTTTCACTAATGCCACTTGAATTGTTTTGTAGGCATCCTTCACCAATGCCCTTGACACAACGCTTGGCACCTTTCACTAATGCCTTCGTCTTGACACCTTTAGCATTCTTCACTAATGCTCTTGACACGGACGTTAAGCATCTTTCACTAATGCTTTCGTCTTGACTCTTTCGGCATCCTTCACTAATGCCATCGACACAACACTTCTATGGAGAAAGAAAGAACTATCAACAAGAGAACCTCAGTAGTCTTGATGATGACGAAGCATGGCAACTCATGGACTTGAGCTTGCTCGACTTCAAGAAGTGGTGATCTCGCCTTTAAGAGGAACCTAGAGAATCACACAAAAACAAAAGACAAACTACATAGAAAGATCCCTTAGGATCAGTGGTTAGAGAGTTACAATACTTGGGGAAAGTATGTGTAAGAGTGGCAAGCCAAAAGGAAGAAATGGCTCACTATTTATAGAGGAGAAATGCTTACTGTTCCTCGGATCCCACGGATCCCTCCTTTAAGGGATCCGTCTAGCGTAAAGCTAGGGATCCATGGGACGCTCCTCTTTGCCCATGGGTATTTTGGTTATGGGTCATGGGTCATGGGTTATGGGTTGATCCATGGGTCTTTTATTAGATACAATGTATCTAATGAGTGCAATGGGTTGTAGTTTTTACCCATTTATAATACATACCAGTTATGTATATATTTTGCCTAATATGTAAACACTAGTTTTTGTACATATATATATATTACTTAATCATAAAATTACATATACATGTTTTAGTGTTTTATGTGAAAACGTAAGTGTGTTAGAAAACTATTGGCTCAAACTATTTACGTATTTTATTTGTTTCGTTAAAATGATTTTACGTTTGTTATCGATAAAACATTAGAAGATCGTAAAATATAAATAAACGTTTTTACGGCTTATTTGTATTAACAATCTCCCACTTTTTGTTGATGACAAAACATAAAATTATTTTAAGGAAAAACAAAAAATTTGTAAAAATTCGAATTGGAGTTTTTACTCTCTTCTCCCCCTTTTTGTCGAAATAAAAAAGAGTGTCGAAAAGAAACTAACACGTTGTTTTAAGAAAAATATGTAAAAGGAAACAAAAAAAAATTGTAAAGAGAGAAAGTGACGGGAATGGTTCTCGTCTTTAACTCCCCCTTGACGAGTCCATCCCTTTGTGAGGGCGTCAAGTAAATATAAACTAATAAGCTATCGAATTGAAATTTTGTTTGCAAATGGTTTCGTCCTTGTGACGAAGATGCTCCCCCTTGAAGATTTCAACTTTGCAATGGGGTGTCATGAAGTGTAATCCAAATAAGGATTATGTTGCAAATAGTTGTGCAATGTATGGTTTGACACAAAGCTCCCCCTAGCTTAGGGTGTCAAGTTCTTCATGTGTATTTTGAAAATCTATAAAATAAAGGTTAGAAAACAAGAGTATAGTGCATAATTTCCTGCAAATAAGACTCAATTTAGTAGAGTTTTGTTCTTCTATACCACGGATCCCACAGTTGCCTCCTTTGTGGGATCCGTCTAGGCAATTTCCAGGGATCCGCCTGTCTGGTGACAGATTATTCAGCAAAGGTGATATACCAAACAATGCTAAATATAAGAGTAAGATATGTATACATATAACAAAACATATACTCAAGGCAATATGGCAAATAAGTTATCATTCAATAAACAAAGAGATAATCAACAAATCTCTAAAACTAAGAGAATGATTTAGCCATACATTTTCTACTAATAATAATAAGTTACTAAAGTCTAGAATGCAACAAAGTGCTTGAGTCTAAGGATGAGTAGACTTTTTGATTTGGTCCAATCTTTCAAGAAGATGATTAAACATGAAATGCAACTCATTTCGTACTTCTTGAACAAGTCCTTGGGTGATTAGACAATTAGAGCAATTATTGTCTTGATTTGGAACCGGAGGAAAATGGATGTTTTGTGGAGGCTCTATGAATGATGGTGGGGTTTCATTAAGAGAAGTAGGGTGAGGTTCTACTAAGAATGAGGATGGTGGTAATGGATATGCATCCATATGATCAAGTCCTTGGTGGTTCCTTGTTTCCAATGATGGACTAGTTGGTGTTGTTGGTGGTTCCGTATTTAACGAGAAAGTTGGTGAGTTGGATGTTCTCGGTGGTGAATGCTCTAATGAATAGAGATTTGGGTGAGGAAGAGGCTTGTTGGATGAGTGTAAACCATGCTCTAGGAATGAGGGTTTACACGGTTTGCTAGAGCTAGCCATGTTTGGTTTTGAACTAGATGACCCCTTTTCTAGGCCAAAAGGTTTGATGCTAATTCTTGCGGTTCTCTTAGCAATTGCTGGATGGGTTTGTTGAGGTGGAATTCTAGCATTGTTATCTCTTACGGGAGATGATTCGATAGATGAAATCTCATGAATCATGTGACCATTTCTTTTGGATGAGCCTTTAGTTGAAGAGTTGTTGCGAAGTGCTTTGGTCATTGCGATGGTAAGGATGCAATATAAGCTTCTAACTACTGATTTTTGAGAGCTAGGTGAGAGTGATGATTTAACCTTAAGAGTGTTTGGTTTATAAAGGATAATTTTGAATTAGGGAATTAAATTCTTGCCCACTAAGGGATTAAGCATGCACTTAGGATATTGATCAGCTCTAGGAAGATATTAAATGGTAACCAAAAGTGGTTAGAAAACCAAAAGGTGACTTAACTTTGAAGAGGGAAGCTGATTAAAGCTTTCTGCAGACACGGATCCCACGGATCCCTCTCACCAGGGATCCGTCTGGTTATAAACCAGGGATCCGTCTATCAGACAGATTCTTGATGAAATGATTATGCTTTTTGCAATGTCAATTACCTATGGATCTCGAGGTTTTGACTTTATTTTGATGTCATGAGAGGTGGATGTCTTAAATGCTCAACCATAAGAGGGGAGGGTGCTTAATGATGGTTTTGGGTAGAAAAGTGGACTTTAGATAGTCTAACTAAGTGTTTGAGAAGAGTATTATTTGATTTAAGATGAAAGAGTGGTGTTAATTAGTCCTAGAAGTTAGATGATGCCTCAAGAAAAATTTAATAAAATCTAAAAAAAATAAGGAAATATGAAAAACTAGTTTTAAGCTTATTTTTTGAGTTAATGATGACTAAAATCAATTTGCTAAAATTGATGGATATATCAAACTAAGTGTTATGAGACGTGAGAAATAAAGTGTGAACGTTGGAGCGGAAATATGGTGAGTTTTGATGAGTTGATAAATCAAAAACATTTTGAAATAGATCCTAAGTGAGCTATGGGTGAGTGTGAAGCTTTCAAATGTTTGAGGAATACTTAGTTGGTTCTAAAGTCTTATGTTTGACTAGCGTGAGGTGATCTAGTGAGCTGTTTTTGATGTAGTGAGGTCTGTATTGCTCATCTGTGGTCACGGATCCCACGGTTCCCTTTTGGGAGGGATCCGAATAGTTATATTGCTGGGATCCGCCTACTGCAGATCAGAAGGCTTACAGCAAATGTGCAATTTTGCACTCTTAGCAAAATGCTTCTCCTATTTGTGTCTACAAAGACTAAATGCAAGAACACATCAAGTATAACGCATAGCAAATGTGGGGGAACTAAAGGTACCTACAGATGAGTGACGACGACTACTTGAAGAAGTCGTAAAATCTCATCCTACACGTTCCTAAGTTATGATTGTTCAATGCCAAGTTATGGCAATAGCTACATACTACATCCTACACTACATGAGTATTTGTTTAGATGTTACAACCCATTGTTTTAAATTGTTTTTCACAAATTAAGGTCCTATGACCTTACCTTACTTCTCCACCACTTCCCGTCTTCACCTCTCCTCCACTCTTTATCACACCATCTCTACTTCTTTTTCTTCAAGAAGTTGGCGAAGCACTTGAAGATTCCCTCGGTTTGTTGCCATTCAGGTGATGCGCTAGGAACGTCCAGCAATTGGTTGATGTAATCCAAGGGGTCGAGATCGGTATTTTCGAGTGAGTTGCTACTTCCTTCACCTTCTCTTTGCCTCTCCCTTTCATCCGAGTAATTCGTGGGTGGGTGAGGCCTTTTACCTTCCACCATAAACCTTATCGTTCTACCCTTGGTCAATGACACCATAACTTTGTTGCAAAAGCTATGATCATAGGATTGCAGAGAAGGATCTAATGAAAAAATGAATTTTGCAAGACGGGTTAGGAGCATTGCGTACGGAAGCACCATTTTGTCCATGCTTTTTACACTTGCCATTCTCTTAATCATGTAGTAGGCAAGGTTGAAGCGAGTCTCAGTCACTAGGCAATAGATCATGAAACTTAGGCATGCATTGGGGTGATCCTTGTTTCCTACTAAGCACAACACATTCTCCCTCACCACCATTTCCCATTTCCTATACAATGCGTACATCTCGGAGAGCTCCATTTGGAAAGGATCTCTATAGATCACTTTCGAATTCCTAGTGACCCTCGATGGGGATGCTCTTGGCATGAACACGGTGTCCCTGACTGTGGTTGCTTCCAGGTTTAACCTATTGTAGATTTCATGATGATCAACCATAGTGTGTAACTCCTCTAAAGACCACTGATTGGAAAACATGCAAACACCTTGATATGGAACCCCTACTATTCTTCCAAACTCCACAAGCGAAAGGGTGTACTCATGATCATTTATGATTAAGACAATCGAGATGGAACCATCATCATTTCTGACTATCCTCATTGTCTTGTAGAACTCGAGTACGAAAACCGGGCAAATTTGTTCGTTTATGTCCAATAAACAATCAAAGCCAATTGTCCCAAAAACTTGTCTTATGTCGGTGTTGCCAAGAAATGATGGTTCTACTACTCGACCCTCATGAAAAAGTCTCTTTTCGAGCATTTTAAAAGCTTTTCTATCTTCCGGGCTAAGTCCATCTTTTCTATGGTACATTGGTATGTAATGAGCGGTATCTTGATAGTCTTGTTGTAGGTTACTTGGCATGATTGTTCCTAAACAACACAACCACAATGTGGTGTTAATTGTGAATAGTAGCCTAAAGGGTTTGATCACAATTTTGCTCAAATCATTTTTATTGAATTCAAGAAATGAGTTTAATTTGTATTAACAATGTTAATTCTTTGAGTTGGATTATCTTAGAAAACAATGTGGTAACAAATTAAGATAAACCCATTTGACTCCAACTTCTAAAAATGAAGAAATTGTAATCCTAGAAATCAAGGAATTAAATTAACAATGTAGTGAAGATTATACTTACACAAGAGATTGTTATGCTTGAAGAAAATGATCAAATTGCTCTTGTGAACAATAATAGGGTTTTTGTTTGTGAGTCTTTGAAGAGAAAATGATTGTGGAACAACCACAGTGATCATTATTAACTTATGTTGTCTTCTGTTGCAAGGATCCCACAGATCCCTCTCATTAGGGATCCGGTTAGTTCAAGCTCAGGGATCCGGCTTGACAACATTCCTTGATAACTTTGGTTTGGGAGTTCTAAAACTCCTAGAGTTTGATGTTTAAGTTCTATAACTTGTGAATTGAGGTTTTGACGATTTAATACTAATCCTATTTGACGTGGTTCCCTTTTTAAGAATTAGTCACAATTCTTGGGAGGTTTATCAAGAATTTTGATAAAATCCCATTTTATCATAATATAAGAAATTTCACATGGATATTCATTGACATAGATGAAGTGTCAATAATCCATTTGTGATGAATAATGATTGAGGCTATCGAATAACCAAGATATCATTATTACAGATTAGTAGTGTAGTCTATACAAATCAATCAAAGAATACTATTCTTGATGATGGCTTTAATATATATAACTACTCAAGTATTTGCTAGTAGAGATTAATTATGCAACTAAGATTTTAACAACGATAAAACAAATGTAAATTATTAATGATCATACCTTTGCTAAATATTCATCTTAAGAGAAGAAGTATTTAGAGAAAATGCTTTGTGATCTTCTTGGAATCTCCAGATCCAAGTGTGAGAAGAACAATGCTAAACATTCTTTTCACGAAAAGAAATTTTTAGATAGTTTCTTCATGATCTTCTTGGTATGCCCAAATCTAAGTATGGAGAATTCTTAATAAGGAAAGTATTAGAACATTCTATCATTGTCCAACAATAAACACTATAATGATTTTTAAAACATGACTTGAAAAATCCTTCTTTGTAATTTTCAAACATACACGGATCGTATCAAGTTTTTAAAGTACAACATACTCTAAGAAACTTGGTAACGAAGCTCTGATACCAATTGTGGAAAACTAGAAGGGGGGGGGGGGTTGAATAGTTTTACTAATTTAAAACTTCATTTTTAAATATTTAGATCGACTTATGTCAATCTACTTAGATGTGTATGTTGGACATTGGTAGATAGATATAAAAGTGTAATGAAAGATAAAGAGTAAGAAGCACATAACCACGACACGAGTATTTATAGTAGTTCGGCTACAAGGACACCTTCCTTGCCCTACTCCACTCCCCGAGTCACCTACTCGAGAGTTTGTAATCACTACACGACACCAACTCCTTATGGCGGAGAAGCCTTCACAACGTCGCCTACTCTTTTTCCGGTACTAGGCTAACCACCGGGTTCTTTCACACCAAGGTGAACCACACCTACCACAACGTCGCCTACCCTTTATCCGGTACTAGCCTAAGTACCGAGTTCCATTACAATGGAGGAACTACTACCCAACACTACACCAATTACCTAACCCCAAAGGAGACCCACTCCTTATTACAACACCATCAAGGATATCAACATCCTTGAAAATAAACAATCACTATATGTATTACGATGCACCTCATCGATTATACGACCTAGGCATTCTTCACTAATGCCACTTGATTTGTTTTGTAGGCATCCTTCACCAATGCCCTTGACACAACGCTAGGCACCTTTCACTAATGCCTTCGTCTTAACACCTTTAGCATTCTTCACTAATGCTCTTGACACGGACGTTAAGCATCTTTCACTAATGCTTTCGTCTTGACTCTTTCGGCATCCTTCACTAATGCCTTCGACACAACACTTCTATGGAGAAAGAAAGAACTATCAACAAGAGAACCTCAGTAGTCTTGATGATGACGAAGCATGGCAACTCATGGACTTGAGCTTGCTCGACTTCAAGAAGTGGTGCTCTCACCTTTAAGAGCAACCTAGAGAATCACACAAAAACAAAAGACAAACTACATAGAAAGATCCCTAAGGATCAGTGGTTAGAGAGTTACAATACTTTGGGAAAGTATGTGTAAGAGTGGCAAGCCAAAAGAAAGAAATGAATCACTATTTATAGAGGAGAAATGCTTACTGTTCCCCGGATCCCACAGATCCCTCCTTTAAGGGATCCGTCTAGCGTAAAGCTAGGGATCCTTGGGACGCTCCTCTTTGCCCATGGGTATTTTGGTTATGGGTCATGGATCATGGGTTGTGGGTTGATCCATGGGTCTTTTATTAGATACAATGTATCTAATGAGTGCAATGCACCTAGTCAAATGGGTATGGGTCAATACCATGGGTTGTAGTTTTTACCCATTTATAATACTTACTAGTTATGTATATATTTTGCCCAATATGTAAACACTAGTTGTTGTAAATATATATATATATATATATATTACTAAATCATAAAATCACTTATTGTTGTTTTAGTGTTTTATGTGAAAATGGAAGTGTGTTAGAGAACTATTGGCTCAAACTATTTACGTATTTTATTTGTTTCGTTAAAATGATTTTACGTTTGTTATCGACAAAACATTAGAAGATCGTAAAATATAAATAAACATTTTTACAGCTTATTTGTATTAACACACACCAAAAACCATCTCAGAACTTCATTGAATCTACATAATCATGATACTATTAAAGATGGAAGGGTTGTGGTTCAGAACGTGTAAGGAAGGCAGAATGTGAATCCACCATATAATGCACCAGGGAATGTAGGAGCTGGAACTGGTTATGGGAATGTTGGGGCTAGAGCTGGTTATGTGGGTGTTCAGAACCGAGGAAGGACCATGGTACATGGTCAAGGGAAACCGATTAAGTGCTACAACTGTGGAGGGGAAGGACACAGTGCTAGGAACTGCACTTCAGGGATAAGATGTTGTTGGTGCAAGCTCAAGATAGTGGAGCTGTGTTGGATGAGGAAGAGTTGTTGTTTCTTGCTGATGTGAATGCCAAAACATATGATGCAAATGTGGATGAACAATCGGTGCATGATTTGGCATAGAATAATCCCTATGTCTTTCAAGTTGCAGATTGTGATGCTTTTTGTTAGGATTTATAAAATCCTGTAGTTAAAGAGTCGGTCACCTCAAGTATATGTATTCGTTAGAAAGCTCGTAGTCGTAGTTATTTAAAATTAGTAAGTAATTAGTTAAGTAACACAGTGGAGGATGGACGGGTCTTTACCCACTGTATGCCTGATCCACAGCCCGTAGGAGGCGTGTCTTGTGTGTAACTATAAATACCCTTTGCCTTGCAAGGCAAAGGGTTGGAGCCTTTCAATATCATTTTTCTTTGTCTCACTAAAGTTCCCAAATCTCTTCTACTTTCTCTCTCTAAAACATCATTCATACGCCCCCTATATGATCTTTGTTATGTGTTTATGAAAACCAATATCTAACAATTGGTATCAAGAGCCATGGTTTGATCAATCATCTTTCATGTTCTTGGATTTCTAGTGGTTTTCATAAGGTATTTGGGTTTGAATGAGTTTAGAGTAGTTTGCATCATTTGGATCATTTCTTGTGATAAAGTTTGGATTTTGATTGTACTTTTGTGTTTAGAATCATTATAAGTGTTTAGGTTTTGGTTTGGAAGGCTTGAATCATCGTGGTTGGGTTGTTTTTGGATTGAAAAGTGGCGTTTGTTGAATATTTCATGGATGCGATTTGTGTCTCGTAAAGTGATTCTTCTATGCGATTTGTCCCAGTTTCTATGCGACTTGTCTCATTAACAAATGCTTATTGAAGCGATTTGTCACGTATTGTATGCGATTTGTCAGTTTCTGTGAAGCGATTTGTCTATTGAGACAAAACGACAAGAAAGGACAAAGTAGTGGAAGTAGTGGGTGTACTTGTGTACTATGGGATTTTTTAGTTTATGCGATTTGTCAGCTTATGTGATTTGTCTAGGGTGCGATTTGTCTGCTAAGCGATTTTTCGTTTAAGCAATTTGATAATCAAGGTGCGATTTGTCTAGGGTGCGATTTATCTGGACTGCGGTTTGTCAGGTCTGCGATTTGTCAGAACTGCGATTTGTCTTGGATGCGATTTGTCTAGGGTGTGATTTGTCAGGTGTGCGATTTGTCTATTGAGACTTGTCGTTTCTTCTTGTTACATTTTACGGTTTTTCTCTTGATTTAGTAAAATCCCGTGAAAGAATCTATTTCCTGGTTTAATCAAAGAGTAGTAAAATCCCGTAGAATCTGTAATCATGTCTACAATCACTTCTTCCATTGCTGATGACATTCAAGCTGCAGGATCTGATACTCGTCCTCCCATCTTTGGATAGAACCGATTATGACTCTTGGGCTCAAAGAATTAGATTGTATTCCTTTGGAAAGGAAAATGGGGTTAACATAATTAAGTCAATTGATGAAGGACCATATCAAATTGAAACTACTAGGGACATCCTCGAAACTGCTGTTGATGGTTCAGTTGTATTGGGATTAGACAGACGAAAGCTGTATGATGAGCTTGATGGTAAGGAGAAAAAGAGATACGATGCAGACATCCGAGCTTCAAACATCATACTTCAAGGTTTACCTAAGGATATCTACAAGCTGATCAATCACAACACTGAAGCTAAGGCTGTATGGGATAATGTCAAGATGCTTCTCTCTGGTTCAGAACTGACAAAAGAAGACAGGGAGTCTCAGCTTTATGATGACTTTGAGAATTTCAAAATGAAACCAGGGGAAAGTGTTATGGAATATTATGTAAAATTCTACAAGCTTGTGAATGATATGAGGAACATCAAAATGACAATGCCAAATATCCAACTTAATTCAAAGTTTGTGAACAACATGAACCCCGAATGGCACAAATTTGTCACTGCAGTCAAGCTGAACAAAGGATTGAGGAACACCAATTACGAGCAATTGTATGCTTAATTGCTCCAAAATGAGAAGCATGCTGTATTTGAAAGAATTGTCATGGAAAGGTTTGGTACCAGTACTGGTGATGCAAGTTCTTCAAATGATTCAACGGCATTCTTCACTAATGTGGGAATAACCACCAAAGCATCACAAGTCATACCTACTGGGAATAGTAATCACAAACTTATTCCAGATCCAAGCTATAAGCCTTCAGACTCATTCTTGGAACAAGTTGCTCATCAATTGGCTCTAATGGTTAAGCAAAACTTGAACTTTGCCCCACCTACCAACAATCATCTCAGAACTGCTTCTAATCTCCACAATCAAGCTAAGGTTAAAGATGGAAGGGTAGTTGTGCAAAACGTGTAGGGAAGGCAAAATGCATATCTTCGACATAATGAGCAAGGAAATGTTGGGGTTGGTGCTGGTTATGGAAATGCTGATATAGGTGGAGGATATGTGAGTAATCAGAATCGTGGAAGGAACATGGCCCAGGGACAAGGAAAGCCAATCAAGTGCTACAACTGTGGTGGAGAAGGACACATAGCAAGGAACTGCACTCTTCCAAAACGTCCGCAAAATGCAGAGTACTTCAGGGACAAAATGCTACTAGTGCAAGCTCAAGATAGTGGAGTTGTGTTGAATGAGGAAGAATTACTGTTCCTAGCTGAGGGAAATGCCAAAACTTATGATGCTGATGTGGATGAACAGCCAGTGCAGGGTATGGGTCAGAACAATCCCAATGCATTTCAAGTTGCAGACTGTGATGCATTTGACTCTGATGTCGATGATGAACCTACTGCCCAGACCATCTTCATCGCTAGTATCTCACCAATGGTCTCTCCAAAGGCTCCTTCAGCACAACAGGCCAGTCCCTCCAAGGAATCAATCATATCAGAGGTATTGAAACTATACGATGAAGTTGATGTGAAAAAGATACACGAAAAGGTACAATCAACTGAAATTATTGAATCAGATATTGAAAATATGGGTAATAGCAATGTTGTCCCATATGATCCATATGAGAAGCAAAATGAAAGTGAAATTGTACTAAGTGATGCATCTTCTACAGTCAATGATGACTATACGTTTGATGAATACACTGCATGTGCCCCTGATAACTCTATAACCTCTGAACTAAATGCCTATAAAGAACAAGTTGCCATATATAAACAGCGTGCTAAATTTGAACTGACTGCCCGTGAGCAGGAGATGGATAACCAAATACGTACAATTATTAGAAAAAGTGTTGGGATATGAAAGTGCTGAAGATATGAAAGTACTGAAGATATGAAAGTACTGTATGCTGCAAAGTACTGGAATAAGTCAAAGAGTCAAAGTACTGCTAAAGCTAAAGTCAAAGTACTGCACAACGAAGTCAAAGTACTGCAAGAACAAAGAACTGTTATATTCGTTTATGGAAAGTATTGTAACTCTAGAATATTCTATGTTTAGATTACTTGTCGTACAAGGTTACAATTTGTAAACCGACTAGGATATCCTTGAGCCTATACAAGGACTCCTAGATTGGCATTAGATGTGCGAGTTTATGAGTTTTAGAGTTTACGAATTCACAAGTTATTTAGTGTTTCAGAGAGAAGTTCGATAATCTTAGAGTTGTTTAGAGTATCTGCATAATAAGCAGATTTAGAGTTTATAATAAAAGTTATTCTTCTTAGCTTTGTTAAGTAAATTCCGCGTACTTGAAAAAGATTGCTCAGTGTTTCTTTGTTAATACCTTAGGATTTATCCGAGGTTGTTAAACCTTAACAAGCTAGTTAAGTTAGTTTGATTAAAGTATATCGATCCAACAAGTGGTATCAGAGCTTGTGTGGAAACTCTGACTAGGAAGAAACCCTACTACAACAATATTCAAGATGTCGACTGATTCTGTTGCACCACCTTCCATCACCTCTATGAGGATTCCTGTCATCAAGAAAGGAGAATATGATCTATGGTGTATGAAGATGAGGCAGTACATTGCTATTATAGACCAAGCTCTATGGAATGTAATCGTTAATGGTAATGAAGAAGTTCCTGAACCTATTGATGTTCCTGGACAACCCAAATCACCTAAGCCAGTCTTACCAGCAGCTACATTAAGGAATCAAGAGAAGGCACTCAACATTCTCTTATCCGCCATTCCAGATGGTCATCTTCTCAAATTTCATGATGCTAAAGATGCTAAGCACTCTGGGCGCTCTCAAGACCAGATTTGGAGGGAATGAAGCTTCTAAAAAGATGCACAGAAATTTCTTTGAAACAATAGTTTGAAACTTTCACAGTTGGTGAAAGAGAGAGTCTTGATCGCACATGATAGGTTTCAAAACCTCCTCAACATGTTGGAGTTATACAAGGCAGAAGTATCAGTTGAGGATGCTAATTTGAAGTTTCTAAGGAGTCTGCCATCTACATGGCATGTTATTGCTACAATGATCAGAGGACAACAAGGTTTGGATGTCATGGACTTTGATGATCTCTATCATCAACTGAAGGCGTATGAGCATGAGATGAGTGGTCAAACAAATTCAAAGTCTCACAGTATTGCTTTTCTATCATCTGAAAAGAAGGATAGTACTTCCATCAAAAGTACTGCTTCTCCTCAAAGTACTGTTTCTCAAAGTACTGCTATTTACACCCCCCCTCATATGCTCAGCAGGTCCCACCAACTACCACTATGCACTCAGATGAAGTTATGTGCTCATTCTTTGCACAACAAGCTAGTTTACCTGTCACTTATGAAGAAGATCTAGCACAGATTGAAGAAGATGCACTTGAAGAGATTGATATCAGGTGGCAAGTTGCTATGATCACTGCAAGGATCAAAAAGTATATGAAGAAGACAGGCAAAAGCATTGATTTCAAACCAAAACAGGGTATAACTTTTGACAAATCCAAAATTGAATGCTTCAATTGTCAAAAGACTGGTCACTTTGCAAGGGAGTGCAGGTTTGCTAAGTATCAAGCAAACAGGACATCTGAGAAGCCAAAACTTGAGCTCAAAGAAATTCCAATTATTGAAACAAAGGCTTTGGTTGCTCAAGAGAAGTTATCAGAAGTTGACTAGAGTGAAGAATTTGATGATGAACCGGTGACTTACTTGTATGGTAGCAGGTGGAAGAAGTTGTTTGAATCGGTGGGAGCATTGACTGGAGCACGTTTTTGATGAGGAACCGAACATCTTTGTTTTGGAATCTGTTGATGGCTTTGGATGATTTGATTGGAGCAAGGAAAGTGAAGATGATCCTGTTCAACTAGCAATGGTGGCTACTTCATCAAGTTCACCCCTATCTCTGAGGTATCTCAAATTGCCATGATTTTTATCACAAATTACTTGGCAGTTATGTGATTGAGAGAGATAATTATGTTAGGGCTAGGTCTGAAGTAGCTTGGGCTGAAAAATATGAACAACAGGATTACCAGTTAAAACTTAGTGACTGGAAATTAAACTGTAAAATTGCTGAAATTGAGAAATTAACTAAGGAAAGAGATGATTTGTTAGCTAAGTTTGCTGCTTGGGGTGAAGCTGGTTTGTCACATGTTACTTATGTTCAAAAACAGCAAAGAGCCTACCTTAAAACTGGATTAGGTTTTGGAATGAATTTTAGTAAACTAGAAGAAAACCAACCTAGTGATCAGGATGAAGGTGATTTTGAGGACATAACCACTAGTGATGATGAACTCATTAATTATGTAGACTCATCTAGTAATGAAGGTTCAATAAGTGATACACCTCCTGAGTATAAGAAAGACAATGAGTATCATGTTGTTCCTCATCCAACTGGCATTCATCAACCCCCTAGGCCTGATGTTTCTCGTTTTGGAGTAGACAGTCTAGAGTTTAGGAAAAAGCTTGTAGCTCAATCTAGGTCTGAAAAACCTAAAGAAACTGTTGAAAACAATGTTCAAAGTCAAGCAGTACCTTCAAATCAAAGTACTGCTCCCCAAGCAGGACCTTCTGCAAAACCTTTTCAAAACAGTACTGATAAACCTTTTTGGAATAACTTTGGTCAAAACAGGTTTAATCATTCACCAAGAAGGCAAAATAATTTTGGGTATACACATAGAAGAAGTCACTTTGGAAATATGGGTCAAAAATTGTGTTTTGTGTGTTTTAGTCCTACTAATCTTATTAAGGATTGTGAACATCACTCAGAATACCTAAGCAAATTTCCAAAGAACAGGTCTGTCAACCAAAAACGTAGAGAGCACAAACCAGTTTGGAATAATTCAAATAGGGTCAATCACAAAAACTTCTCACCAGATCATAGATACCCACACCAGAGAGGACCTTTTTCAAAACCATCAGTATCTCACAGTACTTTGCAAAGTATTGTTAATTCTGGACCAGTACTTTCTCAAAGTACTGCTCATCCAAAACAAGGTACTGTTCACACTAATTGGAATAGAAACCCTAGGAGATCTCACTATCAACCTAGAAGGTATTATAATTCACATAGGGGATCTAGATCACAGGAACCACGTGTTAAACCAGAATGGGTTAAGAGGGAAAGTACTACAGAGGGACAAACAATACTTTCAACAAAAAGTGAATCTGATGTTTTTGTGATACAAGAAAAAGCAAATGATATTATAAAAGAGATTTGTGTTGAAAAACCATTAAGTTTTGAAAATCCACATGCTAAAGATCAAAAGATAATTCTGGATCACCATTTGAAAGATAGTGGAAATTACATACTCAAAGAATTTGAGTTTGTAACTCCACAAGGGGAACACAAGTCAGTAATGGCTTGGGTTCCTAAAGATCACTAATTCTTTTCTTTTTGTACAGGGAAACCCAGAAGAGGAGCTTAAAGATCATCTTATTGTAGATAGTGGTTGCTCTGGAAGTATGACAGGAGACAAAGAGATCCTGTCTGATTTTAGAAATATTAGTGGAGGAAGAGTTTGTTTTGGGAATGATCCCAATGGAGGAAAGATTACTGGAAAAGGAACTATCAAAGCAGGGCTTATAGATTTTGAGAATGTTAGATATGTGAAGGAGCTTCAGTTCAACCTATTATCAGTTTCTCAAATCTGTGATAAAAAGCATCCTGTATTATTCACTGATACAGAATGTCTCATCCTTTCCTCTGACTTTAAGCCTGTTGATGATGACTTGGTAGTACTTAGAGTACCAAGGACAAATGATGTGTATAGTTTAGACATGAAGAGTCTACAGTCTTATGGAAGAGCCACATGCTTGGTGGCTAAAGCAACATCTGAAGAGGCACATCAATGGCATAGAAGACTGGGCCATGTTAATTTCAAGAATATCAACAAACTGGTCGAAGGCAATCTAGTTAGAGGTTTACCTTCAAAGACTTACAAGAATGATCAATCATGCTTGGCATGCAAGAAGGGTAAGCAACACAAAGCTTCCTGCAAGAAGCTTGAAGAGAGAACTATTAGAGAACCATTGGAGCTGCTACATATGGATTTGTTTGGACCTGTCTCTGTGGTAAGTTTAAACAAGAAAAAGTACTGCTTAGTTGTAACAGATGATTGCAGTAGATTCAATTGGGTATTTTTCATGGGTTTTAAAGATGATACTTTTGATGCTATTCAGACTCTCATAATAGCACTTGAAAACCAATTGAGACTCAAGGTTAGAGGTATTAGATGTGATAATGGGGCTGAATTCAAGAACGAGCTAATGGATGAATTTTGTGCAAACAAAGGCATAAAAAGGGAGTTTAGTATTGCAAGAACACCACAGTAGAATGGTGTTGCAGAGAGGAAGAATAGGACTTTGATTGAAGCAGCAAGGACAATTCTAGGAGATTCCCATCTACCTATTCAATTCTGGGCAGAAGCTGTAAGTACTGCTTGCTATGTACTTAACAGAGTCTCAGTCACCAAACCACAGATGAAGACACCTTATGAGTTGCTGATGGGCAATAAACCCAACATTCGTTTTATGAAGCCTTTTGGATGCCCTCTCACTATTTTAAATACAATTGATAATTTGGGGAAGTTTGATGGCAAGTCAGAAGAAGGATACTTATTGGGTTATTGCACTAACAGTAAGGGCTTTAGAGTGTACAACCGAGTTACTAAGAAGGTTCAAGATTGTCTTCATGTTGAGTTTTTAGAAGATCAAGACAATGAGAAAGGTAAAGGTCCTGATTGGATGTTTGATCTTGAGGTTTTAACTCCTTCAATGAACTATGTACCTATTAGAGAAGAAAATCAACCAGTGCACAATGGAGATGATTTACAATATGTTGTTCATGGAGTTAATATTAGACCTGATGTTGTCCCTGTTGAAGATCCTGTTAGTCCAAAGCAAAGTACTGATGTTCCAAAGCAAAGTACTGATGCTTCTAAGTGAAGTACTGTTGCACCAACATCCTCATTATCTGCTGAGGATCAATCTATTCAAGAGGAACTTAATCAGATGCTTCTTCAAGATGTTTTAGCACATTCTTACACTGATGAACAAAGGAGAGCTTATGAAGAGGCAAAGAAGAAGAACAAGACTGCAGAGTACTCTCACAGTACTTTCGACCAAAGTACTGCTGCACCTGTTGACAGTACTTTAGATGATTTGGATGATTCTACCATGTCTGGATTAAAAGAAACTGATGATGAGTTTGAAGATGAAGGTATTTTCCCACATTCCAATGAAGGTGCTGATGTTACTAATTTTGAGGATACTTATGGAGTTCCACAGTCTCCAAACTTAAGAATTCATAAGAATCATCCTTCTGATCAAATCATTGGTCCTTCTACTTCTGGAGTAATGACTAGACACAGAGATAAGACTTTTTCTACACCTCACAATGCTTTACTTAGCTTTGTGTATAAACAAAACAGGCTGAATCATAAGGACCATCAAACCTGCTTATTTACTTGTTTTATCTCTCAAGAGGAACCTAAGAATATTGCTCAAGCTTTGACTAAAGAAAGCTGGGTTGAAGCTATGCAGGAAGAACTTCTTCAATTTAAACTTCAAGAAGTTTGGGTTTTATGTGATCTTCTAGAAGGGAAGAGATTTATTGGAACCAGATGGGTTTTTAGAGTCAAAAGAGATGAAAGAGGTAATGTTATCAAGAATAAGGCAAGGTTAGTAGCACAAGGCTACAGACAAGAAGAAGGAGTAGATTATGATGAAGTATTTGCTCTTGTAGCAAGGATTGAAGCTATTAGAATATTTCTTGCTTTTGCTTCTTATATGGGATTTCAAGTTTACCAGATGGATGTCAAGAGTGCCTTTTTATATGGCAAAATTACAGAGGAAGTTTATGTCAAACAACCTCCTGGTTTTGAAGATCCTAAACACCCAAACAAAGTCTACAAGGTGGTTAAGGCTCTTTATGGCCTTTATCAGGCACCTAGAGCTTGGTATTAGAGACTCTCTACATTCTTATTGCAACATGGATACAGAAGGGGAGCTATTGACAAGACTTTGTTTATCAAGAGAGACAAGAAAGATATCATGTTAGTTCAAGTTTATGTTGATGATATCATCTTTGGGGCTACCAAACAGTCCATGGTTAAGGAGTTTGAGCAGTTGATGCAGAAGGAATTTCAAATGAGTTCAATGGGAGAATTGACTTTCTTCTTGGGACTTCAGGTTAAGCAGTCTAAGGAAGGTATTTTTATCAGTCAAGACAAGTATGTTACAGACATACTTAAGAAGTTCAATTTTGATGATATGAAGACTGTTACTACACCTATTAAATCTATCAACTCATTGGGTAAAGATGAAGATGGACAACCTGTTGAAGGCCTGATATTATGTTTGCAGTTTGTTTATGTGCAAGATATCAAGTCTCACCAAAGATCTCTCACATGAATGCAGTGAAGAGAATTTTCTGTTATTTGAAGCAACAACCAAAGTTGGGGTTGTGGTATCCAAAAGAGTCACCATTTCACTTAGAAGCTTTTTCAGATAGTGATTATGCAGGTGATAACTATGATAGAAGATCAACCACTGGAGGATGCCAATATCTTGGAAGAAGGTTAGTGTCCTGGCAATGTAAGAAACAAACAATTGCAGCAACATCCTCTACTGAAGCTGAATATGTAGCTACTGCAAGCTGTTGTGGACAAGTTTTGTGGATGCAAAATCAGCTCTTGGACTATGGATTCAATTTCAAGAATACTCCTATCAACATTGATAATGAGAGTACCATTTGTATTGTGAAGAATCCAGTTTATCATTCCAAGACCAAGCACATACAGATTAGGCATCATTTTATTAGAGATTGTTATGAGCACAGGCTCATTAATGTGGTTAAGGTTCACATGATAATGTAGCTGACTTACTCACCAAAGGCTTTGATGTTTCAAGATTCAATCACTTGGTGGTAAGCATTGGCATGATTAACTACTGAGCTACAGTTAAGGGGAGGACTATTTAGTATTAATATAGTCCTGTGTATTGCTTGAGGGGAGGATATTTGTGTATACTTAGTGATTACAGAAGAATTTGGAAAAGTACTATTTTTCCTGAAAGTATTGCTTGGAAAGTACTGCTTGGGAAAGTACTGCTTACGTGGAAAGTACTGTTTGTCTTATTAAAGTACTGTTCCAACGGTTACATTGAGGGGTAATTAATGCTAACGGTAATTTTGTTATTATGGGCTGTGATTTTTCAAATCTCACCTATAAATAACTACTTTCCGATTTTCCCTCTTATCTTGATATTTTATAATCTTTTCCATCTTTCTCTCATCATCTCTATATTATACGATTACAATTCTTATTGTGCTTACATAATCAACAATGGCAAATTGTCCTCTTTGTTTCAAAGCATAATATGGTCGCTAATTTGGAAAAGACTGAGGCGAATGTGGTTTTTCATGATATGATTGATTATCTTATTGGGTCGCCAATCAGTTATGCTCTTTTAGTGGAGCCAGATATCATTGCTCCTTGGATTCAAGAATTTTGGGCTAATGCTAGGGATAACATGGAGAATGATGAATATTATGTTAGATCAACAGTTCTTTGGAAGAACTGTGACGATTAGAGAAGCTTCTATTCGAGATGATTTGTTATTTGGTGATGAAGAAGGAGCCATTCGTTTTGACAAACAACTGATTTGGGATACTTTTAGGAATCTTGGTTATGAAGGGTCATTAACAGAACAAACTTTCAAGAAACCCTTATTTTGTCCTCATTGGAAATTTTTGGTTCATGTGTTGCTACATTGCACAAGTGCTAATGTCACACTCCCAAATTACCTGTTTTTCAGCGAAATGGAATTCCTGGGGGTTGACTGTCATAGCATCACAATCACGGTTATATTGAACGACCTAAAGTGTCGTTTGGAAAATACATCGCTTGATTTAATAAAACGATCAGAGTTTACAAGTATAGGTCCCAAATGAAAATCAACATGTGCGGAAAATAAGTTTGGTACAAGTCAAACGATGTTTTTAAAGTGTATAAATCCCATTTGAGACGCGTCGTCATCGCGACTCTATGATATGTCCACATGCATGCCATGAAGTGAATGCCTTAGTTACCTGAAAATACATTGCTAAAAGTGTCAACACAAAGGTTGAGTGAGTTCATAGAGTTGTAAAAAAATGTTTAATACGACTACCACAAGTATAAATTATGTATGACAAATATGTCACAAAAATGTTACAATTGCTATAAGTCCATGACACCAAAACTAGACTGATCATGATGTTCGCCCCAATAGAGTGTTTGCCAAACAACTCAAATAATGATATTAAATGAAATGCATCCGTTTAACCAGTTGGAATCCACCAACCCGGATGGAGGAGTCACCCTCGATAGATCTATCCACTCACCCTCGCTTCTATGAAATTAACGGTTCATGTTATATAATGGGGACATTCAATTGGCATGAGGTAACTTAAGTAATGTAATGAATTTGATATACTTGGTATCGTAATAAAAATGATGTGCAATGTATTCTCCCCCGTAGGTTTGAAATAAAGTAAAAACTTGAATAAATCGGGGCTATGAAAACTCACCTGTTGCAATGTTAATGATGATATAATGGAAATGCTGAAATGAGGCGTAACCTCTGACCGTGACCTATTATGAATGATATGTTCTACCATAAGTTATGATGTAATGTTATGCATGCAAATCCACATGTAATCTATACCACTTGTACACTTTTGAAAATAGAATTTATCGTCGAAATATATGTTTATGACATCTAGTCATGTTATAAAATACTTCACAAGTATTTACGTTGAAATGATACCTTACGATAATCAATTAATAATTTATTATGAAATTATAACTTTTCGTCGTAAAATAATGTTATTGAAAATTTCATGAAAGTGACTAAACGGCCTTGAAAAGCTAGTCGTAAAATGGTGCACGTCGAGTGTTAGGAAACGAACTCAACGGTTTTGAGAAGCTTGTATCATTATCTCAAAGTTTTAGTGTTTAAGTTTTCATCCTAGAGGTCTCGATCACGGAGAAAAATATAGGTTAAGTATGGTACTTGTATCCAAAATATTGTTTAAGGGTGGTTTTCGGCAAAGTTTAAGTGACCGTATTTTATTCGTTACAACTCCGCTTGACAAATGGTTTGACATTTTGGAAAATATGCTTGGCGAACTTACTTTTACTAGAAGACATCATGTTATAAAAAGTACTACATCAATGTTAAAAACGACCCTCCACATGGTCCTTTGTAGCTGTAATATTTGTCTAATAGAAATCTATTAGTTTTTCTTATATAATAAAGTTACGGCAACTTTGTGTAAACGTGTATAATTTAATTGTTACAAGTCCGTTTTCTACGTTTTATATGTCCTTAGCTTCATATCAAAGTATACTAATATATTTTTGATAAGTCGACACAATTTATAATGCCTAAGCCTCATTTTTGACTCGTACAAAGTAGACGTAACATGCTGAATTTTCAGAATTTTACGCTTTTCGTCGTCAAACTTGAAAAATTCATAACTTCTTCGTTATAGCTCCGTTTTAATCCGTTCAAGCGGCCACGTTATCGTTTTAAAGTGTATTTTCTAAATATCTAGGCCAAAAATTTTTATCTACTGTCGAGATTTCCATATTTTCAAAATATGGACAGACCCTTATGTAAACTTGTCGAAATGAGTTTTTCTCGCGCAAAACCTATCCTAACCAATTCAAAACAACTCCGAAGCTAATCAAATCCTACCATAAACCTTCTTAGGGTGTCATGGGTTCCTAGACATCACCAAAAGTGATATGTTACAAGGGATAATTTATAGGATGATCATATTTCAATATAAGTAATAAAAACATTAAAAGTAGTATAAATTCATATGTAACATGCATGTTTTCTTGCAAAAATGATGAAATAACATAAAGATAAATATGAAAGAGTTATGAAGACCATGAAATGCTTACTTGAATGATTATGTGAAAGAAAGTGATGAAAACCTTATTAATCTATAGGTTTTTATTTCAAAACCTTAACATAGATCACTATATGAACTTGATTAATACTTGAACTTGAAAAATTAATGGATTTCCTCTTGTGTTCTTGATGTGGCCGGCCACTAGGAAGGGAAAAGGAGAGCTTTATTTTGGTTTTCACCTTTTGAATGTGTGTTGTATGTGTTTGTTTTACAAAATATCTTGTACAAATACATGACTAGGCTTAATAGATATTATGAGCACATGTAGGAAGTAAAAACCAAGTTGGTAACATAATAGCCAAGGGTTGGCCGGCCATGAGGTGTAAAGGGGGGGGGGGAATGAGGTGTTTTTGATTTAATAAATGTATTATTTGTATGTATTAATAAGTATTAATTGTAGCGTTAACTAAAAATAGATGTTAACGGGACAAAATAAAATGTATTGTAGTCATAAAAATTATAATAATACATTTCTTACAAAAATTGAGTGAATAAATATTTATCGTGTTGAATTTACGAAAACCGTCGTAAATATTTATACATAACAATTTATATCCAAAATAAATTGAAAACATCGGGTAAAATAATAATATAATTTTTATAGTCTTAAAATGAGTATAAAAATATATTAGGAATATTTTTGGAAGTGTTGGATCAATTATTTCAAAATAATGTTTATGCGATAGCGTTTATTCAATAGAAAATTATACGTTTAATGAAAAATGCAAATCCATGCATGAACCGATATGAAATGATGTTGCTAATGATATGTAGACTAAACCTAGTCTATATGAAATGTCCTTGATGATATGTTCATGAATTCGCAGCTAAACCATTAAGGTTACGCGAATTTGATACTCGTAAACGTAGTTTACGATAAATGATGGAATAGTGAAACTTTTAAAGTTTGCAAAATGACCTGAAATTATGAGTTGTCACATTCGCCCAACCAAAAAGGAATCCATTCCCTGAATTCAGTCCATGTTGGGTCCTACGGTGTTACCGGTGAAAGGTGAGGATATTTGGGTCGCATCGGGTCGTCCAGTGTTTTCTGAATCATACCGCGCCTTTCCAAGACGGGACGTTGAACATATATTTGTTGCCAACTTGAAATTCTAATGGTTTGCGACTTATGGAACATACTTCCAATATTTTGCGTCGTATATCGACATAGCTTATCTAGCTATATGTTGTTACTTGTAACTGATTTTTGATCTGTTCAATCACTTTGTTGTTTCATGAATGACTTATGGACTTGTGAGTTAAACTTTCCTGGTTTTGACCCGTGAATAAGTGATTGACACCTCGACCATAGAGTGCCTCAATTGGTGCAGTCAATATGTTCAGGTGCTAGCTATTGCTGTAAAGCAACTTGTTCGATTAAGAATGATTTGCCTAATCCTTTCTAGAAAATCACAGATGCCTTGAGTATATCTTCTAATGTTTGAATTGTCCTTTCACTTTGACCATCGGTTTGTGGATGATATGCTGTGCTCATCTCTAATTTGGTTCCAAATGAATCTTGTAATGATTTCCAGAAGTTTAAAGTGAATCGACTATCTCTGTGTGAAATGATGGAAATTGGTGCACCGTGCCTTGAGACTATTTCCTTGACATAAAGTCTACTAAGTTGTTCCATGGAATAAGTCTCTCTAATTGGTATGAAATGGGCTGATTTGGTAAGGCGATCGACGATTACCCATATAGTATCGTAACCTCCCGATGTCTTAGGAAGTTTAGTGACAAAGTCCATCGTAATGCGTTCCCATTTCCATTGGGGAATTTTTGGTTGTTGGAGTAACCCTGAAGGTTTCTGATATTCGACTTTTACCTTAGAGCAAGTAAGGCATTTGCTAGCGTACGTGGCAATTTCCGCTTTCATGTTCGGCCACCAATAAAGTTTCTTGAGATCCTGATACATCTTATCAGAACCTGGGTGAATAGAATACTTTGACTTATGCGACTCATGCATAATCAATTCTCGTATTCCGCCATAAAATGGTACCCACATTCTATCCTTGAAGCATAATACTCCATCTGCTCTCTTTACAAAGCCATTTGCATTATCGGGCATACCATAAAGCTTTTCACTTGGTCGGCTTTCCTCCTTGAGTGCCTCGATTTATGCCTCGAGTATTTTTGATGGTAAAGGTGAACTGATCATCATTCCTAATGATCTGACTCTTAAAGGTTTGGGTCTTTCTTTCCGGCTAAGAGCATCAGCCACAACATTGGCTTTTCCCGGATGATACTTGATTTCATAATAATAATCGCTGAGTAATTCCAACCAACGACGTTGCCTCATGTTAAGTTCCTTCTGATCAAGAACATATTGTAAACTCTTGTGGTCCGTAACCACTGTACACTTTGTACCGTAAAGGTAGTGTCTCCAAATCTTCAGTGCAAAAACTATGGCCCCCAACTCAAGATCATGAGTGGTGTAATTCCTCTCATGAACCTTAAGTTGTCGAGAAGCATAAGTTATCACCTTCTCGTTTTGCATTAATACAGCTCCAAGCCCCTTATGTGAAGCATCGCAGTGTACAACGAAGTTCTCAATTCCTTCGGGTAGTGCCAAAATTGGCACACTGCAAAGCTTTTGCTTCAACAACTGAAAAGCAGCTTCTTGTTTCTTTCCCCATTCGTACTTCTTGTTTTTCTACGTCAACTTGGTCAAAGCTTTAGCTATATTTGAAAAACCTTCGAGGAATCTTCGGTAATACCCGGCGAGTCCTAGAAATTGTCGGATTTCCGTAGGATTTGTTGGAGTAGTCCAATCTTTTACGGATTCAATCTTTCCAGGATCAACTTGTAGTCCTTGACTATCAATGACATGACCAAAAAAAATTGTACTTTACGGTTCCAAAAAATCACACTTCGAAAATTTGGCATACAACTTCTCATTCTTGAGTAGTCCTAAAACCGTTCTTAAATGCCCTTCGTGCTCTTCTTTGCTCTTTGAGTAAATCAATATGTCGTCGATGATTGCTATAACAAACTTGTCCAAATACGGTTTGCATACCCTATTCATGAGATCCATGAATACTGCAGGTGCATTAGTTAATCCGAACGGCATTACTTGAAACTCATAATGTCTATAACGTGTTCTAAACGCCGTTTTGGGATATCCTCCTCCCGAACTCTAAGTTGATGGTAACTTGACGTTAGGTCAATCTTTGAGTAGATACTAGAGCCTTGCAACCGTCGAACAAGTCGTCAGTGCAGGGAGTGGGTAACGATACTTCACCGTTAACTTGTTCAGCTCTCTATAATCTATACACATTCTGAAGGATCCATCTTTCTTCTTCACAAACAAGACCGGTGCTCCCCAAGGCGAGGAACTTGGCCTAATGAATCCTTTGTCTAAAAGTTCTTGCAACTGATTAGACAACTCTTGCATTTCCGATGGTGCTAGACGGTAAGGCGCTCGTGCAACTGGTGCAGCTCCGGGCACAAAGTCAATATGAAATTCTACTTGACGTGCCGGTGGAAGTCCTGGCAAGTCTTCGGGA
>OU343223.1:184071119-184133944 GCA_910596185.1 Chrysanthemum makinoi
AATATCCTTTTGAAATGTTTGAAATCATTCTCCCCCTCAATCAATGACCAAAGTTGTTGATTGAGTAACAGAGATTTTGACTAAAGATAAGTCCAGTTGATTTTCAAAATTAAGTCCGAGTTATTTTCAAAGCAATTTTGTTTTCATTTGAAGACAAACATTTTTTAGAAGAATCTTTTGAATGAAAAACATTTGTGAAGGAATATCCGTCTTTTTGGCGACGTGCTTTCCTCATATTGGTTTTGGGATAAGTGCACGGAATTTATGAAAATTGATTAAGGGAAGCACTTTACCTTTTTGAAAAACGGGTTGCATTTCATAAATAATAGCAAACCATTGTTTAAGTGCGGGTTACAGTCTGAAATAACTGCAAGCCATCATTTTGAGCCCGGGTTACTGCCTGGAATGATAGTAAGCCATTATTTTGAGACATGTTTTAGAAAATATTTACACCTTCTGCTCGAACTTCATCTAAAGTCGCGTGCCATTTTGAATGACATTTCTAAGACCGTAGATGTTATCGATACTAGAGAACATGCCTTGAGAAAACAATAATTTTGGAATTTTCTTAATTTTTCAAATTTTTATGGGTTTTTTGAAAATTTAATATCTTTCTATTTTCTTTTTGTTGGTTTTATAGTTTGCTTTTTCGATAAAATATTTACAAAGAATAGGTGAAGAAACTCCTTTTACTCCTCATCTCCTCCTGAAGACGTTTGAGACTTTCCGGCTGTAGACTCTTTAACCCAAGTCGCGGTCGGATAAACTCAAAACGGTCTCTAAAAAGAGCTTTTGTGAAGATGTTTGCCAACTGATACTCAATCCTCACGAATTATAGTTCAACCACACCTTTCTCTACTTGTTCATTGATGAAAGGATGACGAATGTCTATGTGCTTTGCTCTTGAGTGTTGGACATTGTTACAGCAGAGAGCGATGGCACTTTTGTTATCACAGTACAGAGGAATTTTGTTGAATACAAAGCCATAGTCAGATAATTGGGATCTCATCCATATGATTTGGGCACAACATGATGACATGGCAATGTATTCAGCCTCTATAGAGGATATTGAAGTACTCATTATCACGCAAAAACTGAGCTCCTCCTGAAGTACTTTGACGAGTATCTTGACACCCTGCATGGTCAACATCTGCATAGGCTGTTAGTGACATACCGGTGTCCTTCGGATACCAGAGTCCCATGTTAATGGTTCCTTGGAGGTCTTGAAGACGTTTTCCGCTTCAAGGTTCTTTTTAGTAGGCTTAGCCTGGTAGCGAGAACACATGCATACAGCGAACAGAATATGAGGTCTACTAGCAGTGACATACATCAAGGATCCAATCATACTACAATATTTAGTTTGGTCAACCGGGATCCCCGAGTGGTCCTCATCATGTTTTGTTCGTTCCACCATGGGAGTGTCAACAGGGTCACAAGAATCAAATCCAAATTTCTTTAAAATTTCATTTGCATATTTAGATTGATAAATGAAAATGCCTCCGGGATTTTGTGAAATTTGTAATCCTAAGAAAAATGACATTTGTCTCATCATTTACATTTGAAATTTAGATCCCATTTCTTTTGAAAATCGGTCACATTCATTAGGGTCAGTCGAGGCAAATATGATATCATCAACATATATTTGAATATGAATAAACTGTTTGCCTAACTTTCTGGTGAACAATGTAGGATCAATAGCTCCTTTGTAGAACCCATTTGCCAAAAGGAACTTTGACAAAGTATCGTACCATGCCCTTGGAGCTTGCTTCAAGCCGTTAAGGGCCTTCTTCAAGCGGTAGACATGGGTAGGATGCTCAGGATCCACAAAACCTTCGGGTTAACTAACATAGATCACTCCTTTGAGATCTCCATTAAGAAAAGTAGTCTTTACATCCATCTGATAAACTACCATATTCTTGCTCATGACATTAGCGGAAGATTCGATAGCCTGAATTACAACCGGAGCAAATGATTCCTCAAAGTCAATACCCTCCTCTTGTCAATATCCTTTAGCCATAAGCCTTGCCTTATTCTTCAGAACATCACCGTGCTCATCAAGTTTTACTTTGAAGATACACTTAAGAGCAATGATCATAGCACAATTTGGATCAGGCACCAATTCCATCAAGACGATCGAACTCATGGATTTCATCTTGTATATCATTAAACCAGTTGTCCTCAAACATTGTTGTTTTGATATCTTTTGGTTTGATCTTTGATAGTATAGAGTTAAAGAAGCACCATAGGGCATCAGTGGCAAGTTATTTTCTAGTAGATACCGGACGAGAAGGATTCCCAATGATATTATCCAATGGATGATCATTTGTCGATTTTCTGAGATGTTCATGTGGTTGTTGGTAAGGAACTAATGTTGCAAAGTTAGGATCCCCTGGTGAAGATGTTTTAGGAGTGGGTTCAGAGGAAAATATGTTTTCAAATGGAGCATCTTCGGGAGTTGTAAAGGGGTTATCTCCAAAAGAATTAGCAGCTGCATTTCCTTGATGCACAAAAGATTATTGAGGATTTGAAGATGATGATGAATGATCGACAAATGGTGCTTCTTGAGATAAATACATTGAAACAGATAGACCATTTGTGATGCGAGATTAGCATCTGCTGGATTAGCATCTGCTGGAGGCTCATAGTATTCATCAAACATTGGATCGAACAGTTTCTTCAAATCTTTTTCAGGTGGAGGTACATAAGGAACTGCAGGAGAATGATTCTGTACAAGACCTGAACTAATGGGTCCAGGTGTCAAAAGTTGAGATACGGGTCCAGAACAGGATTGTCCAGGAGCCATTTTCTCAGTCAGCTCATCAAACGTAACATGAATAGTTTTGATAATGTCTCGGGTTCTTTTGTTGTAGATTCGGTAACCCTTCCGATTAGGTGCATAACCAGCGAAAAATCCGATGCTCGGCCTTAGCTTTCAACTTTCCAAGATCCTGACCATTATTGGTTGGATAACACAAAGCTCCAAACACATGGAGAAACGAAAGATCCGGTTTTCTGTTGTGAACTAATTCGTATGGGGTTTTTTCATGAGTAGTATGTATTAGGGAACAATTTTGGGTGTAACATGCAGTTGCAATGGCTTCCGCCCAGAGAAACATTGGAGCCTTTTAAAATATTAGCATAGTCCTTGCAGCTTCCACAAGAGTCCGATTTCGCCTTTCAACTACACCGTTCTGTTGAGGAGTGTGTGCTACACTTCTTTGATGACTGATTCCAATGCTTTCATAAAACCGACTAATTTCTTTATTCACAAATTCAGTTCCATTGTCTTTTCGAATGATTCTAACTGTTTTGTTAAGCTGAACCTGCAATTGTTTAATGAGTTTTATGATGACTTCTGGAGTTTCATCATTTGATCTCAAGAACTTAACCCAAGTAAACCGAGAGTAGTCATCAACAAAAACTAGCACATACTTATTCCCATTTATACTTTGTACTCGCATGGGTCCGCACAAATCCATGTGAAGGGTATAAAGAACTTCCATAATGGAATTGGTAAGTTTGGGTTTGTGGGCATACTTCGTGCTTTTGCCCAATTGGCATGTAGAACAAATATGATCTTTTTCATATTTCAACTGGGGCAAGCCTCTTACAAGGTCCTTTCTAGAAAGATCATTGATGGTGCCGAAGTTCAAATGATCAAGACGATGGTGCTATAACCATGACTTGTTCTTAGATGCCTTAGACAACAAGCAGATTGGAGAATACTTCATCATGTCTTCGATAGAGATGGTGTACAAATTAGTGCCACAAGTTCCCTTTACAAGCTCAACACCATCTAATTCTCTAACAAAGCAAGAGTGTTTTCTGAAAGCCACTTCGAGATCAGAATCACAAAATTGACCAATAGAGAACCGATTATGACCAAGACCTTCCACATAATATACCCGAGAGATCACACTGTCACCAAAAATAATCTCCATAACCCATAATTTCCCCAAATTGGTCATTCCCGAATCTAACAGTCCCGATGAACTTATTCACGAATTTCTTGAGCTGAGAGCGATCTCCAATCATATGTTTTGAGCAGCCTGAGTCCAAATACCATAGGACGATTTGTACGACTTGCATTTGAACACAGACAAGTATGGATAACTGGATGCTTTGGAACCCCATGAGAAAATGGGTTCCGATTGGTTAGTACATGCAATTTGTATACCTACAGCATTTTTAGAAGCCATGACATCATTAGTGGTGGAAGCAAGAGTAGTAGTGGTAGTGGACCTATTTGAAGTGTGACAAATTCTTAAAGGTATGATTCTACCAATGGGCTTCCATTTCTTAATGGGCATATATCTTGACAACTTAGGGTAAATTTCATTAATTTTGAATTTATGGCCAGTAGGTTTCCATTGATAACCTACATTACTAAACTTTTTACCTGTAGGCTTCCAATAATTACTAAACCTTTTCCCTGTAGGCTTCCAGACTTCCTTAACCTGTTTAGCATTTCTGATATTTTTAACTAGAGATTTAACAAAATTTCTCAAATCATTCACAACACATTCATAATGATTACCAGAAACCAAACATTCATTACATGTTTTGCATATAGTAGCTGAATTCGAATTAAATACAATATGCTTATAGGTAATACTAAAATCAACACGATTCATCTTATTTAACTCAAACTTATTATCCTATGGTGGTCTTCTACTTTTTTCTCTTGATCACTCTTAGCTCGCGTGGTCCTATCTTGCTTTGTATTGCCTGAAGTCTTTGACCCGCTATCCTTAGTGTCACTGATTACTCCTGTAGAAGGAACGATGGGAATATTAGTTGGTTTCACTACTTTTTGCTTTTCTGTTCTAGAAGTGCTGGGATCTGAGACTTTAGGAGGCACATCTAAGGTCACATGCTTGACTATAGGCATGGAACTGGGTATAACTATTCTATCTCGCCTAGTACCAGATTTAGGACATGTTACAATTACACATTCTAAGAGTTCCTGAGATCGTTTGGCATATAAGCATGCATGACCAACCGCATTATCAAGTGGTTTCTCTATTTTTTCATCTTCAACAATCTCATGGAGACTTTCTAAACTATCCTTAAGGTATGGAAGATATGTTTGAAATGAAAATTCATTATTCCTAATATGCGGAGGAATATACTTAACATTCAAAACATATTTAATACAAGCAGGCACCTTTGGTGCAACATAATCACCGCTAGTGATTGGGATTTTCCCATTTACCTGATTCTTCAGATTCTCAATGTCTTTTTGCAAAGACATTATATTTTCATTGTTCTTGTCATGAGTGACCTTAATTGATTCATATAACTCTTTAAAATGTAGTTTAACCTTTTCATTTTCAGCTAGAAAACACTCATTTTCATGTTGCAATACATCAATGATGTTTTAAAGATGGAAATTCTGAGAATTCTCAGAATCTAAAGGAGGAGGCATATGGGAGCCAGTCACTTCACTCATATTACCCTTCAATTGGGAAATTTGAGCTTTCAGTTTTCGGATCGTGTTGCAGTGAGCTTGAATCCATTCATCACGAGAGTTTATTTCAAAATATGCATCAAACTCAGGAGCATCCGAAGATGTCTTGGCATTTGAGGTTTTAATTCTTTCTTCAAGATGTTGATATTTTAATTGTAAATCAAGATATTCAACTTCTAATTTAGAAAAATTCTTGACCATCTTATCATGATCATCCATTTTGATTTTTTCATGCAATTTCGAATTTTTGGTGTCAAGCTCATTGACACTATCTTGTGAGACTTTCAATGCAATCGATAAATCATGAAATTGAGAAGCAATAATGGAATAATTCGTGACAGTATAAAACACATCTTGAGGAATACATCTAGAAATAAAATTCTTATTAAGGATGTGAATATTCTTTCTCTCAACCTCAATACTTTTAAGCTCACATTCATATGTTTTAACCTCGTTTTCCATTTCATTAAACATTTTTTTCATTTTGTTAACTTTCGTATCTATGGCCTTTTGAATACCCTCGAATTGTTCTTTTAGTTGTTTAAAGAATGGAATGACCTCAATTTGATAACATTCTTTAGTTTGCTCAAAACCCCTTTCCCCTTCAGTAATTTCTGTTGGTGTGATTCTATTTTTACAAGTTTTCTCAAAATCAACAGATAGTTGGTAAACTACATATAAGCTGATTAAGGTTTTACTTTGGGTGGGAAGATTTCTAGGCACTAAATGCATTGGTGTATTGGGAGGATACATTGTAGCTGGAGGCAATTTCCTAAGGGGAAGATTCTTTTCAACAAGTTCATCAGCTTTTCTCTTTTCCATATCTAACTTCCAAAACACTTGTTCAGGTTAGTGAGTCGAGGTCTAAATTTAGCTGTGGCTATCCAGTTATCCTTAGTGTAATTGGGAGTTTTGAATGTTATATTATGACTCACACACCAAGGATCTTCTAATTTCTTTTTCATTTTCTCTCTAGAGGCATTTTCTATTTGTATGTCCTCTTCAGTGTTCTCAACATAAGTTGGCTTTTGTTTAGGCTTAAGAATCTCACTACCATCATAAATCACATTATGAGTTGTTTTTGCTTTAATCTACGAGGATTTGGGTCTTCTAAGGCCAATACTATGCTTATCACTTAATACTATATGCTTAGTGATCATGTGGCAATCTGATGGTGTTTCCTTGTACGTACAAGTTGTTTTCAAGTTTGTTCTTCAAAGTTTTAAGGTTGCAAAAATCATTTAAAAGTTTTGATTCCTTTTCATTGAACTCCTGCTTAAGCACTTTTACATTTTCTTGAAGTTCTTTCTTTTGCTTAACCGTTTTATTAAGTTTCTCTTGTAAGAAATTTAACTCTTGTTTTAATGTTTCTTCCCTTAAATTACTTTTTCTGATTAATATACGTATTTGGCTATCCATTTCCTGCTCACGTGTGGTCATCTCAAATTTAGCACGGTGTTCATAGATGGCAACTTAATCCTTATAAATATTTAGTTTAATGGTCATGCAATCATCAGTGTACTCATCAAACACACATTCATCATTGATGGAAAAAGATGCATCACTTGGTACAAAAAGACTTTCATCGTGCTTCACATATTGATCATATGGTACAACATTGCTATTACTCATATTTTCAATATCTGATTCAACGACTTCGGTTGATTGTACTTCGTTGGGAATCTTTTGCACATCAACCACATCATATAGTTTTAGTACCTATGATATGATAGAAACCTTGGAGGGACATGCTTGTTGAGGTGATGAGACCATTGGAGAGATATTAGCCATAATGATGGTCATCCGTTGGTTCATCATCAACATCAGAGTCAAAAGTGTTAGATATTGGTTTTCATAAACACATAACCATGATCATATAGGGGGCGTATGAATAATGTTTTAGAGAGAGAAAGTGGAAGAGGTTTGGGAACTTTAGTGAGACAAAGAAAAATGATATTGAAAAGCTCCAACCCTTTGCCTTGCAAGGCAAAGGGTATTTATAGTTACACACAAGACACTCCTCCTACGGGCTGTGGATCAGGCATACAGTGGGTAAAGACCCGTCCATCCTCCACGGTGTTACTTAACTAATTACTTACTAATTCTAAATAACTACGACTACAAGCTTTCTAACGAATACATATACTTGAGGTGACCGACTCTTTAACTACATGATTTTATAAATCCTAACAATCTCCCCCTAAGGGAGGTCACCTCAATTTACATTGAATACAAACATATATTACATTTTGATTATTCTTGTATTCTTGATTAAGTTCTTTGCTCTGTGGCCCGTAGTCTTTGTTAATTCAAGTGGAGGTCTTTAACTGATCCACTTGTTGGTGATTATTTGAGCCAGTTTTGAGATCATCAGCCACAACAAATTTCTGACTCATCCTTTGTAGTGTTACCATCATGTGATGATGTGACATTTGGACTGACATGCTCACATTCTGGATCATGATATCTTCTCATCAGAGTTGCGGAAGCTTTTGTTGATTCATGACATTTGCAGCAGCGTAGCAGAAGCATGGAGTGAAAATATCAGAGTTACTTGATGAAGATCGCGCATCATGAATTTCTTTGAGATGAACGTGATGTGTGAGCATGCGGCTATGGATTGACGCCTCAATTTTTATCAGCTGCAACTGTCGGGTGTTCCTACAGATAATAGTTTACAATTAAAAGCACACGAAAATGTCTTTGCTCACTTTCGTTGAATTGAGGTGCATGGCCCACGGCTCCCCGTTGATCAGTACAAGTACTGCCTATGATCAGGTATGATTTTGAAGAATCTCGTTAACAGGGTTTCGCAGCTTTTCTAGCCGTTCTCAAACCAGAACTTCTCAAAGAAGACAATACGGAGTGAATGAACCAGAAAATTGAGATTTGCTGATTGATGAAAAATGATTTGAAAACAATCGCGTATTGCTTAATATAAAGGATTTTGCAATACAACGAAGGTTTTATTGGAAAATAAATTATCAATCATAAATACCCTTTTAATTTTGAAACATTAATGCTCAGTCGATGTGCTACAGAAAAGAATTTTTAAGCACAACGACCGGTTTTTCAAAGGTATCCGTCAATCCATTTCCTGGACCAAGGTTGATTCAAGATTGAATCGCCCCATCATTTCTATCCAGTTGTCACAAGCTTTATCTATTGGATAAATCTCACATGCCACCCACCAAGAGCTTGTTAGATGTTGGCTCTAGAAGGATTACCATCTTCATCATGAATATTTAACATATCACTCGGATGTTCTGGCAATACCACACGGATAATGCGTAGGACTCTTAATTATAATCTCACTTTCTACATTATGTGAAACAACAAGTCTTCAAGAATAGTGTGTCCTAATGAGATTTATTGATGATCTCTTGGCTCTAGACTCAATAGTGCACTTTGGTTTCCTATGTCGGAGACAAGGGAGGGGGTCTCCTTCTTCAATATGAACAATCTCCAAGAGAAAGTCGATAGATTATGTAGGTTCCCCGTGAGAATGAAACAGGCCCTTTTAATAGGAACTTGAGTAGCTTGTGAAATTTAGTGCAGTGCGTCACTGGGTCCATGATGTCTTGTCTTCAATACTGGTGTTACCTTAGTAACCACCAGTAGCATATGAATTGAACCCGGTTTCTGCCCTAAGGTTGAATAAATGGAGAGCTATTTCTTTTCACCCTTTTCACATTCAATTCCTTTTCATTATTCAACCCCTTCAGTGCTTACCGAGACTTCATTACTAGAACTTTGTTGGGTTTATTCCAGTTCTAGCTCAATCTCAGTCGGCACTCTTCCCATATTCCCAGTTTTCTCCTTTTTCATCATACCTAAGGACTTCTACACTATCTAGTGGATTGTCCCTGGGTAGATCCCTCCGGCTCTGGCGAGTTCGTGGGAACGAATACCTAACCTAACCATCCTTATATCTCCATGCATAAAATAAATTGGTCGGTCTTTTGGTGTTGTTCATTCCGCCTTGAAACTAATAAAAAACCATTTGAAAATCAATCAAGGTACTTGTGATATAAAATCAAATCATTTTGTACCTTAATTGTTTTTGATATTTTATAAAAGCTCCCCCTCAACATGTGCTTCACGTATTAGAAGTTGTTTTAGCACATGGAGGCAAGAGGATTTTGAAATCATAGATTGAGAATGAAAGATCCAATCTTTTGATTAACATTTTCTAAAATGATCATCATCACTTCCCGATCAAATCTAGTATTTTAAGTACTTTGAATGAAATATTTTGGGAAGGATGAGGTTTTCTTTTGATTGCTCCCCCTCAATATGTGCATCAAGATTCAAAAGCGTTTTGCACATATTAGAAGGAACTTGCACTTAGAGACAAATCAAACACGTTTCAATTCCTTTAGGTTTAAGATAAATGCTCCCCCTTAACATGTGCATAAGAAAATTTGAAATCGTTTGGCACATGTAGAGAGGAGAGCTTGTTATTATATTTATAAAACCACTTATTGAGTTATCAGTTTATATCCAATTTAAATCACATGTTCTCCCCCGATCACAAATTTTCAAGTCCTTTGAGATTTGTGATCTCTATGGATTTAAATTGTTATTGAAAGCTTTTGAGGAGAATTGTGACTTGATTTTAAAACATTTAAATGATAAGGATTAAATTCAGAGACTTTAAACTCCAATGATTAAACAAGCTTAAGTATCTTATGAAAACACAACATTAGCCTTGGTCTGGATCCAATTGTACAAAACCATTGTTCCTTTTGATTATCCAAAATTAGACCTTGCTCGATTACGTGCCAATTGTTTGAAAAATAACTTTTCGATTTGATTGAAATCATTCTCCCCCTCAATCAATGACATAAGTTGTTGATTGAGTGTTAGAGATTCTGACAACTGATAAGTCCAGATGATTTTCAAAAAAAGTATAGTCTATAGGATCGTATATAATATGTTGTTTAGATGATTCGGGTGGTCTAGGATTATGATTAAACAAGAGATCCATTTTTAGAGAGATAAAGAGATGAGAGGGAATTCTAGAGAGAGGTTTAACAAAACAAATGGAAGGTTAGATTAGAAGTTCCACCCCTTCCAAGGATGGAAGGGGTATTTATAGTTACAGATACTACGTCCTCCTGACGGACTGAGGATCAGGTATACAGTGGGTAAATACCCGTCCTTCCTCCATGGTGTTACTCTAAACTAATCTACGCTAATAACTAACGAATTAACTACTTAATAATGTAAATAACGATATGTCTACGAGCTAACATATGCTAGACTATAATTGGGGTGACTGATACTTCCTTATGGAATTTCCAATTCCTAACAATCTCCCCCTAAGGGAGGTCACCCCATGATTTACATTTTGAATCCTAGCATTCTATTTAATCTTCTGTTCTGAGCTCATAGACTTCAATTCTTCACTTCTGCAATCTTTGTGCTTGAGTAGTGACTATTCATAGTCCGATTACATTGTACTTTCGGTGGAGGTCTATGAACTGATCCACATCTTGATGATCTTCGAGTTTTCATTAAGATCATCAGCCACAGTAAATCTCTAGAACACCCTTTATTGTGTTGCCTTCATGTGATGTTGTGACTTAAGGACCGACATGCTCACACTTTCTGGATCATGACATCTTTTCATCAAAGTAGCGGAAGCTTTACTGGTTCATGATATTTGCGACTATCATAGCGGTGTTATGTAGATAAGCACTTGTCATGATTTCTTTCATTAAGTGTGGATGCTGTGAGCATGCGGCTTTGGATTGACTTCTCAATTCTAAATGTACCTGCAAACAACAGTTAGCAATAAAACACACGAAAGTGTCTTTGATCACTTTCGTTGAATTGAGGTACACGGTTCCTCGTTGATCAGTATAAATACTGCCTGTGATCAAGTATAGTTCCAAAGAATCTCCTTGACATGGTTTCGCAGCTGTTCTAGCTATTCTCAAACCGGAATGTCTCAAAGAAGACAACACGGAGTGAGTGAACCAATGAATTGAGATTGATTGATGAAAATTTATTTGAAAACAATGGCGTATTTTTGAAGAAAAGAGTTTTTATCTGACGAAGGTTTTATGAATACACATTCGATGTGCTAGAGAAAAGAAGAGATTTGCACATCGAATGGTTTTTCCAAAAGTATTTTTTTCTTCAATCAGAGACACTTTTTGTGTTTGAAATATGAATACACATTCGATGTGCTAGAGAAAAGAAGATTTACACATCGAACAGTTTTTTCCAAAAGTATTCGTCAATTCATTTCCTGGACCAAGGTTGATTCATGAATGAATCGCCCCATTGTTTCTATCCAGTTGTCAAAAACTTGATCTTTAGAAAAGATCTCACATGTCACCCACCAAGAGCTTGTTTGATGTTGGCTCTAGAAGGATTTCCATCTTCATCGTGAATATTTAACATATCACTCGGATGTTCTGGCAATACCACAAGGATAATGCGTAGGACTCTTAATATATTCTTTCTTTCCACATTGTGTGAAACAGCAAGTCTTCATTAATTTTGTGCCCTAATGAGATATTATGGATGATCTCTTGGCTCTAGACTCAATTGTGCACTTTGGTTTCCTATGCCGGAGACTAGGGAGTGGGTCTCCTTCTTCAATATCACCAATCTCTAAGAGAAAGTAGATAGATAATGTAGGTTCCCCGTGAGAATGAAACAAGTCCTTTTAAGAGGAACTTGAGTAGCTCGGGAAGTTTAGGTGCAGTGCGTCACTGGGTCCATGACGTCTTGTCTTCAATACCAGTGTTACCTCAGTAGACACCAGTAGCATATGTATTCAACCCGGTTTCTGCCCTAAGGTTGAATTAATGTAGGGCTATTTCTTTTCACCCTTTTCACATTCAATTCTTTTTCATTCTTCAACCCCTTCAGTGCATACCGAGACTTCATAACTAGAACCTTGTTGGGTTTATTCCATTACTAGCTCTCTCATCCGCACTCTTCCGATATTCTCATTTTTCTCCTTTTTTCATCATACCTAAGGACTCTACACAATCTAGTGGATTGTCCCTAGGTAGATCCCTCCGGCTCTGGTGGGATCGTGGGAACGAATACCTAACCTAACCATCCTTATAACACCATGCATAAAGTAAATTGGTCGGTCTTTTGATATTGTTCTTTCCTTCATGAAACCAATTGAAAAATCATTTGGAAAATCAATCAAGGTACTTGTGCTATAAAATCAAAACATTTTGTACCTTAATTGTTTTGATCATTTAGAAATGCTCCCCCTCAAAATGTGCATATGATTTACAAATTGTTTAGCACATGGAGGCAAGAGTTCTTTGAAATAATTTATTGATCACAATTTCCATGGAAAAAGCCATTTGATTTTCTTGGTAAATTCTCCCCCTCAAAATGTGTGTTGGTTATTTGAAATCATTTAACACATAGAGGAAAGAGGTTTTTGAAGTACTTCCACGATTGCCAATAGAAAGCATTCGCTCCCCCTCAATATGTGCATCGATATACGAAAGAGTTTAGCACATATTAGAGAGAACTTGCACATTTGAGTCAAAACGATCATCATTTATTAGGTTTCATATTTAAATCACATTTTCTCCCCCGATCAAAAATATCAAACCCTATGAGATTTTGGATACCAAGTGATTTAAATAGTTCTAGAAAACTTGGGAGAAAATATGTCTGGTTTAAATTCTCTTCTGGTTTTTGGTTAAATGCTCCTCCTTAATCATGTGCATCATGTTTTTGAAATCGTTTGGCACATGAAGGAAGGGGTGCTTTTGAAACAATTACCCTTTAAACAGATTTGAGATTTAAATCACGATCTCTCCTCCGATCAAAAATTTCAAACCATTTGAGATTTGTGATCCCAATTGATTTAAATCATTTAAAATATTTTGGGGAAAGACGTGGCATGATTTAATTTTGAAATAGACTGATAAGGATCAATTTTAGAGAATAAAGATTGTTAGTGTCAGGTATGATTATTTTAAGAGATCTTAATGTAAAAATAAAACATTTTCACAATCAAACAAGAACAGAAAAAGTCTCATTTTGAATGATCTTTGAGTTTTAAAGAAGATCATACCATGACATAACATTAAATCTTTAGATCACCACTTTATTTCGTACAATTGGACTCTGATTTGTTTGATGATATATTGTTTGAAAATATTTAATTTGAAATCACTCTTCCCCTCATTCGATGACCATAGTCTTTGATTGAGTGACTTATGTTTTATCAAAACAATGTTTTTCCATTTTCAAAAACAATGTTTTCAAAATTGTTTTAAGAAATATGGCATCATCCACTACTTTTTCACCACAAAGATACGTTAGGCGGTTAAGCTGCTTCTGTTGTTGCTGTGAGGCTGGAAGAAAACCGTCTGCTGATGCAGTGCGGCCTCTGACGTTGCATTTGTCATGCCAACTCTAAATAGAGGTCAAATTAAGCTCCGTTTCTTCATTTTTCGACCCAAGAAATAGTTTCCCTTTCCTTTCGGCATCCAATCATCTTCAATTGTGGGATCCGGATTGGGAACATTCTTATAACCAAGTCAATCCAACATATCAATCAGATCATATAAGGCATGAGAATAATATGTTTATCAAACTCTAATCATCTAATCCTAATAATCACATCCTAGATTCCTAGTCCTTCAACATAGGCAAATATCTTTTTCTGATAAGCACGTAGGATGATTAAATAAGCTCGGTAGATGATATAGATTTGAAAACATTCTCTCCCTCAATCAAAGACTCATTTTATGAAAAGTTTTAACCATGCTGAAGTCATTGATTAGGTTTTGCAAATTTATGAAAACACAGATTCTGATTGATTTTTAAGCAGCTCATTTTCCACCATTTTGAATAACAAATATTTTTTTTGTAGAATTTATAGAAAGAAAAAGATTTTTGTAGGAACATCAGTCTTTTTGACAACATGCTTTCCTTGTTTTTGTTTTTGGATAAGTGCACAAAATTTTTGAAAATTGGTTTAGCAAGCCATGGTATTAAGCATGGGTTACAGTCTAAAGTAACTGCAAGCCATTTGATTTGTGACATGTTTTGAAAAGAAATATTTACACCTTCTGCTCGAATTTCATCTATGGTCCCGTGCCATTGTTGAATGACATTTCTAAGCCCGTAGATGTTATTGATACCAGAAGACATGTCTTGATAAAAGCAATATTTTTGGTCTTTTTCAAATTTTTTGATATTTATGGGTTTTTGTTGATTTTATATTTTTCTATTTTGTTCGTTTTATATTTTTGTATTTTGCTTTTTGACAAATATATACACAAATAGAGTAGATGATATAGTTTAAGAAGATGATGATACGAGTACCGATATAAGGATATCGAGCAGCCTCGTTGTAGAAGAAAGAAGTCATCATCTCTTAAACATTCACCACCAAAGCTTCCAAGGCTCTTGAATCGAAGGGAGAAATTGAGCCATTTGAAAGTGAGACTTTGGTAGCTTCCCCAAACCCGTAAATCTTTCTATTGAGCGATTCTAAGCTTTCTTTCAAGCTTTCCTTAGCGGATGCATAAAGACACACCATATCATCGATCTTGCTGCTCCATATAAGAAGGATCATCATAAGTCTCCATTCGGGGTTATATCATCAAGTAGAACAGCAAAGAATCATCCCACACTTGAATAATATTCTCAAATTCCTTTTCCACAGAAGTCAGAAGCAATCCATTCCAAAAGGTGTCAAGAGAACAATTCCATCAAGTAGTTGAATTGATGCAGTCAGCCTCTTGGCAAAAGCTCATGAACCCGAATACACATATACCCAAAGACAGAGAAACTTATAACATCGAAGTAGCAGATTAAGTCCGATATCTAAAGAATAACCGTGAAGTATACTTTTCTCTACCCTGAAGAAAGTGTATGAAGCTCAAGAACCCAAATACCCAAATGCCCAAATGCCCAAAGAAAGAATAACTGATAACACTGAAGTAGCATGTTGAATCACTGATTATCTCTGCGGATGTCATCTCCGGAATAAGTGATTATCACTAAATCACCGATTATGCTCTCAAGTGAAACAACTGAGCATCCCCAATGTACACAATTTCTCTCCCCTGATGATTGCGATAACATCGAAATCATCACACACTTGTGTACTTAAACTAACTCTTCCATCTCTTCCCCCACATAGTTGGAATAAACACTAAACGCCATGAGTCAAACCTTGAGTTTCCCTGCGGTAATGACATTTGTCATCCTGGGATATTTTCATGAACTTAGAAGTATTAAGTTCATCAAGTTTACTCGAGTTTTTCGTTTAGATGTGAGTCTCCTTCCCCCTTGATGGTTTTGATACTTCAGAATCAAGACACATTATAAGCCCATGTACTAGAAATATTTTGAGAAGCCCACTTGAAATCTTGTAAGAATCAACTTTCTGAAGAAGAATGTGAGCAAGTCTAATTGGGGATTAAATCAGACATTTCAATCTCCCCCAATTACTGCTCTCCCCTAAACTGACAATCTTTATGATGAGTAGCCCGAATAAGAAGAAGTCTTTAGATCGTTAAATGCAACTTGTCTTTAGTCTTCTAACATGTAGCAGAAAATGTAGAACTTACTGTAGACTCTACCTTCTTCAAGATTGTCCAATTGGGGAATAGAAAGTCAACATCTTCAACTCACCAAATGCATTCCCGTTAACTTACAAATAGCAAATCCCCTTAAGTCAAATCCCTGCCAATCAAACAAGAACAGAAAGATGTTCATTAAGGAAATCGACCCCGCAACTGGAAGCACTTTGTCATTAATCAACTCAGCCGTGTGAAGATGTTAACCAACGGCTCTTAGAAGAAAAAACTCCATGTGAAGATGACCCGATAAGAAGAAGCTCGGTCCTTACATGAGTTTGGAGCCGTTTGACCATTTATTCTCAGATATACCTCAACATGTAGAATTATCATACTTCTTCTCCCCCTCAAGAATTACATATGGATATGCCATTCCTGATTACACAAGTGAATATCTTTAAAATGTAGTCTCTTCACACTTCTCCTCCTCAAAGGTTGCAAATGATGTCGCCATCACCGTTTTAATTGAGCAAGTGGAGTAAGACTAGTAACGATAGTCCGGTTCACTTGATAACTGATCGTGCATGGAAAAAGCATGAAGCATGTTGATGAGAATGGTCATAATTGAGAAGATTTCTCTTCCTTAGAAGATAAAGCGTACACTTTTCTTTTCATTAGGAACGAGGCTTAAACTGTTGTGTTCAAACGTCATAATCTCCCTCTTTTCAATCTCTCTTGGAAAATTTGTTATCAATCCCGCTATCATTCAGTAGGCTCTTTGTCGTGTAGTGATGGAGAAAATCAATATGATGAATTTGACCCTCAAGTAAACTAACCCGAACTCGTGACTTAAACTTGCACATATGTAACAAAGAGCGGTTCTGAGACTTCATCCTCCATTGAATCTCTAAGTACTCTATACTCTTCATCCAACCAACCATCAAGTATAACACGTACATCCCCTCTTAAAAATCCACAATTGAATGTGACACTGAGCACTACAACGTAACTCCTTAAAGTGATAGTTATTTTGTGGTGGTAAGAGCCCAATTTCTCCAAGTGGTAAAATAAAGGAAAAGTCATCCAACAATAACTAGATTTCCAAGTCTTCGTTTTTGATGATAAGCTCGAACAAGGATCTTGAAGAATCTTCATCCAACCATCCCCGATACTTTCAGATACTAAGTACACTCGCCAGTGATATTTCACTTCAACCTCAAATAAATAATAGTGAATTAAACCCGTTGTCACATCTTCTGGTTAAAAGCTCAAATCTAGCCTCCTTTGACTTTTTAAGTGAACTATGATAATGGTTTTCATCCCGACCATGGTTAAAAGCACATAACCCCATAAAACCATGTAATAACCAAACTGCCATGACGAATATCCAAACACACATCCAATTCATGAAGTACACCCTTTTATCCCTTCTTCGAAGTAGAAACTGTAGCACCAACATCAGATAAGACTCCGAAATACACCTTCCTTTCTCCAGGATGGTTCCATCATTACGGGATTTTACAATTCTATGGTTTAAACCGAAAAATAGTTTCTTTCGCGGGATTTTACAAAACCAAGAATAAACCGTAAGATAGATCCGAAAATGCACTTTACTATAACCGGGATGTTTCCATTGTCACGGGATTTTACAAGTCTATGATTTAAACCGAGAAATAGTTTCTTTCGCAGGATTTTACAAAATCAAGACAAAATTGTAAACAATGTCAGCTTGAATGTGTTATGAAAACTTTGGTTTCGGTGAATATCTGTTTTTAGGGGAACATGCAGCGGTTCATCAACGGTTCATTATCCAACATCAACAAAATCATCAACAATTCTTTACCCATATGTAGACAACTTCACAAACCATACTAAGTCGAGTAGTATACACTACTTCCCCCTGGGGTTGACCGTAAAGCATCAAAGTACATGTTTCTCCCCCGTGATGGTTTCGAACTTTCGGAAGCATCATTAACGAGTGCACCCATCTGCACGAAACGTTCTTGTCATAAGCAACCATCTTGAAAAGTCATGACCGACGCTGAAGATTCTTGAAGGATTTTGCTTAGATTGTGAAGTATCATTATTAATTGGTGGCATCGAATTGCTGATCACATCTCACCCATTCAGCCCTTTGGTAAACACACCATCCACATATTCTGTTGGCTATTGCTGTGTCCACTTGGAGAAGTAAACCCGATATACCAAATTTGATCATGAAATAGAATTCCCCAGATTTGTTACTTATGCTTGTACTAATCCTCGTGAAAAAGAAACGGTGTACCCAATGTACAAAACCTCTTGACGAATCCTCAACTGCGTGAGACACCAAAAGTGATAGCTACTTTGTGGGTTAAGAGAAGAAGCACAACAGTAACTAGATGGCCAAGTCTTTATCACACTCTATAAATGCCCAAACAAGTCATCTTTGCGGAAGGGTAGAAAGAAAGAAGACGAAATGAGTAAACGCGCCTGAAAAAACCTCACTTCAAATACAAATAAGAAATACCATACAAACAACTCCGTAGTCACCCTAGTTCTAATAACAATTCAAGCCGTGACAAGATATTCTACATGAAAATGTATACACCAAAGTACCAACTCGCACACCAACTCTCATTATCAACAAATCTCAACATCAAATCCCATCATTAAATATCATCAATTCGTAGTCCATATTCAAGAATAATTATCAACAAAAGCCCATTATTGAGAAGCCCATCGGTCCAAATCACATAACATCCAAATCATACAAAATCCAAATCTCTCGCTCTTGTAGTCATAAGACGTACAAATTCAAAATGAGACATTCGTGATATATCAACTAATACCCAACACTTAAATCCAACCACACTATGATATATTGTGATATATCGACACATAAATCTTTTAACACCCACGAACATGTGATAACATTTAATATGTGGCCAAATCAAAGTTTGTGATATATCAAGTTGATCACACGCGACCCATTCAATTTGATAAAGCACACGAGCCAAGTAACAGTTCAAAAACAAACGCAGCAATAGTTTGGCCCAAGTCCAATAGAGATATCATATGTTTAGCCCATTATCCACATGTTTCTCCAAATATTAAAGCCATTTTCGGATATAAAGGCCCAAGCCCATGAATGCCACGCTTAACACTGGTGCCCTAATTTTTGGGGATTTAAAGTACCACATAACTCATTTTTACCCTAATATCACTCCTTAAACAAACGCAGCCATTCTCCAGATGATATCACTCATCACGAGCTAGAAATCACGTCAAGCCCTAATCTTGCTCAAATATTCAGTCCTCCCCATAGATCAAATCCAGAAATAATCATCATCCATATCAATCACAATCAACTATCCGCGACATGCAACTCCTTTCTCCGTACTTTGTGATTGCAATGAGCTCACCACAGGGATGCTTTGAGCCATTGATATGGATTAGGCTTCATGAGTTGTATGAAACAATGGGTAAGTATTACGAATGTTTCTGTTTTTATTTTCATTGTTTAGGTTGTTTAAATCGGACCAAAGTGTATGAGAATAACTCCATGTTATATCTCTGCTCTTAACGTCGAAAATAAAAGAAGTTTTTACTACTTCAAACAAACAAAAATAGATCGATGAAGATTGTTAACTTAACTTTTCGTTTAATAGGCCTCGAGCCTCGAGTCTTGATATGTTTGAACATTTAAATGAAGATAAGGTGGACTGAGATCTGTTTTTGATTCAATTTTAATAATATTTGGGACTTGAACGAACACGTGAGAATGAATAACATAGTTGTTATATCATTTTCATCTCAGATTTGGATAGCCTTTAAAAGAAATAGATTGGGTCTATGATGGTAGATTGTATTCGTTGGATAGATCTTAAAGATTTTGGTATTACTGACTTATCCACGAAACAACATGTTGAGATCTAGGCATTCATTTTAAAACGTTGAAACATGGATCGATGAAAGATAACATCGTGTGTACGATCAAGAAACTGGTCAAATATATTGAGAATCACACGATTGATCTGAGATCCTTTGAGTCTTGCAATTAATTACGAGTCTTGATGTTTGGTTTGTCAAAGGATTAGTAAGAAGTTGTAATTATTGTTATGTAGAGATTTGATGATGTAGTTGCTATACGATATGATTGAAATGTGGTTGAAGTGGATGAAATTTTTGGTTAGATGTAGGATTAGATCTGTTGATGATGGTTTAGTATGTTGTAGAAAGGGATGTTGGAATCTGTGTTTGTTGATCGGTAATGACTGCGGTTGAATCTGATGCCATCTCCTTCTTACTGTCCAAACAAATGAGTACACAAACCGCATAGCATATTTATGACAAAACGCATCCTTAATATTATCAAACCTCTTCATACTTTTTCTTCACAAATCGCATACCCTTCAAGTTTGACAAATCGCTTTTGACCTTTTGACCATTAATAGACAAAATGCATTTGACTCAAAAGTCAAACCTCGTCATTTTAAACTTGACAAACCGCTTTTGACATGGTCAACGCATGTTTTATTATCAAATCGCTTTCAAAAAAAACATTTGGGACAAGTCGCTTCTTGACATATTCACACAAACCGCATACCAATGAATGTGACAAACCGCATAGAGACAAATCTCTTTCGGTACATCGAATCTGGACAGCATTGACAAACCTCTTTGAAGAATCAGGACCACAAACAGCATCATTGAATTATATCACAACACCAATCAGCAGATTTAGACACATGGATTAGCAAAGAAACCAGTTACCAAGCAATTTTAAAAACCATTTAAAATCAGTAACCAGTTTTGACAACCCATTTAAAACCATGAAGCATGTTAGTATAGGAAAACAAATCTTAACAGGCTTCAACATTTAAAATCAGTCACAATCATTAAAAACCAGATCCAACCATGTTATAAAACTCCATCAGCAGCAAAAAAACATCAAACATCATGCAACAATAATCAAACCGCATCAATGAACCGTTCATGCAACATACAAAAAAACCATACAAACCGCATACAAGCAACCATATAACAACCAAACGAATCACAAAACAACAAAACCTAGGCTCTGATGCCAATTGTAGGATCGTATATTTATGTTGTTTGATGATTTGGGTGGTCTAGGGAGATGATTAAACAAGTATGTCATTGTTAGAGAGTGAAAGAGATGAGAGGGAATTCTAGAGAGAGGTTTAACAAAACAAATGCAAGGTTAGATTAGAAGTTCCACCCCTTCCAAGGATGGAAGGGGTATTTATAGTTACAGATACTATGTCCTCCTGACGGACTGTGGATCAGGTATACAGTGGGTAAAGACCCGTCCTTACTCCACGGTGTTACTCTAAACTAATCTAAGCTAATAACTAACTAATTAACTACTTAATAACGTAAATAACGATATGTCTACGAGCTAACATATGCTACACTATAATTGGGGTGACCGATACTTCCTTATGGAATTTTCAAAGCAATTTTGTTTTCATTGATGACAAAGATTTTTCAGAAGAATATTTAGAAGGAAAAATATTTATGAAGGAAACATTTGTCTTTTTGGCGACAAAGGTTTGTATTTAGAATCAGAGCATGAGGTTTAAAAAAATAGATTAAGCATGGCTCCGTTCTTTCTTTTAAAACTGGTTACTGTCTGAAATGACAATAAACCATCATTTTTCTCCATCCCCCCCCCTTTTTTTTTTTAAACAAAAGGTTTATGTACATTTTAACTTCATCTAAAGACCCGTGCCATTCTTTGAGTGACAAATCAAAATCCGTAGATGTTATCGAAGAACAAAAATGTGATGTGAAATATATTTTTGGCCTTTTTCAAAGATTTTCTGATTTTTCTTCTTCTTTTTTTTGTAGATTTTGAAATTTTATATTTTTCTATTTTTCTTTTTGTGTGTTTTATAATTTTGTATTTTTCTTTTTGATAAGATATGTGCAAGAGATAGATGAAGAAAAGCCTTTACTCCTCGTCTTCCTCTTGAAAACGTTTGATTGTTTCCAGTTGTATACTTTTTAGTCCAAGTCGTGGGAGAATAAACTCAAAACGTTCTCTAGGAAGAGCTTTAGTGAAGATGTCTGCCAGCAGATATTCAGTTCTCACAGAATATAGTTCCACCACACCTTTCTCCACTTGTTCCCGATGAAATGATGTGAATGTCTATATGCTTTCTCTTGAATATTGAACATTGTTGCATGAGCAATGGCACTTTTGTTATCACAATACGAGGGATTTTGTTGAATTGAGCCCATAGTCGATAGTTGTGATCTCATCCATAGGATTTGAGCATAGAAAGTTGACATGGCTATGTATTCCGCCTCTGCAGATGATATAGACGTACTCATTTGTTTCTTTGAAGACCAGCTTACTAATTTATCACCCAAGAATTGAGCACCACCTAACGTGCTTCGACGTGTATCTTGACACCCTGCATGGTCTGCATCTGCATATGCTGTTCGTGACATATTGGTGTCCTTCGGATACCAAATTCCCATGTTAATGGTTCCTTGGAATCGAAAGACGTTTAACGCTTCCAAGGTGCTTTTGGTAGGCTTAGCCTGGTATCTAGCACACATGCATACAACGAATAGAATATCAGGTCTACTGGTTGTGAGGTACATCAGGGATCCAATCATACTTCGATATTTAGTTTGAGCAACCATGATCCCTGAGTTGTCCTCATCCATTTTGTGCGCTCCACCATGGGAGTGTCAACAGGGTCACAAGAGTCAAATCCAAATTTCTTTAAAATTTCATTAGCATATTTAGATTGATTAATGAAAATGCCTCTGGGACTTTGTGAAATTTGTAATCCCAAGAAAAATGATATTTGTCCCATCATAGACATTTGAAATTTGGAGCCCATCTCATTTGAAAAACGTTTACATTCATTAGAGTCGGTCGAGGAAAAAATAATATCATCAACATAAATTTGAACATGAATTAAGTGTTTGCCTGACTTTCTGGTGAACAATGTGGATCAACTACTCCTTTGCTGAATCCATTTGTCAATAGGAACTTTGACAGTGTATCATACCATACCCTTGGAGCTTGCTTCAAGCCGTAAAGCGCCTTCTTCAAGCGGTAGACATGGGTAGGATGCTCTGGATTCACAAAACCTTCGGGTTGACAGACATAAACTAATTCTTTAAAATCACCATTAAGAAAAGCAGTCTTTACATCCATCTGATAAACCACCATGTTCTTGCTAGCTGCATTAGCCAAGAAGAATATGATAGCCTCAATTCGTGCAACCGGAGCAAATGATTCTTCAAATTCAATACCCTCATCTTGTCGGTATCCTTTAGCCACTAATCTTTCCTTGTTCTTTAGAACATCACCGTGCTCATCAAGCTTTACTTTAAAGATCCATTTGAGAGCAATGATCATAGCACAATCTGGAGCAGGTACCAATTCCCATACATTAAGACGATCAAACTCATGGATTTATTCTTGCATAGCACTAAACCAGCTGTCCTCAGACATGGCTGTTTTGACATCTTTAGGTTCAATCTTTGATAATACATAATTGAAGAAACACCATAAGACATCAGTGGCAAGTTGTTTACGAGTGGATACCGGACGAGACGGGTTTCCAATAATGATGTCCAATGGATGATCATGTGTCCATTTTCTGAGATGTTCATGTGGTTGGTGATGAGCAACATATGTAGCAGAGTTTGGATCCCGTGATGAAGATGGTTCAGGTGTTGGTTCAGGGGCAAATATATTTTCAAATGGTGCATCTTCTGGAGTGGCAAAGGGGTTATCTCCATCATAGTTGGCATAAACATTTCCATGATGTACACTAGAGGATTGAGGATTTGAGGATGATGATGAGTGATCTGCAGCAGGCGCTTCTCGAGTTAGTGACACGGAAACTGATGGATTATCTATGTTGACAGTTAGAGTTAATCGCTTGATGGTGTAGATTGATCATTGACAAGAGGTTCATAGTATTCATCAAACATCAGATCAAACAATTTCTTCAAGTCTTCTTGAAAGGAGGTACATATGGAACTACTTGGATGAGGATTCTGCATAAGAGAAGAACTAATGGGACTACTTAATGAATGTTGAGATGCGGTCCGTAACTAGATTTTCCAGAGCCATTTCCTCGAATGAGATCATGAACGTGACGTGAATAGTTTCCATGATATCTCGGGTTCTTTTATTGTAGATTCGGTAACCCTTCTGGTTTGGTGCGTAACCAACAAAAACTCCAATGTCCGAACATACGAAGGAAAGAAAGATCTGGTTTGCGTTTGTGGACAAGTTCATAAGGAGTTTTTCCATGAGAGGTGTGAATAAGGGAACGGTTTTGGGTGTAGCATGCAGTAGCAATGGCTTCAGCCCAGAGAAACATTGAAACCTTTGAGTAGATTAACATCATTCTTGCAGCTTCAACAAGAGTCCGATTTCCTCTTTCAACTACACCATTCTGTTGAGGAGTACGTGGAACACTTCTTTGATGACTGATTCCAATGCTTTCATAAAATTGACTTAGGTCTTTGTTAACAAACTCAGTTCCATTGTCTGTTCGGATAATTCGGACAGCTTTTATTAAGACGAACTTGCGGTACTTTTAATAAGTTTGATAATGACATCAGGTTTCATCCTTTGACCTCAAAAATTAACCTAAGTAAACCGAGAGTAGTCGTCAACCACGACTAGCACATATTTCTTCCCCTTTATAGTTTTTACTCTCATGGGTCCGCACAAATCCATATGAAGAGTATGAAGAACTTTCGTAACTAGGTTATCAGGTTTGGATTTATGGGCGTATTTCTTGCTTTTTCCCAATTGGCATGCTGAACATAGATGATCCTTCTCATACTTTAATCTGGGCAAGCCTCTAACGAGGTCCTTTCTAGAAAGATCATTTATGGTGCCGAAGTTCAAGTGATTGAGACGATGATGCAATAACCATGACTTTGTTTTAGAAGCCTTTGACAGCTAGCATATTGGAGAAGACTTCATCATGTCTTCGATAGAGATGGTGTACAGATTTGTTCCACGTGTTCCTTTTAGAAGTTCAACACCATCAAGTTCTCTAACGAAGCAAGTATGTTTTCTAAAGGCCACTTCTAGATCAGAATCACAGAATTGACCAACAGAGAACAAATTATGACCAAGACCTTCAACATAGTAGACCATGGAAATTACACTGTCACCAACAACATAGTCTTCGTAACCCATAATTGCCCCAAAGTGGTCGTTTTCGAATCTAACGATCTTGGATGAATTTACTCACGAAGTTCATGAGCGCGGCGATCTCCATCATATGCTTGGAATGCACAGTCCAAATACCACGAACGATTTGTCGACACCTGAGTTGAACACAGATAAGTATGGATGATTGGATAATTTGGATCCCCATGCAAGAATGGGTTCCATTTGGTTAGTAAACGAGATTGGAACACCCACATCAGAAGCAGAATCAATGATATGATTAGAGGTAGATGCAGGGCTAGTAGTGACAGTAGATCTATTCAAATTGTGTTCACTTCTTAATGGTGTAATTCTACCAGTGGGCATCCATTTACTAATGGGCATTGATCTAGATAATTTAGGGCACAATTCTTTAAGATTGAATTTACGGCCAGTAAATTTCCATTGATAGCCTAAATCACTAAATTTTCTTCCTGTTGGCTTCCAATGTTTTTTTAACCCTTTTCCACCTTGGTTTTCAGACATCCTTAACCTGTTTAGCAATTCTAACATTTTCGACTGGAGACTTAGCAACATATTTTACTTCATTCACAAAGACAATCATGATAAATACCGTGATACCAAACATTCATTACATGTTTTGCAAATCGTGAGTGTATTCGAATTAATAACAAAGATGCGGTTATAGCTAATACTAGAATCAACATGATTCGTCTTATTAAACTCAAACTTATTATTCCTAGGATGGTCTTCTACTTCCTTCCTTTGAACACTCTTAGCTTGCGAGGTCCTATCTTGCTTTGTATTGCCTGGAGGCTTTGACCTGCTTGCCTTAGTGTCACTGATTATTCCTGTAGAGGGAACGATGGGAACATTAGTTGGTTTCACTACTTTCTGCATTCCTGGTCTTGAAGTACTGGGATCTGAAGTACTAGGAGGCACATCAAAGGACACCTGCTTGGCTTTGGGCATAGAGCAAGGCATAACCACTTTATCTTTATTAGTACCAAATTTAGGACATATAGTTATTAGGCATTCTAACAGTTCCTGAGATCGTTTGGCATATAAGCATGCATCCTTAATCGCACTATTAAGTGGCTTCTCTATTTTATCCTCTTCAACAATCTCACAGAGACATTCTAGACTATCCTTAAGGTACAAAAAATATGTTTGAAGTGTAAGTTCATTATTCCTAAGATGAGGTGGAATGTAATTCACAGTCATAGCATATTTTGCACAAGCAGGCAACTTTGGTGCAGTAGTCTCACAATTTATGATTGGCATTTTCCCGTTTACTTGACTCTTCATATTCTCAATTTCATTTTGCAAAGAAGTTACCTTTTCATTGTTCTTGTCTCAAGTGACTTTAATTGATTCATATAACTCTTTGAAATGCAATTTAACCTTTTAATTTTCTGCTTGAAAACATTCACTTTCATGCTGTAATGCATTAATGATGTTTTGAAGATTAAAATTCTGAGAGTTATGAGAATCTAAAGGAGGAGGCATTTGGGAGCCAGTCACATCATTCTTATCACTCTTTATTGTGAGATTTGGGTTTTCAATCATTTGATCGTGGTACAATGAGCTCGAATCTGTTCATCAAGTTTGTTAATTTCAAAAACTGTATCAAACTCAGGAGCATCCGAGGATGTCTTGACATTTGAGGTTTTAACATTTTCTTTTAGATGTTGATATTTTAATTGCAAAGAAAAATGTTCAACTTCCAATTTAGAAAAATGTTTGACCAAGTTATCAAGATCATCTTGTTCTATTTTCTCATACAATATTGAATTTTTGGACTCAAGCTCAATGACACGGTCATGGGAAACCTTCAGGGCAACAGATAATTCATGAAATTGATAAGCAGTGATAGAATAATTTGTAATAGTATAGAATACATCCTGAGCAACACATCTAGAAATCAAGTTATCATTTAAGATATGCAGATTTTTCTTCTCAATTTCATTACTTTTAAGCTCACGTTCATAATCTTTGACCTCAATTTCCATTTCATTAAACACCTATTTCATTTCTTTAATCGCTCAGATCCATACCCTTTTGAAGACTTTCAAATTGTTCTTTTAGTAGTTTAAAGAAAGGCATGACCTCAGTTAAATAGCACTCTTTAGTTTGCTCAAAACCCCTTTCCCCTTCAGTAATCTATGTGGGTGTAATTCTCTTCTTACATGTTTTCTCAAAGTCAACAAATAATTGATAGACTACATATAGGCTAATTAAGGTCTTGCTTTGAGTCGAAAGGGTTCCGGGCACTAAATGCATAGGTGTGTTTGGGGATACACAATGCGGAGGCATTTTTCTACAAGGAGGATTCTTCTCAATAAGATTATCGATCTTTTGTTTATCCAAATCTTTCTTCCGAATACTTGCTCAGTGGGTTAATTGAGTTTGAGGTTTAAACTTATTCAAGGCTATCCAATTTTCTTTAGTGTAATCATGGGATTTAAGCGTTATATTATGCTTTGTACACCAAGGATCATTTAACTTCTTTGCTATTTTCTCCTAGAGGCGCCTTCTAATTTTCTATCCTCTTCAAGCTTCCTATACATGATGGTGTTTGCCTAGGCTTAGGAATCGTGATACCATCATATACTACCTTTTGAGCATCTCTAGCTATTTTACCATACTGGATTGGTTCCTCTACAAGGGGAATGCTATGTTTATCGCTTAAGACTCTATGTTTAGTGATCATGTGAGCAATCTGAATGGTGTTCCCTTGTATGTACAGTTTGTTTTCAAGTATGTTTTTCAAAGTTTTTAGGTTGGAAAAATCATTTAAAAGTTTTGATTCCTTAGCAGTAAACTCATGTTTAAGCACTTTTACATTTTCTTGAAGTTCTTGCTTTTGCTTAACAGTTTTATTGAGCTTTTCTTGTAAGGAGTTTAACTTTTGTTTTAACATTTCTTCCCCAAAGTTACTTTTTGTTGGATCGATATACTTTAATCAAACTAACTTAACTAGCTTGTTAAGGTTTAACAACCTCGGATAAATCCTAAGTTATTAACAAAGAAACACTGAGCAATCTTTATCAAGTACGCGGAATTTACTTAACAAAGCTAAGAAGAATAACTTTAATTATAAACTCTAAATCGCTATTATGCATACTCTAAACAACTCTAAGATTATCGAACTTCTCTAAAACACTAAATAACTTGTGAATTAAATAAACTCTAAAACTCATAAACTCAGACATCTAATGCCAATCTAGGAGTCCTTTTATATGCTCAAGGATATCCTAGTCGGTTTACAAATTGTAACCTTGTACGACAAGTAATCTAAACATAGAATATTCTAGAGTTAAAATACTTTCCATAAACGTAATATAACGCTTCTTTCTTCTGCGATTTTGACTTCAAGTAGCAAGACTTTGACTTTATCTTTTGCAAGATTACTTTGACTCTTTGACTTATTCCAAAGATTTTGTACATACGATTACTTCATATCTTCACACTTTCATATCCCAACAATCCTTCCCTAACTTGAATTCTACTTGCTTGACTTCAAGTTCCTTTGTAAATATATCTTAATGTGACTTCATCTTTAAGGACGCATTGTTTGTTAGTCTTTGATTGTATCTCTCGTAGTATTTGTGCTTGTCAAAGTATCTCTAGAATTATTCTTTTCACATCAAAGATCAAAAGCTCCATTTTTTTCAAAGAAACAACAACATATGACAATTTGTAAATTAATTCATTTAAGTTGCATACTATTCTCATCACTTCCGTGTGTTAACTCTGTGAGAGGTGAATCATTGAAAATTTAATGGATTTAGATCTCTTTACCAAAGCCATTATCTTTGGAGTAGCCAAATGTTTTGGTGTGTAAGACCATGGTACATTGATAACCATATGATTATTAGCAAATCATCAGCCTATCAATGATTTGAGTTGTCTTTACCAAAAGTCGCACCTTCCGGACTAGTTAGTTCTTCTATCTAATGGTGAACTAATTACCAATAATGGTTTTTCCACCGCCTTTACCACAAGCCATTTTCTTGTGGGCTAGCCAACTCTTCACATTAACCGATATGGTGAGTTGATTACCATACAACTTATTAGCAAGTTGTCAACTAAAAACGGATTTGAAATATCTTTACCTGAGCCGTTTGCTCATGGATTAGCCAATCCTTTTGTAACCATGGTGGATTGATGACCTATTGATGTTGCCATCTCAAAATCCATTTATTTCACTTAACCTTTGTTTTCAAAATATTTGATACTTTAACAAAAGTTTTTTTTTTTTAAATCACTTAACTGGTTTAAAGTCGCAAGCAAAGATCTTTGATGAAAGTAATACTGTTTGATCAGCAATACTTTGAATAAAGTACTGATTTATCAAAAATAATTTATTCAATGAAACTCATACCAGTTTACTCATCTTCTTCAGCAATAGTAGTCCAGTTGATAAACAAATTGATAACCATGCAAGCAGTTTCATTATCCTCTTCTACTTCCAATCCATGCTCTAGCATTCTTTCTATGAGCTCAACTGCGAGAGGATATCTTCTATTCACAAACATATGTATCATTGTACCATTTTCCAGCTCTAAAACATGAACTCCAGACTCTTCAAAGAATCTCCAGCAAACAATTTCCCAATTTTCTTGATTCTTCCATATATCATTAGTGCTTTCCTCTTATGTTTCCCACATAGTTATGATATCTCCAAGCAGAACTAAACCGATTCCTTCTGATGGATTATCTCCAAAATAAGCTTTCACCACATTATATAAATATAATAGATCCACTCTATCTATAATATGTAATAAATCCATAGTCTATTGAAAACTTTGAAGCTTTCATCTTCTTTATGAAAAATCATATAATCTCCTTCTTTGGATTTCACAATATCAAAAGCACTAATCGAGATCTGCTCATCTTCATGTCACAAGATCTTCTTTTGAATAATCAAAATCTACTACTCTGAGATAATTCCTTAGTGCATCTCTAGTCTCAGATCTTAATTCAACTCTTTCTTTCTTTGAGAACCGTCTATCGTAACTTCGTTTTCCTTTTTCTTTTTAAACTCTTCTTCCTTTCTTCTTCAGTCCAATTAACATCTTCTCTAAAATCTTTGATGCCTGCAACATCTTTCTTATAAGCTTCTTCTTCAGTCCAATTAACATCTTCTCTAAAATCTTTTTCTTTTTAAACTCTTCTTCCTTTCTTCTTCAGTCCAATTAACATCTTCTCTAATTCAGCTTCTGCAATCCTTTATATCCTCGACCTTTCAAATAAGCCATCATAGCATTTCGCCTTTAGCTAAATTAGGTCTTCTTGGCATATATCTAACAGAGTAAGACTGTAATGATTCAAATTGCTTCAACATTTAATTCATCTTGTAACTTCTTAGCCGCTTATTTTGAGCTTCTTCCTCTGAGCTTCTCTATCTTTAGCATTTAACTCTTCTTGAAGCTTTCTAGCTGCAGCTTCATTCCTAGCATCTTCAATTGCTCTAAGTTCTGCCAGGAGTAGGTGATCGAATGGTTCAAATAGCCTTCAAAGATTTAATTCATCTTGTAACTTCTTAGTCTTCTCTATTTTGAGCTTCTTCACTTCTCGAGCTTCTCTATCTTTAGCATTTAACTCTTCTTGAAGCTTTCTAGCTGGGCATTTCATTCCTAGCATCTTCAATTGCTCTAAGTTCTGCCAAAGTTAGCTTCTTCTTCTTGGTTTCTACAAGAACACCTGTCCCTTTATCCTTAGGATCAATTTCAGTGGAGAAGTTCTTTGTTGTTATTCTTCTTGCACTTCTAATAGTAACACCACCTCTTGGTTGTGATAAATCTTCTAAAATTGTAGCAATGAACGATCATCACTTGCGGTAATGAATAGGTTTGAGTGTAGCTTCCTCCTCTTTTTGTATAACAGCTTGTAGAAGGACCAGCTTCCTTCAAAATTCAATACTCTTTTGGAGTAATCAAACTCTTGTCTAAAAGATCTTGTTGTTGAAGAGCAAGACTTTGTTGTTCAAGCACCTTGATCTGCTAAATACATTTTTTGAACTTGAACTTGCTCTTCTTGAATGTTCTGCTCTTCAATCTTTTCATGTTCTTCTTCAGTACCTTCGTGTTCTTTTTCCTTTTCAACATCTTCTTTCAAATTTTCTTCTTCTAAATTCCTCCCCAAGTTGACAGAAGATGGTTTAGGAACTTGTTTGCATTTTGTCGTCTTCTTGAATTTCCTTCTGCTTGTGTTCTTCCCTTAACCCATAAGCGTTTATATCGCTTAATAAAAGGTGCAACATAATTCTTTAACCTTCTATACTTGACCTTCAACCTATGAATTTCTCAGAGCCTTTGATCTTCAAATGATTTCTTCAATCTTGTCAATTCCCTTGTTAAAGCATAATTGTTGAGAATTTGACCTTCGCCTTCCATCTATAGTTGGTTCATCTTCCGCATGATAAAGGTCTCGCATGTGGAGATACCGTGGAGATGGGTGAGAGATGGAGATGGTGGAACTTCAAGATGTTCATGATCGGACTGTGGAAGCAAAGATCTTATGTGCGGCGTTAGCACCTTGAGATGCAATATGTTGAGTAGCGCGATTTTTGATGCAAAGACTTGCAGTGTGTGCAAGCTCTTCACTATCTTCTTCATCTTCTCGGCGTCACGAGCAGCAATGTTTCAACAATTTGCATCATAGAAGGAGTTAATGGAGTATCTTGATGTGACAACTCGTATTTTCAGGTCATATTTCAAAACATTACTCATGCTTCATCATTTATCGTTTATCGTAAACTAGGTTTACGAGTATCAAATTCACGTAACCTTAATGGTTTAGCTGTGAATTCATGAATAATCATCAAGGACATTCCATATAGACTAGGTTTAGTCTACATATCATTAGCATCATCATCATCATATTAGTTCATGCATGGTTTTACATTTTACATTAACCGTATAATTTCATATTAAATAAACGCTATCGCGTAATTAATTAGTTTGAACAATTGATCCGTTCAAAAATTATCCCAATATATTTTTATACTCATATTAAGTTTATAAAAATAATATTATGAGTTTACCTAGTGTTTTAAATTTATTTTGTACCTAAATTGTTATATTTATATAATTATGACGGTTTTCTTAAATACTACACGATAATTATTATTTCATTGAAATTTTTCAAGAAATGTATTTTTATAATTTTTATGACCTTAATATATTTTATCTTGACCCGTTAAAATTTATTTTTATCTAACGCTACCCTAAATACTCAAATGTGTATTCAAGTTACTACATGTCTTCAATTAACTCACACTTAATTATACTTATACATTATTAAAAAAAAAAGATCAAACTCTCTCTTCTTCCTCTCCTCTTGCAACCGGCCAACCACAAGGAACCAAGAAGGGATCATCAAATATTTTCTAGACAAGATTTTTACACTCTAGTATCACTCTTGATTAAGGTTGTGCAATAAAAACCTTGGGTGATTAGGAAAAATCCTTTGTTCTCATAAACCTCATTAAGTTTACTAGTACGCATCCATATTCATGATCATATTTCATATTTATTTTACATTCATTTCATCATATTTGAGCAAAACATGCAAGTCTCAAGGATGTTTATACCACTTTTACATGTTTTTAAGAGTTATATATATTTATGTCATCCTATAATTACTCCTTGTTATAAATCACTCTTGGTGATGTCTAGGAACCCATGACACCCTAAGAAGGTGTATGGTAGGATTAGAATAGCTTCGGAGTTGTTTTGAATTGCTTATAATAGGTTTGGCGCGAGAAAAACTCATTTCGACAAGTTTTCTAAAGGGTCTGTCCTTAATTTCGAAATCTGGAAAATTAGACAGTAGGTAAAACTTTTGGGCCTAGATATTTATAAAATACACTTTAAAACGAAAACGTGGCCGCTTGAACGGATTAAAACGGAGCTATAACGAATAAGTTATGAATTTTTCAAGTTAAGTTTACCGAAAACTATAAATTCTGGAAATTTCAGCATGTTATGTTTATTTTGTACGAGTCAAAAAATGAAACTTAGGCGTTATAAATTGTGTCGACATATCAAAAATATATTAGTATACTTTGATACAAAGCTAAGGACATATAAAACATAGAAAACGGATTTGTAACGATTAAATTATACACGTTTACAAAAAGTTGTCGTAACTTTATTATATAAGAAAAATTAGTATATTTCTATTAGACAAAACTTACGTCAACAAGAGACCATGTTGGAGGTTGTTTTTAACATCGATGTAGAACTTTTCATAAAGTGATGTCTTCTAGTAAAAGTAATTTCGCCAAGCATATTTTTCAAAATGTCCGACCGTTTGTCTAGCGGAGTTGTAATGAATTAATTACGGTTACTTAAACTTTGCCGAAAACCATCCTTAAACTATATTTTGGGACACAAGTACCATACTTAACCTATATTTTTCTCCGTGATCGAGACCTCTAGGATGGAAACTCATGTACTAAAACTTTGAGATGATAATACAAGCTTCCCAAAACCGTTGAGTTCGTTTCCTAACGCTCGACGTGCATCATTTTACGACTAGCTTTTAGAGGCCGTTTAGTCACTTTCATAAAAGTTTCAACAACATTATTTTACGACGAAAAGTTATAATTTCATAGTAAATCAATAAATGAATATCATCGGATATCATTTCAACGTAAATACATGCGGAGTAATTTAAAAATGGTCAAGACGTTAAAAGATTATATTTTCGACGAAAAGTATTATTTTCAAAAATTCATAAGTGGTATAGATATCATTCGAATTGCATGCATAACATTACATCATAACTTATTACGTATCATATCATTCATAATAGGTCAAGTTTTGAGATTCACGCTACATTTCGGTGTACTCACTTTTGTCATCGTGATCAATTCATCAAGTGAGTTTTCATAGCCCCGTTGTATAAATTTATACTTATTTTCAAACCTACGGGGGAGAATACATTGCACATTATTTTTATTACGATACCAAGTATATCAAATTCATTACATTGCTTAAGTTACCTCATGCCAATTGAATGTCCCCATTAATAACATGAACCGTTAATTTCATAGAAGCGAGGGTGAGTGGATAGATCTATCGAGGGTGACTCTCAATCCGGGTTGGTGGATTCCAACCGTTAAACGGATGCATTTCATTTAATAACATTATTTGAGTTGTTTGGCAAACACTCTAGTTGGGAACATCATGATCGCCTAGTTTGGTGTCATGGACTTATAGCAATTGTAACATTTTTGTGTGGCATGATTGTCATACATGGTCAATACTTGTGTAGTCGTATAAAACATTTTTCATAAACCTATGATTTCTCACCAACATTATTGTTGACCGTTTTAGCAATGTATTTTCAGTTAATTAAGACATTCGCATCATGGCACCTAATAAGGAACCCTCATAGAGTCGCAAGCATACGTAAACGCTGCCCTCATTGTATATTATGGCATTTCAAAACATCGTTTAGACTTGTAATAAACTTATTTCCTAAACTTTATCAACTTTTGGGACCTATCTTGTAACTCTTAATGTTTTAAATTAATATCAAACGATGTGTTTCTAAAACGACACTTTAGGTCGTTCAATATAACTGTGATTGTGATGCTATGACAATCAATCCCTAGGAATTCCATTCACGCAAAACAGGTAATTTGGGGGTGTGACAGATTGGTATCAGAGCTTCAGTTATAGAGAACTAGGTTGCATCATTGACCCTAGACTATAACTACATCATTATAGCATCTCATCATTTCATCATAAGTGCATGTTCACTTTACATGCGGATTTATATACATTTTATTCGAGTTATTTACTTTTATTTTACATCGGTTGTCACGGAGATGTCTTCAGATTCTGACACTATCCCTATATCAGCTGACACGAACATGGAGGATGTCTCATCCAACACCAACATGAACGATGCCTTATCACACACCACTGTAGTTTTATCTTCTATTGGCTCTACTTCGGACTTACCACTTATAGTGACTGACACTAAGACCGAACCCTTTGAGGGCTGGTCGCACTATTCCACCACCTGTTAGCCCTACACATAGCCCGATTCACCCACCATCACCACTATTATCATCATCATCTTAATCATACTATCTTAGGGATCCTATACCTACATTGGACTTGCCACTCAAAAAGCGTGCGTATTGACATCCCGCATCACCCTCTACAGAGCCCGAACCACCGCTAGGTTCGAGATAGGTGAGAGCTCAAAGTCTGCCGCTAGAACTGCCTTCCAATCGAGATATTGTGGGCACGATAGATAGCCAACATGGTTCGATAGATAGGATGTTAGGACAGCTTGGAGGAACGTCATTGGATCGAGTGGAGACCATTGAGGAGGAGGTTGAAGGCCTCGTGATAGGTAGGATTTCGATTGATATAGCTCACCGTGGTTTAGAATCTAGACAGTTAAAGAACGGGGCATATTGTTGAGTTGAGGCAGGAGATGCCTGAGTTATATGATAGAACCGAGATGGCACAGGGATCGAACTTCGCGTCGGGCTCAGGAGTTGGCATTAGCCCGTGAGAGCATTGTTACCTTGCACGTGGGTCGATTAGCGAGTTGAGGGTTTGATTGTTGGTTTGACTACACGATTCGAGATCTACAGGATCGAAGTGGCGGAGCACCAGGAGGTGCCTAGTGTAGACTTTTATCATGTATAGTATTTATTTACTATTATCCTAGTCACAAGGTGTGTGACATAGTTTAAAGAACTTGTTGTCTTTTGATTGTTGTACAAACAAAATATCAAGTGTTGACTCTACTATGTAGGAATGGTTTTACTATCTATGATATCGGTCCATGAAGGCCGAAATTTTCATGTATATTATCCACGTGTGTTGTGATTATATTTGTGTTATTTCGTGGTTGCTCCGTTGTGATTTCATTTATATTATGCATGTTGTGGTTGTGGATATATATGTGTAATGTTTGTTTCTACTTACGAGTTCTCATAATTGTTTCATCTTATGGTTTTGAAGAGCAATGGCGCCAAAGAAAGCCACACCTGAATTGACTCAAGCTGCTATGCAGAACTATGTGAACGATAGCATAGCCAATGCATTAAGGACTGAGAGAGCATCGGCATGCGGTGGCGCTGCTTCGAGGCTACGGCCATGCCGAGGTCGCTAGACATACGCGCCGCTGCGCAGGCATTGCAGAGGGTCCGGGGTTAGAAGTTGTACGTATAAGGATTTTAAAAGTGGAGATCCCACTAAGTTCAAGGGTACTGAAGGGCAACTGCCATGGTTAGATGGTTCGAGAAAATGGAGTCCGTGTTTCTATTATGTAATTGCCCGGAGGATAGCAAGGTTAAGTTTGCTACGAGTACACTACTTGATGGGGCTATGTCATGGTAGAATTCGTATGCTCAGCCAATGGGAATGGAAAATACGTACAAGCGCACCTGGGAGCAATTCAAAAGGTTGCTAACGAGGAAGTATTGTCCGCTGCATCGAGGTGAAAAAGTTGGAGACCGAATTCTATGAATTGGTAACTATTGGGTATGATATTGATACTTACATTCGAAGGTTCCAAGAATTGGCCGCGTTATGCCCATATATGGTTTCGGATAATGAGAAGCTACTGGAGGCTTTCATTGGGGGACTTCCCCAGGTTATTCAAGGAGACGTGATTTCTTTTGATCCGCAAACGATTGAGGAATCCATTCGAGTGACTCAAAAGCTCATGGCACAAGTAGTAAGAGAAGCAACATCGCCAACACCAACCGAAACAACAACAATGCCAACAACCGCTCCAATTACAACAATAACCGAAACAATTACACCAACTATAAATACAATAATAACAACAAACGGAAGTGGGACAACAACAGAGGTGGGAATGTCACCCAACAACCACCTAAGAGACAAGAGGTTGCAAAGGCCTATGTTGCAGCCCAAAGGAGAAGGGGTACACGGGATTTTGCCTAAGTGGCAGATGTGTTCGAAGTCATCACAAGTCGACGTTGTCCCTGAACCATGTGGGAATTGTAAGAAAGTGGGACATCAAACTAGGGAATGCAAGATGCCTACTGAAAATCAAAACCACCGGACATGTTTTTGTTGGAGAAAGGGGACACTTCAAGAAGTGTCCAAGGAAGGAACCAAGGAAATAGGAATCAAGGTGGAATGGCACAAGGAAGAGCCTATGTCATGGGAGGTGGAGAAGGAGGACCTGATGTCGCCACTGCGTTCCTTATCAATAATCGTTATGCATCAGTTTTATTTGATTTGGGAGCCGATAAAAGCTTTATGTCCACTATATTTGCACCTTTACTCAATATCAAACCAACCACATTAGACACATCATACAACATTGAATTAGCTAATGGTAACTTAATTAGCACCGACACCATTGTCCGTGGTTGTACACTCAATTTTCTAAATCATCCCTTCAATATAGATCTTATGCCCGTAGAACTAGGTAGTTTCGACGTCATCATCGGCATGGATTGGTTATCCAAACATCGTGCAAGAATAATTTGTGATGAAAAATTTGTTCATCTTCCTTACAACGGCGAAACTTTGATCATTCGTGCGGGAACGGCGGGAACTAGACTCAGATATTATATCATGCATCAAAACGGAGAAGTACATAAAGAAAGGTTGTTTTGCTTTCTTAGCACATATAACCGAGAAGAAGTCGGAGGAGAAGTGACTTGAGGATGTACCGATTGCTCGAGAATTTCCTGAAGTCTTTCCCGAAGACTTACCAGGACTCCCACCGGCACGTCAAGTAGAATTTCATATTGACTTAGTGCCCTGAGCTGCACCAATTGCGCGAGCACCTTACCGATTAGCACCATCAGAAATGCAAGAGTTATCTAATCAGTTGCAAGAACTTTTAGACAAAGGATTCATTAGGCCAAGTTCTCGCCTTGAGGCAAAGACCGGTCTTGTTTGTGAAGAAGAAAGATGGATCCTTCGAATGTGTATAGATTATAGAGAGTGAACAAGTTAACGGTGAAGAATCCTTACCCACTCCCGAATCGACGACTAATTTGTTCGATCAGTTGCAAGGCTCTAGTATCTCCTCAAAGATTGACCTAAGGTCAGGTTATCATCAACTTAGAGTGCGGGAGGAGGATATCCCAAAAACGGCGTTTAGAACACGTTATGGACATTATGAGTTTCAAGTGATGCCGTTCGGATTAACTAATGCACCTGAAGTATTCATGGATCTCATGAATAGGGTATGCAAACCGTATTTGGACAAGTTTGTTATAGTATTCATCGACGACATATTGATTTACTCAAAGAGAAAAGAAGAGCACGAAGGGCATTTGAGAACGATTTTAGGACTACTCAAGAATGAGAATTTGTATGCCAAATTTTCGAAGTGTGATTTTTGGAATCGTAAAGTACAATTTCTTGGTCATGTCATTGATAGTCAAGGATTACAAGTTGATCCTGCAAAGATTGAAGCAGTAAAAGATTGGGCTACTCCAACTAATCCTACAGAAATCCGACAATTTTCAGGACTCGCCGGGTATTACCGAAGATTCATCGAAGGTTTTTCAAAGATAGCAAAAGCTTTGACTAAGTTGACACAGAAAAACAAGAAGTACGAATGGGGAAAGAAACAAGAAGTCGCCAGTTGTTGAAGCAAAAGCTTGCGGTCGCCAATTGGGCATTACCCGAAGGAATTGAGAACTTCGTTGTATACGGCGATGCTTCACATAAAGGGCTTGGAGTGCTTTTAATGCAAAACGAGAAGGTGATAGCTTATGCTTCTAACTAATAACTTAAGGTCCATGAGAAGAATTACACCACTCATGATCTTGAGTTGGGGGTCGTAGTTTTTGCACTCAAGATTGGAGACACTACCTTTACGGCAAAGTGCAAGGTTTACTGGACCACAAGAGTTTACAATATGTTCTTGATCAGAAGGAACTTAACATGAGGCAACGTCGTTGGTTGGAATTACTCAGCGATTATGATTGTGAAATCAAGTATCATCCGGGAAAAGTGATGAGTGCTTATTCACTCATCATTTTTACCCATCTAAGCCCACAAAAAACGTCTAAAAACACTAAAATATGACCATTTATACTGAAGATATCCTTGGAGTGTGTTTTAATGTGTTTCAGGTACAAAGGATCGAAAACAAGGCAAAAACGGACAGAATTGAGCTTGGATTGGAAAGCGTGCTTTGCAGACGGAGCCAGAAGATGATTTTTTATATTTTTCAGAGCCCGAGATACATATTTGGGAGTGAGCTTGGGAATCGGACTCAAAACCTAACGCTAAATCCAAATCACCATTTTACCCTTCTACCCGAACCCAAAATTACCATCTTACCCTTTTTCACAAAAATCCTAAAATATCATTTCTCTTTAAATCCTTATTTTTATTTAAAACCAATTATTTTTCAAAAACCAATTTTTATTAAAAGTTTTCTTTAAAATATATATATATATATATATATATATATATATATATATATAGTTTGTAAAAAAAACACAAAAAAATACTTTTACTTTAAAAACAATTTTTACTTAATACCTTTTTAAAAAAAAAACCCTTTTAGTTAACCCCTTAATTACCCATTAAACCCATTTACCCCTTAAATACTTTAACCCAAATAGAAACCCAACCCTTTTTAAACCATTTAATACCCTTGACCCACCTTTCTTCCCCAGCTTTACCCCAACCCAGAAAAAAAAATACCAAACTCACCCAGCTTAACATTTGCCCGCCAAAACTTTTTCACCCAACCCTTGTCTTCTTCCCCAAGGTCACTCTCATCACTGAAAACCATGTGCCCAAGCCTCCCCCACGCCCACATGGCCTCACTTGCCATGTTGGCAATCCTATGTTACCCCATTGGAGCTTAAATGAAGACTTAAAGAGTGGACGGCTTGGATTTAATCCCTTTGTGCCCAAGGCAATTGAATGGTTAAGATGATACTCAAAGAAACACAAAGTGTCCAAGGCTCACTTCTGTCTCTTGAAACAAACACAACTCAAGACCTAGCTTATTTAGTATAAATAGGAGCACTTGTAGCCTTCAAGGGCATTAGGATTTAGTAGTTTTTAAAATTTAGTTTCATGTTTTTATTCAGTTGTAATGCTTTTTTTTAATTAATGAAGATTTTTATTTTATCAGGCTCTTTGTCTTTTTTATGCAAATAAGCACTTAGTGCTTATTTGCTTATTGCTAATCCTTATTTGTTCTTAAGCACTCCTTTAAGTTATTGGTTAAGTTTTATAAAAGAAAAAAAAATCAAGTTAGCTCCTAAAAAAATCAGTTAACACTCCATAAAGGGTGTTTGGTTCATGCTTGTTTTTGTCCAAAACTATTTTTTTTACCCACTTTGACTCCCAAAGTCAAAGTGTTATAAGGGCTAAGTTAGTTTGCAAAAGACGTTTTAATTATATCACAAGGACTTTCAAGTATTGGTTTTAAAAACAAGTCTTTTTCTGTCACCTATTTGAACACGAACGTACAGTATAGGTCACTGCTTGTTCAACACTCTTAAACACCTTATTTGTCATCAAAAAGGTTTCAAAATTATTTTTCCTACATCTTCACTTGACCCTTTAGATCTGTTATTAACTTATTTGCATCTAGCATAGCTTTAGGTTTGTCAAAATAGCATTAGAAAATCGTCCCAAAACCCATTTCAGTTTACATCAGTCCCAAAGTGCCAAGTCGCCGCTTTTTGATGTCTAATCTGCTTAATATTATGACTTAGACTCTGAAATTTGGTATACTTGGCATTCACTAGGTTAGCTATAAGTTAGTATTTTTTATAATTTTTAGATATAGCTTATTAGTTGCTTAATCTCCCCTTGAACTTGCCCCCTTTGTCAAGTCTTTACTGGGCTGCACTTGCTCCCAGGTTCACCCTTCTCACTTATTTATGCCTATTAGTGATTCTAGTTAGTTTATCTTAGGTATTTTTAGAGCTTATTAGTCATTTTAATTTAGTATAGCTTAAGTCTTGCTAATTTAGAGCTTATTAATGCTTATTTATCTATTGTAGTTGCAAAAGTCCATTTGATGCTCATTTCCCTTTTAGCTTAGGATTTCCCTTAAACAATCTTATCTCTTACTTGGTTAGCTTATTTGGATTCATTTATTTACATGTTAGCTTAATTTCCCAACTTAAAGTGCTTATTCATTGCTTTTTTTTGTATCTTACAATCTGCAATAGGGGTGTTTATTTGTTTTCGTTTCTTAACTCAAGGGTGAATAAGCAGTTGTAATTGCTTATTCCAAGCTTTTCTCAAATCAAGTTTTTAGAAACAATTGCTTATTTTCATCTCTTAATCAAGTTTCAATAGAAAAATCCAAAAAAAAAAAAAAAAATTTGCAAAAAGTGCCAAGCCAGATTCGAACTCTGGTCTCTTGGCTCAAACCTTAACACACACACCAATCACCAACTGCCCTAGGGTCTTTGTTCGTTAGAATCTTGCACTATTAATCTCTTAACCACAAAAACAGTTTCTAGCTTACTAGCTTATTAGGCTTTTTAAGTACTTATTTCTAAAAGTAGTGTACCCCTTTTTCATTTTTCCCAAAATCAGTTTAGCTTAAAGTATTTTCTGTGAAATTTTCAGATTTTTCCAAAATAGTTTAGTATTTTTTATAATTAAATTAGATTAAATTAGTTTTTAAATCATAATAAATAATTTAAAAGTCGAAAAAATACCCGGCTTTTTCCTAAAATTATTTTTAGTCGTTTAGAACGTAGGAAAATTAGTTTCACATCCTTAGGCCTTAAATTGCATCATTTTTACTTTTTGAGGCTCGGGATTAGCCCGGGTTTTCACGTTTTTGCATATTATCACCCTAGGATTTAATTTAGCATCATTTTATCATTTCATATGCTTAGTAGTAGTTAGTTAATCATTTACTTTGTTCCCGTGCCTTAATTACTTTCCCTTTAGTTAATTCGTAGAAAACGTAATCAAAAACAAAAACCCGTAACATCGAGCATTTTAATAACAAACCTCAAAAGACATTCTCAATTCACACCTCGTTAGAAACGCACCGGATATCCTTATCCCGTATCACATATCTCACTCACGGATTTGATTGACTAACCTTTTTCCTAAGAGGTTTTCATTCGATTCGTGTTTATTTTGATATTGATATTATTATACTATTTCATCCATACACACACATACCCTTAAACCTTCATTATCATGAATTGTTCGAACTGCTTTTAAGTTTCTTACGGTTAGTCATTCACAAGTGGCTAGCTTGTGTGAGATAACTTGACGTGTTCGGCACACCAATCAAATTTTGGCGCCGCTGCCGGGGAGGTTGTGTTGCGACAATATCGTTAAGGTTTGACGATTAGTGACTTGAAGAACCTTCCTCGTGAAGTTATTGCTTTTTTGAAAAATTAAAAACACGAAAATATTTTCCTTTTATTTTGTATATATATATAAAAGATAAAAATACAAAAAGATTTTCCCTTTTGTTTTAAATAAAATAGAAGACACAATCAATATAACACTTCTCAACTTGAGTGTTATCATTATAAGTTCCCGAACAAAAGGTTAAAAACTTGCCTTTGTGTCGCTTGTGATTTGGTTTACTTCTATCGGTTTAACAAACCTGTGTCGGGTATAAGGACGCCGACATTAAATTGCGGCTACTAAAAGAGATCGGGTTTTAATAAGCGCTTCGCATACGACCTACTAAGTCTCTCCGCTTCCTTTGTGCTTTACTTATAAAAGTGATCATTTCACGTGGGATTATTGGTTTAAGTTCACCGTGTTTTGCCTCGGTCTTGTTTTAATTGAAAGTGTTGTTTTTGGTAGTGCATGCGCACTCGTTCTTCTAATTCTTCTACCCCTCTTCTTGAACTCGCCACAATTCCGCGAAGACGAAATAGACGTCCCCCGCCAATAGTCGAACCCGAGATTCGTACTATTCCCGACCCCATTCCCGAAATGGCGGATACTCGAACCATGTCCGAAGTTACTTCAAGCTCCCGTAGACGGCTACGGTGATGCTATCGTCGTTCCACCAATTGACACCGAAAATTTTGAACTTAAGACTAATTTGATTCAATTGGTTTCATCTAAACCTTTTTGCGGTCTTGATAGGGATGAGCCCCACGCCCATATCCGTTGGTTTAATCAAGTGGCTTCCACTATTAACTTTCGGGGCGTCCCTCATGAGTCAATTAAGTTGATGTTATTCGCCCGTTTTCCCCTCGAGGGGGATTTGGCTTGAGAAAGAACCCCCTCGTTCAATCACAACATGGGAAGACCTCTCTAAGAAATTCGTTAACCAATTTTTCCCTCCGTCAAAAACTACAATGTTAAGAAATGAAATAACCAATTTCCGACAAAGATTCGACGAGAGTTTCTTGGGTTGAAGCGGGATAGATTCAAAGAACTTCTACGAAAATGCCCACACCATGGCTTCTCCGACCTTCATCAGATCGATACGTTCTACAATGCTTTAACCCCATCCGACCAAGATTCGCTTAACGCCGCCGCCGGTGGTAATATCTTGAGTCGTATGCCCGGAGATATTAGAACGATTATCGAGAACAAATCAAAGGTTCCAACCTCCAAACAGAAAGCGAGTTGTTGCTAAAGTCACTACCAATTCTTCTTCATCCGTTGTGGAGTCAAAATTGGAAGGACTTACCGACGCCATTCATAGCACGATAAAAGAGTTAAAGATTCGTAAAACGGAACCCGTAAAAGCCGTTACGAAACTTGTGTTATTTTGCGGTGGTCCCCATCCGTATTACAATTGTCAAGCCACCGATGGTGACGCCAAATGCCACCGTGGCAGCTGCTAATCACAATCACAATCCTAATCCGAATCAAGGATACCTTGCTAATCAAATAGGACCACCCGGTTTTCCTCAACCTAACAATCAAAATAGGTTCAATCAAAATCAAGTGAAAGGGCAAAATGTTCCATATCAAGCCCCGATGAACCAATACCCTCCCCAAGGGGTTAATCTCAATCATGGTTATCAAGCTTCTAATTACCAAACCCCTTGGCCCTCTATTGAACTTTCCAACTACATTAAGTCTAATGAGGTTACAATTAGGGGTTTGCAAAGCCAAATCACTACTTTGAGAAATGATTTCCAAACTTCAATGTCAAAACAAGGTAATGAGTTAAAAATGAATTGAACAAAACAAACAACAAAATTGATCAAAATCAATACAAAATTGAAAATATGTTCAATAGTATCATGTGTCAAATGAATCAAGCTTCAACTTCTAAAACCCTTCCTGCTAATACGATTCCAAATCCGGGGGAGAGTTGAATGCTATTGCCACCCAAAGTGGTAAGACATATGATGGACCCTCGATGCCTACACCCTCTCCGGTGAGGGAGGTAGCACAAGAAACCGAGGTGACAAAGGACAAGGTGCATTCTACAAGCCCACAAAGTACCGCACACGTCCAACCTCCGGTAGTCCACATCCCCATTCCGGAGACCGATGTTCCGAAGATTAAGCCTTCAATTCCTTATCCTTCAAGGCTTAATGATCAAAAGGCCCGCGACAAAACTAATCAACAAATGGAAAAGCTTATCCAAATCTTTCAAGATACTCACTTCGAGATTAGTTTCGCGGAGGCTCTCCTTCTAATGCCCAAGTTTGGTCCGACGATCAAAAGCTTGTTGAGCAACAAAGAAAAACTTTTCGAGTTGGCTAAAACTTCCTTGAACGAGAATTGTTCGGCGGTTATCCTTAAAAACTTCCCGAAAAGTTAGGAGACCCCGGAAAGTTCCTCATCCCGTGTGATTTTCAAAGGATTAGTTCAATGCCCGCTTTGGCCATCTTGGCGCAGCATTAACTTGATGCCACACTGTGTGGAAAAAGCTTTCGTTACCCCCACTTACACAGCACTACATGTATGATCCTCGAGCTTGCCTAATCTAACGTAATTCTCATCCGCTAGGTATAGCCGAGGATGTTTGTGTGAGAGTAGGAAAATTTCATTTCCCGGCCGACTTTGTTGTTGTCGATTTCGATGCCGATCCCCGAAAGTGCCCTCATCCTTGGGAGGTGCTTCCTAAAAACGGGTCGTGCATTGATCGATGTTGATGAAGGGGAAATCACTTTGAGGGTAAACAAAGAAGCTGTAACTTTCAATGTTAACCAAGATTTGAAATCTATGCCTACCATTTGTGGTATTGATAAAGTTGAAAGCCGTGAAACTAAGGTGACAAAGGACCCGGTGCTTCCTACTAACAACGGAAGTACGAAAACGCGTCCAACCTAAGGTTATCCAAAATTCTTCATCTAGGATTGATCAAAGTCTTTCACGATTTATGGTTAAGAGATCTTCGAGTAAACGTGTTGAGCTTAAAACGATTACCAAGAAACCGGAGACCATAACGGAAGTGGTGGAAATTGCTAGCTCTAAGAGCACACCACTTGTCCCACCTCCGCATTCTGTTAATCGAATCGATCTTGTTGAACCTTCTTCGAGTGGCAATCCCACTCCTACTTCCGACCTCATTATTTCCGACTATTCCCCTTCCCTCACTCCGCTTGAGGGAAGTAACTTGAATTTGGAAGAGATCGAAGCTTATTATTTTCCGTCGGGAATTGATGACGATGAATCTGACCCGGAGGGAGACAGTGTTCGTCTTGAACAATTACTTAGTGAAAATGAAGACCCGTTGTCTTCACTCTCCTCGGAAGAAATTGAAATTAAAGAAGTTGAGCTTTTGACCAAAAATCCTTCGAAGCCCGAGCCCGAGGATTCAGCTATTGATTTACTTCTCGAGGAGTTCGCCGATGAACTCGCTCTTCTTGGTCCTCTCCCACCGGGAATTGACAATGAAGTCTTTGACTTTGAAGCCGACTTACGTGAACTTGAGTATTTGTTGTATGGAGATCCTTCACTTGACCCTTCAATTGATAAGAAGGAGTTCTCCGATGAACTCGCTCTCACGGACCTTAATCCATTTAAGAATGATAATTTGAACAATGATCCTTTGGAAAATTTTGATGATCCATTCTTTCCCAAAAAAGAGAAGAACTTGAAAGTTTCAATTGATGAACTTGTTGATCAAGATGTTCTTCATTCTTTTTTAACCGAGAGTGACTTCCCTTCTCTTGAGGATTTTACCGTGGTTGACACTTTCGATTCATGCCTCTCCGAGGATAAAGTGTTCAAACCCGGTATAATACCTTCTAAGGGAGTTCACTCTAAGAGAACTCAAATTTCTGAAATGGGTACTTTACCCGATGTGATGTTTCAAACTCTTCGACCTAACCATGAACTCCTCTTCTCTATGGGGTTATTTGTGACTAAGACTGTGCTTCTCGATGATCCATTAGTCCCTCGTCTTCCCGCTAAACCGCCGGATGATGGATTCATCTTTGGTTTTGAACCCGATACGGGTACTTTGATCTCTAAGGCGGTGGGCAAAGATTTTGAACACTATGTTCTCGTGCCTATTATTTTGCCCACCCAACCCACCCGTAATACTTCATTCGGAAATGAGGATTTCATTTTCGAATTCGATCTCCAATCATCATTCTTTTGAGCGGGGTATATCTCATGAGTGGACCTTTCAGCACATTCAATGTTTGTCCAAACCATTTGAATGAAAGTCCGATGAAGATTTTCTCTTCCACTTGCTCCCCATGGACCAATGAATTCGGGGTCGAGTCAAGCTAGCGACTCGGTTAACAAAAACAAGAGGCATTTCATGGGTATCCACCCATGTTTCTATCTTCTTTCTATTTTCTAACACTAAGTGTGGGGAAAATCCCCAATGTTGTTTGCTTGTTGTATGTTTGCTCTGCTTTCAGGATTCCCGAGATTGTGATGATTGATGCTACTGCTTTCAATCCGTACCAATATCCGATCTCTTTGCTAACGATTATCTAGGGATATCTTTATAAAATCCTTTTTGTGAAAAACGATTTCGCTTCCACACTTGGCTAGTGGTATTACCTTTTCCGTTCTATAGTTTCGCTACGTGTACTTTGAATATTGAGGGCAATATTCAATTCTAAGTGTGGGGGGAATTCTAGCGAATTTTGATCACATTATGTACCTTCTAGTACCCTAGCACCCCCGTTTTGACCAAAAATTTTAAAATTTTATCGCTTTAAGTCAAGTATTTACATTTACAAGAAGTGCTTTGCACAAAAATAATTCATTGATACTTCGGTATTAATGGTAGTTTAGTCTTGATTCGGCTAGAACAAGGGGAATCCCGACTCTGCTAGAGTGTTGATCTAGCTGCTCTCTTAACATTCGGCTAAGGTTTTACGAGTTGTGCAAATGAAAATGCTAAGCGTGGAGTAGTTGGTTCTCTTTAGAGCTTATATAAGTAATCTATGGCTTTTTCTCCCAGAAGCTAACTAATTGGACTTAAATACGTGCTCATTGTCAAATTTTTGAACATTCAAATCGTCTTGTTACAATAAAAGTTTTAAGCAAAAGTGATTTAGAGTCCGAGTTCAACTTTTTATTTAAATTTCCGAGAAAGCATACTTTCTTTAAATCTGAATAATGTTGCAAAATGAAAGTATCGTAAAAGTTGCTTGAATGATGCAAAAGTTGCAAGTTTAAAGTTCAAAAAAAAAAAAAAAAAAAAAAAAAAAAAAAGTGAAAAAGTTGAAAAAATGAAAAATATGAGTTGCGTGAATAAAAGCATTGTGTTGCTTATGAATAAATGTGCGAAACTTGCTTTTTCTTAAATTTAAATCGGAAGTTGAACTAGTATTCGTCAAAGTTGTCTAAAAGTTTGACGGTAATTTGAAATCCTTGATTTCAAAGATCCCGAAAGCTTCGATACTATTCTCGAGGGTGAAAACCTAGCCTCCTTAAAAGGACAAGCTGAGAAGAAAGTCGCAACATGGAGTGATCTCACCTTTGAATCTCGAATTTCTAAATTGTCGTCGGTTGTAATCCATTTAGGTTTAGTTTTAACTTAACGGTAGCTTCGTAAATCTTTGGAATCGAATTCCCGCTAATTTCGGTACTATTCTCTGTGAGGTGTCAAAAGCCCGGTCACTTAAAACTTATGTTTTGGGATGTGCCGAGAAGAAAGCCGTTACATGGAAGAGGCCCTTTCGATCCTTAGACTTTCATCGTTTCCGGTGGGTTAGTACTTTGGTTAAGTGGATAACAACCATAACAAATGTCGATTTCAATGAACAAACTTTTGAAAATGAGCACAATCACTTAAATTTTATGAATTATGGAGTAAAAGTTAAGTCTCGACTTACATAGATTATTTGTATAAGTAGTGTTAGCATTTTACAAAAACGTTTGCACAATAAGTTTAAGCTTGGTTTGAGAGTATCAAAAAGAGGATGACGATTACAATTCTCCGGAGACACCCATTTTGTGTGAATCCCGTTCTATGATGCCATGTTTTGATAATCAAGCACGTTATTTATTTATGTTCAAGTTTAAATTTCTAGTATTGAATAAAAAGTCGAAACCGGGTATTCTTGGTATTTTTGATCCTTTCATTACTTCATATGATCGGATTGCTAGGGACTAGCAATTGATAGTGTGGGGGATTTGATGAGTGCTTATTCACTCATCATTTTTACCCATCTAAGCCCACAAAAAACGTCTAAAAACACTGAAATATGACCATTTATACTGAAGATATCCTTGGAGTGTGTTTTAATGTGTTTCAGGTACAAAGGATCGAAAACAAGGCAAAAACGGACAGAATTGAGCTCGGATTGGAAAGCGTGCTTTGCATACGGAGCCGGAAGATGATTTTTTATCTTTTTCAGAGCCCGAGATACATATTTGGGAGTGAGCTTGGGAATCGGACTCAAAACCTAACGCTAAATCCAAATCACCATTTTACCCTTCTACCCGAACCCAAAATTACCATCTTACCCTTTTTCACAAAAATCCTAAAATATCATTTCTCTTTAAATCCTTATTTTTATTTAAAACCAATTATTTTTCAAAAACCAATTTTTATTAAAAGTTTTCTTTAAAATATATATATATATATATATATATATATATATATATATATATATATATATATATATATATATAGTTTTTAACAAAAACACAAAAAAAATACTTTTACTTTAAAAACAATTTTTACTTAATACCTTTTTAAAAAAACCCTTTTTAGTTAACCCCTTAATTACCCATTAAACCCATTTACCCCTTAAATACTTTAACCCAAATAGAAACCCAACCCTTTTTAAACCATTTAATACCCTTGACCCACCTTTCTTCCCCTGCTTTACCCCAACCCAGAAAAAAAAATACCAAACTCACCCAGCTTAACATTTGCCCATGGAAAACTTTTTCACCCAACCCTTGTCTTCTTCCCCAAGGTCACTCTCATCACTGAAAACCATGTGCCCAAGCCTCCCCCACGCCCACATGGCCTCACTTGCCATGTTGGCAATCCTATGTTACCCCATTGGAGCTTAAATGAAGACTTAAAGAGTGGACGGCTTGGATTTAATCCCTTTGTGCCCAAGGCAATTGAATGGTTAAGATGATACTCAAAGAAACACAAAGTGTCCAAGGCTCACTGTCTCTTTGAAACAAACACAACTCAAGACCTAGCTTATTTAGTATAAATAGGAGCACTTGTAGCCTTCAAGGGCATTAGGATTTAGTAGTTTTTAAAATTTAGTTTCATGTTTTTATTCAGTTGTAATGCTTTTTTTTAATTAATGAAGATTTTATTTTATCGTGCTCTTTCTTTTTTATGCAAATAAGCACTTAGTGCTTATTTGCTTATTGCTAATCCTTATTTGTTCTAAGCACTCCTTGCTATTGTTGTTTATAAAAGAAAAAAAAATCAAGTTAGCTCCTAAAAATCGCCATTAACACTCCATAAAGGGTGTTTGGTTCATGCTTGTTTTTGTCCAAAACTATTTTTTTTACCCACTTTGACTCCCAAAGTCAAAGTGTTATAAGGGCTAAGTTAGTTTGCAAAAGACGTTTTAATTATATCACAAGGACTTTCAAGTATTGGTTTTAAAAACAAGTCTTTTTCTGTCACCTTACTGAACACAGAACAGCAGCATAGGCTGCTGTTCAACCACTCTTTAAACACCTTATTTGTCATCAAAAAGGTTTCAAAATTATTTTTCCTACATCTTCACTTGACCCTTTAGATCTGTTATTAACTTATTTGCATCTAGCATAGCTTTAGGTTAGTCAAAATAGCATTAGAAAATCTGTCCCAAAACCCCATTTCAGTTTCTGTTACATCAGGTCCCAAAGTGCCCAAGCTGCTGTTCTTTTTGATGTCTAATCTGCTTAATATTAGGACTTAGACTCTGAAATTTGGTATACTTGGCATTCACTAGGTTAGCTATAAGTTAGTATTTTTTATAATTTTTAGATATAGCTTATTAGTTGCTTAATCTCCCCTTGAACTTGCCCCCATTTGACTGTTTCTGCCCCTTGCTGCAGCACTTGCAGTCCCAGGTTCACCCCCCTTCTCAGCTTATTTATGCCTATTAGTGATTCTAGTTAGTTTATCTTAGGTATTTTTAGAGCTTATTAGTCATTTTAATTTAGTATAGCTTAAGTCTTGCTAATTTAGAGCTTATTAATGCTTATTTATCTATTGTAGTTGCAAAAGTCCATTTGATGCTCATTTCCCTTTTAGCTTAGGATTTCCCTTAAACAACTGCTTATCTGCCCCCCCCCCCCTTTACTTGGTTAGCTTATTTGGATTCATTTATTTACATGTTAGCTTAATTTCCCAACTTAAAGTGCTTATTCATTGCTTTTTTTTGTATCTTACAACTGCAATAGGGTGTTTATTTGTTTTCGTTTCTTAATTGTTGTGAATAAGCAGTTGTAACTGCTTATTCCAAGCTTTTCTCAAATCAAGTTTTTAGAAACAATTGCTTATTTTCATCTCTTAATCAAGTTTCAAAAGAAAAATCCAAAAAAAAAAAATATATTTTTGCAAAAAGTGCCAAGCCAGATTCGAACTCTGGTCTCTTGGCTCAAACCTTAACACACACACCAATCACCAACTGCCCTAGGGTCTTTGTTCGTTAGAATCTTGCACTATTAATCTCTTAACCACAAAAACAGTTTCTAGCTTACTAGCTTATTAGGCTTTTTAAGTACTTATTTCTAAAAGTAGTGTACCCCTTTTTCATTTTTCCCAAAATCAGTTTAGCTTAAAGTATTTTCTGTGAAATTTTCAGATTTTTCCAAAATAGTTTAGTATTTTTTATAATTAAATTAGATTAAATTAGTTTTTAAATCATAATAAATAATTTAAAAGTCGAAAAAATACCCGGCTTGTTCCTAAAATTATTTTAGTCGTTTAGAACGTAGGAAAATTAGTTTCACATCCTTAGGCCTTAAATTTCATCATTTTTACTTTTGAGGCTCTGATTAGCCCGGTTTTCACGTTTTTGCATATTATCACCCTAGGATTTAATTTAGCATCATTTTATCATTTCATATGCTTAGTAGTAGTTAGTTAATCATTTACTTTGTTCCCGTGCCTTAATTACTTTCCCTTTAGTTAATTCGTAGAAAACGTAATCAAAAACAAAAACCCGTAACATCGAGCATTTTAATAACAAACCTCAAATGAAATTCTCAATTCACACCTCGTTGGGAAACGACCCGGATATCCTTATCCGGTATCACATATCTCACTCACAGGATTTGATTGACTAACCTTTTTCCTAAGAGGTTTTCGATTCGATTCTCGTGTTTATTTTGATATTGATATTATTATAATATTTCATCCATACACACACATACCCTTAAACCTTCATTATCGAATCAGTGTCTGAACCGTTTTAAGTTTCTTACGGTTAGTCATTCACAAGTGGCTAGCTTGTGGGAGATAACTTGACGTGTTCAAAGACACCAATCAAAAAGCCAATGTTGTGGCTGATGCTCTTAGCCGGAAAGAAAGACCCAAACCTTTAAGAGTTTGATCATTAGGAATGACAATCAGTTCACCTTTACCATCAAAAATACTTGAGGCACAAATCGAGGCACTTTAGGAGGAAAACCGACCAAGTGAAAAGCTTTATGGTATGCCTGAAAATGCAAATGGCTTTGTAAAGAGAGCAGATGGAGTATTATGCTTCAAGGATAGAATGTGGGTACCATTTTATGGCGGGATACGATAATTGATTATGCATGAGTCGCATAAGTCAAAGTATTCTATACACCAAGGATCTGATAAGATGTATCAAAGATCTCAAGAAACTTTATTGGTGGCCGAACATGAAAGCGAGATTGCCACGCACGTGAGCAATGTCTTACTTGCTCTAAGGTAAAAGTCGAATATCAAAACCTTCAGGTTACTCCAACAACCAGAAATTCCCCAATGGAAATGGGAACGCATTACGATGGACTTTGTCACAAAACTTCCTAAGACATCGGGAGGTTACGACGCTATATGGGTAATCGTCGATCGCCTTACCAAATCAGCCCATTTCATACCAATTATAGAGACTTATTCCATGGAACAACTTACTAGACTTTATGTCAAGGAAATAGTCTCAAGGCATGGAGCACTAATTTCCATCATTTCCGGCTGCAGATAGTCGATTCACTTCAAACTTTTGGAAATCATTACAAGATTCATTTGGAACCAAATTAGAGATGAGCACATCGTATCATCCACAAACCGATGGTCAAAGTGAAAGGACAATTCAAACATTAGAAGATATGCTGAGAGCATGTGTGATTGATTTTGGAAATGTTTGGGCTAACCATTTGCCATTGATCAATTCTCGTCAACAATAGTTATCACACCAGATAAAGCGCACCATTTGAGGCACTCTATGGTCGAAAGTGCCGATCACCGCTTTTGGTGGGCCGAGGTAGGAGACGACAACTCAATGGTCCAAATGGTACGGGAAACAACAGTAAAAGATAGTCCAAATCCGAGATAGACTAACTGCAAGAAGCCCGAAAAGTTACGCAGATGTTAGGCGCAAACCGTTAGAATTTCAAGTTGGAGACAAAATGATGTTGAAAGTATCGCCTTGGAAAGGCGTGGTACGATTTGGAAAACGCGAGAAGTTGAACCCGAGGTACATTGGGCCATTCAAAATTTTGAGCAGAGTCGGCCCTGTAGCCATCGACTTGATCTTCCGACGAACTTGGTCACGCATTACAACACGCTTCACGCTTCAAACCTGAAGAAATGTCTTTCGGACGAATCACTCGTTATTCCATTGGAAGAAATTCAACTCGACGATAAACTCATTTTCGTGGAGGAACCTGTAGAAATCATGGACCGCGAGGTCAAGCAGTTGAAACAAAGTCGTATTCCTATTGTGAAGGTTCGCTAGAATTCTCGAAGAGGTCCCTGAGTTTACTTGGGAACGGAAGAGCAGTATACGCCTCAAATATCCTCATCTTTTCACCGACAACACCGTAGGACCCATACAGGACTGAATTCAGGTGGAATTCCTTTTGATGGGCTAATGTGACAACTCATATTTTCGTGTCATATTTCAAAACATTACTCATGCTTCATCATTTATCGTTTATCGTAAACTAGGTTTACGAGTATCAAATTCACGTAACCTTAATGGTTTAGCTGTGAATTCATGAATAATCATCAAGGACATTCCATATAGACTAGGTTTAGTCTACATATCATTAGCATCATCATCATCATATTAGTTCATGCATGGTTTTACATTTTACATTAACCGTATAATTTCATATTAAATAAACGCTATCGCGTAATTAATTATTTTGAACAATTGATCCGTTACTTTCAAAAATTATCCCAATATATTTTTATACTCATATTAAGTTTATAAAAATAATATTATGAGTTTACCCAGTGTTTTAAATTTATTTTGTACCTAAATTGTTATATTTATATAATTACGACGGTTTTCTTAAATACTACACGATAATTATTATTTCATTCAAATTTTTCAAGAAATGTATTTTTATAATTTTTATGACCTTAATATATTTTAAGACCTAAATACTCAAATGTGTATTCAAGTTACCACATGTCTTCAATTAACTCACACTTAATTATACTTATACATTATTAAAAAAAAAAAAAAAGGATCAAACTCTCTCTTCTTCCTCTCCTCTTGCAACCGGCCAACCACAAGGAACCAAGAAGGGATCATCAAATATTTTCTAGACAAGATTTTTACACTCTAGTATCACTCTTGATTAAGGTTGTGCAATAAAAACCTTGGGTGATTAGGAAAAATCCTTTGTTCTCATAAACCTCATCAAGTTTACTAGTAAGCATCCATATTCATGATCATATTTCATATTTATTTTACATTCATTTCATCATATTTGAGCAAAACATGCAAGTCTCATGGATGTTTATACCACTTTTACATGTTTTTAAGAGTTATATATATTTATGTCATCCTATAATTACTCCTTGTTATAAATCACTCTTGGTGATGTCTAGGAACCCATGACACCCTAAGAAGGTGTATGGTAGGATTAGAATAGCTTCGGAGTTGTTTTGAATTGGTTAGAATAGGTTTGGCGCGAGAAAAACTCATTTCGACAAGTTTTCTAAAGGGTCTGTCCTTAATTTCTAAATTCGACAGTAGGTAAAAAAAATTTGCCTACATATTTAGAAAATACCCTTTAAAACGAAAACATGGCCGCTTGAACAGATTAAAACGGAGCTATAACGAAGAAGTTATGAATTTTTCAAGTTAACCGACGAAAACTATAAATTCTGGAAATTTCAGCATGTTATGTTTATTTTGTACGAGTTAAAAATGAAACTTAGGCTATAAATTGTGTCGACTTATCAAAAATATATTAGTATACTTTGATACAAAGCTAAGGACATATAAAACATAGAAAACGGATTTGTAACGATTAAATTATACACGTTACAAAAAGTTGTCGTAACTTTATTATATAAGAAAAATTAGTATATTTCTATTAGACAAAACTTACATCAACAAGAGACCATGTTGGAGGTTGTTTTTAACATTGATGTAGAACTTTTCATAAAGTGATGTCTTCTAGTAAAAGTAAGTTCGCCAATCATATTTTTCAAAATGTCCGACCGTTTGTCTAGCGGAGTTGTAATGAATTAATTATGGTTACTTAAACTTTGCCGAAAACCATCCTTAAACTATATTTTGGGACACAAGTACCATACTTAACCTATATTTTTCTCCGTGATAGAGACCTCTAGGATGGAAACTCATGTACTAAAACTTTGAGATGATAATACAAGCTTCCCAAAACCGTTGAGTTCGTTTCCTAACGCTCGACGTGCATCATTTTACGACTAGCTTTTAGAGGCCGTTTAGTCACTTTCATAAAAGTTTCAACAACATTATTTTACGACGAAAAGTTATAATTTCATAGTAAATCAATAAATAAGTATCGTTGGATATCATTTCAACGTAAATACATGCGGAGTAATTTAAAAATGGTCAAGACGTTAAAAGATTATATTTTCGACGAAAAGTATTAATTTCAAAAATTCATAAGTGGTATAGATATCATCCGAATTGCATGCATAACATTACATCATAACTTATTACGTATCATATCATTCATAATAGGTCAAGTTTTGAGATTCACGCTACATTTCGGTGTACTCACTTTTGTCATCGCATCAATTCATCAAGTGAGTTTTCATAGCCCCGTTGTATACATTTATACTTATTTTCAAACCTACGGGGGAGAATACATTGCACATTATTTTTATTACGATACCAAGTATATCAAATTCATTACATTGCTTAAGTTACCTCATGCCAATTGAATGTCCCCATTATATAACATGAACCGTTAATTTCATAGAAGCGAGGGTGAGTGGATAGATCTATCGAGGGTGACTCCTCCATCCGGGTTGGTGGATTCCAACTGGTTAAACGGATGCATTTCATTTAATAACATTATTTGAGTTGTTTGGAAAAACACTCTGTTGGGGCTTAAACATCATGACCTCTAGTTTCGATTGTCATGGACTTATAGCAATTGTAACATTTTTGTGTGGCATGATTTTCATACATGGTCAATACTTGTGTAGTCGTATAAAACATTTTTCATAAACCTATGATTTCTCACCAACATTATTGTTGACCATTTTAGCAATGTATTTTCACGTAATTAAGACATTCGCATCATGGCACGAATAAGGAACCCTCATAGAGTCGCGGCGTCGACGCGTCTCATTGTATATTACGGCATTTCAAAACATCGTTTGGACTTGTAATAAACTTATTTCCGCAAACTTTATCAACTTTTGGGACCTATCTTGTAACTCTTAATGTTTTAAATTAATATCAAACGATGTGTTTCTAAAACGACACTTTAGGTCGTTCAATATAACTGTGATTGTGATGCTATTACAGTCAATCCACAGGAATTCCATTCCGCTGCAAAACAGGTAATTTGGGGGTGTGACACTTGACCCCTGAATAAAGCACTCCTTTTTGCCATAAATGTAAAAATCTTTGATTGTTGAACAATAACAGGCAGTAAGTCTGTCGGTTTTGGTACATCAGCAAGTTTCCTGTTCAAGAAAACATGTATAAACCTTGGGTACATTAGCCAAGTAGATCCATGTGAGATATGTGATAACATTCCATCCAGAATTAGCCGTGAGAAGTTAAAACCCGATTTGTAGCTACCCCAACTATAGCAGATGCTATGTTTGACCCAAACTGCTCCCAAGAGGTAATCTTAGCTGTGACAACTCGTAATTTCAGGTCATTTTGCAAACTTTAAAAGTTTCACTATTCCATCATTTATCGTAAACTACGTTTACGAGTATCAAATTCGCGTAACCTTAATGGTTTAGCTGCGAATTCATGAACATATCATCAAGGACATTTCATATATACTAGGTTTAGTCTACATATCATTAGCAACATCATTTCATATCGGTTCATGCATGGATTTGCATTTTTCATTAAACGTTTATTTTCCTATTAAATAAACGCTATCGCGTAAACATTATTTTGAAATAATTGATCCAACACTTCCAAAAATATTCCTAATATATTTTTATACTCATTTTAAGACTATAAAAATTATATTATTATTTTACCCGATGTTTTCAATTTATTTTGGATATAAATTGTTATGTATAAATATTTACGACGGTTTTCGTAAATTCAACACGATAAATATTTATTCACTCAATTTTTGTAAGAAATGTATTATTATAATTTTTATGACTTCAATACATTTTATTTTGTCCCGTTAACATCTATTTTTAGTTAACGCTACAATTAATACTTATTAATACATACAAATAATACATTTATTAAATCAAAAACACCTCATTCCCCCCCCCCCTTTACACCTCATGGCCGGCCAACCCTTGGCTATTATGTTACCAACTTGGTTTTTACTTCCTACATGTGCTCATAATATCTATTAAGCCTAGTCATGTATTTGTACAAGATATTTTGTAAAACAAACACATACAACACACATTCAAAAGGTGAAAACCAAAAGAAAGCTCTCCTTTTCCCTTCCTAGTGGCCGGCCACATCAAGAACACAAGAGGAAATCCATTAATTTTTCAAGTTCAAGTATTAATCAAGTTCATATAGTGATCTATGTTAAGGTTTTGAAATAAAAACCTATAGATTAATAAGGTTTTCATCACTTTCTTTCACATAATCATTCAAGTAAGCATTTCATGGTCTTCATAACTCTTTCATATTTATCTTTATGTTATTTCATCATTTTGCAAGAAAACATGCATGTTACATATGAATTTATACCACTTTTAATGTTTTTATTACTTATATTGAAATATGATCATCCTATAAATTATCCCTTGTAACAAATCACTTTTGGTGATGTCTAGGAACCCATGACACCCTAAGAAGGTGTATGGTAGGATTTGATTAGCTTCGGAGTTGTTTTGAATTGGTTAGGATAGGTTTTGCGCGAGAAAAACTCATTTCGACAAGTTTACATAAGGGTCTGTCCATATTTTGAAAATCTGGAAATCTCGACAGTAGATAAAAATTTTTGGCCTAGATATTTAGAAAATACACTTTAAAACGAAAACGTGACCGCTTGAACGGATTAAAACGGAGCTATAACGAAGAAGTTATGAATTTTTCAAGTTTGACGACGAAAAGTGTAAAATTCTGAAAATTCAGCATGTTACGTCTACTTTGTACGAGTCAAAAATGAGGCTTAGGCGTTATAAATTGTGTCAACTTATCAAAAATATATTAGTATACTTTGATACGAAGCTAAGGACATATAAAACGTAGAAAACGGACTTGTAACGATTAAATTATACACGTTTACACAAAGTTGCCGTAACTTTATTATATAAGAAAAACTAATAGATTTCTATTAGACAAATATTACGGCTACAAAGGACCATGTGGAGGGTCGTTTTTAACATTGATGTAGTACTTTTTATAACATGATGTCTTCTAGTAAAAGTAAGTTCGCCAAGCATATTTTCCAAAATGTCCAACCATTTGTCAAGCGGAGTTGTAACGAATAAAATACGGTCACTTAAACTTTGCCGAAAACCACCCTTAAACAAGATTTTGGATACAAGTACCATACTTAACCTATATTTTTCTCCGTGATCGAGACCTCTAGGATGAAAACTTAAATACTAAAACTTTGAGATAATGATACAAGCTTCTCAAAACCGTTGAGTTCGTTTCCTAACACTCGACGTGCACCATTTTACGACTAGCTTTTCAAGGCCGTTTAGTCACTTTCATGAAATTTTCAATAACATTATTTTACGACGAAAAGTTATAATTTAATAATAAATCATTAAATGATTATCGTAAGGTATCATTTCAACGTAAATACTTGTGAAGTATTTTATAACATGACGAGATGTCATAAGCATATATTTCGACGATAAATTCTATTTTCAAAAGTGTACAAGTGGTATAGATTACATGTGGATTTGCATGCATAACATTACATCATAACTTATGGTAGAACATATAATTCATAATAGGTCACGGTCGAGGTTACCATTTCAGATTTCCATTATATCATCATTAACATTGCAACAGTGAGTTTTCATAGCCCCAATTTATTCAAGTTTTTACTTTATTTCAAACCTACGGGGGAGAATACATTGCACATCATTTTTATTACGATACCAAGTATATCAAATTCATTACATTGCTTAAGTTACCTCGTGCCAATTGAATGTCCCCATTATATAACATGAACCGTTAATTTCATAGAAGCGAGGGTGAGTGGATAGATCTATCGAGGGTGACTCCTCCATCCGGGTTGGTGGATTCCAACTCGTTAAACGGATGCATTTCATTTAATATCATTATTTGAGTTGTTTGGCAAACACTCTATTGGGGCGAAAATCATGATCACCTTGTTTCTGTCATGGACTTATAGCAATTGTAACATTTTGTGACATATTTGTCATACATAATTTATACTTGTGGTAGTCGTATTAAACATTTTTAACAACTCTATGAACTCACTCAACCTTTGTGTTGACACTTTTAGAATGTATTTTCGTGTAACTAAGGCATTCACTTCATGGCATGCATGTGGACATATCATAGAGTCGCATGACGACGCTCACATGGGATTTATACACTTTAAAAACATCGTTTGACTTGTACCAAACTTATTTTTCCGCACATGTTGATTTTCATTTGGGACCTATACTTGTAAACTCTGATCGTTTTATTAAATCAAGCGATGTATTTTCCAAACGACACTTTAGGTCGCTCAATATAACTGTGATTGTGATGCTATGACTCAACCCCCGGAATTCCATTCGCGAAAAAATGTAATTTGGGGGTGTGACAGATTGTCATCAGAGCTTCGGTTATAGAGAACTAGGTTGCATCATTGACCCTAGACTATAACTACATCATCATAGCATCTCATCATTTCATCATAAGTGCATAGTCACTATACATGCGGTTTCATACGCACATTTTGCAAGTTATTTACTTTCATTTCAAAATTGATTGTCACATAGATGCCTTCAAATACCCATCCCATCATACTCACATCAGACTCCAACATGGAGAATGCCCTGTCATTCCCTATCACAATTTTAACATCAATTGACTCAACACCGATAACATCAGATGTTGAGACTGAACCCTTTTAGGAGGACGAAGTTGCACCTACACCATCACGATCACCATTGAGTCACTGTAGGATCCGGACAATTTTGATCATTCTGTTGAGACAGATCATACCATTTGGTAGGACTTATAGGCTTAGTCCTAATGGACCTATTAGGATTCTTACTACAAGGAAGATAGTAGTATTTCATTCACCATCATCTCCTAACTTACCACTAGGATTTTCATCATTATCATTTAGAGCATCATTCGTACCATCATATCTCATATACACTACTCATACATATGACTTGCGCTTGGGAAGCGGCATGATTTGACACACCACTACCATCTATCGCTAAGACTACAGAAACTACACTATCTTATAGATTTAAGGACTGTGAGAGTTTCAAAGCTGTTGTTATTAGACAGCCTACTGCTCCTACACTTGAGACATGATTAGACTACCAACAGGAACAGATAATAAGTACCTTTCTAGCTAATGTAATCTTTGTCATTTATTATCTCCACGATAATCACAACCTTTGTTTATTTCATTCCTTATTCCAATTGCCTAAATTTTCAATCATTTCGCGATGATACGTCACTATCTTACTAGGGGTTAGGCCAACTTTATTCTTGACCAATTAGGAGACTATTACCATTCTATGAGGTTTCCCCGTGTATCCTACAAACCATTCAACAAATTATATTTCAAGTTATTTTGCTACAATTTCATGAAATTATTTCACTTAATTTTATTTCAAGCTATTCTATACTATCATAGAAACATTGTTTCATAAAGTTTTAAAACAAAGTTGTTTCGTTACCATCCTATCAATTGGCTTTCAGTCATTTTATCAACTATTTAATACCCTCATGCGAAACGATTTTCATGTTACTCTGAAAAATCATTGAGCCATTATCTTAAAAAACAAAATGTTGAATACCATCTAAAACTTCGGAGGAACATAATATCATTTCAACAAAACCAAGCATCACATCATTTGTCCTCGATTATACATGGCTTGATCACCTATGTATAATTCAAGAAGAATTATGTCATGAAAGTAACAAGCATCATTTCAAATTTCTTAAAACAATCTTCACTCAAAAGCAAAGCTTTGTAATCAGATAAATTGTTCATAAAAATTTCTTTTTGTTAACACTCTATAGAAGCCATGCCATTCATCTCTCACTCAACCGATAAGTTAGAATTTGAGGAGTTACCTTTTTAGGAAAGGCTTTCTATACCATCCGTGAGGAGGATTCCTCGATACAAGAAAAAAATGAAAGCATTCTAGGACTACCAACAAGGACTAGAAGTATATAGTAAGACGTTTCAAAACCTAACTAAAATCTCAAGACATCACGAGACATTCCGAACCACTATCTTTGGATTAAAAGCCAAATTATATCATTTCAAAAGCATCAGCTGGACTGAGTTACAAGATTTAGTATGAAGCGAATACACACTAAGCAACACTATAGGGACAAACCAAGTCTTCTAACTGAGACTACAGAACATTCCATTTATCATGGCTTCAACAATATGTGAACTTCCCTACAATAAGTTTCCCTTAAAGGAAAATTTGGTTAAATTTAGGTTATCGATATAAACTTCCCCTAAGGCATTGTGTTCCCTAGAAATTCCAAGTAACCTCACTTCTATATCAAGAGATGCAACAGGTTTGAACATATCGGACAATCAATGACTCACCATCTACAAGTAAAATTAGAACAAACATTCTTTGACATAGTATGAGCTGATATATATTTTCTTGCTAGCATGATAACAATCTAAGTGATGAAATATCTTAGAAGCCCTCAATATCGGAAGAAATCTTGAAAATCAACCACTACACCACATCACTTAAACATTTAAGGTTTTGTGACTTTACAACATAGAGCATGGAAACACTTCGATAATCAAACAATAAACATTTTAGTCATGGAGACTAAGCACCTTAGGCAAGGAAGACTCAAGTCATGACATTCGCTAGAACTAGAAACGCGAGGAATCACAACTGTTACCCATAATCTATTCCTTTCTATAAGGTCCTTTTCGACAGATTTTTCATTTTGAAATTTGGCATGAGACACGTGGTATCAATTCCAGTTGTACCTATTACAAGCTATTCGATTCACCTTGGACTTCTGACAATCATTTTAAGATTCCTTTGGAATTCACTAGGACATGATTACCGCTCATTATCCTCAGCTCAATGGTTAGAGCGAGAGAACAATTCCCACATTAGACACATCATACAACATTGAATTAGCTAATGGTAACTCAATTAGCACCGACACCATTGTCCGTGGTTGTACACTCAATTTTCTAAATCATCCCTTCAATATAGACCTTATGCCCGTAGAACTTTGTAGTTTCGACGTCATCATCGGCATGGATTGGTTATCCAAACATCGTGCAAGAATCATTAGTGATGACAAAGTTGTTCATCTTCCTTACAACGGCGAAAAATTGATCATTCGTGGGGAACGAAGTGGAACTACACTCAGTGTTATATCATGCATCAAGACGGAGAAGTACATAAAGAAAGGTTGTTATGCTTTCTTAGCACAAATAACCGAGAAGAAGTCGGAAGAGAAACGACTTGAGGATGTACCAATTGTCCGAGAATTTCCTGAAGTCTT
>OU343223.1:184134044-184174368 GCA_910596185.1 Chrysanthemum makinoi
CGTTTATAGAAAGTATTGTAACTCTAGAATATTCTGTATTAGATTACTTGTCGTACAAGGATACAAATTGTAAATCGTTTAGGGTTATCCTTGAGCCTATAAAAGGACCCCTAGATTGATATTAGAGGGACGTGACATTATTAGAGTTTTAGAGAAAAGTTCGATATTTAGAGTTGTTGAAGTATCTGCATAATAAAGCAGAGTTAGAGTTATTAATATAATCATTTAAAGTTTAAGTTATTCTTCTTAGCTTTGTTAAGTAAATTCCGCATACTTAATAGAGTTTGCTCAGTGTTTCTTTGTTGATAACTTAGGATTTATCCGAAGTTATTAAACCTTAACAAGCTATTTAAGTTAGTTTGGTTAGAGTACATCGATCCAACAAGTGGTATGAGAGCTTGTGTGGAAACTCTGACTAAGAAGAAACCCTACTACAACAAAATCTAAAGATGTCGACTGATTCTGTTCCACCACCTTCCATCACCTCACTGAGGATTCCTGTCATCAAGAAAGGCGAATATGATCTATGGTGTATGAAGATGAGGCAATACATTGCCATTACAGACCATGCTCTATGGAATGTAATTGTTAATGGTAATGAAGAAGTTCCGAACCTATTGATATTCCTGGACAACCCAAAGCACCTAAGGCAGTCTTACCCGCAGCAACCTTAAGGAATCAAGAGAAGGCACTCAACATTCTCTTGTCTGCCATTCCAGATGGTCATCTTCTCAAATTTCATGATGCAAAGATGCTAAGCGCTCTGGACTCTCAAGACAAGATTTGAAGGAATGAAGCTTCTAAGAAGATGCACGAAATGCAAGCAACAGTTTGAAACTTTCACAGTTGGAAAGAGAGAGTCTTGATGTTGCATATGATAGGTTTCAAAATCTCCTCAACATGTTGGAGTTATACAAGGCGAAGTATCAGTTGAGGATGCTAATTTGAAGTTTCTAAGGAGTTTGCCATCTACATGGAATGTGATTGCTACAATGATCAGAGGACAACCAGGTTTGGATGTTGATGCGTGCCAAACAGTCAAACTAAATCACTCAAACCGGCCACTTGTGAATGGCCGACCGTAATAAGCTTAAAACTGCCTAAGCACGAATGCAATGAAGATCTGAGGAGTATAGTGTTTCCCCGGGTCGTTATGTCCCAGAGAGCTATGCAATGGATTATCAAACGTATAGTGATCGAGAAATTTGAACAGAAAAGGGATTATGAATGATTATAACTAAGGAAAAGCCAACAAATTACAACGGCTTAAATGCAAATTAAAGGAAATTAAAAAGATAAAAAATATTAAATAAACGCTATCACTATTTTTAAAATTGATGAACGTTTAAAACTTAAAACTTACGTTTAAATAAAAATTACGTAAACGTACAAAATAAAAAGTGAAATCTAAGAAATAAAAGTCCTAAAAATATGAAAAATACATTTTTACAAACCTAATGATAAAATAAAATTTATTGAAAAAGAAAATTATTTTTAAAACTATTTATCTAATTATTATTAATTAAAAACTAATTTTAACTATTAAATATTAATCTAAAATACAAGAAATTAGGAAATAAAGCTAGAAAAATAAAATTATGACTTAGAAAAATCTAAAATATTATAAAAGTTATTTTAAAACTGAAAAATATATTTTAGACTTTTAAATAATTATTAAAAACTAATTTAAACTAATTAAAATTAAGAAAAATAACAAATGAACAGTAAAAATTATGACACTTTACAGGAAAATCTAAAATATTATTCTAATCATGGGAAAAATATAAAAAGTTAGATAAGCCTACTAATAAGCTGAATTGGACAAATAAGCAGTTTGAATAAGCACTTGAAATAAGCTAAAAGCTAACTATAAGCTACCATAAGCTACTAAAGCCTAAATCTAACCTAAAACGAGCTAATGCAACTGATTGGGAAGTAAAAAGCACAAGCTACGAAAAACTCCTGCACCGATTTTTAATAACTATATGCCAGACGGCCTCTAAGGCCCTACTTTAAGCACTAATTAAGCTAGCTAGAAAAATTCCTAAAAATAAACTAAAATGGCCATGATGTTCACAACCAACCAAAGATCTTGTATCCCAAATTTGAGCTCAAATGGACTTATAATAAATCCGTGAAAATTCCACAAAGTTTGGCAAAAATCACGTTTGCAAAAACAATAACCCAACACCCTTAACAGTTTGAAGCAAATAATCACTACAAATAACTGGAATGAGCAGATGGTTTGTGTTTGTTGTCGTGGATTTGAGGTGAGAGACCAAGGTTCAACTTGGCTCTCTTTTGAAAATATATATATGTTATTATTATTATTTTTTTTTTCTTTTGAAACTTGAAGATGAGAACAAAAATAAGGACTTTTGTGAAAATTGGGCTTCTAAAACCTTTCAATAAGCTGTTAACTCAGCTTATTGAGTCCTGATTTGGACAGAACCTCACAAACACACCCCTTTTGTTATTAAATTTGGACAGGAAATGAAAACAACTCTTAATTGAGGCTCAAAATGAGCAGCTGAACCAAACACCTATAAAGTTCTTAATTTCACCAGCAAGTGGTAAACTAACAAGCTAATCGTGTGAGACAAATAAGCTAACCAAGCTCACCTTAATCTTAAATAAGCTAAAACAACTCACTAAGGGAGAGACAGTTTGCACAGTTTCTTAACCAGGGAAGTCTTAAATCTAAAAACATGGGAGATTAAGTAAATAAGTGAGTTAACAAGCATAATTAAGCTAAGACTAATCTCAAGACTAAATGAGCAAATATCTACTAAGTTAAGCTAAGTTCAACTACCATTAAGCTAAAAAAATTATTACCTGCTGATGAGTTGCAGTGAAGGTTGCAAATGTACCAAGGAGCTACTTTTTGAGCTTGTTTTGAATAAGCTCCAACCTAACCCCTTGAGCTTATGACCACCTATAGTTCACCAAGCCACCAAGCTTTTGCTCCCATTAGGTACCAAAAGAACAACTATCAAAGCTCTCTTTTTTTCTTTTTTCGAATTACTTAACATACACTTTCACTAAGTAACTTGCAAACACTTTACCACTACTCTTGAGGTTCAAAAATGGGTCAAACTGGTGAGCTTGACCCAAGAACATGCAAAACCAAACACTGCCTTAAAGTAAATACAAGTGAAAGTAAGATTTCAAAAAAAAAACTTATGTGAGACTTTTAACAAAAAGCTCCACTACACTTAAGTAATCCTTTACAAACACCTTCAAAAACATGAATATCAAAACTCAAGAACATTTAGGAAATTGTAAACCTGCATAACTGAAATAAATGGATTAACAAGTACACTAAGATTTCATTGAAAATAAAAGATTACAACTAAATGAAAATGTAAATTAACTGAGATTAGAACTTGGAAAATTTTCTAGACAGAAAACTGGAAACTACATTAAAACTAAAGTTTTTTTTTAACTAAAAAACTAACTAACTAAGAACTAAAAAAGAAAAAAAAACTCTTTTTACAATGGTGTACAAGCTTTTATACTAAGCCTTGGATTCTTCTCCCCTCGTGATGCTTCTTCTCTTTCTTCTGCGCTCCAAGCCAAAACAAAACGCATGCGTGGGAGGGTGATGGGTCAATGGGTAGAGTTGAGATTTGTCGTGGAGGTGTGCGGTGTTGTCGGGGAAGTGATGGGGATGACAGGTTTTTTTACTTGGGTTTTGAGAAATGGCAGGGGATGGGGTGAGTGATTTTTTTATTTGAGGTGTGTTGGGTTTGTGTGTTGTGGTGGGAAACGAAGAAAGAAGAAAGAGATGGGGTATTAAACATTGACCGGGTAAGGGGGGTTTGACCGTGGGTTTGGGGCTTTAATTTGGACCGGTTGGGCTTAAACTAGTAAATTGGATTTGGACTTTAGGTGTTGGACTTAGGATTAGCTATAAAGGACTAATAATGGATCCATGGAGTATGTTAGGGACTAATCTTGACCAAACTGAAAATCCAGGGGTCATTCACGTACATTCTGAAAATGTTTTTTCAAGGGCCTTTCTTGCCATCATCCAATAATCCAAGGACCATTTTTGCCATTTGTGAAATTCCAAGGACTAAACATGAACATTTTTAAAATCCAAGGATCAAAACTGTAATTTTCTCAAAACTTTTGGAACTTTTCACCAAAGGACTAATTATGACAAGTTATGATTTTAAAAGGACATTTGGTGATTTTACTTTTGAAATTAAGTGTTCAGGGACTATTTCTGACAAATTTTGAAACTTGGGATAAAACGCCAATTATGCAAACTTAGCTCATTTTTCATCTGATTTTAAACATTTTGCATCTCAAACATATAAAATGCAATTTTGAGATATTTTCAGTATTTTTAATGCATTTCGAGCATTTTTAAACGTTTTGCAATTCAGATTTAACCAAAAATGATGAGTATTTACACACTCATCAATCCCCCACACTAAACTATTGCTAGTCCCTAGCAATCTTTTGAGAAAAACTTAATGGATTTGAATCTCTTTACCAAAAGCCATTACTTCTGGAGTAGCCAAATGTTTCAGTTCAAGTAAGAACCATGGTACACCGATAACCATGTGATTTTGAGCAAACCACCTTTTCAACGGTTTTGATTTGTCTTTACCGAAGCGCGTTTGCTTCGGACTAGCCAACTCTTAGATAAATTACCAATATTATCTTTGGTGAGCTGATTACCAATTATGGTTTTTCCACTGCCTTTACCACAAGCCATAAACTTGCGGGCTAGTCAACTCTTCACTTTTAAGGATATGGTGAGCTGAATACCATACAATTTTGGGCAAATTGCAAGCCATAAACGGATTTGATATATCTTTACCAAGAACCGTTTGCTCCTGGATTAGCCAATCCTTTTGTCTATTAGACATGGCGGACTGATTACCAAGCTGAGCAAGTGAAAAACACTTACTCCAAAAAAAAATTTTTGGCCAAAAATGGGGAATTGGCGGTATAATTACAAGATAAAATTCGTGAGAATTCCCCCCCACACTTAGAAATGAATATTGCCCTCAATATTCAAAGTACCGCAAGTTATGCCAAAACAAAGAACGTAAAAGGGAAATACTAATGCCATTATTTGAAAGATTTTTTTTTTAGAGATATATATATATATATATAACATGTGGCATCACCCCACACTTAGGTGGTAGGGGTAAGAAGACAGAAATATGGGTGAAAACCCATATGGTGTGTGTTACTGTTTTTGATTACCGAGTCGCTAGCTTGACTCGACCCCGAATTCATTTGTTCATGGGGAAGCAAAGTGGAAGAAACAATCTCCATCGGACTTTCATTCAAGATGTTTGGACAAACATTTGAAGCACGGAAAGTTCCACACCTACCAGAGATATACGTAGAACCGCTCAAAATGATAAATGAAAATGCCGATCGAAATAGTGTCCTCATTCCCGGAAGGAAAAGGGAACAGAAGTCACACCATATGTGAAGAAAAAGGAAAATCATGATGATGATCACATAACTCTCATTATCGAAGGGAATTCATGATTTTGGATCATGAATCATCGATAGAGGATAGAATTGTCATCACATGATGGAAGAGATAAGTTTAGAAGGCGAGGGGGATTAGTGGTGTGCTCGTGAGCTAGCAATTTCCACCACTTCATGATGGTCTTCCGCCAGATCGCCCTCACATTTCATCGAAAAGAGGATTTACTTTCCCAAAAGTGTAGTCATTATGAAATTCAAAAAGAGGATTTGAGAAAATCCGAAGTAACCTCGAAATGTCAAGAATCACAAAAGGCAAATCACAATCACTATCGATATATCCTCGACTCACTTGGATTGGGACAAGATCCTCAACACTAGATGATTCGTTTTCTCGAAATAACAGATGATCATCCTCCATTATGAGAGAGAGTCTTTGGAAGCAATAATAGGTAAGATAGGTGTGATAACAGACCCAGAGAAATAAGATCGCTCAATTGAGTAACACTCTCCTCGTAATCATAGTATTCCTTCATTTGAATACTATCTCATCATCATCGCCATCATATCAATTCTTATATTCATCTCATTGCTTAGCACACCATTCTTTTCATTCGCGTTTCTTTCAATCGATTTCTTCGAACTTTGAGGAAGATTACACCGTAATCATTGAAATGATGTGAAGGCTCGGAAGTCGATGGTGATGGAATCTTGTGGGGTTGAAATTGTCAAAACCGGGAGAATTGGAATTTTGAAAATTTTGATTCATCGGTTGACATTCAAAAGTCGCATGAGGACCCACAATTCTCACAATGTAGATAATTGGGAAAATAACTTTTCACCAAAGTTCGATTGTAACATGGTTCCGCTCATAGACAAGCTGGACCTGTGGTGACAATCAAAACCGTAATGAGAATCATTCCCACAAACTCGCATAGTAGGGATTCGTGGGGTTGTGGAGGTAGGTAGGAAAAATCGTGTTTCATTTGAAATGGGATCGATTACCGACAAATTTGTCCCAAACTCACATTGGTATCATCGCCGACAATTCCAATCGCTAAATGGACCTCCACACTGTGAACATGTCAAATACCATGACATAGAATTAAATGATAGATGAGGATAAGAGATGAAGAATTAAATCTACATAAAGAGGATAAACAATGCGGAAGGAATGGAATGGACAAGGAATGAAGGAATGGAATGGACCGGAAAATGGAATGGAATGGACCGTTTAAACGGCCGTAGAACCACCAACGAAGACTCTGGGAGAAGCCTGGTCGTTATGTCCCGGGCCGAAGCAGCGCAATACTATCAAACGCATAAGGATCGAGATTTGACGAAAAGGAGACCGATTATTATAACTACGGAAAAGCCAACAAATTACAACGGCTTAAATGCAAATTAAAGGAAATTAAAAAAAAGATAAAATCTATTAAATAAATCACTATATTTAAAATGATGTTTTTTATGTTTTATAAAATGAAATTAAAATCTAATGACGACAAAATAAAAAGTGAAACTAAAGCAATATTAAGCCTAAAAATATGAAAATGATGTTTTTACAAACCTAATGATAAAAGAAAACTATTAGAAAAAGAAAATTATTTTTATGACTAATTATCTAATTATTATTAATTAAAAACTAATTTTAACTATTAAATAATTCCCTAAAATACAAGAAAATAGGAAATAAGGCTAGAAAAATGAAATTATGACTTAGAAAAATCTAAAATATTATAAAAGTTATTTTAAAACTGAAAATATATTTTTTAGACTTTTTAAATAATTATTATTAATTAAAAACTAATTTAAACTATATAAAATTAAGAAAAATAACAAATGAACAAGAAATTATGAGACTTTACAGGAAAATCTAAAATATTATTCTAAGCCTAGAGAAAATATAAAAAGTTAGATAAGCCCACTAATAAGCTGAATTGGGCAAATAAGCGCTTGAATAAGCACTTGAAATAAGCTAAAAGCTAACTATAAGCTACCATAAGCTACTAAAGCCTAAATCTAACCTAAAACGAGCTAATGCAACTGATTGGGAAGTAAAAGCACACAGCTACTGAAAAAAAACTCACACTGTGATTTTAATAACTATATGCTAAACGCCTCTAAGGCCTACTTTAAGCACTAATTAAGCTAGCTAGAAAATTCCTAAAATAAACTAAAATTGCCATGATGTTCACAACCAACCAAAGATCTTGTATCCCAAATTTGAGCTCAAATGGACTTATAATAAATCCGTGAAAATTCCACAAAGTTTGGCAAAAATCACGCTAAAAACAATAACCCAACACCCCATCAGTTTTAGCAAATAATCACTACAAATAACTGGAATGAGCAGATGGTTTGTGTTTGTTGTCGTAGGATTTGAGCTGAGAGACCAGGTTCAATCCCTGGCTCTCTTTTGAAAATATATATATGTTATTATTTTTTATTTATTTTTTTTTTTTTTGAAACTTGAAGATGAGAACAAAATAAGGACTTTTGTGAAAATGGGGCTTGAACCTTTCAATAAGCTGTTAACTCGCCTTATTGAGTCTGACATTTGGACAGAACCTCACAAACACAACCTTTTGTTATTAAGTTTGGACAGAAATGAAAACAACTCTAATTGAGGCTCAAAATGAGCAAACTGAACCCAACACCTATAAAGTTCTTAATTTCACCAAATGGTAAACTAACAAGCTAACTGAGACAAATAAGCTAACTAAGCTCACCTTAATCTTAAATAAGCTAAAACAACTCACTAAGGAGAGCCATAGCTTTCTTAACCAGGAAGTCTTAAATCTAAAAACATGGGAGATTAAGTAAATAAGTGAGTTAACAAGCATAATTAAGCTAAGACTAATCTCAAGACTAAATGAGCAAATATCTACTAAGTTGCTGTTCAACTCACTATTATTGCTAAAAATTATTATCTCAGGACTTGTAGTCGCAGGAGGTTGCAAACAAACAAGGAGCTACTTTTTGAGCTTGTTTTGAATAAGCTCAACTGTAGCTACCCTTGAGCTTATGACCACCTATAGTTCAAGTTACCAAGCTTTTTGTTCCATTAGGTACCAAAGAACAACTATCAAAGCTCTCTTTTTCTTTTTTCTTTTTTTTTGAATTACGACATACACTTTCACTAAGTAACTTGCAAACACTTTACCACTACTCTGAGAGTTCAAAAAATGGGTCAAACCGGTGAGCTTGACCCAAGAACATGCAAACCAAAACACCTACTAAGGCGTAGAAATACAAGTGAAAGTAAGATTTCAAAAAAACTTATGTGAGACTTTTAATAAAAAGCTCCACTACACTTAAGTAATCCTTTACAAACACCTTCAAAAACATGAATATCAAAACTCAAGAACATTTAGGGAAATTGTAACCGTGATAACTGAAATAAATGGATTAACAAGTACACTAAGATTTCATTGAAAATAAAAGATTACAACTAAATGAAAATGTAAATTAACCGAGATTAGAACTTGAAAATTTTCTAGACGAAAACTCGAAACCATATTAAAACTAAAGTTTTTTTAACTAAAAACTAACCAACTAAGAACTAAAAAAAAAACTACTCTTTTTACAATGGTGTACAAGCTTTTATACTAAGCCTTGGATTCTTCTCCCCTCGTGATGCTTCTTCTTTCTTCCAAGGCCCGCCAAAACAAAACGCATGCGTGGAGGGTGATGGTCAATGGGTAGAGTGAGAGATTTGTCGGGGAGGTGCGTAGGTGTTGTCAGTGAAGATGGGGATGACAGGTTTTTTTACTTGGGTTTGAGAAATGGGCGGGATGGGGTGAGTGATTTTTTATTTGAGGTGTGTTGGGTTTGTGTGTTGTGGTGGGAAACGATTAAGAAAAGAGATGGGGTATTAAACATCGAATCGTAAGGGGTTGGAAGTGGGTTGGGGCTTTAATTTGGACCAAGGCTTAAACTAGTAAATTGGATTTGGACTTAAGTTGTTGGACTTAGGATTAGCTATAAAGGACTAATAATGGATCCATGGAGTATGTTAGGGACTAATCTTGACCAAACTGAAAATCCGGGGTCATTCACGATATCTCTGAAAATTTTCAAGGGCCTTTCTTGCCATCATCCAATAATCCAAGGACCATTTTTGCCATTTGTGAAATTCCAAGGACTAAACATGAACATTTTTAAAATCCAAGGATCAAAGCCGTAATTTTCAAAACTTTTGGAACTTTTCACCAAAGGACTAATTATGACAAGCGATTTTAAAAGGACCTTGGTGATTTTACTTTGAAATTAAGTGTTCGTGGACTATTTTTGACAATTTTGAAACTTGGGGGATGAACTCAATTATGCAAACTTTGCTCATTTTCATCTCGATTTTAAACATTTTGCATTCAAACATATAAAATGCAATTTTGAGATATTTTATTTTTGATGCATTTCAAAGCATTTTAAACGTTTTGCAGTTCAGATTTAACCAAAAATGATGAGTATTTACACACTCATCACTTACACTTGAAACACTATTTGAACATCAACAGGAACAGATAATAAGTACCTTTCTAGCTAATGTAATCTTTATCATTTATTATCTCCACAATAATCACAACCTTCGTTTATTTCATTCCCCATTCCGATTGCCTAAATTTTCAATCATTTCGCGACAATACATCACTATCTTACTAGGGGTTAGGCCAACTTTATTCTTGACCAATTAAGAGACTATTACCATTTTGTGAGGTTCTCCCATGTATCCTACAAACCATTCAACAAATTATATTTCAAGTTATTTTGCTACCATTTCATGAAATTATTTCACGTAATTTTATTTCAAGCTATTCTACACTATCTTAGAAACATTGTTTCATAAAGTTTTAAAACAAAGTTGTTTCAAGTATCACCCTATCAATTGGCTTTCACTCATTTTATCAACTATTTAATACCATCATGCGAAACGATTTTCATGTTACTCTAAAAATTATTGAGCCATTATCTTACAAAACAAAACGTTGAATACCATTTAAAACTTTGGAGGAACATAATACCATTTCAACAAAACCAAGCATCACATCATGTCTCGATTATACATGGCACGATCACCTATGTATAATTCAGGAAGAATGATGTCATGAAAGTAACAAGCATCATTTCAAATCTCTTAAAACAATCTTCACTCAAAAGCAAAGCTTTGTAATCGGATAAATTGTTCATAAACATTTCTTTTTGTTAACACTCTATAGATATTTATGCCATTCATCCCTCACTCAACCGATAAGTTAGAAATTGATGAGTGACCTTTTTAGGAAAAGCTCCCTATACCATCTATGAGGAGGATTCCTCGATACAAGAAAACAATGACATGATTTCAGAATTTCCCACAAGGACTAGAGGTATGTAGTAAGATGATTCATACTCAATAAAAATCTTAAGAAATCACGAGACATTCTGAACCACTATCTTTGGATTAAAAGCCAAATTCTATCATTTCAAAAGTACTAGCAAGACCGAGTTATAAGGTTTAGTACGAAGCGAATACACACTAAGCAACACCATAGGGATAAACCAAGTCTTCTAACTGAGACTACAGAATATTTCACTAAACATGGCCTCAACAATATGTGAACTTCCCTTCAATGAGTTTTCTTTAATGGAAAATTTGGTTAAATTAAGGTTATCAATATAAACTTCCCCTAAGGCATTGTGTTCCCTAGAAATTCGGATAACCTTTCATATTAAGAGATGCAACAGGTTTGAACATATCGACAATCAATCATCCATCTACAATTGAAATTAGGACAAACATTCTTCATAGTATTGTGATATCTATTTTCTTGATAGCATGATAACAATCTAAGTGATGAATTATTTCAGAAGTACTCAATATTGAAACAAGTCATGAAAATCAACCACTACACCACATCACTTAAATATTTAAGGTCTTGTGACTTTACAACATATAGCATGGAAATATTTTGATAAGAGACCTTAGTCAAGGAAGACTCAAGTCATAACATTCGCTAGAACTAGAAACACGAGGAATCACAACTGTTACCCATAATCTATTCCTTTCTATAAGGTCCTTTTCGACAGATTTAACATTTTTAGATTTGGCATGAGACACGTGGTATCAATTCCAGTTGTACCTCTTACAAGCTATTCGATTCACCTTAGACTTCTAACAATCATTTTATGATTCCTTTGGAATTCACTAGTACATGATTAACGCTTATTATCCTCAGCTCAATGGTTAGAGCGAGAGAACAATTCCCACATTAGACACATCATACATCATTGTATTAGCTAATGGTAACTTAATTAGCACCGACACCATTGTTCGTGGTTGTACACTCAATTTTCTAAATCATCCCTTCAATATAGACCTTATGCCCGTAGAACTAGGTAGTTTCAACGTCATCATCGGTATGGATTGGTTATCCAAACATCGCAAGAATCATTGTGATGAAAAGTTGTTCATCTTCCTTACAATGAAACTTTGATCATTCGGGGAACGAAGTGGAACTAGACTCGTGATATATCATGCATCAACACGGAGAAGTACATAAAGAAAGGTTGTTATGCTTTCTTAGCACATATAACCGAAGAAGTTGGAAGAGAAACTTGAGGATGTACCAATTGTCCAAAATTTCTGAAGTCTTTCGAAGACTCGCCAGACTTCCACCGCATACGTCAAGTAGAATTTCATATTGACTTAGTGCCCGGTCGCAGCTGCACGAGCCTTTACCGTCTAGACCACTCATCGAAATGTAAGAGTTGTCTAACCAGTTGCAAGAACTTTTAGACAAAGGATTCATTAGGCCAAGTTCCTCAGGGAGCACCGGTCTTGTTTGTGAATAAGAAAGATGGATCCTTCAGAATGTGTATAGATTATAGAGAGTTGAACAAGTTAATGGTGAAGAATCATTACCCACTCCCAGAATCGTGACTTGTTTGATCAGTTGCAAGGCTCTAGTATCTACTCAAAGATTGACCTAAGGTCAAGTTACCATCAACTTAGAGTTGGAGGATATCCCGAAACGGCGCTAGAACACGTTATGGACATTATGAGTTTCAAGTAATGCCATTCGGATTAACTAATGCACATGCATTATTCATGGATCCCATGAATAGGGTATGCCAACCGTATTTGGACAAGTTTGTTATAGTAATCATCGACGACATATTGATTTACTCAAAGAGCAAAGAAGAGCACGGCAGAGCATTAAGAATGATTTTAGGACTACTCAAGAATGAGAAGTTGTATGCCAAATTTTCGAATTGTGATTTTGGAACCGTAGTACAATTTCGGCATGTCATTGATAGTCAAGGACTACAAGTTGATCCCGCAAAGATTGAAGTCAAAAGATTGGGCTACTCCAACAAATTCTACTGAAATCCAACAATTTCTAGGACTCACGCATTACCGAAGATTCATCAAGGTTTTTCAAAGATAGCTAAAGCTTTGACCAAGTTGACAAGAAAAATAAGAAGACGAATGGGGAAAGAAACAAGAAGTCGCCGGTTGTTGAAGCAAAAGTTTTGAGGCGCCAATTTTGGCACTACCCAAGGAATTGAGAACTCGTGAGTATATCATGCGATTCTTCACATAAAGATTGGAGTCAGAATGCAAAAGCGAGAAGGTGATAGCGTATGCTTCTCGACAACTTAAGGTTCATGAGAAGAATTACACCACACATGACCTTGAGTGGGGCGCAGAGTTTTGCACTCAAGATTTGGAGACACTACCTCACGGTACAAAGTGCAAGTGTTTACGGACCACAAGAGTTTACAATATGTTCTTGATCGTAAAGAACTTAACATGAGACAACTCGTTGGATGGAATTACTCAATGATTACGATTATAAATCAAGTATCCCCCGAAAAGCCAATGTTGTGGTGATGCTCTTAGCCGAAAGAAAGACACAAACGCTAAGAGTCCGATCATTTGGAATGACGATCAGTTCACCTTTACCATCAAAAATACTCGAGGCACAAATCGAGGCACTCGGGAGGAGAACCCACCAGTGAAAAGCTTTATGGTATGCCCGAAAATGCAAATGGCTTTGTAAAGAGAGCGATGGAGTATATACTTAGGATAGAATGTGGGTACCATTTTATGCGGGATACGAGGATTGATTATGCATGAGTCGATAAGTCAAATTATTCTATTCACCCGTGTTCGATAAGATGTATCGGATCTCAAGAAACTTATTGGCCGAACATGAAAGCGGAGATTGCCACGACGTTAGCAAATGCCTTACTGCTCTAAGGTAAAAGTCGAATATCGAAACCTTCAGTCACTCCAACAACCGAAATTCCCCAATGGAAATGGGAAGCATTAACGATGGACTTTGTCACAAAACTTCCTAAGACATCGGGAGGTTACGATGCTATATGGGTAATCGTTGATCGCCTTACCAAATCAGCCCATTTCATACCAATTTGAGAGACTTATTCCATGGAACAACTTACTAGACTTTATGTCAAGGAAATAGTCTCAAGGCACGGTGCACCAATTTCAATCATTTCGATAAGAGAGATCGATTCACTTCAAAATTCAGGAAATCATTACAAGATTCATTTGGAACCAAATTAGAGATGAGCACAACATATCATCCACAAACCGATAGTCAAAGTGAAAGGACAATTTAAACATTAGAAGATATCGGGAGGACATGTGATTGATTTGGAAATGGTGGGCAAATCATTTGCCATTGATCGAATTCTCGCAACAATAGTTATCACACCAAGATAAAAGCGGTACCATTGAGGCACTCTATGGTCGAGGTGTCAACCACTTATTCACGGGTCAAAATCAGCAAAGTCCAACTCACTAGTCAATGACTCATTCATGAAACAACAAAGTGACTCGCTGATCAAAAATCGTTACAAGCAACAACAAATAGCTAGATAAGCTACGTCGATATACGACGCAATATATTGGAAGTATGTTCCATAAGTCGCAAACCATTAGAATTTCAAGTTGGCAACAAATTTATGTTCAAAGTCCCGCCTCTAAGGCATGCGGGTACGATTCAGAAAAACATTGGATCGACCAATGCAATCAAATATTCTCACCTTTTCACAAGTAACATTTAGAACCTAACATGGATGAATCTGTGGACGAATTCCTTTTGTTGGGCCATGTGACAACTCGTATTCGTAGTCATTTTACAAACTTTAAAAGTTTCTATTTCATCATTTATCGAACTACGTTTTTAGTATCAAATTCTACACCCTTAGTGGTTTAGCTGCGAATTCATGAACATTTCATCAAGGACATTTCATATAGACTAGATTTAGTCTACATATCATCAACAACATCATTTCATATCAATATTATGCATGGATTTGCATTTTTCATTAAACGTTTATTTTCCTATTAAATAAACTACTGTCGCGTAAACATTATTTTGAAACATTTATCCGACACTTCCAAAAATTATCCTAATATATTTTTATACTCCTTTTAAGACTATAAAAATTATATTATTGGTTTACCCGATGTTTTCAATTTATTTTGTATATAAATTGTTATGTATATATTTACACCGGTTTTCAGTATATGCAACTTGATAATTATTTATTCACTCAATACTTGTGAGAAATGTATTTTTATAATTTTTACGACTTCGATATATTTTATTTTGTTCCGTTAAAATCAATTTCTATCTAATGCTACATTAAATACCTAATTACATTTACTTAATATACAATGAAGTTAACATTAAAATGCATTTACTCATTTTAAATACATCACCTCTTATTTATCTTACCCCTTGTCGACCAAGGATCAATGACACACCAAAATTTGATAAATATCTAATGTGTACAATTATACTTGCTTACTTTTAATATTATACTACAAACTAACATACAACAAAATATCAGGTGTAAAATAACAAAAACTCTCTCATCCTCTTCACCATAACCGCCATGCTCAAGAAAAAGAAGAAATCATATTTTACAAGCTTCAAGTGATTATCAAATATTAATAATCTATGTTAGGTTTTGAAATAAAAACATATAGATTAATAAGGTTTTCATCACTTTCTTTCACATAATCATACAAGTAAGCAATTCATGATTTTCATAATTCTTTCATATTCATCTTTATGTTATTTCATCATTTTGCAAGAAAACATGCATGTTACATATGAATTTATACCACTTTTGTTGTTTTATTACTTATTATGTAATATAATTATCCTATAATGAATCCCTTGAAACATATCACTTTTGGTGATGCCTAGGAACCCATGACACCCTAAGAAGGTGTATGGTAGGATTAGAAGAGCTTCGGAGTTGTCTTGAATTGGTTAGAATAGGTTTGGCGAGAAAAACTCATTTTACAAGTTTTCTAAGGGTCTGTCCATATTTTTGAAATCTGGAAAATTCGACAGTAGGTAAAAATTTTGGCCTAGATATTTAGAAAATACACTTTAAAAGCGAAACGCGGGCATTGAACGGATTAAAACGGAGCTATAACGAAGAAGTTATGAATTTTCAAGTTAGGCTTACGAAAACTATTTGTTTCACAAAATTCAGCATGTATTCTCAACTTTTTACGAAGTCAAAATGAGACTTAGGCGTTATGAAATGTGTAGACTTATCAAAAATATATTAGTATACTATGATACGAAGCTAAGGACATTTAAAACGTAGAAAACGGACTTGTAATGATTAAATTATACACGCCACAAAGTTGCGTAACTTTATTAAATAAGCTAAACTAATGTATTTCTATTAGACAAACCTTACGGCAATACGTGACCATGTTGAAGGTCGTTGTTAACATTGATGTAGAACTTTTTGTAACATGATGTCTTCTTGTAAAAGTAATTTCGCCAAGTATATTTTCCAAAATGTCCGACCGTTAGTCAAGCGGAGTTGTAATGAATTATATACGGTTACTCAAACTTGGCCGAAAACCACCCTTAAACTATATTTTGGACACAAGTACCATACTTAACCTATATTTTTCTCCATGATCGAGACCTTTAGGATGAAAACTTAAATGCTAAAACTTTGAGATAATGATACAAGCTTCCCAAAACCGTTGAGTTCGTTTCCTAACGCCGACGCGTGCACCATTTTACAACTAGCTTTTCAAGGCCGTTTAGTCACTTTCATGAAAATTTCAACGACACTATTTTACGACGAAAAGTTATAATTTCACAATAAATCACTAAATGATTATCGTAGGATATCATTTCAACGTAAATACTTGTAAAGTATTTTATAACATGACAAGATGTCATAAACATATATTTCGACGATAAATTCTATTTTCAAAAGCGTACAAGTGGTATAGATTACATGTGGATTTTCGTGCACGACATTGTTTCATGATTTACATTAGAACATATCATTCATAATAGGTGATCCGCGCAAAACAGTCAAGCTTTATCACACAAGCCTGCCACTTGTGAATGGCAGACCGTAACGAGCTTAAACCTAAGCACCGATGCAATGAAGATCAGAGTATAGTGTTTCCCCAGGTCATTAAGTCCCAAATAGCCGCGAGAATAGTCAAACGTAAAGTGATCGAGATTTGAACGAAAAGAGGATTGAAGATGATTATAACTAAAGAAAAAGCCCATAAACTACAGGGGCTTAAATGCAAATTAAAGAAAGTTTAATAAGATAAAAACTATTAAATAAACGCTTATCACTATTTGCAAATGATGTTTTTGTTTTATGTTTTTATAAAACTGAAATTAAAACTACGCTGACGTACAAACAAAAACGTGAAACTTATAAAATATAAATCCTAGAAATATGAAAAATACATTTTTACAAACCTAATGATATAAGAGAATTTATAGAAAAAGAAAATTATTTTTATAACTATTATTCTAATTATTATTAATTAAAAACTATTTCTAACTATTTAATAATAGCCTAAATTACAAGAAAATAGGAAATAAAGCTAGAAAAATAAAATTATGACTTAGAAAAATCTAAAATATCAAAATAGAATTTTCAAAACTATTTTTATATTTTTCTTATTATTTTTCTATTTTTTTATGAATTTTAAACTATTTAAAACTAATTAAATTATTTAAAAATACAAATTTAACTAAGAAAAATATGGAAAAATATTTTTTTGGCTTTTTATATTTATCTAAACTTAATAAAATGAAAATTATTTTTGAACCTTTTCAATTTTTTGTATTTAAAGCTAATTAAAATGCTTAAAACTAATTTAAATTAGGAAAATAGCAAAACAACTTAGAAAAATCTGAAAATTTCAGGAAAAGTCTAAAATGATATTAGAAAGCTAGGAAAATTAGAAAAACAAGTGCTTATGTGGATGAATTTGAAATGCATATGAAGTGTTTATTGAAATAAGCACTTGATAAGCCAAAAGCACTCCAAAGGCTACCAAACTGATACACAAGCTACAGTATGCTAAAGGAACATAAATGGAACAAGTTTCAACAATCCTAACCATGACAAGCTATCTACAACAGATTGATGATATGAGATTATGGACTAAAAACAAGAATAGGTACCAAGTTGCAAAACATTATAAGCACTAAGCCGGAGAAAAACAGAAATTGGAACCTCAAGATAACCTGGCTAAGAACATGTAAACCAAAATCGACCCAGAGGTGCTCGATGAGCTCGTGCAAAAGCTACAAAGCTGCGACAAAGCTCTGCTGTGGCATGTTTTGGAAAATGTGTCTTAAAAGAAAACTGCAAATAAGCTATTAATAAGCTAAGAAGACATGAACTAATATTTTTATAATTTTGTTTAGCAGCTAATTATTGTTTTCCCAAAAGGGCAAATCTTAAATCCTAATATTAAACACACAATAAAATCATGAAGTTTAATCAAAAACTGCACTTATGAAAATTTTGACTTTTTTAAATAATGAAACAGTTGACTTCTATGAACTTTTAACTTAATCTATGGACTTATTATGGTATGAATACATGAAATAAGATGCCTGCAATATTTATCTATGTGATTCAAACACAAAATAAGGAGTTGCAAAATCTTTACCAGCAATGATTAGGACAATTTTGAAGTAATTTTGACTTTTAGAGCTTGCAGGCACAAGTCAAAGACAGAAATGAGTTTATTTGAGTTAACCAAGCTTAAAGCATCAAGAGCTAACGACCAAGCCAAATGGACCAGTGAAACAACAGATCCAAACACCCCTTTTAATACAGATATAAAACTCAAAATACTTAAACCACTAAACTGACTTAGACCAATTATCAAACTAAGCTTACATGACCTAAATACAACCATATTAACATGTTAAAATTAGTGGTGACCACAGAAACAAGATAAAGCATAAAATACAAAATGACTTGAAATTTGAAAATGAAATGCACTCACAAGTTTCCAAGCTGTTATGTAGACTAAACCCGAGATCAATACTAAACTAAATCATTTCCAACCCAATACCAACCACCGCATCACCTTAATCCAATTCCAAACCCTTAACCCAATCTTCTTCTTGGTTGACTTTATTGAACATATACTATATTTGATTTGAATGGTTTCCAAGCTTTTCAAAAGCTTAAATAAGCTTAAGTAAGCTTAATGGAACTTGAAAATAAGCCAATGGCTGCTTTAAAACAAGAATTTGAAAATCATTTTCAACAAGAACCTTAAAATGTGAAACATAAATGAAACCTTGAATTGAGATTTGAAATATGATTATAATTATGAAATACCTTCACTGAGTACAAAGGAATAGATAATTAAAGCTTTTAAACTAAACTAAAACATTAAAATTACAAACGACATACAAAATTTAAAACTAAACTAACTACTTTTATCTCTTCCTTCTTTATAGCTTTCAATGCTTCCACGTGCCCTTCTCAGAGTGTTTCCCACCACCCTCTCTGGAGCCAATGGGCTGAAGCAGAGGCTATATTGGCCGTTTTATGCTTTTTGCGGAAATGGATATTTGACTTTAGGGGTCTTAGACTGCAAAGGGGGTGGGAGGCATGATGATGAGGGTGAGGGGATAAGGTGATAAGGCATTGGTGAGTGTGATTTGGCGAGTAAGTTGCGAGTGGGGTTGAGTGGAGGGAAAGTTTGGTTTGATTTGGGGTTCACAATTGATAATGACAGGGGGTCAATTGGCTTAAGTGGCAGGGGTCCAAGGTTTGTGAAAGGGTCCAAAAAGGTTTGAAAGGGCTTAATAATAATAGGGACCATTGTTGTTAATTCTGAAAATAAAAGGACCTAATCTGCCATTTCATCAAAGTTACTTCAAGGGACCATTAATGACAAGTTTCAAAAGTTGTGACCAAATCACATATTTTCCAATTTTCCAGGGGCCATTTCTGCCAAATTTCAAACTTGAAGGACCATTCTTGTAATTTTCTCAAACTTTTGATATTTTTCACCAAATGACTAAATTTGACAAGTTATGATTTAAAAAGGACCTTTGGTGACTTTTCTTTTGAAATTATGTGCTCAGGATGTTTTGACAACTTTTTGAAACTTGGGGACTAAACCTAATTTTGCAAATTTGATATGTTTTTCATCCATTTTATTTTTTGCATTTAAAACACATAAAACACTGATTTGTGATATTTTCATCATTTTGATGCATTTTAGAGTGTTTTCAGATGATTTTGCAGTTTAGATTGTACAAAAATAATGAGTATTTAGACACACTCATATAATTTCATCAGATATATTGCTAGTCCCTAGCAATGATTTGAAAAAGATTAATGGATTTTATCTCTTTACCAAAAGCCATTACTTCTGGAGTAGCCAAATGTTTCAGTTCAAGTAAGAACCTTACACCCGATAACCAAATGATTTTGAGCAACCACCACCAGATAACGGATTTGATGTGTTTTACCGAAGCCGTACTCTTCGACTAGCCAACTCTTTAGATAAATTATCAATATTATTTTGGTGAGTCGATTACCAATATGGTTTTTCCAGCCTTTACCACAAGCCATAACCTCGCGGGTTAGCCAACTTTCACTTTTAGGATATGGTGAGTTGAATACCATACAATTTTGGGCAAATTGCAACGTCAACGGATTTGAAATATCTTTACCAAGAGCCGTTTGCTCGATTAGCCCAATCCTGCTGGGTTAGACATGGTGGATCTGATAACCAATTGAGTAAGTGAAAAACACTTACTCCAAAAAATTTTGGCCAAAACGGGAATTAAAGTGCATAATTATATAATAAAATTCGTGAGAATCCCTCCCACACTTAGAAATGAATATTGCCCTCAATATTCAAAGTACCGGCGGTTATGCCGAAACAAAGAACGTAAAGGGAAATATTACGGCCATTTTTTGATGAAGATATATATACACAACATGTGGGGCATCTCCACACTAGGTGGTACACACCGGTGAAACCCATGTTAAGTTACTGTTTTGATTACCGAAGTCGCTAGCTTGACTCGACCCCTAATTAATTTGTTCATGGGGAAGTAAGTGGAAGAGACAATCTCCATCGGACTTTCATTCAAGATGTTGGGATAAACATTGAAGCACGAAAGTTCCACACCGATGATATAGACGATTGCACCGGCTCAATTGGTACATGGAAATGCCCGGTCAAAGATAATGTTTTCATTCCCGAAGGAGTGAAGAACAGAGGGTGACGTAATGAGGAAAAGAAAGAAAATCATGATAACAATCATGACTAACTCTTCATCCTCATAGAGAATTCATAGTTTCATGAATCTCCTCTAAAGCTCGGTTGATCAAGACATATTATGGGTGTGTCTAGATCAAAGTAGAAATTATCATACTCCGCCGAGGATATGAGTGAGTTCACCAGAACTCCTCGTGAAGAGAATCAATCAAGATGTAACTGGTGAATTTTGTTCCATAGACTCATCACTATCCTCAACTAGTATCAAGAGACGAAGTGAATTCGAGTCAATTCAAATAGAGGATGGTGTGATGAGGGTTGAATGTTTCAGGAACAAAGTGATTACATTCTCAATTGACCTGTTAAAGGAGAAGTGCTGAACGATCATTATCAATGAGACTTTCTCCTATCGCTTTGAAATCAGAAAAACTATCATTACTTTCCGATGAAAGTGGATTGATGTGAGTGAGTTCATCGGTGAACTCCTCAAGATGATGATCAAAGACGATTGGTGAGTGATGCCTCAACATACTCGATGTTTCCATGAGAAGTACAATCTTCGCTATCATCGGAGAAAGTTTCAAAATGATCTTTTGAACACTCAAGAGGGGAAATAGAATCACACACATGATCGGTTCCCCGTGACTCTCTCTCGGGATTGGGACAAGGTTCTCAATACTAGACTTTATGAATTGGCCCCATTCCTTTTCGTGAACAAGTCAGATGCTCGCCCCCATGTTCAGAGAGTGAGTGGGAGCTTGTGTGATAGCGCTTGTTTGAGATGGAATCTCAACCGATATCAACCGACCGAGGGAGTGAGAAGGACTAGCATACATATGTTTTATACTTTCCATTTGTTCTTCTAGTAGTTCCAATCATAGTCTTTTTCTCCCGACTTTTCATGGAAGTAATTTTAACTGATGAACTTGATGAATCTGTACAAAGTTGACTAATATCAAGGGTAACTTCATCATCATCGCTATCGAGGAATGAAACGGAATCGAGCTAGACTTGGTCGCTTTCTTTTTGATTCTTAACAGTTTTTCAAAGGCAATCCGGGAATCTAATTAGCAGTCCGTTTTCAACAAAACTTCCATGGATTTTTCTTTGGATTATTTGGGATGTTTATTCCTTCAAATCTTTCACTAAATCCAAAAGATCAAGTAAAAGATTTTGAGGAAGTGGCTCAGGCTGAGGTAGTGCCGATTCACTTGGTAGTGGAGGTTGGTCATGATACCAAGAGTCGTAATTGTTACAAGGAAATGGATTCCTTTTTTGACAATCAGAGCTAGAGTGAGGACCTCCACAATACCAACAGAAACCGATGTGGCTGTGAATATGTGTTGTAGTCATAATTGTTAATGAACCTGCTCATAGACAAGCGTTTCGATTGACAATCGAATCGAGTGGAACCACCACAGACTTACAACAGAAAACTGTTGAGTCTCACAAAGGTGGTAGCCGATGGAATGAATGCCATTGGTTATGGTAGGAATAGGGATCCCCGGTTATGATGACAAGACCCGCTTCCGATTCCACCATGCTACAACTGGGGCAATTGCCACCATTATAAGGACCACCACACCATTGACATCCAAGAGGGTGAGGATAAGACATAGAAAGAATCAAAGGTTTACAAGAGGGTGAAGAATCAAAGGGTAAGAGGGTAAAGAGGAATATTTTTGGTGTTTTTGAAAACATTTTTTAAAAAAACGAAAAAATCTTTTGGGTTTTTGATTTTAAATATATATAAATGGTATAAACAAGGAGTGATTATTCAAATCACTAATCTAAAATTAGACATATTAGCATCGCCCCAGCGTCACTAAAATTTGATCCGCAAAGAAATCAAGCTTATCACACAAGCCCGCCACTTGTGAATGGTGGCGACCGAACGAAAGCGCAAAACCGCACGAATGCAATGAAGATCAGGAGAGTATAGTGTTTCCCGTAGTCGTTAAGTCCCGCAAGTGCAAGGAGAATAGTCAAACGAAAGTGACGGGATTTGAACTAAAGAGGATTGAAGATGATTATAACTAAGGAAAAGCCCATAAACTACAGGGGCTTAAATGCAAATTAAAGAAAGTTTAATAAGATAAAACTATTATAAACGCTATCACTATTTGCAAAATGATGTTTTTGTTTTATGTTTTATAAACTGAAATAAAAACTACGCGACGTACAAACAAAAACGTGAAACTTATAAAATATAAATCCTAGAAATATGAAAAATACATTTTTACAAACCTAATGATATAAGAGAATTTATAGAAAAAGAAAATTATTTTTATAACTATTATTCTAATTATTATTAATTAAAAACTATTTCTAACTATTTAATAATAGCCTAAATTACAAGAAAATAGGAAATAAAAGAAAATAAAAATGACCTTAAAAATCAAAATATATTTTTCTATTATTTTTCTATTTTTTATGAATTTTAAACTATTTAAAACTAATTAAATTATTAAAAATACAAATTTAACTAAGAAAAATATGGAAAAATATTTTTTGGCTTTTGATATTTATCTAAACTTAATAAAATGAAAATTAATTTGAACCTTTTCTTAATTTTTGTATTTAAAGTTAATTAAAAATGCTTAAAAACTAATTTAAATTAAGAAAAATAGCAAAACAACTTAGAAAAATCTGAAAATTTCAGGAAAAGTCTAAAATGATATTAGGAAGCTAGGAAAATTAGAAAAACAAGTGCTTATGGATGAATTTGAACTCATATGGAAGTGCTTATTTGAAATAAGCACTTGATAAGCCAAAAGCACTCCAAAGGCTACCAAACTGATACACAAGCTACAGTATGCTAAAGGAACATAAATGGAACAAGTTTCAACAATCCTAACCACGACAGCTATCTACAACAGATTGATGATATGAGATTATGGACTAAAACAGTGAAGGTACCAAGTTGTTCTGAATTATAAGCACTAGAATAAGTGGAAACAGAAAAACAGAAATTGAACCTCAAGATAACCCTGCTAAGAACATGTAACCAAAAATCAGACCAGAGGTGCTGATGAGCTCTGTAAAGCTGCACAAAGCCTCAGGCACATGGCATGTTGGGAAAATGCCTTAAAAGAAAACTGCAAATAAGCTATTAATAAGCTAAGAAGACATGAACTAATATTTTTATAATTTTGTTTAGCAGCTAATTATTGTTTTCCCAAAAGGACAAATCTTAAATCCTAATATTAAACACACACAAAAATCATGAAGTTTAATCAAAACTGCACTTATGAAAATTTTGACTTTTTTAAATAATGAAACAGTTGACTTCTATGAACTTTTAACTTAATCTATGGACTTATTATGGTATGAATATGAAATAAGACCGCTTGCAATATTTATCTATGTGATTCAAACACAAAATAAGATTTTGAGTTGCAAAATCTTTAACAAGGCAAGTTAGAGGACAATTTTGAAGTAATTTTGACTTTTAGAGCTTGCAGGCACAAGTCAAAGACAGAAATGAGTTTATTTGAGTTAACCAAGCTTAAAGCATCAAGAGCTAAGCACTGACTAGCCAAATGGACCAAGAAACAACAGATCCAAAACACCCCTTTAATACGATATAAAAACTCAAAATACTTAAAACCACTAAACCGACTTAGACCAATTATCAAACTAAGCTTACATGACCTAAATACAACCATATTAACATGTTAAAATTAGTGGTGACCACAGAAACAAGATAAAGCATAAAATACAAAATGACTTGAAATTTGAAAATGAAATGGCACTCACGGTGTTTCCAGCTGTTTGCAGGCTAAGACCAAACCTGAGATCACTAAACTAAATCATTTCCAACCCAATACCAACCACTGCATCACCTTAATCCAATTCCAAACCTTGTTAACCCAATCTTCTTCTTGGTTGACTTTTATTGAACATATACTATATTTGATTGGAACTGGTTTCCAAGCTTTCCAAAAGCTTAAATAAGCTTAAGTAAGCTTAATGGAACTTAAAAATAAGCTAATAGCAGCTTTAAAACAAGAATTTGAAAATCACATTTTCAACAGTAAACCTTAAAATGTGAAACATAAATGAAACCTTGAATTGAGATTTGAAATATGATTATAATTATGAAATACCTTCAGTTGAGTACAAAGGAATAGATAATTAAAGCTTTTAAACTAAACTAAAACATTAAAATTACAAACGACATACAAAATTTAAAACTAAACTAACTACTTTTATCTCTTGCTTTCTCTTCCTTCTTTTATAGCTTTCAATGCTTCCACGTGTCCTTCAGAGTGTTTCCCACCACCCTCTTGAGCCAATGGGTGAGCAGAGGCTATATTGGCCGTTTTATGCTTTTTGGCGGGAAATGGGATATTTGACTTTAGGGGTCTTAGACTGCAACTAGGGGGGGTGGAGTAGGCATGATGATGAGGGTGAGGGGATAAGGTGATAAGGCATTCAGTGTGATGGATTTGGTGGTGTGGCAGAGTGTACAGGGCAAGTGGGGCAAGGGAGGTGGAGGGAGTCCGGTTTGATTTGGGTTCACTGATAATGACAGGGGGTCAATTGGCTTAAGTGGCAGGGGTCCAAGGTTTGTGAAAGGGTCCAAAAAGGTTTGAAAGGGCTTAATAATAATAGGGACCATTGTTGCATTCGAAAATAAAAGGACCTAATCCGCCATTTCATCAAAGTTACTTCAAGGGACCATTAATGACAAGTTTCAAAAGTACAAGGACCAAATCTGTCATTTTCCAATTTTCCAGGGGCCATTTCTGCCAAATTTCAAACTTGAAGGACCATTCTTGTAATTTTCTCAAACTTTTGATATTTTTCACCAAATGACTAAATTTGACAAGTTATGATTTAAAAAGGACCTTTGGTGACTTTTCTTTTGAAATTATGCTCGGGACTGTTTTTTGACAACTTTTGAAACTTGGGGACTAAACTAATTTTTGCAAATTTGATATGTTTTTCATCTGATTTTGATATTTTTTTGCATTTAAAACACATAAACACGATTTGTGATATTTTTATCATTTTGATGCATTTTTAAGTGTTTTCAGATGATTTTGCAGTTTATATTGTACAAAAATGATGAGTATTTAGACACTCATCAATAGGTCAATAAGGAGGCGCCCATTTCAGATACATTATATCATCATTATCATTGCAACAGGTGAGTTTTTCATAGCCCCGATTTATTCAAGTTTTTACTTTATTTCAAACCTACGGGGGAGAATACATTGCACATCATTTTTATTCAAGTTACCTCATGCCAATTGAATGTCCCCATTATATAACATGAACCGTTAATTTCATTGAAGCGAGGGTGTGTGGATAGATCTATCGAGGGTGACTCCTCCATCCGGGTTGGTGGATTCCAACTGGTTAAACGGATGCATTTCATTTAATATCATTATTTGAGTTGTTTGGAAAACACTCGTTGGGGCTAACATCATGATCAATCTAGTTCTGTCATGGACTTATAGCAATTGTAACATTTTTTTTTTGTGACATATTTGTCATACATAATTTATACTTGTGGTAGTCGTATTAAACATTTTCAACAACTCTATGAACTTACTCAACCTTTGTGTTGACACTTTTAGCAATGTATTTTCAAGTAACTAAGGCATTCACTTCATGGCTTGCATGTGGACATATCATAGAGTCGCGATGACGACATTCGCTCACATGGATTTATACACTTTAAAAACATCGTTTGACTTGTACCAAACATATTTTCCGCACATGTTGATTTTCATTTGGGACCTATACTTTGTAAACTCTGATTATTTTATTAAATCAAACGATGTATTTTCCAAACGACACTTTAGGTCGTTCAATATAACTGTGATTGTGATGCTATGACAGTCAACCCCAGGAATTCCATTCTGCTACAAAACAGGTAATTTGGGGGTGTGACATATAGCAACCACACGCCTCCAATCGCCTAGCTTAACAGTATAACTCCAAATGATCAAAACAATGGATGAGAATGAGTCTCTCCAACCTCGGATCGTTTATGTAGTAACCAAACTTTTGGGATGAATAAAATGGTTGGTAGCTTTGGGTGTAAAATACTACACTTTGGTTGTGTCACTAGACTATCGAGTCTAGGTTCATTATATAGCTAGAGAACCATAACTATCTATCTAAAAACGTTCTCCACAAGTAAATAACATGAAATGATCGTCCTCCAATGATTATGGGGAGTTAAGGCAACATTCAATGATAATTTGTGTAACTCCAGCCTTGGCAACCGGATCGGTTGCGACGTAACCGGATCGGTTACGCCTTGTTCACTTCGCCCAACGGATCGGTTTCGGCTCCAACCGAAGCGGCTGTTTTGTACCCCCACTTTGACTTTTGTTGACTTTTCTTGATTTGCTCCTTTTTCTTTGTTTTCGCTGATGATTTCCAAGACGAAACATGATCTTAACTTTTTGTAGATACTTAGAAATTCTATTCCTAGTCATTGAGTTCAGAGCTTCTTTACTGACTTCCTTCCTCGGAAATTCTCCAAACATGCATGAAAACTTCATTTCTTTATCTTTTGTGATACCCCATATTACATACAATAACACGATCTTTTGCACTTTGCAACAGTTATGAGTAAATATAACCTATTATCATACACAAAACCAACAATAACGCTACTAAAAACATATTCATTTTGAGCGTTATCAAATTCCCCCATACTTAAGTTCTACTCGCCCTCGAGTAGGTCTAACATTTGCAAAAATTGATTTCAATGGTCTTGATACCGTGGTTCCGAAAATTTAATAATCATCTCAAAAGAAATAATCATTAATTTGCTTTTAATATTTGAAAACTTTAAAATGAACCAAATATTTAGATAACACAACTAAAACACCTCATGAATGATTTTAAGAATTCACTCAACACTCATATATTGGTGGGTATATGTAAATCACTCAATGCCTATTCATGATCAATGCTTTTTACCATAAGCTTGTACAAGTATCAAAACAAAGAAAATAAATTCATCAAAGAGGGCTTTTATTCGGGTAATAACGTTAAGGCTTCGGGTTTATAAAAGGTATGGATAAGGCATGGGATAGTTTATGAAATTGGTGTTAAAAAGAAAAATAAAGTCAAGTCTAAACCTCCATGTTGCTAGCCATCATACAAACTACAATCCCGAAAATGATTATATTTTCCTCCTCTTCACATATTGATCTCCAAACATATATAACCAAATTTAGCTCATTGGCTAATCAATATCCTTCGTATAGCACATTGGCTATAACCATTTTTTTTAATAAAAAGTTCCCCCACACTTAGTGTAAGCATACACCACAAAAAATACAAATGAGAAAGACGTCTCCTTCATCTTTGTTGGAGAATGGTACACACTATAGACAAAGTGTAGCTTTTCATAAATCATCAAAAAATCCAACACTTCAAACAACTAGCAACAAACCAATAGACATGACCTGGGTTGGCTTGGTTTAAGGTGTAAAATCTTTTTGTATTTTCCGATTTAAACAAGAATAAAAATATTGGCTCGAAGGGTGTAACTAAGGGTATCTAGTGCTAAAAATGAGCACTAACAAATAACCATATAGGGTGGTTAACTAACCGATGTGGTTAGGAAAAAACATTATATGTAAAATGGAAGGCCATTTGGGTTAAATCCTATGATGCCTCTTATCACTTGAACATATTTTTATCACTCGAGAGTGATTTTAACCGTAATGCATAACAAGTACAAGTTCTAGAATCGACATCATCACTCACACTCATAGCAAATATAAAACAAAGATGTGTTTTATACAAAAAGAAACCTCACAATTAAAGGGAAAAGGTCAGAATAAAGTGCTAGAAAATGATATTGAATCCATAATGAATTACTTCCGTAATTTGGTTCAAATCAAAAAAAATATTTCAAAAACTCATTTTACCATATTGAAATACCCAAGTTGTTTTAATATATATCAATAACGCAGAAACAACTAGACAATCAGGGTGATTTCCTCACTAATTACTTAAATCCAAAAATTTTACCTAAAAACTAAAATAAGACTAAAAACTAAAAATTTAAAAATCGTATCATTTTTCCTATTTTCTTCCCTCCCCCATACTTAAGTTTTGCATTGTCAAAAAGAAATAGTAAAAAAGATACCACGGGATAGAATATGCAATATTCATATTCGGTCATAAGCAAGCATGTGAGTTATCCAACTCCAAATATTGACCAACAATAAGCTTCCGTCACATCCATCCTGCAAACAAAAACTGCAAAATACGCAATACACAAAACAAAACAAACAAACAATCCAAATGCTACTTAAAATATGAACATAAACAAAGTATGATAATCATCCTAAAGAAATAGTTAAGAGATAGAGATAATATTGATCAACACAATAAACATAGTTTTTGAAACCATAAATCAAGAATGATCCACGATCATTCGTCATCCTCACTCATATCATCACCTTCATCATCCTCGCTTTCGGTTTCATAGTTCTCCTCCTCATCAAAGATTGTGTAAGCCTTCCTCTTTTTCTTCTCCTTGCAACCCAATGAAGATCCTCCAACATCATAGCTAGATCCTCCAACCCGGTAATCTACCATGCAGGCAACAGGAAATGGTGTATAGCCAGGATATGGATACGGATAGGGTCCAGGATAAGAGGTGTAGGGGAAAGGATATGGTGGAACATTGGGTGGATTGTAGGGTGGCAACTCATAATTGGCTTCTTGAGGCATGTGTTGAAAAATCGACATTGCATAATCATTGATGTAATTGTTTCTCAACATCATCGAATCTCTCCACACTTCTCTACACTCAATTTCATTCAAATGTTGGTTCTACTCTCCCCAACCTGAGTCAAAACTACTAGACGTACCCATTTGCACGTTTCCCATCGGTATATTACCCATTGGCACATTTCCTTGCTGCTGTGGTGGTTGTTGTTGTTGTTGTGGTTCAATCCTTGAAAAATTTCATTTAATAAAACTAGAGGTATGATATACATGACTCTAAAAACTAATATAATGAATGATACATGACTTGGAATTACTAGACTTATCTAAGTAACGCTTGATACTTGGTGATGAGAGTGGAGTGGCGAATGATAGGGCTCTAGGCACAAATGGTGATGGTTTAGTGGAAATGGGATTGTTTAGTTTAGGAGGTATAGTGGTGTTTGGCATAGGTAGTTTTGTGGGAACTATCCTTTTAGGGATTGGTTTGATTGGTTGAGTTAGTAGAGGGAAATCAGCATTTGTGGATTTAACCGGAGATGATTCGGTTGAGGGAATTTTGTGTACAACACGAGCAAGTTTCTTGGGTGGTTCTTGGGTGGATGAGTTAGCACTAGGAGCTTTTCTCATGATGAAATGACTAAAGAGAATGTTTCTAAATGCTGAGAATTACATTGTGTTTGATGACTAAGGGATTCTAACAAGATGACTTATAAAGGAAAAGGTTTGGTAAGTACAATCAAGACTTAAGCCACCAAACTTCATTAGAATGTGATGATTAACATGCACAGGAGTCAACTTCAGAGTTTGTATTGATCTAGGAACTCATTTAAGATGAGATGGAGTGTTTAAGTTAGAAAGATGAGCTTGAAATGATTGTTTTAGCTAGAGTTGACATACTCTGTCACCCGGATCCCACGGTTCCCTCCAACGAGGGATCCGGCTCTCAGCAGTTATGAAAGGTTAGAAATGAAGTTTCCAAGAGCTAGAACCTATATCATCTTGAGTGTTTCAGTCCTCCTAAGTATCTAAGATAAGGGTCTACTTGAATGATTAAGAGTAATGAGTGTTATAGCTAATGATTGCCTTTTATGGAATAAAATAGAACTTTCATGAGTACCAATGAATGAACAAAGATGACACTAAGGATTTTGAGAGTGTCAAATAGAGCTAAATGATCCTAGAGATCAAATAGTGACTTAGGATAGTGTTTTGGAGGATATCCTAAAAGCTTAAGATGTAAAAGATAGAATTTTACCCATTTCGACCTATTTTTGAGGTAAGGATGACTACACTCAATTTGCTAAAATTGAAAGATTTCTAAAGCTAGATGTATTAACATGTGAGGCATCATGTGTGAGTATAAGAGCGGAAGAGTAATGAGTTTTAATGAAACGATAGATCTACAAGTACCTTGAGTGTGATCTAAGTGAGTTATGCGTGAGTATGAAACTTTTACTGATGATGAGGACTCAATTTGTCCTAAGACACTATGTTTTGCTTAGTGTGAAGTGATCTAAAGACATGTTTTGAAGTATAGTGATTGAAACCTAATTGTTTACCTGGATCCCATGGTTCCCTGTGATCCGTCTAGCACAAACTTAGGATCCGCCTTTTGCAAACAAAGACTTTACAAAAGGTATGTATGGTTGCACAAGTTTGCTCTATGTATCGAATTTTGAAGCTAATGATTTCTTACAGCAAGCATATATGTATACAAGAAAAACATAGCAATGAGAGCATGCAAGAATAGCACATAAGCAATTAACATGAGATCTAGCTCACAAATAACACATAGGTGTATCAAACTTAACAAACACTATTCAAGAGGCTCGTAACATATTTATTTATTTATATTAGTAAATCGTTTGTATTAACAATGGCGTGCAAGGTATGTGTAAAAAAATACATGATAGTGTTCAAGACAATAGAGTAGTGAGGTGCTAGTTCAAGACAATCCTAGACTTCATCTGGAAGGTGGAGTTGTTGTTTTAATCAAAGCAATGAACTGTATAGTCATTACGGATGGTGATTAGCATACAATGAAATTCGTCCATGAAGTCATGTAGCTCTTCTCGATCAAAGCAAGATAATCGCTTGATGAGGCAAGTGGTTGTGATTAACTAAAAGAAAAATCAATTTTCCAACTTGTTTGATTAGTAATCCTAAGACAACGCAAAGTATTTCTATTGTAAACTTACTTAAGGAAAACATAAGAGTATAGATTTCTCAAGTGAGAGAATGAATATGAGACTATTACTAGTGGTGCTCAATTACGGCTAAACACGCATCCATTTTAAGGGCGATTCGACATACCCAACTTCTATCAAGGAAGCAATTCAACCGTTAGGTCAAATTGAGTTTCTAGTGCAAATAACAATGATGATACTTTGCTTCGTTTTTATTAATATTATACTTGAAACAACTACACGTAAGGTGTCAAAGAAAAAATTAAAAGTTGTCCATATGGTGAACAAAAATTGTTGGATGAGCTAGTTCAACATATGTTGTTGGAAAGCTCGAGTTTGGACTTTCGAATATGAACAATTATATTGCTTGCAAAATAATTACTTTGAGTATATCGGATGAAATAATCAAGTTGTCAATCCTACTACAAGCATGGAAAGCATCATGAAAAGGAAAACGGGAGAGTACAACATCAACACAAGTGTAGGTTATGATCCGATGTACATTCTTGTTGTTCTTAGAAAATGATACAAGAAAATATGAAATCAAGAAATCATATAAGCACATAAAACATTTATATGGCACACATGACAAACTCAATCAAAAATCCATTTTAGTGTATTACATGTTTTAAACATTTTTCAACTTATATGACTTATCTAAGTATTTAAACAAACATTTTCGACACGACTAGATGTTATCCCAAACACTCCTTCAAATAGCACATTGATTAGTAGAATATTACTAAATCGACAAACAAGACAATGAATAGAAAGGTAAGGAAACCACATATGTTATTCAATCAAACAAGCACAAAAGCTATTTGAGATAAGCAAATAATCAAGTAACACAAGGAAGACAATTTATCATTTAGCATAGCATACGAAAGTTCTTTTCATCGTTTTGAGTTAAATATAAACATGTATACCAAGCTTGATTAGTTTCTTTTATAAATATGATTAAAACCTTAATTTAAAAAGAGGACACATTGTCATTCAAGGACGAAAACATCCGTCTCCACTTAGATCAAAAGTTAGTGTTATGACCGAAAATGACTTTCTATTATAAATCAATGATTCTGAAAATTTGTTTTGAATCATTTATGAAATCATTTTTAAATGAAAGTAGACTCAAAATACCTTTAAAAAGATAGGTAGTACGACTTCTAACGACTTACGGTTAATTAGTTATGAATTTTTTTGAAATTGCACAAAACCGCTCTTCGTACCCACGGATCCCACGGATCCCTTTCTTGAGGGATCCCATTCAAAACTGAGGGATCCGCAGATCTGACACAGAATTACAAAAATGCACGTTTTGACCCGACGAAAAGGTTTAACCTTTGTAGACTTTTTAGTGAGGTTACATTACCTATTCCAATCTTTATTCAAGCTTGATTAACGAGATATCTAACACAACTTCAAAAAAAATCACTAAAACACTTTTCATACCATTTTATCCTCAAGCAATTTAGCACGTCTTTGACCAAAAATTGTAACTAAGAAAACATACCTTTGCTATATATTTTCTTTTATGGTTTTAGAAACCATACCCGAAATACTTCATGATCTTCTAAGATACCCAAATCCTAGTATGAAGAATTCTCAAAAGAAAATGTTAGAATGATCTATCACTATCCAACATATGATGTGATTTCAAAAACATGACTTTTTATTTTAAGAAATTCCCTTCTTTGTAGTTTTCAAACATACACGGATCGTATCAAGTTTTCAAAGTACAATATACTTAAAAAACTTGGTAACGAAGACCAATTGTGGAAAACTAGAAGGGGAGGTTGAATAGTTTTACCAATTAAAACTTCGTTTTAAAATATTTAGATCGACTTATGTCAATCTATTTAGATGTGTATGTTGGATGTTGATAGATAGATATGTTAGGAATTAGAAATTCCAGGTATTAAAGAGTCGGTCACCTCAAGTATATGTAATCGTTAGAAAGTTCGTAGTCATAGTAATATTATTAGAAGTAGTATTTAGTTTAGTAACACGCGGGAGGACTGACGGGTCTTTACCCATCAGATGCCCGATCCACCGGCGTGTATGCTATGTAAGATAAATACTCTCTACCTCCCAAGGTGAGGGTTGGAGCTCATAATATCATCTACCTCTCTCACTGTTCCCTAAACCCTAACTTTCTCTCTAGAATTCCATCTATATGCTACCTTGTGTTAATGTTATGATGTGTATGTGAAAAGTTATATCTTACAATTGGTATCAAGAGCCATGTTTAGATCATATCTTGCACATCTTTGGATTTATAGTGTATTTTAGGTGTTTTTGAGTTTGAAAAAGTTTAGTGGTTTTGCATCATTTGGTTGATTTCTTGTGTTAAAGTTTGAATTTTGTTGGTACTTTTATGTTTAGAATCATCACAAGTGTTTAGGTTTTCATTTGGTAAGTTTGAATCATCTTGGTTGGGTTGTTTTTGGATTGAAAAGTGATGTTTATATGTATTTTTCATGCTAGCGACTTAGTTCACGGATAATATTCTTGGTAATCATTTCACATTTTTGTAGCGACTTACGTTGTTAGGCTAGAAGTTAGATCTAGCGAGTTAAAGTACAAGTATCTATAGTGGACTCTGGTGGTATGACTTGTTTCTTGAGGCGCAGTTGCTCTTGCGACTTGCATTGTTAGCGACTTGAGTAGCGAATTGTCACTTCCTAATTTGTTACGACTAGTTAGCGAGTTACCACTTAGCCACTTACATCTGGCTAGCGACTTGGAACTCTAGCGACTTAGCATGGTATCGAATTAGTTGTTAGCGACTTGGTTCAAGAATTCGTAGCGACTTGGTTGATTTTCCTCACAAAACTTCAAACGGCCATAACTTTTGACGCCAGAATCCGTTTTCAGCGTTTCTACCCATCAAAACGACGCGGAGAACGAGGAGAATGTACGCCGAATAAACTAAAGTAATTCGTCAATCTTCGAGGTCTAACCGTCCGAACAAAAGGTTGAGGTTTTAAGTTTTAGACCTAAATTGCTTAGGAAAAACGGGCATAAACCAATCCGAATCACAACCAAACAACATCTCTGCTTATCCCACGAACAATCTAAAGTCCATCACAATCTCGTCTTTCAGTATCATTCCATCGGTCATCTTAACACCTTCACTGTTTGCTTAACGGTTTCGTCTTTGATTTTAGTAAAATCCCGCAAAGATTCTATTTTCTGGTTTAAACTCATAGACTGTAAAATCTCCGTGCATCCTTCCACATCATGTCTTAACTCTTCGACCCAAAGTGATTTGAAGTGCTTAAAGCGTATGATGTTGTGGACAACAATGATAATGTAGGCTACACTGACCGATTAAAGATGATTGAATTAAAATGAGGAGAGATCTCGTGTTCAATCTAATGAGAGAGAATGCACCGCCAAGCTACAAAATGCCATGCAAATGAAATGCAGCATTGAGCCCTCGTCAGCTTCATCTGCACCTCATTCACTGTTATCCATAGTCGGATCGTACATGTAGTGCTCTTTTCCGCCAGGACTTACCTACATTGACAAGAAGCTTCTTTGTTGAACTTAGAACACTTAAAGCCGCAACTTACCAAGAGGTTCAAAGGATGGTTTCAGTGCGACTCTTCAAGTAATCTACAAACAATTTCACCATTCATCAGTGGGGAATATTCACAGATTAATGATCAACACTTGACCGGAATTTCCTTCAAACGACATACTGGAATGGAAATTCAGGAATTCATTGAGACATTTATCCAACTCTGGATAATGTGAAAAAAGTACATTGAAGAATCGCTCAAAAGAATGAAGACGGAATGAGTGTCAGTGCAGTTGAAAGATTGTTGTGATAAGTTGGGTAATGTATATTGAAGAATGGTGTTATTGAATGCGAATGTCGACAACAAAAATGATGAGTCGGATAATGGAAAAATGGAATCTTCGTGCTCAAATTCACAAGAGAGAGAGGTGCACTGCATTCAACCGTAAGTTAATGCAAAGGAACGCCCATGGAAGCTTCGGATACCCATAGAGATGCACTCACAAATTGTGCATGTCATCGCTCGGGTAAGTTGCATGGATGTTTCGCTGTACCTGGTTGTGTCTTCTACTCCAAAGATGATGATTATGAACTGCATGAGTATCGCATTTGTGCACGATGATTCCCTACCACTGAGCTTAACATATATAAGGATCAGGTTGCTATTTATGAACAGCGTGCTAAGTTTGAGTTGACCACTCGTGAGCAGGAAATGGATGTCCAAATATTTAAACTATTAGAAAAGGTAGGTTTAGAGAAGAAGTGTTAAAACAAGAGTTAAACTCCTTACAAGAAAAGCTTTCTTAAACTGCTAAGCAAAAACACGAACTTCAAGAAAATGTTAAAATGCTTAAGCAAGAATTCAAGGCTAAGGAATCAAAACTTTGATTTTTCCAATCTAAAAACTTTGAAAACAAGCTTGAAAATGTTGTAATGGTAAGGGAATACCATTCAGACTGCTCACTAAGCATAGAGTCTTAAGCGATAAGCATAGCATTCCCCTTGTTGAGGAACCTAATCCAGAGGTAATTAAAAGGCTAGAAATGCTCATAAGGTACTGTATGATGGTAATGAGATCCTTAAGCCTAGAACGAAACCTAGTTACATTGAGTGTACTGAGGAAGATAAGAAATCAGATGAAGTCACTAGGGAGAAAATGAATAAGAAGCTAGAAGATCCCGAGTGTAAAAAGAACAAGATAACGATAAAACCCCATGATTACACTAAGGAAAATTGGATATCCTAAAACATGTTTAAGCCTCAGACTCTATTGACCCCTGAACAAGTGTTCTGGAAAAAGGATATGGACTTGCAAAATTTGAAAATCTTGTTGAAATGCCCCTTGTAGAAATTCCTAAAGTTTATGTGTATCCTCCAAATTCACCAATGCATTTAGTTCCTAGAACTATTGCCACTAAGAGCAAGACCTTAATCAGTCAATATGTTATTCTTCAACTATTTACCGATTGTGAGAAAACTTGTAAGAAAAGGATCACACCACTCGGGATAACTCAGGGGAAAGGGGTTTTGAGCAAATTAAAGAATGTTATTTAACTGAAGTCATGCCTTTCTTTAAACAACAACTAAATCATTTTGAGAGTCTTAAGGGACAAAATCAGATATTAAAGAAAGGAAAGAATTTGATGCAATGGTTGCTGAAGTTAGTGATTATGAGCGTGCACTAAAATATAATGAGATTGAGAGGAAGAACTTGCATACCTTAAATGAGACTCTTATTACTGAATGTGTTGCTCAAGATATCTTTTCACTGCTTCAAATTGCTCTATTAATGCTTCCAAATTTCATGAACTATCTGCGTCCCAAAGTCTCCCATGATCGTGTCATTGAGCTTGAATAAACTAATTCTGAACTAAACGAGAAAATTGAATGGATGATCATCAATTTGGTTAAACATTTTTCTAAACTAGAAGTTGAGCATTTTAATTTACAACTCAAATATCAACATCTCAAAGAAAATGTCAAAACTTCATATCAAGACATCTTCGATGCTCGAGTTTGATGCAGTTTTTCAAATTAACAACGTGATGAACGATTCAAGCTCAGTGTAACACGATCGAAAAGTTGAAAGCCCAAATCTCTCAATTAAAGGGTCAAACGTACAATATGACAGGCTCCCAAATGCCTCCTCCTTTAGATTCTCGGAATTCTCAAAATTTTCATCTTCAAAACTTAGTAAATGCTTTACAAAAGGAAAACGAAAGTTTTCTAGAAGAAAATGAAAAGGTTAAACGACATTTTAAAGAGTTATATGATTCAATTTCAACACCCGTGACCACAAAACGAAAATAACGTCTTTAAAAGAAATTGAAATGAGATCTGTAAAGGAAATGGGAAACCGCCACTTGTTTTCAATAAGAATGTTGTCTCAAATCACCCTTAGATTGCAATACACTGTGATGTTAAATATATTCCTCCTCATCTTAGGAATAATGAACATGCTTTTCATGACTCATTGTCACCGATAGTCGAGATTGCTCAAGTGAGATTTCAGGATTTCATTAACAAACCTCGATAGTGAAATGAAGGTTTGCTTGCATCCAGGCCAAACGATCTCAAGAGCTGCTGAATGTAATTGCAACTGTCCAAACCAGGTGAAAAGGTGCTTGAAGCCTTGTTCATGCCCAGTGCCAAACAGAAACCGCCTATGCCTAAAGCCAAGTATGTGACCCTTGATATGTCTTGTTCCATATCTAATTCAAGCAAGAACTGTGATGCCTCCTGAATTTCAGATCCCCAGACCCAGAATGCAGTGAAGGCATGTAATGTTCATCAGTTATTTCCATGTGATGAACAAGATTGACACTAAAGTTAGCGGGTCAAAACCTAGAAGCTATGCAAAGAAGGATAGATTATACCAAACTAAAAGTGTTTATGATAAGGAAGTGAAAGAACACCATAGGGACAAGAAGTTTGATTTGAACAAAAAGAACCGTGTTAGTTCTAGTATTAGCTCTAAGCTTTAAATTAATTCGAGGTCTTATGCTGTCAAAACATGCAAAAATGTTTAATTTCGGTAATCATGATAAATGTGATGTGTTATTTGAGGTCTAAGATTCATAACCCGTTAAGAAAGTTTGGAGCGAAAAGATTAAGCAATCCTGAAACCTACAGGAAGGTTTTACCAATGTAGATTTCATGGAAGCCAGCAGGTCAATATTCACGAATGGCAACCTTGCCCTTAACTAGATCCAATGCCTGAGTAGTGCTGTTAGGTTTGGAAGCCAACTGTAGAACAATCCCATTAAGCACAAAATGTCCCTGACTAAGTCTCGATGTTTCTACTAGTTTAGCTCCTAGTGACAATGACATTGCACCCTGGTTTTCATTATTCAAAGATTGTTTGACTAAAGGACCCCTGAGCAACGGGGATCCAATGTTTCCATTCTCTGTCTTTCGTCTGTTGTCCAAAAGCAGGTCGTACAAACCGTCCCTTTGTATTTGGATTCGGCTCTAAACATATGACGGGCTCTAAACAATGACGTCCGTTCACATCAGTCAGCCTCACTTCATCATTATGGCGTCTGCAGATAACTTCAGGCCCCGCTCAAAGAAAAGAAAGTGACGCCAAGTGGCGCTTTTATCTATCTGAAGAAGAGAAATCTTAATGTTTATGACCATTCTCATCGACATTCTTCATCAACAAGCTTCATGTTTCTCCCATGCTCACGGTATCAAATGGATCTACATTCATTAATGTATATTCTTATTCACTTGCTAAATCAAAATGGCAACCGGATGCAATTTTGAGGGGAGAAGAGTGAATATACTAAATGATTATGGATGTTTGAATAATGGTTATCGACACTTAAAGTTTAATGACTTCACTCACTAAGGATAAATGGTTTGATGACTTAAAGTTTGATGATTCTCACTCACTATGGATAAATGGATTATGAGAAGAGTGAATATATTTAAATGATGATATTTGAATAATGGTTATACATGATTTATCCTCCTCCAACTAATGTTTCACTCACTCAAGAAAGAGATAAGATTTATTGTTTGGGATTCATTGATCCAAGATATGTTTGATGAGTATTTACAACATCATATTTGATGATCATCAAAGCACTATGATTCATGAGTTCAAGATATGTTTGATGATCATCAAGAAGTACCTTCGACTACTCAAAAAATCCTATCTCCGTTATTCCTCAAGGCTGATAATGATTATCATAATAATGCAATTACTGAATAATGATCCGCTCTTTGGTATTCCTTTGCCAATCTTCACGGATTATTGTCATGAATAATAATCACTCTTGGTATTCCTTTGCCAAATCTTCATGGATTATTATTCCTCTCATCATTGCATGCTATAAATCCAACCACATGAACTTCAAGGAAAATGTCTACCTCATCCGCTTCTAGTTATTGTGCATCTCCATATCATCTCATATTAATACTTTTAGGAAGAATACATTGATGTTGGGCATCATTTGTTCTGGTTCATTTGGGTGAAAACATCCGGTTGTATGTTTATTCACATGTTGGGCATTTGACACAAGTTGATTACTTCAAAGTTACTCTTTTATCACTTATTTGAGGTTGAAGTTGACGCACAGCGTGATCTTATTTGATAACTTCTCTTGAGCAAGAATTAGAGTTGGTCTTGGGTTATCTAGTTAAGGCCACGAGGTGGATGGTTGAAACATTACTTCACTATTAGGAGTTACGTTGTTTTACTCGTCATCACGGATATTCGTTGTGGATAATTCCAAGAGGTGTTAATGTCTCATACTTAATTGAGTATGAGTACTTAAGAGATTTGCTTGGTGCATAAATTCACCACACCGCCTTCCATCTTAAGTGCAAAGCTTAAGACACAAATATGGGAATTAA
>OU343223.1:184174468-184314595 GCA_910596185.1 Chrysanthemum makinoi
TTAATTTTTTGTCCGGAGCGGTATTCAATTATTTCATGGCTCAAATGGATCAAGGGTTTTGTCGGTTGTCATGGGTCTGAGCAGATTCAAATTATACCAGACTCTCGTTTTGTTTTGATTCCAAATATACCACACGACTTGATTCCATATCTTGGATTTTAAGAGAACTTAAATTTTAAGAGATTTGCTACCGTGATCGGTTGAGTTGTAATTTGTGATTATGTATATTTGGATCATTTTGTTGGTACTATTTTTGATGGTGGTCACTTAATTATGAATGGGGTTTTTGAGAATATGTGGGCTGGATGATTAATTTAATTATGGACCATGTTGTTGCTAGGAGTGGACTAATCAGTTGGTAATCTGTTAGTGGACATTGGATGATTGTGTATAATTTTTATGTTGGATTTATATGTTTGATGTTGGACATATGGGCTTTTCCATTGAGATTTATGAGATTTGATATGATAATATTTTATGAGACTTGATAAAAGAAAATTTGACGATGATGAGATTTGATATGATGATGAGATTTGTTGTGGGGATTGATACCTTGGTTTATACATTTTCACTGAGGTTATTATGTCATTTACTTTGAATCGATACTTGAACAAAGTTGACTACGTGGGTTGTTTGTACGCAGTATTCTTATTTGGATTTGAAGTGAGGTTGTTCCAAAGCATTTACTTATTTCGCCTTCTTTCTTTCTACCCTCTTCGCAAGATGACTTTTTGAGCATGTATAGAATGTGATAAAGACTTGACTATTTAGTTACTCTTGTGATTCTTTCTCGCTTAACTCACAACCTAACTATCACTTCTGTCTCACGCAGATTGAGAATATGTCAAGAGGTTTTGTACATTGGGTACACCGTTTCTTCTTTACAAGGATTTGTACAAGTTTAAGTAAAAACGGGGAATTCTACTTCATGATCAAGTTTGGTATATCGTGCTTACTTCACCATGTGGTCACAAAGAATTGCCGACGTACGTGAATGATGTGTTTACCAAAGGTTGATTAGTTGAGATGTGATCAAGAATTCTCATGGGATATTCGGACGCCATTAATGTCTATGATACTTCACAGGCTAAGCAAAATCTTTCAAGAATCTTCAAACGTCATTCATGATTTTTCAATATGTTTTCTTATGACAAGAACTTCATGCAAATGGTCAGACATGTTATGATGCTTCCAAAGTTCGAAACCATCATGGGGAGAAAACATGTACTTTGATGTTTTACTGCAACCTCCGTGGAAAGTAGTGTACTACTCTACTTAGTATGGTTTGTGAAGTATTCTACATATGGAAGAAGAATTGTTGATGATGTAGAATGAATCGTTGATGAACCGCCTGATATTCCCCTAAAACAGTATATTCATCAAACCAAAGTTGTCATATCACATTCAAGCTCGACATTGTTTACTGTTTAGTCTTGATTTTGTAAAATCCCACCTAAAGAAACTATTTCTGTTTAAATCATATATTTGTAAAATCCCGTGACAATGGAAACATCCCCGGTAAAAGAAATGTGCATTTCTAGATCTATCTCTGGTTTATTCTTGGTTTTGTAAAATCCGCTAATGAAACTATTTCTGCTTAAACCATATAATTGTAAAATCCCGTGATGATAGATTCATCCTAGAGAAAGGAAAAGTGTATTTCGATCTTATCCGATGTCGATGCTACGGCTTCTTCTTTGAAGAAGGGATAAAAGGGTGTATTTCATGAATTGGGTGATTGTTTGGTTATTCTTCATGGTCGCTTGGTTATTACAAGGTTTTACGGGGTTATGTACTTTTAATCATGGTCGGGATGAAACCATTATCATAGTTCACTTAAAAAGTCAAAGGAGGCTAGATTTGAGCTTTTAACCAAAAGATGTGACAACCAAGTATTATAGTATTATTTATTTAAGGTTGAAGTGAAATATCATGGCGAAGTTTACTTAGTATTCAAGGTATCGGGATGGTTGGATGAAGATTATTCGAGATCCTTGTTCGAGCTTTTAATATTTTCAAAAACTAAGACTTGGAAATCTAGTTATTTTTGGGTGATTTTTCCTTTTCTTTTTACCACTTGGGGAATTGGGCTCTTACCACCACAAAATAACTATCACTTTAAGGAGTTACGCTTGTAGTGCTCTGTCACATGAATTGTGGATTTTCAAGAGGTGATGTACGCCTAATACTTGATGGTTGGTTGGTTGAAGAGTATAGAGTACTTAGAGATTCAAAATGGGCATGAATTTCTGCACCGCCTTTGTTACATATGTGCAAGTTTAAGTCACGAAGTTAAGTTAGTTTACTTCAAGGTCAAATTCATCATATCGGGTTTTCTCCATCACCGTCACGACAAAGATCCTATCAATGATAATGGGATTGATAACAAGTTTGCCACTAGTAGTTGAAAAGAGAGAGATTATGACGTTTGAACACAACAGTTCAAGCCTCGTACCTCAAAGAAAAGAAAAGTGTACGTTTCAGTGCGCTTTATCTTCTAAAGAAGAAAAATCTTCTTATGACGTTTGAACACAACAGTTCAAGCCTCGTTCCTCAAGGAAAAGAAATGTGTACGCTTTAGTGCGCATTATCTTTGGAAGAAGAGAAATCTTCTTATTTATGACCATACTCATCAACATGCTTCATACTTTTTCCATGCGCCGCTTATCAAGGAACCTGACTATCGCTTGCTAGTTCTCCTATTCCACTTGCTCAATTAATATGGCGATGGCTTATATAATTTGCAACCTTGAGGGAGAAGTGTGAAGAGACTACATTTTAAAGATATTCACTTGTTTAATCAAGAATGGAATCTCAGATGCAATTTTGAGGGGGAGAAGAAGTATGATAACTCTACATGTTGAGTTATATCTGAGATTACATGGTCAAATGGCTCCAAACTCATGTAAGAACCGAGCATCTTCTTATCGGGTCATCTTCACATGGAGTTTCTTCTAAGAGCCATTGGTTGACATCTTCTTACGGACTAATATGTTTAACGACAAAGTGCTTCCGAGCTATGGGTTGATTTCCTTGATGAACATCTTTTGTTCTTGTTTGATTGGGAGGATTTGAGTTAAGTGGAATTTGCTATATACAAGTTAACGGGAATGCATTTGGTGAGAAGAAGATGTTAACTTTCTATTCCCCAATTGGAAAATCTTGAAGATGGTCGAGTCTACAGTCGGTTCTACATTTTCTGCTACATGTTAGAAGACTAAAGACGACTTGTATTTAACGATCTAAAGACTTCTTCTTAATCAAGCATTCATCATAAAGATTGTCGGTTTAGGGAGAGCACTAATTGGGGAGAGTGAAAAGTCGATTCAATACCAATTAGACTTGCTCATATTCTTCTCAAGTTGATTCTAAGAGTTCAAATGTTCTTCTCAATAGATTTCGAGTATATGGGCTTATAATGTTGCCGATTCGAGGTATCAAAACCGCAAGCGGGGAAGGAGACACACATCTAAACGCGAGTAAACTTGATGAACTTAATACTTCTAAGTGATTGAAGATATCCCGGGAAGACAAATGTCATTACCTCAGAGAAACTCAAGGTTTGACTCATGGCGTTTAGTGTTCTTATTCCAACTATGTGGGGGAAGAGATGGAAGAGTTACTTTCTGGTGATAAAAGAAGTACACAAGTTTGTGATGATTTTGATGCTATCACAATCATCAGGGGAGAGAAATTGTATACATTGGGGATGCTCAGCTGTTTCACTTGAGAGCTTAATCAGTGATTCAGAGATATAATCACTTATTCCGGAGTTGACATCCGCAGAGATAATCAGTTATTCTCTCTTTGGGCATTTGGGTACTTTGGGTTCTTGAGCTTCATACACTATCATCAGGAGAGATAAAAGTATACATCGGGGTTATTCTTTGGATATCAGACTTAATCTGCTACTTCGATGTTATAAGTTTCTCTGTCTTTGGGTATATGTTTATTCGGGTTCGTGAGCTCTATTCTGAGAGACTGACTGCATCAATTCATTTACTTGGGGGAAGTGGTCTCTTGACAACTTTTTGGTATGGATCTCTTCAGACTTCAGAAGAAAAGAAATATGAGAAGATTGTTTTATGTGTGGGATGATACACTGCTATTATTGTTGATGATATAACCCTGGACGAAGAATCACAAAGATCATTCGTAAAAGGAGCAGCAAGATCGATGATAATGGTGTGCTTCTTTGTGCACCTGGCTAAGGAAAGCTTGAAATAGAACTTCAAATCTGCTCAACCAAAGGATTTTCGGTTTGGGGGGAAGCTACCAAAGTCTCAATTTCAGAAGGCTCAATTTCTCTCTTCGATTCAAGAGCCTTGAAGCTTTGGTGCCGAAAGTTTAAGAGATGATGACTTCTATCTTCTACAACGGGCTGTTTGATATCCCTATCACTACTCGTATCATCATCTTCTTAAACTATATCATCTACTCTATCTATGTAAATATTTATCAAAAAGAAAAATACAAAAATATAAAACCAACAAAATCAAAATAGAAAAATATAAAATCAATAAAACCCATAAAATCAAAAAATTTGAAAAGATAAAATATGTTTTCTCAAGACATGTCTTCCTGGTATCGATAACATCTACGGTCTTAGAAATGTCATTCAATAATGGCACAGGACCATATATGAAGTTCGAAAGCGGAGGTGTAAATATTCTTTTCCAAAACATGTCTCAAAATATGGCTTGCAGTTACTTCAGACTGTAACCCGTGCTAAAACTATGGTTTGCTATTATTTTAAAAGAAGGAAAGTGCTGGGCTAAACAAATTTTCAAAAATCTCGTGCACTTATCCTAAAACAATATGAGGAAAGTATGTCGAAGGACTGCTGTTCCTACACAAACGTTTTTCCGTCTATAATTCTTCAGAAAAATATTTGTTGTGTTAAAAAATGGTGGAAATGAGTTGCTTTAAAATCAATCAGAATTTTTGTTTTCATTAATTTTCAAAACTCAATCAATGACTTCAGCTTGTTTAAAACTTTTTATGAAATGAGTCATTGATTGAGGGGGAGAATGTTTTCAAATTTATATAATCTATCGGACTTTTCTAATTATCCCACGTGCTTATCCTAAAATATGTTTGCCTATGTTGAAGGACTAGGTGTTTAGGATATGATTATTAGGATTAGATGATTAGAGTTTGATGAACACATAATTCCCATGCTTTACATGATCTGATTGATATGTTGGATTGACTTTCATTAGTCGATTGCTGTTTGGGTGATGTCGACCACCATATATCTGTTTGTATGTCCACTAAGGCTAGTCCCAGTCGTGACCTAGGACGACCTGGGTCATCCAGCTTCACGCCGCCTTTCTTCTCTAGCGACTGACATGACCGGATGCCCCTGGGCCATGACCTTTTTTTTTTAACATTTTAAACAACAAATTTAAAATTCATTCAAATTAAAAAAAACATTACATTACGAAATAAAAAAAAAAAACATTACACTACGAATTAAAAAAAAAACATTACAATACGAAATTAAAATAAACACTACAATACTTAAACTAATAATCTAAATTGTAACGTGCTTTGATTGTTTCCTTGACTTTCTCCAATTCTTCTAGTTGGCGGCCTGTCAATTTTGGGTCGATTGGGGTGTTGTACAAGATTATGTCGGACTCCTATTTTGATAGCCTCATGAGCTCAAGTTTTTCTTTTTTCATCTTGAGCTCTTTTTCCCTCAACTCAACCAAGTATCTTCTAAACCCTCCTTATTCTTACCTTTATCCCCTTTTGATGGCTTCTGGTGTGAAGAAAGTTTTGGCCAACGATTCAGAATGAGTCCGATGGAACATCATCATCACGAGAGGAGGAGGATGGTTTCTTCCTTCCTTTGTCACGACCGGCCGGTCGTGATTCTCTAGTCCCTTCCTTAGCGTAATCATCAACGTCTTGGACATCGAAAGGATCACGAGCTGGGTTGAACCGTGAGGTAGTGGTAGAACCCTTTTCTTCCGACTATTCGCTTCGAAAGCCGCATCTCAACGTCCTTCCAAGCAACATGACCCTTTAAAACCTCCCAGCACTCCTCCAAAGTCAAATCATGATCGTACGTCATACGGTATTCTCTAAGAGCTTTTGAAGTGTCGTCGATATCATTCTCACTGCTTCCATGAGTATTCTTGCTAATCTCCATGATAGCACAATAATTACCAACCCTATTACGAATCCTGCTCTTTCATTTGGTAGTGATGGAGTCATAGGTTCGGTCTTTGCCAATTTCTTTGGTTTGATGGGGGATATATCTTCAGCGAAAGCGGTTTTCTCATCATCAGAATCATCAACGGGAATGGAATCATGGAACGAATTAGGAAGTAACCGGACTAACTTGGCCCATCGAAGCATCTTGACTTTGGTAGTTTTGTGTCGGATACTCCGACAAATAATCTTCCAAATTCATGTCAAGATTAGTACTTCGAATCGGGAATAAGGTTGATACGGTTGAGAAGGATAAATGAAGTCCATGTTTAGTTGGTACAACGACCCACTAGGTTCTTGCCCGAATCGTGGTAAGGACGCGTGGGACAAAAGGACGGTTAACATAAAACGGGTTTTGGTTTTGATTTTGTTGTGCTAGTTGTGATTGATAATCAAAACTTTGTGGACGAAATCGAATAGGCCAGTTTTGTTGTGGTGATATGCCGGTTAACTCGAAGTTGTTTTCCGGCAAGAAATTCATATTCGGGGCATTTTGGGGTAGTTGTGATCGTCGGGTTTTTGATTGTGGGGTATTTTTCTTTGACATTTTGAAGTTGGATAAGAATTAGATTGAAATGAATATAGATGAGAAATGGTGAGTGGTGAATTGTGTTTGAGGTGAAGTTGGTATTTATAGAGTGGTAAAATTGGTTTAAAAAAAAGTATTTTTTTTTAGTTTAATGACCAAACGGTCAATTTTTTAAAATGTATTGAATTTATACAGTAAAATATGGTTGGGAACATGGGATTTGGAAGCATTAACATCGAGTGAAAATGCGCTCGATATTGCAAATTCTTGGTACTCGACCGATGTTGCAACCGAGGCCTCCAATCGATATTGCAAATCGGTTGAGGAGGAAAAGTTTTGGTGCCCAACCGATCTTCAAGTGTCGAATGCGACTAGCCTAACGTATGCATATATCATGGTTCATAAGAATGTTCCCGATCCAGATCCCACAAATGAAGAAGATTGGATGCCGAAAGGAAAGGGTAACTATTTCTTGGGTCGACAAATGAAGAAACGGAGCTTAATTAGATCTCTCTATGGATAGTTGGCACGATAGATGCTACTTCAGAGGTCTCACTGTCAAGCAGATGGTTTTCTTTCATCCTTTCAACAACAACAGAAGCAGCTTATGTTCTACTCCACCTAACGCATCTTGTGCAGGACAACTAGTGAATATTACCAGTTTTGAATTTTTCAAAATGGAAAAATGTTTGTTTGAAAATAAATCAGATTCAATGTTTTTAAAAATCAACCGGACTTCATTTTGTTTAAAATATAAGTCACTCAATCAACGACTACGGTCATGGATTGAGGGGGAGAGTGATTTCAAACTAAATATTTTCAAACGATATTTCATCTATCAAGTCCGTTTGTACAAAATAAGTGGTGATCTAAAGATTTAATGTTATGTCATGGTATGTTTGTCTTTAAAATTCAAAGATCTTTCGAAATGAAATTTTTTCTATTCTTGTTTGATTGTGAAATTATTTTATTTTACCTAAAGATCTCTTAAAACTATCATACCCGACACTAACAATATTTAATGTCTTATATTGATCCTTATCAGTCATTTTCAAAAATTAAATCAAGCCACGTCTTTCCCCAAAATGTTTCTAAATGATTTAAATCAATTGGGATCACAAATCTCAATTGGTTTGAAATTTTTGATCGGGGGAGAGATCGTGCTTTAAATCTCAAATCTTTTTTAGTCCTTTAAAGGCACTCCTGCCTCCATGTGCCAAACGATTTCAAATACATGATGCACATGATTGAGGAGGATCATTTATCCGAAAACAAGATGAGAACTTAAACTTGGCCACATTTTCTCCCATGTTTTCTAAACCGTATTAAATCACTTGGGATCCAAAATCTCAAAGGGTTTGATATTTTTTATCGGGGAAGAATTTGTGATTTAATTATGAAATCTGATAAATGATGATCGATTTGATTCACAAGTGCAGGCTGCTCTCTCATATGTGCTAAACGCTTTCAAATCTCGAAGCACATATTGAGGGGGAGCATTTCAAAAGAAAACAAACTATCAAGGTACAAAGATTTCTATGTTTCAACATAAGTACCATGATTCATTTTCTAATGGTTTCTTAATGGAAAATGTGATCGTGGAAGTTCTTCAAAACCTCCTTCCTCTATGTGTTAAATGATTTCAAATAACCAACGCACATTTTGAGGGGGAAAATTTACCAAGAAAATCAAATGGCTTTTTCCACGGAAATTGAGATCAATAATATATTTCAAAGTCCTCTTGCCTCCATGTATGCAAATTTTCAAAATCAAAAGAGCACATGTTGAGGGGGGGCATTTATAAATGATCAAAACAATTAAGGTACAAAATGCTTTGATATTACATCACAAGTACCTTGATTGATTTTCCAAATGATTTTTCAATTGGTTTCGAGAAGGAATTAACAATACCAAAAGACCTACCAATTTACTTTATATCAGTGTTATAAGGATGGTTAGGTTAGGTATTCGCTCCCACGATCCCGCCCAACGGAGGGATCCACCTGTGGACAATCCACTAGATAGTGTAGAGTCCTTAGGTATGATAAAAAAAAAAAAAGAGAAAAATGAGAATACGGAAGAGCGGATTGAGATGAGCTAGTAATCGAATAAACCCAATAAGGTTCTAGTTATGAAGTCTCTGTAGCAATCGGGGGTTGAAGAATGAAAAGAACTGAATGTGAAAAGGGTGAAAAGAAATAGCCCTCCAATAATTCAACCTTAGGGCAGTAACCGGGTTCAATACATATACTACTGGTTGAGGAGTTTGTTAGGACTTCTTTAGATCGTTTTAAGCCTTAGGGTTTAACAATAACAATGACAATACGCAGCGGATAAATCAAAACATAATTGTTATTGACACAAGATTTTTCAATCACTAACACTAGTAATCTTAGACGCTTAGGAACACGTCTAGATAACTAAACTACTAAACTAATCTAATAACCTAGACGTTTACAATAAACTATACGCCCTAGGTTACACACACACACCTTTAGTCGACTACATTATGGAAGACATTGTATATAAAACCTACACCTATGTCCTCTTTATATACTAGAGGATTAGGGTTTACAAAATCCTACAAAGGACTAATAAATAAAACTTCTTTTGCAAGCAAGTCCATCAATCTTTTTGTAGGTTTCCTTATTGTCGTATTAAGTCCCTCTTGTTTCATTCTTTTTGTCTTATCAACTCAAACGTATAATTCCCAACAATCTTCCCCTAGTTGATAATGACAAAACCATTCTTGAACGAACTTCCCTAGATGAAGTAGAGAAATTGAGATCAGAGATCTCACCATGAATGAAACAAGTATGTATTCCTTTGTCTTCCCCTTAATCCATGCCATGCCACTCAAACATCTCTTCCCCTTTTTGTTATTATCCAAATAGGGAACGTATGCAAATAATGATCTTGACCACCACGAACCAATATCATACTTCCAATCTAAGACTTCCATTGTTTAAAATCGCCGACCATTACGCACCATAAGAAAAATGGATTCAAAACACTAGAAGCTCCAACTAGTAATAGGAATAATGATCAACAGTAGTAAAAATCAAACACTTCCCCTTGAGTGATGCATGTAGATGGTTAAACATTTAACAATAAGCTTTCGATGAAACCCATATGTTAACCATCTTCTTGATTCTTCAAATTTGTAGGCTCCATGTAATGATCACTAATGAAGAAAATTAAGTATAACCAACTTGATGAAGAAGTAAAATAACCCAAACTTGTATCTTATATCTTGCACTATAGATGACATTGAACGTATACCTATGTATAGGAAGACCTCAATCTCTTGACGATAATCACTGAGCACAATAACGTCACTCCTTTAAGTGTTATGTCAATTCTTTGTCATAATCATTGAAGCACGAACAAGTTACCTCTTGCTAAAAGGTATGATAAAACACGTATCCAAGTAATTCCACTTCACCTTCAAATAAGTGATAAATAATCCTCTTCGTAATCAATTCTTTAATAAAATCAACTTCGAGCTTTTTAAAATCTTTTAAGAACAAAAATCAAACTCCTCTGTGTGTGAACAATAACCTGTGTGTGTCGCCAAAAAATCCATAACAAATATCATGCTTGACTTCCCTCAAATCAATATCTTCGTTTAGCAAGATCTGTAATAAGCAGCAGATTTCGAATGAGAATAGTACTTTCGCCCAAGAGCAGACTTTCGCAGTTAAAGATTCGTCAAGCAGCAAAGATTGTGAGGGTAACAAGATTACTTTAAAACCTCCTAACAAGTACTTTGAACTTAGAGCAGTACTTTAAGCAGCACTTTCACATAATAGCTCAGATCGAAGATCCCTTCGGTGAAAAGTTTGATGACTATATAGAGAACATCCACCAAAAATTTCGTCACGATCCAACGGTTAACGAAAACGTTATGATCGTTTCAAAACAGTGTTGTAGTAACCTTACGAATTTTTTTTAGTTTCAGCAGCAGACTTCGACAGCTTATAACTTTTGGTTGAAAGATCAGATCAACAATCCCTTCAGTGCGATTAGAGATAGATATAGCAAGAAGCTCCAGTTCGAATTTTAGCCCGATCCAACGGTTCATTAAAAAGTTATACACTCTTGAAAACTGTGCTGCAGAAAAGTTGCGAATTTTGCAAAAAATCGATTTTCTTCATTCTTTTTCGCCAAGAAACCTTGTGAATCCCTAGGTAACGAGCTCCCCAAGCTCTGATACCAATTGAGGAGTTTGTTAGGACTCCTTTAGATCATTTTGAGCCTTAGGGTTTAACAATAACAATGACAATACGCAGCGGATAAATCAAAACATAATTTTTATTGACACAAGGTTTTCAATCACTAACACTAACTAATCTTAGACGTTTATAGGAACACGTCTAGATAACTAAACTACTAAACTAATCTAATAACCTAGGCATTTACAATAAACTATACGCCCTAGGTTACACACACACACACCTTTAGTTGACTACATTATGGAAGACATTATATATAAAACCTACACCTATTTCCTCTTTATATACTAGAGGATTAGGGTTTACAAAATCCTACAAAGGACTAATAAATAAAACTTCTTTTGCAAGCAAGTCCTTCCATCTTTTTGTAGGCTCTTGTCGATTATGTCCCTCTTGTTTAATTCTTTTTGTCTTATCAACTCAAACGTATAATTCCTAACACTAGTGGTTACTAAGGTAACACTGGTATTGAAGACAAGACGTCATGGACCCAAAGGACGCACTGTAATAAATTTCCCAAGCTACTCAAGTTCCTCTTAAAAGGATGTCACACCCGAATTATTCATTGCTTTGCAAACGGAATGAAATTCGATCGATGTCATAGCATCACAAGCATAGATATATTGAACGACCTAAAGTGTCGTTTGAAAAGAACATCGTTTGATATAATAAAACATTCAGAGTTTACAAAAGATGGGTCCCAAATGAAAATCGACATGTGCGGAAATAAGTTTGTTACAATCCAAACGATGTTTTAAAGTGCATAAAACCCAAGTGAGACGCGTCGTCACCGCGATTCTATGATAAGTCCACATGCATGCCATGAAGTATATGCCTTAGATACCTGAAAATACGTTGCTAAAAGTGTCAACACAAAGGTTGAGTGAGTTCATAGAGTTTATGAAAAAAATTTATACGACCAATGCAAGTATAAGTTATGTATGACAAATATGTCACAAAAAATGTTACAATTGCTATAAGCACATGACAATCGGGCTAGACTGCTTCACGATATTCACCTAATAGAGTGTTTGCCAAAACAACTCAAATAATGATAAAAATGAAATGCATCCGTTCGACCAGTTGGGACCACCAACCTGGATGGAGGAGTCACCCTCAATAGATCTATCCACTCACCCTCGCTTCTTCTGAAATTAACGGTTCATGTTTATGAAATGGGACATTCAGTTGGCAATGAGGTAACTTAAGCAATGTAAATGAATTTGAATATACTTGGGCTCAGATAAAATGATGTGCAATGTATTCTCCCCTCAGAGGTTTGAAATAATGTATAAACTTGAATAAAACGGGCTATGAAAACTCACCATGCAATATTTATGATGATATAATGGCACATCAAATGAGGCTAACCTCTAACCGCGACCTATTATGAATGATATGTTCTAATGTAAATCATGAAACAATGTCGTGCATGCAAACTCATATGATATCCATACCACTTGTGCATTTTTGAAAATAAAGTTTATCGTCGAAATATATGTTTATGACATCTCGTCATGTTATAAAATACTTTACAAGTACTTACGTTGAAATGACATCCTACGATAGTTGTTTAGTGATTTATCGAGAATTTATAGCTTTTCGTCGCAAAATAATATACTTTGTTATTTCGTGAAAGTGACTAAATGACCTTGAAAAGCTAGTCGTAAAATAGTGGATATCGAGTGTTAGGAAACAAACTCAACGGTTTTGGAAAGCTTGTAGCATTATCTCAAAGTATTAGCTTTTAGATTTTTATCATAGAGGTCTCGATCATGGAGAAAAACATAGGTGAAGTAGGGTACTTATACCAAAAATATAGTTTAAGGGGTAATTTTCGGCAAAGTTTGAGTGACCGTATTTTATTCATTACAACTCCGTTTGACGAATGGTTGGACATTTTGGAAAATAGGCTAAGTGAACTTACTTTTACAAGAAGACATCGTTTTCTCAAAAGTAATCCATCGATGTTAAAAACGACTCTCAACATGGTCCTTAGCGGCAACTAGTTTTTGTCTAATAGGTAAAATATATGTTTTATACTTGTAATAAAAGTTACGACAACCTTGTTTAAAATGTGAATAACTTAGTCGTTATAAGTCCGTTTTCTACGCTTTATATGTCCTTAGTTTCGTGTTAACGTATACTAATATATTTTGATAAAGTCGACTCATTTAGATAACCATTAAGACTCATTTTAACTCGTAAAAATTTGGACAAAGATGCTGAATTTTCCGAAAAATATAGTTTTCGGCGTTAAACTTGAAAATAGCATAACTTCGTTATAACCTCGTTTTAACCCGCTCAAGCAACCACGTTTTTGTTTTAAAATATATTTTCTGAATATCTAGCCCAAAATATTTTGTAAACTGTCGAAATTTCCAGATTTAACAAAAATGATCAGACCCTTATTTATAGTTGTCGAAAGTGATTTTTCTCGCGTAATACTTATTCTAATCACTTCAAATCAACGCCAAAGCTATTTGTTGAAACCAAGATCCGGACTCAACTAGGGTATAATAACAATGATTGAATAGATGCACAGCGGATAATAATTACCACAATCAAAGTTACCAAATGGTTTTCACTATTAAAACAATGATCCTCTATGGATCTTTTTCTCCTCTCTAAAGAGTTTTCCTAGAATGTTTTCTCCAGAGGTTTTCTTTTTATTCAAGTCTATGTAATACAAAAGCTACCAGTTCCTTTATACACCAGGAACCCTAAATAAACAATAATATAAAATAAATGCATATTACTACCTAAAATAGCCTATAAATCCTAACAAACTAATAAATATACTAATATCTATATCCTAGAAACCAACTATGCTAAATATTACTTCAAAGAACTTTTCTCAAAGTTAATCCATGTCTTCTGCCAGAATCCATGTCTTCTTCAAGCAGATTCGCCGCCAGTGAATATCAACAGTAATTCCTTCTTTCCGTAATTCCCAACAATCCTCCCCTAAACTCGAATTTGACATGGTTAAGTTCCAGCTTTCCTCGATAAGTTTTTAACGCTTCGTAACTTGAGGATTGTACTTAACATCAAAGAAAGAATCAAAACAAGTACATCTCTATGATGACAAACTTTGAAACTCCGCATCTTTGCAAAGAACAAATGACAAAAGATACATCAAAACAGATTAGTTTCATACTATTCTCATCACATCCGTGATGTTAACCCCGTGAGAGGTGAATCATTGAAAATAATGGATTTGATGTCTCTTTACCAATAGCCATCACTATTGGAGTAGCCAAATTTCAGCCAAAACTATGGTAATAATCGTGATAACCATCCGATTTATTGGCAAACCAAAGAACCATATAAACGGATTTGATATGTCTTTACCTCAGAGTCTTACCGTGACTAGTCAATTTGGATTCCAAAAAGGAATAAACCATGTGAATGATGACCATACAACCCTCCCAAAGAATTAAGTACGGTGGTTGCATACCCTATGATTTTGAGCAAACCATTACAAATATCAACGAATTGAGATGTCTTTACCAAAAACCGCTTCATTTTTGGACTAGCCAACTCTTTGATGGAATGCCGTTATCATCATGGTGAGTTGATTACCATTTATGGATTTCCGCAGCCTTTACCACAAGCCATAATCCCGGCTAGTCAACTCAGGTCGAAAGACACTGTGAGATGAAACTATGAGTTGTGTGGTTATGAACCAACACCAAACCTCGCAAGCAAGAAAAGAGTAGAAACCTAACACGCATGTTAGAGCTTTTTTACCAATAAAAGAACTAACACAATTTTTTAATAATTAAACGAAATATAAAATAAAGAAAAAATAAATAAATAACCAAAACAAGGAAAATAAACCATCAAGCATCAGAAGAAACCAAAGACAAATAGTAGGTCGCCAGAACACTAAGCCTCCTCAAAGTGCATTTAGGATCCAACATCCGCAAAAATGGTTAATACAAAAATACAACAACAATAAGCCTCCCTGGCTTATGCCTCCTCAATCAATGCACTGACAAGGACTATTGTTTCGGGTACCCGAATGAACCTTTTCAGTTTCCAAGAATAACTGAGGGCTTAACAGCTAGCCACACTTAACTCCACCATGTGCCATATTCATATGAGATACATAGTGTATATGACGAAAATAAGAACTGTAGTCTATAGGTCTAAGCCTAGATTACCGCTCCACCAACCAGAGTAACCGGTGAAGAATATCCTCCACCGAGGAACCGAAAAGGCCTATTAAGCCTTCGCCATAAAACAACATGCATACACCTTTGGCTTACCAAGTAGAAACCTGGTTTAATTCTCAGCCATGTGCAACTTTGGGAACAAATGGAGGAATACTAGCAACATTAGTCCATGTAGGTCTAGAAGTCTTATGGCCAGAGGAAACACCCATCCTTTTCTCATAATAATCATAGTCTTTAATAAGATGGAGTTTACTACCACACACAAAACAAGATTTCTTCTTAAAAGACTTATTCTAACACAACTTTGTTTATTACATTTAAATTTATCGTAAAACGTAACTAGCAACAAAATTGTGTTTAATAGAATAAGTAATCGCTTTGTTTTGGCTCACAATATTGGGCCTCAAAGATCGCCTACTTGGACACGGGTGTGGTCACAAGGCTGCTTGTAAAAGGTAGGTGGACTTTTCACTTGAATCACATGAGGCATACCAGTGGTCTTAAGGTCTCGATGACTTGTCAATGTTGAACAAAGAGACAAAGTCATTAGTTTTGCTACTTTGCTGTCCGCAAGTCACTTGACTTGTTGCCATATAAATGGTGTGATCCATCAAAGTCATCAATAAGGAAAGGTCAACAGTAGCATAGGTATTCCTTAATATCCACGCATTAATGTAGGTCACCTCTTTCGACATAATTAGCTAAACCTCACGGGTGTAGTATTACTACCATCATGCCTAGCTTCTAATCCTACATACTTTTTAAAACCTAAACCTATCCAAGAATTAGGAGCTTGACTACCATATAGATGACTAGCTAACTTGTCACCTAAACTAGCCATTCTTATGCCTAGCTACTTCAAAGATCCAACTTATCTGCACTTCTTGTTTTTCTAGCTCTACTTTAGCTCTTTTCTTTCTCGTAATATTTTAACTCATTTTTAGCACATTCGAGATCCCTAAATACACTTATTTTCTCATCATAAGCTATTGGATTCTTCAAACCAAACTTTTTGTCTTTCTAGTTGTTTTAAAGCCTCTGCTTATAAGCTTCAACTTCTACAAAGTATTCATTATATTTAGGTTTCAAAATATCATGTTTCTTTGGTTCATTATATTTTTCATTACAACCAAAAGACAATTGTGTACTGAGAGATGCCCATGAATGCAAAAGGATCGCAAGTTCTTCAAAGATAACCTCGTAACATCTATTTCCTTGCTCATCTTCTTGACTTCAAATTTCTTTCCACCATACCTTTCGAGTGCATTCCATATACGACTCAAGATCATCCATATAAAACTAAAATCAAGCACATCAAAAGGAATAGATTTAAGCAAGGTAGTTCCTACTAATTTTCAATGTTAATGTGTTCATCTCAGAGTCGTTGAGGATGAAAAAGAGATTTCCATCGCGATCACATCCAAATTCTTTTCAAACTGCTAGTTATTTGGATCACCTTCCGTATATTCATATCATTATTTTTATCCAAAGGTTCCATCTTCTTAGTCCAAACCTCGTACTCATCATCCATCAAATAAGGAAACACACCATCATCCTTTGTATTATCAAATTCAGCCATTTAAAAAGTGTCACCAATCACAACCAATTACAAATCTCCACTAGCAAAGAAAAAGAAAACCCTCTAAGCTAAATGAGACCAGCAGCAAAAATACAATAGCCCCACGTAAACTTCAGTAGAATCAATATGTGCTCAGCAGCAATTAAATGAAATATTGAAAGTCCCACGTGATCACAAATTCAACCCTTTGATCAACTAACACCACAAATATATACTGCACTTGACCTCTTCTAATTTCTATGACCAATAAATGCGGGACCCACAATCAAAAACCAAAACACGCTGCAGTCTTGGACATAATATCAGCAGAATCAACCATGAGATCAGTGTAGAATAACAACACCACTAGGGACCCACGTGACATTAAAAACGAGAGCCCCACTTAAAAGTATGTTCACGTGATATTAAAAAAAAAAAAAAAAAGAACACCAATCACTTGTTTACTAAAAGCCAATCAAAATGTACCACCATGTAAACACTCGTACACCATCAGCAGAAATGAATCAGGTGAGCCCCACAAGAAGAGCCTCACAATACCAACCAATCAAACGACGAGAACACCATAACAATTAAACACCACAACACATTGAATCAAATCAGAGAAAACTATGGCTCGTTAGATCGAATCACACGCGCATGATGGGACCAATTATCACGTGAAGTCAAAGCAAGAATATGGAACCCACGTGATGATAACTCATCATATTCAATTCAACCAATTATGTGTACAATATTGGAACGTGGACCAATCAACCAATTCAAGTATTTTAGCCAATCAAATACGTTTCGCACCTCGAGTATTGATCAAACCTTTGAAGAATTAAGAAACACGTGTACCAATAATTCATTCACGTGTAAGACCCATGATCACCAATTAAATAGGACCAATTAAATGACTAGATCGAATATTAAACATGGGATCAATATGATCAGTACACGAATTGAAATTCCAGTCGTATCAAAATGGATTAGTACAAATAAATAATACGAGGTTACCTTTTCTTTTCACATCATCAGATCTGCTGCTTTTTATCAATTAGGGTATAAGCCCTAATTACCGAAAAACCTTATAAACCCTAGATCGAGAGCCACCGCTTCCGATACCACTCTCATTGAAACCAAGATCCTACTCAACTAGTGATAATAACAATGATTAATATAGATGCGACAAATAATATAACACAATCAAAAGTTACCAACAATGTTTAATTATTAAAACAACGATCCTCTATTGATCTTTTTCTCCTCTCTCTAAAGAGTTCTAGAATGTTTTCTCCAGAGGTTTTCTTTATTCAAGTCTATGTAATAAAAAGCTACCAGCCTTTATACACCAAAAGAACCCTAAATAAACAATAATATAAAATAAATGATATCACTACCTAAAATAAATGCGCAAAATCCTAACAAACTAATAAATATACTAATATCTATATCCCAGAAACCAACTACAAAATATTACTCAAATAAAACTCTTTCTTCACAGAATCCATGTCTTCTTCATAATCCATGTCTTCTTCAGCAGATTCGTCGCAAAGAACATCACCGTAATTCTTTCCTTAATTCCCAACACTATTCTAAACCTACCATACACCTTCTGTGGTGTCATTCCTAGACATCATCAAAAATGATATGTTTCAAAGGATAATTATAGGATGAGATATATTCATTATAAGTACTTAAAAACAAATAAAGTTTATAGATGATAATCATAATGTGTTTTCTTCAAGCATGATAAAAATACCCAAAGTATGAATATGGAAGAATAAAAATGATCATGAAATGCTTACTAGTATAGTGATGAGGTTTATGAAACAAGGTTTTTCTTAAATACCTTAGGTTTTTATGCAAAACCCTTAAGAAAGTATACTAGTGTTTATATTTTAGCTTGTTCTTGAAAAATTCTTGGCTTCCTCCTTTGGTTTCTCCTTGGCCGGTTTCAATAGATGAGAGTGAGAGAGCTTTTATTTTTTTTTACACCTTATGATGAGTGAATGTGTGTGTATATGATAAAATATATTATGTATAATACAATATCAAGCTACAAGGTGTATGTGGAAGTCTAGATACAAGATTTTTTTATGAAGACCATGGTGAATCATCCATTTTAGTCGACATAGGTAAAAAAGAAAAAAAATGATATATTTTGATTATGTAAGTGTATAAATGTGTATGATTAGTTTGTATGTTGTAGCTAAAATAGGTATTGAGGTAGGTAAGTTAGCTAGAAATAAATTTTAACATCAAAATAAAATATATCAAAGTCATAAAAATTATAAAAATACATTTCTTACAAACAAATAATAATTATCGAGTAGTATTTACGAAAACCATCGTAAATATATATACATAACAATTTATATACCAAATAAATTTAAAACACCGGGTAAACTAATATTATATTTTTTATAATCTTAATATGAGTATAAAAATATATTAGGTTTATTTTTGGAAGTGTCGGATCAATATTCAAAATAAATGTTTACGCGATAACGTTTATTTAATAGGAAAATAAACGTTTAATTAAAAATGCAAACCCATGCATAATATTGATATGAAATGATGTTACTAATGATATGTAGACTAATTCTAGTTTATATGAAATGTCCTCAGTGATTTTCCATGAATACGCAGCTTAACCCTCCCAGTTACGCGATTTGATACTGTAAACCTAGTTTACAAAAATGATGAATAGTGACTCATGAATGTGATTTTCTCCTGAATGAATAGTGTTTCGTGAATAGTAAAATTTTGAAATACCTTTTCAAAATATTAAATCGACTTTTAAAATGATGAATAGTAAAATGATGAATAGTAACCGGTGAATAGTAATTTCCCGAGATGAATAGTGAAATTTTCAAAGTTTGTAAAATGACCTGAAATTACGAGTTGTCACATTCGCCCACCAAAAAAGGAATTCAGTCCCTGAATTGAGTCCATGTTGGGTTCTACAGTGTTATTGGTGAAAAGAGTTTAACTTCTAGCGTTTTCTAAATCGTACCACGCCTTTCCAAGACAGGACTTTCAACATACTCTGTTGCCAAATTGAAATCCTATTGGTTTGCGACTTATGGAACATATTTCCAATATTTTGCATCGTATATCGACGTAGCTTTTCTATCTATGTGTTGTTACTTGTAACTGATTCTTGATCTGTATGATTTCTTTGTTGTTTCATAAATAAGTTATGGACTAGTGAGTTGGACTTTCCTGATTTTTGGCCCGTAAGTAAGTGATTGACACCTCAACCATAGAGTGCCTCAATTGGTGCAGTCAATATGTTCATGTGCTAACTATTATTGTAAGGGAACTTGTTCGATGATGAATGATTTGCCTAATCATTTCTAGAAAATCTCACATGCTTTGAGCATATATTCAAATGTTGGAATTGTTCTCTCACTCTAACTATTGAGCTGAGGATAACACGCGGTACTCGTGTCCTAGTAGGTTCCATGGAAATCTTGAAATAATTGTCAGAAGTCTAAGGTGAATCAGCTACCTTATATTAGGTCTAATTGAAATTGATACCACGTATCTCGTGCCAAATATCAAAATGTCAAGTCTGTCGATAAGGACATTATTGAAAAGAATAGATTATAGGTAACAGTTGTGATTCCTCGCGTTTCTAGGTCTAGAGAATGTCATGACTTGAGTCTTCCTTGCCTAAGGTGCTTAGTTTCCATTACTAAATTGTTTATTGTTTGATGGTGTCTCTCCTAATTTCTCTTATCGAAATATTTCCATACTATATGTTGTCAAGTCACAAAACCTTAAATATTTAGGTGATGTGGTGTGGTGGTTGATTTTCAAGATTTGTTCCGATATTGAGTACTTCTAAAATAGTTCATCACTGAGATTGTTATCATGCTGGCAAAACCTAGATATCAGCTCATACTATGTCAAAGAATGTTTGTTCCGATTTCAATTATAGATGAAGAGTCATTGATTGTCCGATATGTTCACACTTGTTGCATTTCTTGGTATGGAAGTGAGGTTATTTGGAATTTCTAGAGAACACAATGCCTTAGAAAAAGTTTATATCAATAACCTTAATTTAACTCAATTATCCTTTGAGGAAAACTTATTGTAGGGAAATTCACATATTGTTGAGGCCATGTTTAGTGGAATGTTCTGCAGTCTTGGTTAGAAGACTTGGTCTATCTCTATCGTGTTACTTAGTGGGTATTCGCTTTGTACTAAATCTTATAACTCGGTCTTGCTAGTGCTTTTGAAATGATAGAATTTGGCTTCTAATCCAAAGATAGTGGTTCGGATTGTCTCGTGATGGCTTAAGATTTTTGTTGAGTTTTGAATCATCTTACTACATATTTCTAGTACTTGTTGGTAGTTCTGAAATACTTTCATTCTTTTCTTGTATCAAGGAATCCTCCTCGTAAATGGTATAGAAAGTCCTTCCTAATAAGGTCACTGGTAAAATTTCAACTTATTGGTTGAGTGAATGATGAATGGCGTAGGTACCTATAGAGTGTTAACAAAAGAGATGTTTATGAACAATTTATCTGATTAAAGGCTTTGCTTTTGAGTGAAGATTGTTTTAGGAAGTTTGAAAAGATGCTTGTTTCTTTCATGACATAATTCTTCCTGAATTATACATAGGTGATCGGCTATGTATAATCGAGGACAAATGATGTGATGCTTGGTTTTGTTGAAATGGTATCATGTTTCCCTGAAGTTTTAGATGGTATTCAACGTTTTGTTTTGTAAAATAATGGCTCAAAAAATTTTCGTGATTAACATGAAAATCGCTTCGATGATGGTATTAAATAGTTGATAAAATGATGAAAATCAATTTATAGGTGGTAACAAAACAAATTGTTTTAGAATTTCAGGAAACAATTTCCCTAAGATGGTAGTAAAATAACTTGAAATAAGATTTGTTGAATGGTTGTGATTATCGTGGAGATAATAAGGGATAAAGATTACATTAGATAGAAAGGTACTTATTATCTGTTCCTGTTGATGGTCTAATCATGTCTCAAGTGTAGGAGCAGTAGGCTGTCTAGTAGCAATCACTTGAAACTCTCACCGTCCTTAAACCTATAAGATGGTGCAGTATCTATAATCTTAGTGATAGATGGTAATAGGGTGTCAAATCATGCACGCCCTGCCGCAAGTCGATGTATGTTATTGTATATGGGATGTGATGGCACGGATGGTGCTCTAGATGACAATGATGATGAAAATGATGGTGATGGAAATCCTAGTGGTGAATTAAGAAAATAGGTCCTTTAGGACTAAGCCTATAAGTTCTACCAAATGGTATGATCTGTCCCAACATAATGATAAAAACAGTTCTGATCCTACGGTGAATCAATAGTGATCGTGATGGTGTAGGTGCAACTTTTCCCTCCTCAAAGGGTTCAGTCTCATCATCTTGATGTTATCGGTGTTGAGTCAACTGGTGTAAAAATTGTGATAGGGAATGACAAGGCATTCTCCACGTTGGAGTCTGATGTGAGTATGATGGGATGGGTGTCTGAAGACATCAATGTGACAATCGATTTCAAATGAAAGTAAATAACTCGCAAAATGTGCGTATAAAACCGCATGTAAAGTGAATATGCACTATGATGAAATGATGAGATGCTATGATGATGTAGTTATAGTCTAGGGTCAACGATGCATCCTAGTTCTCTATAACCAAAGCTCTAATGCCAATCTGTCACACCCCAAATTACCTGCTTTTACTGAATGGAATTCCGGGATTGACTGTCATAGCATCACAGCTATTAAATATATTGAACGACCTAAAATGTCGTTTGAAAAGAACATCGTTTGATATAATAAAACATTCAGAGTTTACAAAAGATAGGTCCCAAATGAAAATCGACATGTGCGGAAATAAGTTTGTTACAATCCAAACGATGTTTTAAAGTGCATAAAACTGAAGTGAGATGCGTCGTCACCGAGACTCTATGATAAGTCCACATGCATGCCATGAAGTATATGCCTTAGATACCTGAAAATACATTGCTAAAAGTGTCAACACAAAGGTTAAGTGAGTTCATAGAGTTTATGAAAATGTTTTCTAAGACCAATGCAAGTATAAGTTATGTATGACAAATATGTCACAAAAAATGTTACAATTCCTATAAGCACATGACACCGAAGCTAGACTGTTCCTGATATTCGCCCCAACAGAGTGTTTGCCAAAACAACTCAAATAATGATAAAAATGAAATGCATCCCGGATGGAGGAGTCACCCTCAATAGATCTATCCACTCACCCTCGCTTCTTCCGAAATTAACGGTTCATGATTATGAAATGGGGACATTCAGTTGGCAATGAGGTAACTTAAGCAATGTAAATGAATTTGAATATACTTGGGCTCGTATAAAAATGATGTGCAATGTATTCTCCCCCGTAGGTTTGAAATAATGTATAAACTTGAATAAAACGGGGCTAAGAAAACTCACCTAATGCAATGTTTATGATGATATAATGGCAATACTGAAATGAGGCGCAACCTCTAACCACGACCTATTATGAATGATATGTTCTAATGTAAATCATGAAACAATGTCGTGCATGCAAACTCATATGATATCCATACCACTTGTGCATTTTTGAAAATAAAGTTTATCGTCGAAATATATGTTTATGACATCTCGTCATGTTATAAAATACTTTACAAGTACTTACGTTGAAATGACATCCTACGATAGTCGTTTAGTGATTTATCAATAATTCATAGCTTTTCGTCGCAAAATAATATACTTTGTTATTTCGTGAAAGTGACTAAATGACCTCGAAAAGCTAGTCGTAAAATAGTGGATATCGAGTGTTAGGAAACAAACTAAACGATTTTAGAAAGCTTGTAGCATTATCTCAAAGTATTAGCTTTTAGATTTTTATCATAGAGGTCTCGATCATGGAGAAAAACATAGGTGAAGTAGGGTACTTATACCAATAATATAGTTTAAGGGTAATTTTCGGCAAAGTTTGAGTGACAATATTTTATTCATTACAGCTCCGTTTGAAGAATGGTGGACATTTTCTAAAAATAGGCTAAGTGAACTTACTTTTACTAGAAGACATCGTTTTCTCAAAAGTACTCCATCGATGTTAAAAACGACTCTCAACATGGTCCTTAGCGGCAACTAGTTTTTGTCTAATAGGAAAAATATATGTTTTATACTTGTAGTAAAAGTTACGACAACCTTGTTTAAAATGTGAATAACTTAGTCGTTATAAGTCCGTTTTCTACGTTTTATATGTCCTTAGCTTTGTGTTAAAGTATACTAATATATTTTTGATAAGTCGACTCATTTAGATAACCCTTAAGACTCATTTTAACTCGAAAAATTTGGACAGATGCTGAATTTTCCGAAAATATAGTTTTCGCCGTTAAACTTGAAAATAGCATAACTTCTTCGTTATAACTCCGTTTTAACCCGTTCAACCGACCAACGCTGCTTTAAAATATACTTTCTGAATATCTAGCCTAAAATATTTTGTAAAATGTCGAAATTTGATTTAACAAAATGATCGACCCTTATTTATAGTTGTCGAAAGTGATTTTTCTCGTAATACTTATTCTAACCACTTCAAATCAACGCCAAAGCTATTCTAAACCTACCATACACCTTCTTAGGGTGTCATGGGTTCCTAGACATCATTAAAAATGATATGTTTCAAAGGATAATTATAGGATGATATATATTCATTATAAGTACTTAAAAACAAATAAAGTGGTATAGATAATCATATAACTTGCATGTTTTCTTCAAGCATGAAACAAATGACGAAAGTATGAATATGGAAGAATAAAAATGATCATGAAATGCTTACTAGTATAGTGATGAGGTTTATGAAACAAGGTTTTTCCTAAATACCCTAGGTTTTTATTACAAAACCTTAATTAAGAGTATACTAGTGTTTATATTTTAGCTTGTTTTTGAAAAATTCTTGGCTTCCTCCTTTGGTTTCTCCTTGGCCGGTTTCAATAGATGAGAGTGAGAGAGCTTTTATTTTATTTTACACCTTATGATGAGTGAATGTGTGTGTATATGATAAAATATATTATGTATAATACAATATCAAGCTACAAGGTGTATGTGGAAGTCTAGATACAAGATTTTTTTATGAAGACCATGGTGAATCATCCATTTTAGTCGACATAGGTAAAAAAAAGAAAAAGAATGATATATTTTGATTATGTAAGTGTATAAATGTGTATGATTAGTTTGTATGTTGTAGCTAAAATAGGTATTTGAGGTAGCGTTAGCTAGAAATAAATTTTTACTGATCAAAATAAAATATATCAAAGTCATAAAAATTATAAAAATACATTTCTTACAAACATTTAGTGAAATAATAATTATCGAGTAGTATTTACGAAAACCGTCGTAAATATATATACATAACAATTTATATACCAAATAAATTTAAAACACCGGGTAAACTAATATTATAATTTTTATAATCTTAATATGAGTATAAAAATATATTAGGTTTATTTTTGGAAGTGTCGGATCAATATTCAAAATAAATGTTTACGCGATAGCGTTTATTTAATAGGAAAATAAACGTTTAATGAAAAATGCAAACCCATGCATAATATTGATATGAAATGATGTTACTAATGATATGTAGACTAATTATAGTCTATATGAAATGTCCTCAGTGATTTTCCATGAATACGCAACTTAACCCTCCATGTTACGCCAGATGATACTCGTAAACCTAGTTTACTTAAAAATGATGAATAGTGACTCATGAAACGTGATTTCTCCTGAATGAATAGTGTTTCGTGAATAGTAAAATTTTGAAATACCTTTTCAAAATATCAAATCGACTTCAAAAACGATGAATAGTAAAATAATGAATAGTAACCTGTGAATAGTATTTTCCCAAGATGAATAGTGATATTTTCAAAGTTTGTAAAATGACCTGAAATTACGAAGTCACAAAGGACTTCTTTTATTCTCACGGGGAACCTACATAATCTATCGACTTTTTCTTAGAGATTGTTAATATTGAACAAGGAGACCCTCTCCCTAGTCTCCGGCATAGGAAACCAAAGTGCACTATTGAGTCTAGAGCCAAGAGATCATCCACAAAATCTCATTAGGACACAAAATTAATGAAGAATTGCCGCTTTCACACAATGTGGAAAGTAAGTATATATAGAGAGTCCTACGCATTATCCTTGTGGTATTGCCAGAACATCCGAGTGATATGTTAAATATTCACGATGAAGATGGAAATCCTTCTAGAGCCAACATCAAACAAGCTCTTGGTGGGTGACATGTGAGATCTTTTCTAAAGATCAAGCTTGTGACAACTGGATAGAAACAATGGGTCGATTCATTCTTGAATCACCCTTGGTCCAGAAAATGAATTAATACTTTGGAAAACCATTCGATGTGAAAATATTCTTTTCTCTAGCACATCGGATGTGTATTCATGTTTTCAAACACAAAAGTATCTCGATTGAAAAATACTTTTGAAAAACCGCTCGATGTGCAAATCTCTTCTTTTCTCTTACACATGTGTATCTTTTTCAATACAAAAATATTGATTGAAAATTGATCTTTCTTATAAAACCTTTGTCGTATTGCAAAACTCTTTCTTCAAGCAATACGAGATTGTTTTCAAATCAATTTTTCATCAATCAGTGAATCTCAATCGCCGGTTCACTCACTTCGTGTTGTCTACTTTGGGACTCCGGTTTGAGAACGGCTTGATCAAGCCAAAATCCTGCAGGAGATTCTTCGAACTCTACCTGACATGTGCAAGTATTTATATCGATCAACGGGAACCGTAGTTCTTGCAAGCTGTATTCAACGAAAATGAACAAAGACACTTTCGTGTGTTTACTAATCTGTTGTTTGCACTGAACGGCGTAACCGATCGATATTGAGAAGTCAATTCACAATCGCATGCTCACAACATTCACACTTAATTGAAGAAAATCATGACAATCAAAGATATATAAAGATGCTTCCGCTACTCTAATGAAAAGATGTCATGATCCGAAGTGTAAGCATGTCGGTCCAAAAGTCACAATATCACATGAAGGCAACACAATAAAGGGTGATCCAAAGATTTATCGTGGTTGATGATCTCAAAGAATGCTTGAAGATCATCATGATGTGGATCAGCTTGAAAGACCTCCATCGAAAGTAAAAACTATGCGGACTTTGAAGAATCGCTACAAAAGCACAAAGATTGCGGAACTTGAAGAATTGATGTCGACGAGCTCAAGATTGAAGATAAAATAGAATGCTAGGGTTCAAATGTAAAACATGGGGTGACCTCCCTTAGGGGGAGATTGTTAGGAATTAGAAATTCCATAGTGAAGAGTCGATCACCCCAAATATAATATAGCATAAGTTAGCTCTCGAGACATATCGTTATTTACGTGTTTATTAGTTAGTTATTAGTTTAGTTTAGTTTAGAGTAACACCATGGAGGAAGGATGGTCTTTACCCATCTGTATGCCCGATCCACACCCAGAGGAGGACGATTAGTCAGACTGTAAATACCCCTTCCATCCTTGGAAGGTGGAGCTTCTTTTAATCTAACCTTTTCTTTTTGTTTTAACTCTCTCAAGAACTCCCTCTCATCTCTTCTCGCCTCTAAACATGACATTCAGATACTATCACCATCCTAGACCTCCCGAATCATCTAACAACATAAAATATATGATCCTACATAGTATATGTAATATGGCTTAATTGATGTTGTATATGAAGTTGTGACCATAAAAACAAGCTAAAACAAGTCCTAGGTAAGTTTTATGAACTTGAATTCTGAATGCAAGCCTCAAAGATTGATTAAACTGATCAACTCAGTAAACCTTGAGGTTAATTCAATAAGATATGCTTGTAGATCTATGTCTTACGCTCATTTCCCGGTGGCGACCTCATAACACATCCCGATGAGTAAATGAGAGCCAAAATGGCAAAACATGTCAAAATATGCACACCAATTTCATTTAGGAAAATCCCATGGGTCTGGTCATTTATGGAAGTCGACTCGCTTTTATGAAATGTAGCGAAGACCTAGGCTTAAAGTTTGGCAAAAGTCGTGTGTCCAAAATATTTGTAGATCTCAACTTATGGTCATTTTGGTAGGATGAATGTGCAACTAAACTTTCGCAATGAAATATAAGTATATACTAGTAATTATACCATTGATATAGGTAAACTTTGGACCTTAGACTTGATTAAGCTTAAGAAGCTGTTAGAGAATATAAAAATATGAACTTGATCTTTTGAATAACTTAAAAAGGACTTGTGGTTAAAAATTTATGCCTAGTTAAGTTTTACTAGATGAAAATATAGTGTTGGAACAAAAGCTTGCTGATACGATTTTAAATCACGATTTTGACCCTTTTCTGGTCCGAATCAACAAAAATGTAAAACACGAAAGTTGCTCAGAATGACTTTTCTTCAAAAACTCAAGAGCACATAAGCAGAAAATGAACGACAAAACCTAAAAACGAAAAACTGTGATTGTTGTTGACTAGAAAACAACCTTAGTGAGAACTTTATGTGATATATTGATCATTTGAGGCTAATATAAAGCCAAGATTGAGTCAAGATTGTTGTCTTGAGATTGTCAAACTTAGACACATCCTTAATATGGTCTTTATTATTATTGTTTAACCATAACTTAGCCGCACGACTAGTATAAGTCTAATGACCGAAACTTGTTTTAAAACTTGTTCACTAGACTTTGACAAACTAAGTAAATGACCATATGTCATGTTAAACTACTACCGACCTCTTGATTTTGATAGCCATACAACATTTAAGGAATAGTTTAACCTAAGGATTCATGTACAACATCATAAGCCAACAAACTACATATACTTGTACACTTATATCGTACAATATACTAAAACACGAATACTATGCTTTCTTAGGTAATCGTTAAAGATCGTGATCTTGTCATACTCTACCGTTGATAAACATTATATATCGTTACACTCTGCCGGCCTGACACTACCGTATTCATAGCCCCACTTTCTATTACTTAATTGTTTTACAAACCCTTGGGGGGAGATACATGCTTTATTTTAAACCGAACACATTACTTTCAAAATGTACACTTATCTGATTGTTTTATTAGCACTAAGTTACCGCATTTGCCAAACTTAAGTCCAGAATCATGAATCATTAATCACTAGTAAGAGTGGGCTGAATATTGTGAATAGATCTATTGGGATTGATGAATCCCGTTTGTGTTGACCAGGTAGGCAAACAAACGCACTATATTTGAGTAACATTAGGTAAAAACGAAAATTTTACCTATTATGGCGGTACCAACAGCTTCACCAATTAATTTTGGAGTATGTTAACTTTGATTGCATGATGCTTAGTCTAATAATAATAGTTTACTTTGGAAAGTGACTAATTCAAGTGATATCCTGAACCACCTAGTGGTATTGCATTGTTACTGATTATCTTACCCTGCTGCTGGGCGAATAACCACCAACACTCCTGCAACAAAGTACGCATTCAAACGCATATATAATAGTAGGCATAAACATGTTGACATGCAAAATAATAAAATAAGCCTGTTGCACCAACGTTGTGTTTGGTTTTTGGTATCTTATTGACTTGTGGGCCTAGTTTGATTATAGGGCATTAAGGTTTTATTTTTAATTGAGTCAGATAGGCTATTGTGTTTTTGGTTCTATTATGTGAATAAAGTAATCATAATGTGAAAAAAAAAGTGTAATTGGATGTGATTAGTATAGGAAAAAGAAAGTCTAACTAGATCTTCATATTAAATGGTTGAAGTCAAAATAATATAAATATCAAATATCAAATAGGGGTAAGTGTAAAATAGTCAATAAGAACAAATTTAGTAATGGAGAAAAAATAACATGATTAAGCCATATACATATTTTGAAATGCGAAGATTGAAAAATAAAAGAAAAAAAAATAAAAAATAAAAATTGACTAAATATTATAACGGAAATATGTCGATTAAGCCATATACATCTAATAAAAATCACCGCGTCTCGAATAACATAAATAGCGATAACCCTCATTCATCAACAATTGGTAGGAAGAAGTTTATAATGTATGCAACAAAATGAACACTTAGCATGTCTTCTTTTTTTTTCCTTTTTTTTATATATCAAATAGATTAGTTTTTATTGTTAGCTATTCCGATAATTTAATATGTTGAAGGGTTAAGAGAAGTCGAGATTCTTTGGTGTGGGACCCTTCTATTATTTCATGAAATCAATACAATCTTTGCATATGCTTCGAAGATACTAATCATGTTTATGAATAAATTAATATCAATCATTAACTCCAATGCTAAGATACATATCTTTATAGTATTCATAATAAACATCTCATCATAGTTTATTCACTTATATATGTTTTTTATTAGTTGACATTTTTTTTATTCTAAATGTCAAATTTATTAACATTGTGGATTTTTAAACATGTTTAGCATGAATTATTTTCTTATAATCAATATATTGTTTTTTATTCTAAATGTCAAATTATTTTCTTATAATCAATAAATAGTCTGCTTTCCCTGCACAAGATAAAAGATTGGATGCTCTATTGATATGTACGAATGAGGTGTTTTTGTATCTAGGAGAGAACTTAAGACTAACCCCACAAAGTATGTCTGAAAAGCATCAGCAGGTATACACTATCTTGGCAAGTTTATCTCTATACTATTTGTACTCAGTATGTATTTATTTTAGTTAATAAAGCTTACAAAGTATCAAGTGCTCGCAATAGCAGTGTGCTTTAGGCCAATTCAAACATCAGGTAATACGATGTATCTTTAAGCAACGGTTTTTTGCCATTTTTATGACCAAAATTTTGTCCAAGCAACTGACTGGATTTTCAAATAGCGATTGAATAACAGCAACTGAACTATAGATAATATTTGTTAAAGGACAACAACCTGAAGTATATTGCTAGCATACGTGATAAATAGAAGTATATTGGCTGCAATGCGTATCGGCATAATGTCAGTTGCTTATGTGTGCATTCCACCCTATGTTTAGAGTTAAAATTATGTGTTTATGATTTTTTCTTTTTGGGTTATCTACATATTGTCTGTTGGCACGCGGACATTATATTTATCGCCATATAATAAATATCTATAATTTCTATCTGTAACATATTTCTCTTTGCGTACTTGGATATACGTTTTGTGGCTGCAGGTTACTTCATGAAGCGTAAACCCATCTTATAGTTTAATCTCAGTTTTTTGTTGTCATTATAATATTGGCTTTTTGTATCTTATTTTGAAATGTAACTTCTAGAATATCTAATTTGCGCTATCCAAAGAAAATAGGCATACGAAAAATGGCAACGTTGGATGCACTAAACCAAGACGTGTGGCATCCATTAGCATCGCTAAAAGAGTGACTGAATCGAATGAAGCCGAGACTTGGTAATCTATGATGCTAAATGCATTGTGGCTCTTTTTCGTTTTTCACAATTATTCTAAACTTCTAATTAGCCTAGAAGAGTTTCGTGGACACCAAAGTTTGATATGCAAAGATTAGATTAGCATTGGGTTAGAATACCATCACGCCCCGGGAAGAAGTGCCAATAGAGAATCCTCATCTCACCACGAGGACTACTACTTCACATGTGTATTTATTTTACCCGCTCTATCATTTTACACCTTTATGCACACATTTTTCTATCGGTCTAAAATGATATAGAAACTTGTAACAATAAGCAAAGCTGATGGAATAAGTTTGTAGCCCAGAAAGATCATTGGTTGGAAGTTCAACGCCTCCTAATAGAGCTTATCTACGGACAACAAGTAGCGGTCCATCCTGGGCTATGCAGTCGAAGATGATGATTCTTCAAAAGACGAATCATCTGTTGAGATACCAAATTTAACTTTTAATCACTTGTTAGTGTATAATTGTTCAACTAAACCCTACAAATAAAAACCAAAAATCAAAATACTTATCTACTTTTAGCCGTTTTATGGATTATGGTAACACCAATTATAGATCTTAACCGTTTCGTTTAACTTTTAATTACTTTTTAGTATATATTTGTTCTACTAAATCCTAAAAATAAAAACCACAAGTCATACCCGTCCATCGGACGGGTTTTACCACAAGTATATATATATATATATATATATATATATAATAACAGGAGGCATTTTCCACAAATGCCACCTCAATGCCCAGTAATTCAATTTAATGCCACGTAATCTTAATTTAAAGCCATGTCATCAGTATTTGTCCACCTAAGCAATTATTGCATATTAAAATTCAGTTTCTAATAGTTTAAAAATATAGTGTGCAGGATTCGAACCTTGGATCTTATGATACATTAGTAACTTTTTTACCACTGGACCAACTTAATTTTTGAGTTATATCCTGGAAAGCCAAAAATATAATGTTTAGCAAAAAAAAATTATACCGGATTATTAATATGTTTTGTATTAATTCACTCATTTTTATCAAAACCCTAATAATCCAAAGATGTCGAACAATTTCTCTCTTTTCCTGAAAACCCTAATATGTTCATGTATAGTATTCAATTTAATTTATGCTACAAACAGTATTTTCTTTTTAATGATTCACATATTTATATTATGAATACTTTTGGTTTTGTAGAACTTCCTATCTATGTTGTTGTTGTTTATCCTTTTTAATGATTTACAGATTTATATTATGAATCATTTTTGTTTATGTATATGAAGAGACTACAATATATTTTATTTTTTTATTTTCTTTATCTTCACTGTATAATATGATTTTTCTGTATTGCTTATGCAGAAAAACGGCCATTAGACCCCAACAGGATATGGTAGGACACGCAGGATGTTGTCAACTATGTATGCATGGTTGGCACCCCACCATCTCTCTAGGTTTTGGTGAGGTTAGTAAGCTAATCATTAGGTTTTATTGACACTGGTTTCTATTTATCTGCTCTTCTTATTGAGTTCAAATATAGTTTGACACACATCTATTAGCTCAAAGAAAGTGTTTTGATTATTTATCAAAACCTTAATATGTGAAGTGGAACATTCTGTGAAAGCTTTACGAACTAAAAATCTAGGCAAAGAAGGCTCAAAGGAAACTGGAACTAATCAACCAAGACATCTAGAAGGATGAACAATCAACCAAGACATGGAACTAATGGCTTTAGTAATGATATCATATTGGAGAGGTAATCATGATCCGATATATTTGTTCACATTTATGTTGACAAGCAGTATCAAAGTAAACAGGACTTCTTGATTTTAGTGTTGATATATAAGCTACTTACCAAATTCGTAATTTTATTTGAAAAGTAAAGGTTTGACTATTAGTCAATTTAATGCCACCGGATAAATTCGTGTTTCATGGTTTAAATGATTTCAAATGCTTTTTGCTCTAATGGAGTCTTCTTCACAACCCACACATACATGTCGAACCCGATGTGTTTAATACATATGTTTATAATATTATTTTCTCAAGTAATACCTTTATCCTGTAATATCATTTGGTCTCTAAAATGTTGCATCATCCCCGCAATGCCCAACTCATGCCACCTGTTATTACATGCATTCTTGCAAAAAAGTTAGGAAAATGAATTGCCGACAACCATGGGAGGTTAGAGACTTTGTCGCTAAACCGTTGCCCACATATAATGTGTGACGTGGATGCATCTTTATAATGAATTTGAAGCCGTCAAGTAACTTATGTGTTTATTATTTGCAGGAAGACTAAAGAAGTTGTTGCTGATATTGGAATGCTCTCAGATTTGGACTTTAGAAGCTTCGTTACATAAGCTAAAGTTGTAACAAAGAATGCCGCCTTCACGCAAAGTCCTTTCGAAGAATAAAATTCCAACAAGAGCCATTGCAAAACTAGCATGAGTCATATCGCTCCTAGACGGTGAATCCAGTTCACTTTTTAACACGTCATGCTCATCGTTGTACCAACATTTAAAGGTGACTATGCATCCCCACGATCGGGTTTCTGTGGAAGATGGAGGTTAGTGAAGTTTTATTGGTCATCTTGCTACTTTTTGGCTAATAACAACTATGTGTTTCACTGCAGATATGGTGTTTTAACGTCAGAAAAGAGACGAAGTCCGCATTACCAATTGGATGATTTTTCAGATCCCGGTACATGGTCAGTAATTTAAGAGTATACTATTAATGTGAAGTTTGCTTATATTTCAGGCGTAAAACCTGTGACACTTTCTGTAGGGGCGTATATTCATAAACAACAATACTAGATTTTTTCAAGACTAATATAATAGGTGGTTCATAACAGGACATGGGTGGATAGCGAGTCTAATTGTGGACATGTGTCATATTAATTGTTATAGAACTAAGCATAAGAAAATAATCATCTTGCAATACTTTTTTTTTACTTAATCATTTGCTCACTATGATGCAATATAGACGTACGTGGTTCTAGAAGGAAAACAAATATTGCAGAACACGTACTAATCATTAGTTATTACTTTTAAACTAAATTAGCAGTAACATACTAACATTCATAATTTCATATGAACTGAAATAATTTAAACTATCTTTGATCGTTAAATATAAAGATAGGTACAAAGTTGAATATCTCAATCTTTTTGGGATTAAGCTTTTGGTAATGTTTATTGGTATAGTCGATCATGAGTTAAAATACTGCATTTTGGTAATTTATTTTGTGGTTTCAAGTGTAGATTTAATCCCGATTTATCATAATATCATTGGTTTTACATAATTAACACTGCATATTGTTTTAGGTTCTTTCATATCATATTTACTGGTTTCGTCATTCATGTTAGTTAAGATACTAATCAAACCAACTAATGATCCTATATCAGAAAAGCTGAACCAAAACTAAACCGAACCACAAATTTTAAACAACGAAAGAGACATACCACTCCCCTCTTCATTCAATGAAACGATTCGACTACGAATATGCTCTTCATTCTCCAATAAAACATAAGTCTTTAACAAAAATGGCGCTTGGTGTTTATTGGTGTTTCGACGTGGTCTATAGGTGAATGGGCTGGTTTTTGCTATTGGGCATCAGTTTGCGACTAAGTTTTTAGATAAGTAATTTATCCGGATGGGTATGTTCTCACTAAACCAGGGAGTACGGTTACGAGTGTGAAGGGTGTGTTCTTGTTGTTGGTGATGTTCTTGATAATAACTATAGGCAAGATGTTACTGCTGCGGCTTCTGGTATCAAGACATTCGATACTAACTTGCCATAAAAAACACAAAATTATATTTCATTTTCTCATAAAGATATTTGTGTCTTTCATACATTTAAAGAGCAGATTATTTTTGAATATCATATCTGGAAAAGCCCAAAGTACCTGTACTTGCAAGTTATGAATGATTGTTAAACTTTAATACTGGGGTATTTCACGGGTTTTAGTAACCAGTTTTGATCTTTCAGATATTGTGGAGATGAAATCAGAAGCACTCAAGACTTTAATTGGTCAAGGTGGTGAGGTTAGAGATGGTGCTGAAGTGAGACTAAGCTGTTTGGACATCAAAAGAGAACTGATATGCAACAGAGTAAAAGAGTGAACCATCAAATTTAAGCAACTAGCAGGCTAAGCATAACATTTTTTTTGTTTTTTTTCCTTTTGGGAACAACTAGATAAGCTAAAGAAATTACTATTTTTAATTTTTAAAAATTTTTATAACCCTAAAAATGACTTAAAATAGCTTTGGAAACTGCTAAAATCACTCTTGGGACTGAAATGGTATGAAAGCAGACCAAAATGGGCCAAACTAGGGTCACTTTAAGCACAAATTAAGCTACATAACCGATGATATGTTACGTAGGGAGATACTCAGTGAACCAGATCTCAAAAGTTATACCATGGTGATGGTGGATGATACGCATGAACGGATTTTATCAACCGACATTGTGCTCAGTTTGGTTAAGGATATTGTTGAGGTTCGTCCTGACCTCAAGGTACTTATATCAAGCGCGACAATCGATGCTCAGAAATTTAGTGAATATTTCAACTCTTCATCGATCATTGACATTCCAGGAAGGCGATTTCTAGCATAAATACACTACACCCAAGCACCCGAAGCGGATTACATGGATGTTGCTATTGTCAGGGCTTACTGAACCACAAGGAGATGGTGACATATTGATCTTTTTCACTGGAGAAGAGGAAACAGAAATAGGCAAAGAGATCCTTAAACATTGAATGAGGGGATTTGGTAGTAAAATACCAGAACATATTATATGCCCTATTTACGCCATTATTCCCGTTGAGCTTCAGGATAAAATATTTCTACCAACTCCTGAAGGAGCGCGGAAGGTGGTCCTGGCCACTAATATTGCAGAAACATCATTGACGATCGATGGTATTAAGTACGTGATAGATCATGGATTCAACTACTACCTAAAAGAAAAGTGCACTTTGAGATTCACTGGTGGAATGGTGCCCGATTTTAACTAGGTCAATTTCTTCACTTCGTACTTTAAATGAAAAAAAGTTATTTGTCTCTTCTTTCTCTACTAATGTTCTTTTCCAAGCAGATTATTGTAAAAGAAAATGGTGTATTCCCACATGCGATTTCACCATTAACAAATGGAATGACAAGGCTTCTTTTTAAGGTAGCTCCCTTGGGACTATTGGTCAAGAATGATGAAGTTTACTAAAAAAGTATACTAGATAATCAAGCAAAGGGTGTGAAGGTGAAAGTGAAAATGTAACTGTGAAAAAGTGTCCCTGAGAAAATCAGGGAAGTAACTAAAAGGATTAGGAAGACAGTTGTGTTACAGTGTGAAAGAAGAGAAGGAATCAGAAAAAAAAATGTAGACCTTGGCCTTGGGTTACAGGTGATATTATCATTCTATGTCTATTAGTTCATGTTAAATGTTTTTTAATATACAATTGTATATATGTAACTGGGGGATAATTGAATTGCAACATGCTTTCTTGCATAAATCAAAGTTCGAGTCCGAACATCCTTAGCTTCGCTTTGAATGATAAGAATATATTGGCCAGAAGACCTAGGTTATGCTTCTTTCTTTTAAAATATATTTAAACTTTTAAATGAATTATTGGGCATATATTTTGAACAATGGTTCAGACGGTTGGATTAAGGGTATTTGGTTTGTATTGTTGCTATACTTTAATAATTAGTTGGAAACACGGTTGCGGTTTTTCATCCTTGATATTAATTGTTTCAGTTTAACATAATGTAGGCTATTTGCATTAAAGAGCAGATAAAATTGGCAAAATTGAATTTCATGCACGTTCCTTAGGCATCCTACCAGCCCACTTTTTACTTAAAAAAATACCGTTCACTAATAAACACATAAAATAACGCTCCGCCGCAACGTGACGGACTGACGCCCAAGGAGTAACCAGATGGAAACCGAGTTTGGTGATGCTTGGTTATAGTATTTGTTTTGGAGAAATAACTTGACATAACACTATTATAAGGGCATGTCGGATAAATAAATGTTAGATTTATTTTTAAAAAAAATACTATTTAACTATTTTGTTTAAGTTTTAATAGATGTTTATTTTTTCTGTAGTCACAGTACATGACGCATACTATGATTCTTCACGAAACTTTGAAAGATGTAGATCATGAAATGTAAAAGGTAACGCTTTCATCCTCTACTCCCTAATACGCTGCAGGCAAAAAAAAGGATAAGCTATGCCCACTCATACGAAGCACCTTTGGTTATCAGTAGTTAACAAAAATACTCAACAACTAACTTATAGAAGATCCCCTTTAAAATCATGCTATTTCATTTAAATGAAAAATATAGTAGCCGTATGCAGAGACATGAAATTTGAAAATGAAAGTTACCACAAGTTTCTAACAGCGGCTCGGCAACGGATTATACAAATTTTCGTGTTGACCCCTCTGTGGGTGTTACTTTACGCCTACCATCAACAACAATAACAAAGAACTGCTACCTTTAAAGCCACTCAACACCATGTCTCGGGCATGTTATCTACTGTTAGTACTGTTGTACCAACAAATGCTGCAGCGTGTAGGTACCATGGCTATTAGTAGTAATATTAAGCTTTATTGGTACAAGATATAGCTGCGTGTTTAAGTTATGCTAATTCTACACAACATGTTTTTGTTACAGTTATTAATTGAACATCAGAAAAGAATCTACGTGACACACATACGAGGCAGGTGAACCTATAAATTATTATCTGACCAGTTTATTGCATACTCCAATGTAACAACTTTCATCTAAAATGGAAGTCGAGAATATCTAATTTGCCCCTTTGCAGAAAGTCTCCTATTTATAATGCCATTTGTGTTGTTGATGTGGCAGGACTTTTGTTTGGTTTCACGCTCATTCAACCACTACAAAATTAGCCCTTACGATATCAACTAACATGTCTATTTTATTAGATAGAGGTACCATGTTCTAACGTTGTTGCACTCCAAAAGTTTAAAAAGTGCTGAATTATGTTGTGTTATTATTTTAGTGTTGTAATGGTGTAGGTACAACGCACTAAAGGCATGCATCAGTCGATTACCTAAGAATGGTTATGGAGGTAAATAATAGATGAATTATAACAATATTCATTCATTCTCATATTGCTTGGGTGCTTATGTAATTACAATAATTGGGAAATGATAGTTAGAATATTCCAAAATACAAATACGTAAAATTAAAGTTTGTACTTTCAGCTCAATAACACATTCAAATGGTAAAGAATTCCATGTAAACATTGAACCCAATCAACTAATACTCTTCAGGCTTCTTGAATATGCATTTAACCCTTTATATATATTTTTTCTTTTTTTTTCTATGTCTTCTTACTTATGGATTATGATTTGATGTTTACTTTTCAGGGGAAAGGTATGCAGACCAGAAATTTGATGGTTATTCCAGCTGGAATAAAGCAAAAGTATACTTTATATTTCATTTTCCTTTAAATGGTCTAGAGAGAGGGAGAAATATTCACTCCTCCCCAATCAGATCAAGCAAGAGAAAAGGGCCACACTCCATTTAATTCAAAACAAAAAAGAAACAAGGCCTAAGGTACATAACTTAGAAAATCACTAGTTTCTCTAATGTTGCAAATCATTTTATTTGTTTATTCCATGTGGCAGTGGTTACACCTTTCAATTTCCCTCTGGAGATTCCTCTACTCCAATTGATGGGAGCTCTTTATATTGGAAAAAAACTTGTCCTTAAGGTTGATAACAAGGTTTTAGACATGAATTGATATACTTCTGAATGTGCATTGTTTTCCACTCTTTCTTCATAATTATTAGCCCTTCTATTATATTTGAATTATATTTTATAAAGACTTTTGTAGGTATGCATTGTCATGGAACAAATGCTTCTATTTGTTCATGATTCTGGGATGCCTCTAGATGACGTTGATTTCATAAATTTGAATAGAAAAGACAATCACAAGCTACTTCTAAGAGGAACACAAAGTGTTATGCTAAACTTAACCCATACTAAAAAGTTTGACATGTTACCCATCCTCCCTAATTAAAAAATCAGACATTAACATTTAATCAAAAAAGGAACATTAATTACTAAACATTAACGAACATATGTATCTATATTAACCGTGATGTATCCGGATAATGCAAAGTCGGTGAATTTAACTTCATCATATCTTATAATTGATATCTTCTTACCTACACATTCAGATCACATTGAATGTTATGGTTTTTAGTTAATACAACTCTTAAAATTATAATCATCCTCATGAAATAGAGACAAACATTCCAAATAAGCTTTTAATATACAAGCACACATTAATATATCATGCTACTAGCTATTTTCAGACAATCTTTACACTTTCATTACATTAATTTGTGCCCCATTTTTTATTTTCTTTTTTGAACAGCACGAAGCATACTTGATTTCGTTTAGCAATTTAACCATGTATGTCATAATTCTAATAGCCCCTATTCATTCTTTTTCAACAGCCTTGTATGATGCAGACAAGAAAACCATGGCGGTTTCTGTTCTACAAAACGTAATATTGTTTCAGATAATAACACGGGTTCCAACAAAATTTGTAGTCCGTTTTAAGTGTGAAAGGGTTGTGAAAGGAGACATTTCTTGATAAGGTGTGTTGGATTTTACATAGGATTGTGTGGTGTTGTATGCTTAACTTTATTTCTTTATTATATTTTTCACACTATAATACAATTATATACTTGTGTAGTTTTTTATCAAATCATGGATACAAAGAAACTAAATGCAAATCAAAATTTTAGGGCAGGTAATTGCACAGTTTAAGATTGTTGATTTTAGTTTCATAATGTTTGTTAACTTATGATGTTGTTAGATTAATTACATTTTTTTACATGGTCAATTTAACGATTACTAATGCAGGCTTGGAGATTAAATGATTATAAGTGCACGCTTAGAATAAACAGGGATCAGTAGAGAAGCCATACAAAGATGTTTACCAATCACTACATGACTTGGACTACAAACATGGGTCAGAAGCATAAGGATAGTGAGGAAGAATGGAAAAGCATCATTGCATACATTGGTTAGATACGGTAACACAAGTATAGTGTTGTATAGCAAGAATTACATTTAAGACCATGAACCAAGAAATGTGATCATTCTTTTATAGCCTTCGACAGCTATTGATTATCATTCTTTCCAGCACATTGTTTTATAATATTGTTTGAGAATTCTTAAAAATGTATTAAAGTTAACAAAAAACAACAAACAAATAATTATAAGTCATGCCCGCCCATTGGGCAGGCTTCGAAAACTAGTATATATATATATATATATATATATATATATATATATATATATATATATATATATATATATATATATATATATACATATATACATATATATATATATATATATATATATATATATATATATATATATATATATATATATATATATATATATATATTGATAAGGATTTGAAAGGTACACTTTTGAGTTAAGCCCTTAATTGATCACTTTTGTATCCGTTACTACTTAATTTCGTCCCTTTTCACTTTTTAGGTCTCTTGAAGGCAAATTGCTGGAATGACACTTATTCGGACAAAAAGGTGCGAATATACGAAGAAAATGGCCAAAGTCAAGAATCGAGACACTCAAGCTGCTGGAACTGAAGGGGAAGGCGTCACGGTTAATTGCAACGCCGTCGCGACACACCTTGAGACGACTCAGAGAGCAAATTGCTATTTTGCAAGTGACGGCATCAGGTTGAAAAGAGTAGGGTGTCGCAACTCAGACGGCCTAGATTTGGATCCCGACGGTGTTAGAGGTTGAAGTCGGCAGCGTCACAAGCATAAGGTGACGCCGTTACAGAGTTGATATGGCCAAGACGAAACCCTAATGGCGGCGACCCGACGGCGTCACAATTAAAGAGTGACGCCGTCGCATATTGTAACTCTATATATAGAATTCGAATTTTCAGTATTTTAAAGAGGTAGTTTTGTGGAGTAAAACCTAAACCGAACATAGGCTGTCTTGGGTAGTATCTTAGGGTTACATACCCTACTTTTCAACAAGATACGTGATTTAATTCATTAATTCAATTATGTCTTCAATTGTTTGTGTGTATGCTTGCATGTTTTCCATGTCCGGCTAATTTACTTGTGTGTTTACTTAGATCTATGAAACCTTGGTATTGAATATTGATTGGTTGTCTCTTATCTTAATTGTGATTGACCTAGTATTGCGATTGGTCATTCGTTGTGTTTTTAATGCTTAAGTACTCTTCGTGAACATTAGCTTATAATCACCTAGAGTTATTGTAGTCTAAACATCCAAAGATAACCTTAGAGTTAGTTTATGAATCCTAGAGATTTCGTAGGCAATAACCTTAAGGTAGAATTAAAGGGTTAGGGATAAACGCATACCTTACGACCTTAGAAGACACAACGCGTTAAGAATAAGGACGTGACAATTCAACCAACAATAGGAGATAACTAGGGAGTAATAGTATCTAAGTAAATACATTTTTAATCATCATAAGAGCACACAACAATAGACATAGACTACACTCACCTTAGTTTAGATAATTAGATAATTAGATAAGTAGAGTAATCGGTAGAAATACCAACCCCCCAAATCCAATACCCCGAGATTCGTACCTTTCCATTTCCTAAAAAACATAAAAATGATAAAAAGTAATCTTCCTCAACCCCAACCTTAGCGTAGTAACTTCTCACTAGCATTCCTATTCCCCTAGAGAACCATATCAATTCCCGAGGCTTACCCTAATACTACACTACAACTATTAGGTTCACTGCCTAGGGTGTTGAAAAACTTGGTCGACGAAAAGGAAGTTCCTTTGACCCCGAACGCGCGTTGTACGCGTATCAAGTTTTTGGCGCCGCCGCTGGGGAATAGAATAGCTAGTTAGATCTTCACCTCGTTTAGGTTTCCTTGCTTGATTCCTATCAAGTAAGCTTTTTTCCCTTTTTTAGCTTCCTAGTAGTATATCCCCCTTCTTCGTGACCTTTGTTAGTAATCCCATCACTTTTCATCATGAAAGGTGATAATCAACCACCACTCATCAACCCACCACCAAATGACCAGCCAAGAGTCCGTACTCTTGGTGAATATTCAAGACTGTAGGACCTTAAATCTATCAACCTTATCACAAACCCACTTAACGAGCACAAGTATCACCACGTGAAACCACGCTACGCGTAGAACACGTTCAACACAAACACAAACGTTAAGCTTAGAAGAAAGAAATAAAGATGAGAAAGATGGTGACTTAAGATGTAAACCATGTATGTATGAATAGAAAGATGAAAACAATAAGTTGTATATTCCAAAGAAAACACACACACACACACACTCAAGCACACCCCTCAAATGACCATTTGAGGGGTATTTATAGTACAAGTGACTTGATGCCCTAAAGGCTTTCTATGGGCTTTCGTGGGCTTGGACATGGGGTTGGATTGGATATTTGGCAAGCTTATCATAACTAGTACCCATTTAACTTAGTCCAATCCACGAGCCCGTTGAGTATTCTATCATGATATCTAACACACATTACAAAGTTCCTAAATGTGAATGACCATCACTTCTAATAAAAACTATTAAGGCTAACAATCTCCCCCTAAGGGGTGGTCATTCAAATGATGCTCCACTTGATTAGGTCTTTACTTTTCTCGGGCTTGAACTTTGTGTGTAGATATAGAATAGTCTTAATTCATTGTTCCTTCATGCTTTATGATCAGTTAGTGTAGTATAGAGCCATTGTCAACTTTGTTGGTTTGGTGTCTCCACGTCTTTCTCCAACATGCTCACACTTCTATTTGTCTTTAGGTTACCAATGATGTAGTTCTCGAGTCTTTAAACTTTGTAGATTCTTTGACATTTGACGAAGAATCATCTTTAACTTTGAGTAGCCTTTGATTTTGATGAGAACTTTCATGTGTTGATGGTATGAGCATGTGGAGAGTCTGCACGATCAATCCGCTCCGGATCTTTCATAAGAAGAAAACATAAAACAGGTTAGTAATAAGCGGATTTCGGCACTTACAAGTTTGAATTTTGAGGGTGTTAACAGCATAGTGTGAAAACACGTCTCTAATTCTCACAGAGGCCGTTCCTGAACTGGAGTCCCACAAGAGAGATAACGCGATGTACATAAATACACCTACAGTTCAGATGAGTCGTTGAGGTACACCAAAGCATCACCTCACGATTGTAGACCGTTTGAGACACACTAAGCGTAATCCACGGAGAATTACCGAAGTGACCTGCTGTCAGGGCTGTTTGATGTTGACCCTGGCAGGAATTTCCATTCAATCACTGAAGATCACAGATGTGAAACTTCTCATAAATGTTCTGGCAGATTGCTAAGATCTGCGTAGGACTCTAGAATATATCACTTGTGTCCTTATTGATGAACAACAAGCGATGTCATGTCAAGTGTTCCTATGAGATCTTTTGATGAATCTCGTGGCTCTAGACTCAATAGTGCATTTTTGTTTTCCTGTGCGGAGTCTAGGGAGAGGGTCTCCTTCTTCAATATCAACCAACTCTAAGAGAAAGCCGATAGATTATGCAGGGTTCCCAGTGAGAATGAAATAAATCCTTTTTTAGCGGAATTGAGTGGCTAGAAGGTTTAGTGCAGTGCGTCACTGGGTCCATGACGTCTTTGTCTTCAATACAAGTGTCAACTAGTGACAACCAGTAGCAGATGAATTGAACCCGGTTTCTGCCCTAAGGTTGAATATGGAGGGCTATTGCTTTTCACCCTTTTTCATTACATTTCTGTTTAATTCTTCAACCCCTTCTTTCTCCTTTCTCACATTACTCCTTTTTTCAATCATTCCTAAGGACTTCTAATACTAACTATTTGTGATGTCCTTGGGTAGATCCCTCCATCTCTGGCGGATCATAGGATGAATATTCCTATCCTTAGACACCTTATAACTCCATGACTGTCCCATGTTGCCATAAAACCATTTTTCTTGAAAATCTCCCAAAGTGTTTATGATTTAAAACATGTTTGGAACACTCTGAGAGTTTTATATTATCAAAAACACTCCCCCTTCACATGTGTTTATAAGTTTTGATAGAAATCTGCACATAGAGGGTAGAGTTCCCACTTTTTGAATTGATCGGCTCATGATAGACAATTCCCCACGAGACACGGTTACGTTGCCTAGTTAAAGAGTTACATTGTAAGTTTTTAGGTGACAAACTAACTTGAAGTTTTAAACACTCCTTGAAAAGGAGGTTAGACCCATGAAAGTGCATATCTATCACAAGTTTCTCGAGATGGTACATTTTCTAACATTGATTCCCGTCAATTCGTTGGTTCCATCTGAGTCGAGCTCATTTGGAGATTCAAACAACGATCATTAAACTTTTTGATCACATTTTAATCACGTCTCCTCCCCCTCAAAAATAGCATATTCGTGATATTTTTTATATCAACGGATTAAACAACATTTTAAAATCTTTTGGGGAGACAAACGGATTTGATTTAAGCATGAATTTGGAACATTTTAGTTTTATACTCCCCCTTTAATAAAGCATAATCAATTAAAGGGTTTTAGAGGGAGTTATCTTGAGCACAAAATATTTTGAAAGATTTTGAAAAATCTTTTTGAACAATCTTGAAAAGGTGCTCAAGATGATGATGATTTCTCACCAGTTTTAAATGTAGTGCACTGAAGCGTACACTTTATTTTTTCTATAAAAGCACGAGTTTTGATTTGAAAAATAATCAAAAGTCATCATTTTAGTCCGGGTTTCGTACTGAAGTATACGAAAGCCATATTTGAAGAAATTTTGAGAAACGACATGTTTTAGAAAACATATTAAGGAACTCTCGCTCAAGCATCTGTACATACCCGTATCATTGTTGAATAACATTTCTAGAAACATACAGAATATCGATTATACGAGAGACATGTTGTGAGAAGAATATTTTTGGATTTTGGATTTTTGATTTTATATTGTTTTTGTATTTTTTTGAAAGTTTTATATTTTTATATTTTGCTTTTGTTGGTTTTTCAAATTTTGTATTATGTTTTTCAAAAATATTTACAGCGAAGCCTTTTGGAAAAACATTTTCAAGAAGATTCGAGAAGACTTTCTAACTCCTCAGGGGTTAGGCTTCGCATTCCAATTCGTCGAACTAAATAGTCAAACCTTTCTTTTGGAAGGGCTTTAGTTAATAGATCGGCGAGTTGGTAATCTGTCTTCACGAAGAATAATTCGACAGTACCTTCTTCCACATGTTCTTTTATGAAGTGATAGCGGACTCTGATATGGTTAGTCTTTGAGTGATGAACATGATTGCATGATATGGCTATGGCACTTTTCGAGTCACAATACATAGGTATTTTATCGAAAGTAAAGCCATAATATGTGAGTTGTGTTCTCATCCATAGAACTTGAGCACAACAAGCAGATAGAGACACATACTCAGCTTCAGCGGTTGAAAGTGCAGTGCACTCTTGTTTCTTTGAAGACCAGCTTACTAACTTTTCACCCAAAAATTATGCTCCCGGATGTATGGCGTAACTTGATCACCCATCCGTGAGGTGATCTAAAAGGCAATTAGATCAAATCCGGATTCCTTCTGATACCAAAGTCCCATGTGAATGGATGTCTGTAGTCTGAAAGATCCTTTTAACCTCTTTGAGGTGCGTTCAAGTAGGCTTTTTCCTGAAACCGTGCTAATAAGCAAACAACAAAATGAATATCACAGACTAGCAATGAGATACATGAGAGAACCAATCATGCTCCGATATTTTCTTGGATCGATAGGTTTCCCAAACAAATAGGCTCCACATTTTGGTGAAGTAGGATACCATTGGCTCATATGGGGTTTATTGAATCGACGAGTCACAATTATCCATACCATGATTTCTTTTTCAAAATCTCATTCATGCCGATTTTGAACTGTTCTTACAACCCCTTCGGAGTTTGAAGAAGTACTTGAATACGTTTCAGAAAGGTGATGATGATGCCCGGTGCTTCGTCTTTTGACCTCAGAAACTTAACCCATGTATATCTTGAATAATCATCGACGATAACAAGAATATACTTTTTCCCATTAATGCTTTCAACTCTCATTGGGCCACATAAGTCCATGTGCAACATATGCAACTTTGCTTCCGAACTAGGTACGGGTTTGGGTTTATATGATTCTCTTTTGCTCTTTCCTTGTTTGCATGATGGACATAAGTGATCCTTGATGTATTTGAACTTTGGAAGTCCGTTGACGATGTTGTCTTTGGCAATTTTGTTGATGGTGTCAAAATTGAGATGAGATAAACGTTTGTGCCACAACCATGACTTTGTTCCAGATGCTCGTGTCATAAGACATATTGGTGATGAAGAGGCCATTGGTTTATGTCGATAGCATACATGTTTGTATCACGATTCCCAGTTAAGAGATTAGTGCCATCCAAGTTTCTAACGAAGCAAGCCTTTTTCCTAAAAGCAACCTCTAAATCTGCATCACAGAACTGCCCGACTGAAAACAAATTGTGTCCCAACCCTTCGACATAGTAAACCTGAGTGATCAAATAATTTCCAAAAGGTAGATCTCCATAACCCATGATAGCTGCTACATGATCATTTCCAAAACATACGGTTCCCATGAATTTCCAGACGAAATTGATCAGCAGCTTCAGATTCCCGGTCATGTGCTTGGAGCAACCCGAGTCGACGATCTAAAGACAAATTTCGATAACCTGCCAGTAACAAAAAAAGAATATTTTGGAAACCGTTGTGATTTTGGTTCTTTTGGGTTAGAGGTAAAATCCTGATCACACTCAAAGAGGTTTGCTACAGGGAGTTCTGGTTTATCACTCATTTTACCATTCTGGAGTGTGAAAGTTCTACCCGTAGGTTTCCAAATGTCATCCCTAAAGTAAACGCTATGCTTCCTATCAGTAGTGTAAAGCCTAAGTCCTGTAACTAGTCTTCCTACTCGTTTAGCATAAGTTCTTTTAGGAACGTTCTTCTTAACAGGCTTAACATTCTCATTCTTAGAAACACAATCATCTTGATCATTAATTAAAGATTTCTTGCAAGTTAAACAAACAAATTCAACACATGCATTAGACTTAGCAAGTTTCATAGTTTCAGTACATTCAGATGAAATGTCTTTCTTATTTAAAAGCGGTAAATTCCTAGGGTGTTCTTCTACTTTCTTCTCTTTATTCAAGCTACTACTCTTAGAGGCAGCCGAGACTCTATTGTTCCTTGTATTGCTCTTAGGCTTTAGTCTGTTGCTCCTAGAGGTGCTTTCTAGTCGTGTAGAAGGTAAGGCACACGCATTAGGATTCACATTTTTATGAAGGGAGGTGGTTTCAGCTTTACTAGTCTCTTTAGAGTGCTTTTGTAAACTTATGTCGTTTGTTCCATATGTTTTAGATGTGGAGGCAGACGCATTAGTGGTACTCATCTTAAAAAGGCCAGGTGCTAAAACTTTTGGTTTCTCGATAACCGCTTTTCCTTTATCAACATTTTGTTTAGGTAGGGCAGGTGGAGTGACTGGTTTTGATGAAACATTTTTCTCATTGACTTTTGGAGGAGGCATAGAAACAGACATTTTTGGTTTGGAAACCGGTTTGGGAACATTTGCATTCTCCTCGGTCAATGGTTTTGTAATAACAGTTTCCACTACCTTTCCTTTTTGACTTTCCAGCTGAGCCCTCAAAAGATCATTTTTCGCTTTCATGTCATTGTAGGCACGCTCATACGACAATTTGTCATATTTGCATTCCTCAGTTTTTCGATCAAGTTGTTTAAAATATGAGACATTTTCTTTTTCAAGTTTTTCAAGAGCCTTTTCATATTTTGAAACAATTTCGAAGGTCTCAGACTGGAGTCTTTCATGATCTTCAACAGAATATGTTTACAAAATGATGGACATAATATCAGTAGTCAGAACATCTTCGAAGAGAGAATCATTTAAATTTTCCAAAACTTTGATGTGTTCAACACTTTCATTAGCTTGCTTTACCAGGGATTTATGGTCCTTGACAAAGTCAGCTGTTTCTTTCAAAAATGCTTGTTCAAAATGAATTACCCTTGAGTTGATGTTATTCAGCTGAGGGGCAATTTGAGTTTCAAAAAACTTTTTCTGTTCATTATCAAAACTATTAAACCAGATGTTTTTTGTAATATTGGTTTTAGTTTTAACAGTCTCTTGAAGATCTGCAATTCTAGTTTTCACATTTTCTAAAATACTTCGCGCATCACTTGTGTTAAAAGGATTGTTTGAAGACATTTGTTCAATGTTCGAAAGAGATTTGGAGACAACAACTGGTTTTGAAACTGGTTTTGACACTTTGTTTGAAACACATGGTGTGGTGGAAAACGTTGATTGTTCTTTATGAGAAACAAACGAAATACCATTAATTTTGTTCCATTTGTTATAATCAATTGGTTTGATTTCCGGATGTTTTTGTTTCATTTTTTATCTACTCTCCGCAGATAGTTCCAACGTTTCAAGAGAATCACGAACAATTATGGGTGCATGCAAAGCTGTTCCATTGTTCAACACATTCCGTTCTTTCTGAGCTTTCTTGAGGAAACAAGGAGGTGAGTTAATAAGAGCCATTTTATGCACAGTATGAAAAATCGGATTTACTTGATTAGAAAGCATCTTGTTTGTTTTAGCGGAATGACCCGTTGTAAGAAGTAAATTTTCCAATTTTTTGATAGTTTCATTTTTATCAAGAATTTCATCAAGAAGAGAATCTTTTCGTTTTGAAAAATCAACAATCAACTGTTTCTTCTCTTTTTCAAGATCAGAAAACAGTGTTTTTTGTTTAGAAAGTTGGTCATTTAGATCAGAAATTTCCTTGTTTAAAGATTTTATTTTCAAGTTCAAATTCACATCAAGTGTGTCATACTTGAGTTGCAATTGTTTTTCTCTAAAAACAGAATCTCGATAACCAATTTCTAATTCTGATACTTTGTTTGTATGAAATTCAAAGGCTTTGTCGTTCGCCTTGTAACACTCAAGCTCAGCGGTCAATTTAGCATTCGCTGCCTTAACTTCGCGATTGACCGTTCTAACTTTCTCAATTTCAATGCCACAGTTATTGATTAATGATTCAAAATAAGCACGTGTTTCCTCATCAGTCTTAGTATTTTGTGCCACACAGCCTCCACTAGGATCCACATCTGGAGTTTCAGAGTTAGTATTGCTACAACTCGGATTGTCCAGGTATGTATCATAAGTAGGTGTTGGCGTCACAGAATGTTGTTCGTCATGAGTAAACACATCAAATATGACATTGTTATAGCATGGATCAATGATTGGTACCTCAGATACTGCGTTGGCGTCATAGACAGGAGGTGCGTCAGAGTCAGTGTCGTACTTAGTCTCCTGAAGATTTGCCATGAAGATACAGTTTGCATTGAGTTCCTCGAGGTCTTCCAAATCATCCATAATAGCCATAAAGTCATGTTCCTCAGCACTCAACTGAAGGCATGCGTTTTCCTTTTGTACCAACAAGATAGCTTTCTGAAGATACGCAAGATCCTTCTTTTTTGGCTTAGTAGGACAATTCCTTGCCATGTGACCCACTCCTTGACAGTTGTAACACTTAACCTGATTACCCTGATTCACATTTCCATAATTCCCAACGACTGGAGCTGCAACATTCCCATTCTGATTACCCACTGCTCTATTCCCAACATTCTGTCCCATCTGATTTCCAACATTTCGACCCAACTGATTACCCTGATACGGAACCGCCTGATTACCCATGCGAAATCCAGTAGCATATCCTTGCTGATTCCCAATAACTCCAACCATTTGTCCTTGATTACCCATATTCAAACTCGGCTGTGCAATTTGCCTGTTGCGAGTGTTTGATGAAATCCTTTGGTTGTTGTTAGTTGGTGTGGAATAGCGACTTCTGAATGCTTTACCCAATAAAGAAAAAACCTGTAGCAAAGCTTCTTCTTGTTCAGTTTCAGGATCAGTGATTCCTTGTTCCTGGTATTGTGGATACTGTTGTTGTTGATGACTTGTTGTTCTGGTGGATAGAATTGTTGTTGAGGGATAACAGCTTGTGGTTGTGGAATGTATTGCTGCAAGTTGTTGTTGGTGGAAGATGATGAAGCTTGTTGTTGTTTATTCACTGAAGGTTGAGTCCTTGCAATAAGTTCCAAAGGATCATGATTCTTTGCCAATCTTTATTTCCTGACTTCATTCACTTCATTTTGGTTTTGTTTCAGAAAATCGTTGAGTTGATCAAAGTTCACCTGATGTAAGTCTTTTGTTTGGTTGACAATAGTAACATGTCGTCCCCATTCTTCGGGAGATTGTTCAGAACTTGATGTTTTGAACGATAGTTCTGGGTGCCAGCTTGTTTCTGATAAGCTCATTCATCAAAGTACAAAACCTTCCATAGTAGGATTCAATGGATTCTCCTGGAGTTGATGTGAACTTCTCCCATTCAGTGAGCAGCTTGTTCTCCATGTCTTGTTGACCAATTTCTGTTCCATGACAAAGCCGTCTAACACGTTCCCACATATCGAAAGCAGTTTCACAACTGTCTACAGCAGCAAAGATGTCTCTTGGTAAACCCAGTTGGACAACATGAATTGCCATGTCATCTGCATCGACTTGTTTATGATCCTCTTCAGTGTATTCTGATTCGATTTCAAGATGATAAGATGGTGGGACGGGAGGTGTTGCATCAGGATCTCCAGGGACTTGGACTTGTCGAGGCTTGAAGGGTCCATTCTTAATGGATTGAATCATGAGTTTTCCATTAGGTTTGGTCTTGATGTAACGAAGCATACGACTTGTCCATTGAAGATAACCACCTTTTTCCAATATAGGAGGACGGTTTTCGGCACCGGCTGCATGAATGTCTTGTTGAGTTGCCATTGATGAAGGTATGATCTGATAAAGTTGATGTAGGATCGATTCAACGATAAAGGAGTTTTGATTGATGAAGATTAAGCTCGGTTGTTGTAGTGAAAATTTAGTCGAAAAACTTAAAAACCTCAATAACTTCTGTTCGGAGCGTTTTTAGAACTTGAAGGTTGACCCTTAGTTCATTCGGCGTGTCATTCTCCTCGATCTCACGGTCGTTTTGATGGGTAGAACGCTGAAAACAGAGTTACGGTTCAAAAGTTATAGCCGTTTGAAATTTTGCTCAAGATCTTACTCGTAAACCAGTTCTAATGCGTAGAAATGAATGCTTATGCGTAGGATTGCTTATGCGTAGGAGTCCTTATGCGTAAAGAGCTTATGCGTAGGAGTCCTTATGCGTAAACCTAAGGTTAAACGTAAGTCTTATGTGTAAACTTTAAGCGTAGAAGTAAAGTACCTTACGCGTAAGAGTTAACTTATGCGTAGAGTGCTTACTCGTAAGCTTTCTGCTTATGCGTAAGAGTTGGTTTAAAACCAAAAATCCTTTACACTGTCACAGCATACAAGATATCCGAAAGTCGAAGTGTTCCACACACTTATCCAAGTGAGGGAAGCACTGAGTCACCGTTTTTGCACGAAGATTCTTCACCTAAAAGTTATGCGTAGAGAACTAGGGTTTTGACTTTCTTACTCGTAAAAATAGGGTTTTGACTTACGTGTAAGAAATTTCCAGTGATTCAAACGATTTCTGATGCACAAACAGCTTCCAAAACACGCAAATAACAAGAAAGTTTTGACCAAAAACACCCAAAATGCCTTTTATGCTTATGGGTAGAAATGAACTACGAACCAAAAACGAGTTTAAAACAGAACCAAAACACGTAAAGCTTCGAACTTTTTCTAAAAAATAGACTCTTTAACACTATAAGAACCTCATACCATAAGAATCTTGAAGATTTTAGCGCAAAAAGTTAAGTTTTAAGCAAGACAATATTGAGAACGAAAGCTCGCGCGTATCACTACACACAAAAAACTTCAACCAAAACACTCCTAAACCATTGTTAGGCGATTGATACCAATTGTAAGACCTTAAATCTATCCACCTTATCACAAACCCACTTAACGATCACAAGTATCACCACGTGAAACCACGCTACGCGTAGAACACGTTCTACACAAACACAAACATTAAGCTTAGAAGAAAGAAATAAAGATGAGAAAGATGGTGACTTAAGATGTAAACCGTGTATGTATGAATAGAAAGATGAAAACAATAAGTTGTATATTCCAAAGAAAACACACACACACTCAAGCACACCCTCAAATGACCATTTGAGGGGTATTTATAGTACAAGTGACTTGATGCCCTAAAGTCTTTCTATGTGCTTTTGTGGGCTTGGACATGGGTTGGATTGGATATTTGGCAAGCTTATCATAACTAGTACCCATTTAGCTTAGTCCAATCCACGAGCCCGTTGACTATTCTATCATGATATCTAACACACGTTACAAAGTTCCTAAATGTGAATGACCATCACTTCTAATAAAAACTATTAAGGATAACAAAGACCAAGCCACTTATGCTATAGAAACACTATTGAGCTTCCCGACCAAACCCAAACTACGGCCCTTCAATCCGAAACCATCCGGTTGGTGCAAAATGGATGTGCATTCCATGGACTTCGTTCTGAATATCCTAATCAGCATCTTAAGGATTTCTTTAAAATCGTCGATTTCATCGACCTCGATGCTACTACTCGGGAGACCACGCGCTTGCGTCTCTTCCAATTCTCTCTACGGGACCAAGCTAGTAATTGGCTTGAGCGACTTCCTGCTGGCTCCATCTCAAGTTGGGATGATCTCACCTCTCGTTTCCTTGCTCAATTCTTCCCACCGGGGAGAACTACTAAGCTTAGGAATGAAATCTTGATGTTCCAACAACGTCAAGGTGAATCTCTACGAAGCATGGAATCGATTCAAGGACTTACTCCATAGAGTCCCTCATCACGGTATTGATCTTTGGCTTCAAGTCCAACTCTTTTATGATCATGTCAACTTCCCTACTAAGCGATCCATTGACCAAGCGGCCGGTGGTAAACTTAGTGATCTCACCGTGGAAGAATCGTAGGGTACAATAGAGGACCTTGCTCTCTATGACAACGAAAGTTGGAATGACCCCCGTGAGTTGCCAAAAACCGTAAAGGCAATCTCCTTGCCTCCCATTGACTCACAATCTTCCGACTGTAGGATGCTTGAGCTTGACGATCAAGTTAAATTCCTAATGAGCTCCTACGAAAAATGTTTTTTTTCCTTGTGTGAGCCATGTAGTGGTCCTCATAACACTCGCACTTGCAGAAGACTCTTCGAACAAGCTTTCGTTGACTACGCATCCTCGCGTACCAATGGAACAGGAGGAAGATTCCCTACAATACCCGGACCTAGGACTTTCAATGACGCCCGCGAAGCATGGAGGGGCAAGCCCGACTTCCATGGGGGAAAAACAAAATAATTCACATCTAATGATTTCTCGTGGCCCCCATCTCACTGCCCTAACTAATAAAATATAGAAGGGATGTTGCAATACCTAGTCACATCCCAAGAAGCTCAAATAGCTAATCTCTCGGAACCGTTTTAACCAACAACAAGCCGAGATGGATAGGAAGATAGATAACCTTTTGAAAGCCATGACCAATAGTGATAGGAAGATTAATGCTATCTCAACTCCTGAAGCTTCCGGTGTAGAAATTAAGGACCCAAGTAAGTTTGCTAAGCATGTTCAATTCGTCAATACCATCACCTTAGTGAAACATAATAGAACAAATGATGAAGTGAACCATGAGACGGTACTTGAGCTTAGTGAAACTCCTAGTAATGAAACAACCGAGGAAGTAGATGAAGTAGGCAATGACTATTTCAATACGTTTCCTACGGAAGAAGAACTCTCTCGCCCCCCACACTTAGTACGAGACCTTCATCACATGTATGTTAGGAGAAGCCCTAGGATTAAGTTTAGGAACCATTGGAATCTTAACATACCATGTTGCATAGGACACCTTTTTTTGGCAAATGGCTACATTGATCGCAAGTCCCCGATAAATATCATGACTAGCACCTATTATAATTGGGTAATGAAGAAGCATATCCCAACTAGGCAAGATCCCGATAATCCTAGGGTTAGTTGCAATTTTCTTGGTAGAATTAAGGGATTGCCCGTCTATGTAGAAAGCTTCACTTTTCCTACGGATTTCATAGTTGTGAATGATATTAGTACGGCCATAGATCCTAGCTTATCCCACATTATTCTAGGAAAGCCTTTTATAGAAAACACCAGGATGACTTATAATCCATCGTTAGGAATAGTGAGATTCAAGGATGAGACCGACGATGTAGCCTACCAAATGCCCTTTAAGATTGAAAACTTTTCATCACAATCAAATGATGAAAAAGAACTTAAGCTATCGGTCTACTAAAGGAATGAGGAAGATAAGGAGAAAGGAGTTGATTATGTGATGAATAAGATTTTTGGGTTCTATAAGGATTGCTTGAAATTAAGACCGGAATATAGAACGGATTGGCGAGAAGATGACTTCTTAGACAGATGCATAATAGGGCATTACTATAATATGGAAAACCCCAATAGAAACCGTCATGAGGAAGAAGGTGACGATTATGTCTAGTTGTACCCTCGCATTTATGTTAGGCCATAGTTTTTCGTGTTAGTCTCGGTTGTAGGTTCGATTATGTCTAGTTGTACCATCGCATTCGTGTCCTTGTTTTCGCTTAAATCTTATGTCGTTGAATCAAGGTGTTCGAGTGAAGTTTTGGTTCGTGTTTGGGGTAATGTTCGGTTCGGGAACGGGTAAATGGTTTCCTTTCATCCATATTTAGGTTAGAGTTTTGATCAGTCTTCATTCACTTCACGTTCGTTGTCGAGTTAATGTTGTGCTTATTATGTTCTCGTTGGCTTTTGCATGGCATAGAGGTATATCATAACTTGTGCTTTGAATCATTTACTACATAAAAATATCTGCTTTGTTATGTGTTTTATCATTGAGATATATGATTAATAGTTCTCGATTTTATATACATTTAAAACATAGTCAAGACTCAACCATGATGAATGACGTGTTTCTGACTTCTTAATAAACTAATTTTTTTATATAACAATATATATATATATATATATAGTCCCGCTCGAACTTCATCTATAGTCCCGTGCCATTATTAAATGACATTTCTAAGACCGTAGATATTATCGATACCAGAAGACATGTTTTGAGAAAACAACATTTTTGGTCTTTTTCAAATTTTCTGATTTTTATGGATTTTTGTTGGTTTTATATTTTTGTATTTTGCTTTTTGATAAATATATACACAGATATAGTAGATGATATAGTTTAAGAAGATGATGATACGAGTACCGAGATAAGGATATCGAAAAGCACGTCGTAGAAGATAGAATTCGTCATCTCTTAAACTTCCACCACCAAAGCTTCCGAGGCACAAAATAGAAGATAGAACCCGGGCCTTTGAGAAAGATAGAATTTGGCAGCTTCCCCCCAAACCGAAAATCCTTATGTTGAGCAGATTCGAAGCTCTATTTCAAGCTTGCTTTAGCCAGGTGCACAAGGAAGCACACCATTGTCATCGATCTTGCTGCTCCTTTTATGAATGATCTTTGTGATTCTTCCTTCGGGGTTATATCATCAACAAGAACAGCAACGTATCATCCCACGCTTGAATGACTCTTCTCAAATTCCTTTTCCACTGAACTCTGAAGCGATCCATTCCAAAAGGTGTTAAGAGAACAATTCCCCCAAGTAGATGAATTGATGTAGTCAGTCTCTTAGACTAGAGCTCACGAACCCGAATACACATATACCCGAAGACAAAGAAACTTATACCATCGAAGTAGCAAATTAAGTCCAATAGCCAAAGAATAACCCTGATGTATACTTTTTTCTCCCCTTGAAGAAAGTGTGTGAAGCTCAAGAAACCGAAGTACCCGAATGCCCAAAGAGAGAATAACCGATAACATTGAAGAAGCAGGCCGAATCACTGATTATCTCTGCGGATGACTATCTCTGCGGATGTCAACTCCGGAATAAGTGATTATATCTCTAAATCACTGATTAAGCACTCAAGTGAAACAGCTGAGCGTTCCTGATAACGCCTAAAATGAACATGTTTTTAGTAGCGTTATTGTTGGTTTTGTGCATGAGTGCAAAAGATGCGTATTGTGTATGTATGTGTAGCCAGGTATCATGAATGATGAAGAAATGAAGTTTTTATGCACATTTGGAAGATTCTCGAGGAAGGAAGTCGAGCAAGGAAGCTTTTGGATTCAATGATTGGGAAGTACAATTATTCCTAAGTATCTACAGCAAGGAAAGATCAAGTTTTGCCTTGGAAATCATTAGCGAGAGCAAATAATGATGCGAATAAACAAGAAAGTCAACAAAAGTCAAAAGAGCAACACCCAGCCATTCGGTCGAGACCCGTAGCCGGATCCGGCTGGGCAAATGGTCACATCGCAACCGATCCGGTTGCAGAAGCTGCAGTTACACAAAGTTGCATTTATTGTTGCCTTAACTCCCCATAATCATTGGAGGCCGATCATTTCTTGCTATTAACTATTTGTGAACATTTTTGGCCAGTTGTGGAAGCATATTTGGCTATATAATGAACCTAGTCCTAGTTTACTAGGTGTGACACAACCAAAAGTTTATTAGTTTACTTCAAAACTAATACCAACCATATTATTCAACCCAAAAGCTTAGTCTTTACTAAAAAACGTCCAGAAGCAAGGAGGGAACAATTCTCATCCATAGTTTTGGTAATTTGGAGTTATACGGTGAATCTAGGTGATTGGAGGCACGTGGTTGCTACAATCCATGAATTCTAATTCTTGTAATCACAAAAGTTTAGGTATTCTATGAACTTTGTTATGGATTTCTATTCTCTTGAATTATTGGAATTACTTTGTTATGATTTGTGTTTAGTTATTATTATCATGGAGTAGTTTTGGGATATACTTGTGTGTTGGGATGTAGTTAATCATTCTAGTGTTCTTAATATGTGATGCATGTATATATGATCTTGTTTAAATGAGTTTGTTGGAAAAATACTAGTCTTGGTTTGATTTGTTGATAAAACATGTTTTAAGAAAAAGGACCGAAAGGATTTCTCTTGTGTTTTATTCCAAAAAGTTGTGTGACAAATTAGTATGGGGATATGGTGATTGACAACCACCATGTTTGCTTATTAAAACAAGACTAGGAACATTTTCATCACGAAAGGGTCGAAAGATTCGTAAGAACAAATTTAATAAGAACATGTTGCAAACAAATGGAATTTCTAAAGGATAATCATTAGGATAAGGACCGAAAGGATTACCTATATGTTTTTGTTCTTAGAATGATTTTTACAAACATATACTATGGTTGGAGATCATTTGATTATGATTTGTGCATCACATCAAGAGTTTACACCAAACCTTCATGAACACTATTTGTGACTGATTATAGATTACACACAAGTATATATATTTCTTATTATTGAATTTCACTATAACATCACTATTTGAGGAAGCCTTGACAAGCTTTCTTGTTGGAAACTTTTCATCTAAACAATTTCAATCAAAAAAATCCCTTGGGACGATCTCGATTTACCCAACTTTGCTATCACGGACGACTATACTTGCTCGTATGTGTTAATAGAATTAGACGGTTAAATCGTGTTTATAAATTTTAAAACTTGCACTACACGGTAACACATCAAGTTTTTGGCGCCGTTGCCGGGGATTTTATTTCAACTTTGATTTTCTGTAAGATTGGTAGTATTGGAATTGAATTTGGTAAAGTTAAAAAAAAGAGAGTTTTGGTTAAAAGCTAACCAATTTGGTTGCTTTACAACCGAATCCGGTTAGAGTTACTGAGTGATTTTTTATTTTTGATTTCATGGTTCTAGTTTTCTTAGTGATTTGTGTTATAGTTCCTATAGTAATTCTTGTTATTTTAGATCTTATTTAAAGATTATTTTTTGTAGTTTAATGATTTCTTGGATTTATTTATATTTTCTTCATAGTTGATATTATTAGTTAATTAGTTCTAGATTAATTCAGTTTTTAATATTAATTATTAGATAATAATTATTCAGTTAAATGTTTAATTATCTTTATGGTAGTGTTAATTGGTAGTTAATATAATTTTTAGTTTAATGTTTAATTATTAAGTTATTAAGTATTAGTTAATGTAGAGTCTTAATTAATTTAGAGTTTAGTACACTTTATGATCTCTTTTAATTTCAATTAATATCAGTTTGAAAAAAAAATAAAAATTATGTTTGTGTCGATCTAACCGATCGGTTGCAACCCGCAACCGGATCAGGTTAGCTTACTTGGTCTAGTTATTACCACCAACCGATTCGGTTGGTGTGCTAACCGATCCGGTTGGTGCTCTCGTTAAATTTTTTATGATTTTTAGATTTTGCGTTTTAACTTATGTTTTTAGTTTTGTTGAGTATCTTAACTTGCTTAGTTTATGTTCCTATAGTATGTTCTTGTTTTTACTAACTCTAACGCTTATGATTCGGATTTTTTTTTGTTTTGTCTAGTTTAGCTAGTTAGTATGGATAGTTTGAGTGGAATCTCAGAATACCTTCATACTTTGGATGAAATGTTTAAGGATATCGGAAGTTCACTGGAAAAGATTGGAGGTATCTTGGAAGAGAGTAAGAAAGATTTGGGGATTGATACGGTTAATATGGAGGAAACGGGAGAAAAAAAAGTTCAACTTCCCAAGAAGGGAAGACTCGTAGTATTCACAGAAGCACCTTTGACGGTGTATGATTCGCCACTAATGAGGTTTGGTACGCCGTGTAGCGTAGAAGGAGTAAGTGCTTGGGACGCGAAACTTAATAATGCTTATGTAGAGAACTACATTTTGGAGAAGGTTCTTGATGAAATTGGTCATCTACGTTTGGACTATGAAGCATATGGAAGAAGGATGGTTAAAAATCTTAAGGTCAATATTAATGGACACATTTTTGAAACAGATTTTGTTGTGTTAGAAGAGGGGAATGCGGATGAACCAAATGTATGTTTTGGTCGAGACTTTCTTGTCACGACCAAGTGCCAAGTTGATTTTGCAATGCGTGAAATGAGGATTAATATAACTGATTTGGAAGTAGGAAAAGGAGTGAACGAGATGCTAGTGGAAGTGTGTGCCAACATGGAAGAGAAAGATGTGGAAGTAGTTAAAATGGGGAAAGCAAATCGAAAGAAAACTTCATCAAACAAACTAACCCCAACCACAACCACCAACAAAAATGATTACACACCATCATCACCTTCCACCACAAATACTTTCAAACCTTTAACCGACAAACAAAAAGAAGCTATTTTAGAAAACCTAGAACAAAAGTTTCTTGAGCTTAATGAGAAGAAACCGGTGATAGAGGTACTCCAAGATTATGTGCTCTACCGTAAGAAATTGGATGCGGTGATGCTAGCAAGGGCTAGGTTGGAAGATAAGAATCTAACGGAGGAGGAGCGAGATAAAATTTTGTTTAGAGGCATGCCACGGAAGGAGAAGGATCCGGGTAATTTTGTGTTGCCAATAAAAGTGAATGGGACTACACCAGTTTATGCCTTAGCCGATACGGGGTCAAGTGTTAATGTGATGCCCTATCCATTGTTTATGAATTTAGGCCTAAGTAATCCGGAACCTAATCATTCGAATCTTACTATGGCGAATAATTCTCAAGCTAAAGCAATGGGAGAAGTGAAGAATGTGAGAGTGCAAATTGCCTATCAACCGTATTTGGCCGATTTTCTTGTCCTAGATATTCCGGTGGACAAGAGTTTACCACTACTATTGGGGAGACCATTCCTACGAACTTGTGGTGCAATTATAGACATGGGAAGAGGCACAATGACTATTGATGATGGGATTTCAAGGCAAACATACTATCCGAAACCAAGAGGCCCAACTTTGGAATTTATGGAGGAGTTAGAATGGATGGAAGCAAATGATGATTTGACGTGTTTTGAAGTGGGACGTGATAACCAAGGAAACCCAATATATAGACCGTTAGCTCCGCCTTATTTTGATATAGAGGACGAAATGGAACGTGCATTAGCGGTGGAAGCTTTCTATAACCCATTCAAGAACATACTAGTCTACAAGAAGTTGACCGACTTTTTAGGTTCTTTGCCGGTGCAACTAAAGAATTTGGAATGGAGACCCGAGGGGTCGGGCACTTACAAGTGACAAACTGGAGATGGAGAATGGCATGTTAAGTTCGATATACTTTCTCCGGACGGAAGAAGATTCATGAGAAAGTTCAAAATTTTGAAACATTCCATGAGTTGACCGGAAAATTTCAAAGTGAGGACATCCTAAGACAAGAGTATTTCGAGGAATTCTAAGGAGAAGACAAGGGACCATAATAAACAAGCAATTATTTTCTTGAATTTCATGAACTATTTCTTTTTGATTTTATGCATTTAGGATTTTTGTTTCAATATTACTCTTTTTTATTTTTCTGATTGAGGTTATTTGGTTAATGAATTATGACTATGAGTTTTAGTTGAGATTTGGTTTAGTTCATTAGTATGATGATTTGAATTTTAAGATTGGATGATTGTTGAAATTTCCAAATGGTGGATGAATGTTGTGTGCATCTTTAACAGGATTTTTGAGTAAAAATTTGTTGCTTGGAAGGTAAATGCCTAAGTAACATGAAAAAATGCAAAATTTGGCAAAATGCATACCGAAACGGTTGTGTCCATGACTGAACCGGTTGCATACAAGTATATATACCAAAAATTCACTTTTCCAGAAAAACACACACACACACACACTAATTCTCCAGCTGGGTTTTGCAAAATTCGTCCAAGAGAAGCTTATTGAAGATTGTTTAAGTTGTAGGAGAACATCATGGCACCCAAACAAGTAAGCATCTACATTCAATTAACTCAATTGAGGTTTAATTAGAGCATTTGATTCGAATTGTATATTAGGTCACTAATTTGGGGGTTTTTGTTATAATTCAAATTAAGTTGTTATATTTTTGGATTAAGTGGGTAATTGATATAGGAATGCAGTGCAAAAAGAATTGTATTGATTGATTCAACATGGATTGACTATTAGATGATTGAATTTTCGGATTTAATTAGGTTGTGCTAGTGAATCAAGTTAAGTTGCAATTGGTGATTCCTAAAGGTAGATGATGTGTTTTTGTGAGTAATAGATGCCACATTATTGATTAGAACTTATGATTGAAGAGTATTGGTCTTATTAAGTTGAGTTCTAAGTTGATGAATGTGTGATGATTTGAGGTTTGGAAAGCGAATTTAGAGTAATTCAAGGATGTAGAAATCGTTGAGGATGTTAGAATGCAGTCTATGAGTGGATTGGACTTAGAAATTCGAGTGGGTAGTGGATTAAAAGGCAAAAGCCTTATGCAGATTGTATAACCGATCCGGTTGCGCAACGCAACCGACCGGTTGGATTTGGCCAAAAGGGGTAACCGATTCGGCTGCTCTGCAACCGAATCTGGTTACGGTTTCTGTGTTGAAAATTTTTGAAATTTTGAAGTGGACCTTAGAGGATTCCATAGAACTTCCCGTTTGTTCTAACACTCTTATATTATCTTATATTTATGATTTCTATAGAGAATTGTTGTAGGAAGCTCAAGCTCGAGGCCAGTTCCAATGAACCCGATTGTTACGAAGTTTTGTCAAAGGAACGAGAAGAAGAAAGTTAAGTATAGTTTGAAGACGGAAGCAAATACCAACTTAAAGTTCAAAGATCTCACCGACGGGGAGAAGCATGCTTTCCGGGAAAGGTTATCAAAATTGCAAAATAGGACATGTTTGGTTCCGAGGGTGATTGATTGGGATTTGTTTGCGGAGTGTGATTGTGAAGAGGAGTTGAGAAGAATGATGCGAACATCTTATGTGTATCCAGCGGATGGGGATTCGTTCGATGATTTGTCATGGGAAAGAGCATTTAGCATCAATGAAGAGGTTTATCGAGAATGGTGTATGGAGTTCTTTTCAACCATGTATTTTGAAAGAAAGGTAATTGTTCGAAACTTGATGGAGGAAGTTTGTGTTTGGTTTAGGCTTTGTGGGAGGGATCATGCTTACACTTTGCCAGCTTTTTGGCGTGGCTCTTGATTTGTATGAGCCACATGAGGTTAATCATCGATTATTTGAAGCTCACTTTTCGAGGCTTCGGAGGTTTGAAAAAGACTTTCCTAGTATTCCCAGCTATTGGAATCGAGTAGGAGATCCTTCTTGCACTAGGAGGAATGCCGCGACCATTAGGAATCCATTAATGAGAATACTTCACAAATTGATAGTGACTGGGCCGTTTAATAGGTTTGGAAGTAGGGACAAATGTCCGAAACCGGACTTATGGGTTATGACGTTATTGGAGGAAACTAAGGTCGGTAATGTGATTTGGCAGATAGCCGAGTATTTGTCTAGGAGGGCCCCAGGAATCAAGAGCAATAGAAACATTTGTGGAGGACATTTCGTGACAAGGTTGGCAAAGAATCTTGGGTATTATGTTGATGAGGAATTGGCTAAGTGTGGAGATCCAATGTATAGTGAGACGTGGAAAGCAAATGGCTTTGGAAATGCTTTGAATAGGAGATTGAAAACCTTGGGGTTATGGGTTGAACCTCAACAACAACAACCACAACAACAACAACAACCACAGCAACAGGGAAGTATACCAATGGAGAACGTGCAAGTGGGTACGTCCAGTAGTTTTGATTCAGGTTGGGGAGAGTGGAACCAACATTTAGATGAGATTCAATGTAGGGATGTGTGGAGAGACTCGATGATGTTAAGAAACAACTACATCAATGATTATTCAATGCCTATCTTTCAACACATGGCTCGTGAGGCCAATTATGAGTTGCCACCCTACAATCCACCCAATGTTCCACCATATCCTTTCCCCTACACTTCTTATCCTGGACCCTATCCGTATCCATATCCTGGATATGCACCATTTCCTGATCCAGTGCCCGCATATGGTCGATTACCTGAGGTTGGTGGAGCAAGCTACGATGTTGGAGGATCGTCATCAGGAGTTGGAGGAAAGAAGAAGAAGAGAAGAGTTCGTTCGGAGATTATAGATGAGAACTACGTAACCGAAAGTGATGATGATGATGAGTATGATGATGAAGAAGGGGATGAGATGAGCGAGGACGAGGAGTGATCGTGGATCATTCGTGATTTGTGATTTCAAAGACAATGGTTGTGATGTGTTAAACAATATTATTTCTATCTCTTTAACTAATTAGGATGATTATCATATTTTGCTTGATTTTATTTTGTTTTTAGTAGCATTTGTTTTGTTTTGTTTTGTGTATTGTGTGTTGCAGTTTTTGTTTGCAGGATGGATGTGTCGGAAGCTTATTGATGGTCAAATATTTGGAGTTGGATAACTCACATGCTTTCTTATGACCCAATATGCGTGTTGCATATTCTATCCCGTGGTATCTTTTAACTATTTCTTTTTCCCATTTTCTTTACTTTGAAGTTCATTTTATTACATTGAGGACAATGCAAAACTTAAGTATGGGGGAGGGAAGAAAATAGGAAAAATGATACGCATTTTTATTTTTTTTTAGATAACTTTTGGATGCAAGTAATTAGAAGGAATTCGCCCTTGATGGTCTAGTTATTTTCACGCATTATTGATAAATATTAAAAAATAACTTGGGAATTTCAATGGTAAAATGAGCTTTTGAAAAATTTTGGATTTGAACCAAATTACGGAAGTAATTCATTTTGGATTCGATAGCATTTTCTAGCATGCATTATAGCCTTTTTCCACTTAATTGTGAGGTTTCTTTTTGTATAAAACACATCTTTTGTTTTATATTTGCTATGAGTGTGCCGGTGATTATGTCGATTCTAGAACTTGTACTTGTTATGCATTATGGTTAAAATCACTCTCGAGTGATATAAATTTGTTCAAGTGATAAGAGGCATCGTAGGATTTAACCCAAATGGCCTTCCGTTTACATCTAATGATATATTAGCTAGCCACATCGGTTAGTTAACCACCCTTATATGGACCCATTTGTTAGTGCTCATCTTTAGCACTAGATACCCTTAGTACACCCTCTGAGCCTATCTTTTCATTTGTTAAATCCAAAAAAATACAAAAATATTTTACACTTTAAACTTTAGCCAACCCTTGTCATGTCTATTGGTTTGTTGCTAGTTGTTTGGAATGTTTGGAATGTTTTTGATGATTATGAAGAAGCTACACTTTGTTTATGTTGGGGAACTTTGTTATGTTGAAAAAAAATGGTTATAGCCAATGAGCTATATTAAGGATATTGATTAGCCAATGAGCTAAATTGAGTTATACATATTTGCGGAGATCGTTATTTGAAGAGGTGAAATAATCATTTTCGGGATTGTGGTTTGTATGATGGCTAGCAACATGGATGTTTAGACTTGACTTAATTTTTTTTAACACCAATTTCATAAACCATCCCATGCCTTATCCATACCCTTTATGAACCCTTAGCCTTAACGATATAACCCGAATAAAAGCCCTCTTTGATGAATTTATTTTCTTTGTTTTGATACTTGTACAAGCTTATGGTAAAAAGCATTGATCATGACTAGGCAATGAGTGATTTACATATACCCACCCATATATGAGTGTTGAGTGAATTCTTAAAATCATTTGTGAGGTGTTCTAGTTATGTTATCTAAAGTGTTTGGTTCATTTTTAAAAGTTTTCACATATTATAAGCAAACCAATGATTATCTCTTTTGGGATAATTGTTACATTTTTGGAACCATGGTGTCAAGACCATTGAAATCAATCTTTGCAAATGTTAGACCTACTCAAGGGCGAGTAGAACTTAAGTGTGGGGGAATTTGATAACGCCTAAAATGAACATGTTTTTAGTAGCGTTATTGTTGGTTTTGTGCATGATAATTGGCTATATTTACTCATAACTGTTGCAAAAGTGCAAAAGATGCGTATTGTGTATGTATGTGTAGCCAGGTATCACGAATGATGAAGAAATGAAGTTTTTATGCACATTTGGAAGATTCTCGAGGAAGGAAGTCGAGCAAGGAAGCTTTTGGATTCAATGATTTCTAAGTATCTACAACAAGGAAAGATCAAGTTTTGACTTGGAAATCATTAGCGAGAGCAAAGAACGAAGCGAATAAACAAGAAATTCAACAAAAGTCAAAAGAGCAACACCCAGCCGTTCGGTCGTGACCCGTAACCGGATCCGGCTGGGCAAATGGTATCATCGCAACCGATCCGGTTGCCATCGCAACCGATCCAGTTGCAGAAGCTGCAGTTACACAAAGTTGCATTTATTGTTGCCTTAACTCCCCATAATCATTGGAGGCCGATCATTTCTTGCTATTAACTATTTGGGAACGTTTTTGGCCAGTTGTGGAAGCATATTTGGCTATATAATAAACCTAGTCCTAGTTTACTAGGTGTGACACAACCAAAAATTTATTAGTTTACTTCAAAAGTAATACCAACCATATTATTCAACCCAAAAGCTTAGTCTTTATTGAAAAACGTCCAGAAGCAAGGAGGGAACAATTCTCATCCATAGTTTTTGTAATTTGGAGTTATACGGTGAATCTAGGAGATTGGAGGCGCGTGGTTGCTACAATCCACGAATTCTAATTCTTGTAATCACAAAAGTTTAGGTATTCTATGAACTTTGTTATGGATTTCTATTCTCTTGAATTATTGGAATTACTTTGTTATGATTTGTGTTTAGTTATTATTATCATGGAGTAGTTTTGGGATATACTTGTGTGTTGGGATGTAGTTAATCATTCTAGTGTTCTTAATATGTGATGCATGTATATATGATCTTGTTTAAATGAGTTTGTTGGAAAAATACTAGTCTTGCTTTGATTTGTTGATAAAACATGTTTGCTTATTAAAACAAGACTAGGAACATTTTCATCATGAAAGGTTCGAAAGGTTCGAAAAATTCGTAAGAACAAATTTAATAAGAACATGTTGCAAACAAATGGAATTTCTAAAGGATAATCATTAGGATAAGGACCGAAAGGATTACCTATATGTTTTTGTTCTTAGAATGATTTTTACAAACATATACCATGGTTGGAGATCATTTGCTTATGATTTGTGCATCACATCAAGAGTTTACACCAAACCTTCATGAACACTATTTGTGATTGATTATAGACTACAGACAAGTATATATATTTCTTATTATTGAATTTCACTATAACATCACTATTTGAGGAAGCCTTGACAAGCTTTCTTGTTGGAAACTTTTCATCAAAACAATTTCAATCAAGAAAATCCCTTGGGACGATCTCGACTTACCCAACTTTGCTATCACGGACGAGTATACTTGCTCGTATGTGTTAATAGAATTAGAAGGTTAAATCGTGTTTATAAATTTTAAAACTTGCACTACACGGTATACTTGCTCCCAATGTACACAATCTCTCTCCCCTGATGATTTTGATAGCATCGAAATCATCACACACTTGTGTACCTCTTTTATTACCAGAAACTAACTCTTCCATCTCTTCCCCCACATAGTTGGAATAAGAACACTAAACGCAATGAGTCAAACCTTGAGTGTCTCTACGGTAATGTCATTTTTCTTCCCGGGATATATTCAATCACTTAGAAGTATTAAGTTCATCAAGTTTACTCGCGTTTAGATACGTGTCTCCTTCCCCTTTGCTGGTTTTGACGCTTCAGAATCAGTAACACTTTATACGCCTGTGTACTGGAAATATTTTGAGAAGAACATCATTAGCTCAGATGTATCTATGAGAATCAACTTGCTGAATAATGTGAGCAAGTCTAATTGGGGATTAAATCAGACATTTCACCCTCCCCCAATTAGTGCTCTCCCCTAAACAGACAATTTGTTTGATAAATGCCCGGATTAAGAAGAAGTCTTTAGATCGTTAAATGCAATTAATCTTTAGTCTTCTAACATGCATCAGAAAATGTAGAATAGACTGTAGACTCGACCTTATTCAAGATTTTCCAGTTGGGGAATAGATAGTTAACATCTTCATTTCACCAAAAAGCATCCCAATTATCTTACATCTTGTGATTCCCCTTAACTAAATTCTCTCTCAATCAAACAAGAACAGAAAGAAGTTCATCAAGGAAATTAACAATCAGCCCTCAACGAACACTTAAAATGGTAACACCAAACAAACAATCACATCAAACAAGAACAGAAGGTTAACCAACGACTCTTAGAAGAAACTCCATGTAAAGATGACCCGATAAGAAGAAGCTCGGTTCTTACATGAGTTTGGAGCAGTTTGACCATTTATTCTCAGATATAACTCAACATGTAGAATTATCATACTTCTTCTCCCCCTCAAGAACTGCATACGAAGATGTCATTCTTGATTAAACAAGTGAATATCTTTAAAATGTAGTCTCTTCACACTTCTCCCCCTCAAAGGTTGCAAATGATGCCGCCATCGCCATTTTAATTGAGCAATTGGAATAGGAGAACTAGCAATGATAGACCGGTTCACTTGATAACTAAAAGCGCATGAAAAAATAATGAAACATGTTGATGAGAATGGTCATAATAAGAATATTTCTCTTCTTCAGAAGATAAAGCGCACTGAAGCGTACACTTTTCTTTTCTTTGGAGTACGAGGATTGAACTTTTGTGTTCAAACGTCATAATCTCTCTTTTTTCATCATCTCTTAGCAAGACTTGTTATCAATCCCATTATCATTCAGTAGGCTCTTTGTCGTGACAGCTGAAGGACAAAATCCAATATGATGAATTTGACCCTGAAGTAAACTAACCTGAACTCGTGACTTAAACTTGCACATATGTAACAAAGAGCGGTGCCGAGACTTCATCCTCCATTGAATCTCTAAGTATTCTATACTCTTCATCCAACCAACCATCAAGTATTAGACGTACATCACCTCTTGAAAATCCACAATTGAATGTGACACTAAGAACTACAACGTAACTCCTCAAAGTGATAGTTATTTTGTGGTGGTAAGAGACCAATTCCCCCAAGTGGTAAAAGAAAAGGAAAAATTCACCCAACAATAACTAGATTTCCAAGTCTTCGTTTTTGATAATAAGCTCGAACAAGGATCTTGAAGAATCTTCATCCAACCATCCCCCATACCTTCAGATACTAAGTACACTCGCCCGTGATATTTCACTTCAGCCTCAAATAAATAATAGTGAATTAACCCTGTTGTCACATCTTCGGGTTAAAAGCTCAAATCTAGCCTCCTTTGACGTTTTAAGTGAACTATGATAATGGTTTTCATCCCGACCATGGTTAAAGTCACATAACCCCGTAAAACCATGTAATAACCAAACAGCCATGACGAATATCCAAACACACATCCAATTCATGAAATACACCCTTTTATCCCTTCTTCGAAGTAGAAACCATGGCACCCGGATCAAATAAGATCCCGAAATACACTTTCCTTTCTCCAGGATGGTTCCATTATCACGGGATTTTACAATTCTATGGTTTAAACCGATAAATGGTTTCTTTCGCGGGATTTTACAAAACCAAGAATAAGCCGTAAGATAGATCCGGAAATTCACTTAACAATTACCAGGATGTTTCCATTGTCACGGGATTTTACAAATCTATCATTTAAACAGAGAAATAGTTTCTTTGGCGGGATTTTACAAAATCAAGACAAAACCGTAAACAATGCTAGTCTGAACGTGTTATGACAACTTTGGTTTCGGTAAATATCTGTTTTAGGGGAACATGCAGCGGTTCATCAACGGTTCATTCTTCAACATCAACAACATCATCAACAATTCTTTGCCCATATGTAGACAATTTAACAAACCATACTAAGTCAAGTAGTATAAAATACTTCCCTTGGAGGTTAATCGTAAAACATCAAAGTACATGTTCCCCCCCATGATGGTTTCGAAATTTCGGAAGCATCATTGACGTGTACGATCATTTGCACGGAATGTTCTTGTCATAAGCAAACATCTTGAAAAGTCATGACTGATGTTGAAGATTCTTGAAAGAATTTGCCTAGACTATGAAGTATCATGGCAATGAATATTCTATGGGAATTGCTGATCACATCTCATCCATTCAACACTATGGTAAGTACATCATCCACGTATTTAGTCGGCTATTGCAGTGACCATAGAAGAAGTAAATCCGATATACTAAGCTTGAACATGAAGTGAAATTCCTCAGATTTGTTACTTAAGCTTGTACTAATCCTCGTGAAAAAGAAATGGTATACCCAATGTACAAAACCTCTTGACGTATCCTCAACTGCGTGAGACACCAAAGTGATAGTTATGTTGTGGGTTAAGCGAGAAAGAATCACAAATGTAACTAAATAGCCAAGTCTTTATCACACTTTATAAATGCGCAAACAAGTCATCTTTGCGGAAGGGTAGAAAGAAAAAAGACGAAATAAGTAATCGCGCCCGAAAAACCTCACATCAAATCCAAATAAGAAATACCAAGTACAAACAACCCTGAAGTCAACTTTGTACATCAAATCAAGCCGTGACGTAATATTCTCTGTGACAATGTATAACTCAAAGTGTCAAATCCCATACAATAACAACTCTCATCATCAAACCAAATCTCATTAATACGATCCCATTGTTAGAATCCCAATCACAACTTTGAACCTGATCCAATAATCCGTCCGATCCAATATCTAAAATCAATCCATCACCTATGTTACTTGAGCCTGGTTCAATGATGTAAATCACATCAGGTCCACCACATGGTCACAATAATCCGGATCCAATCCAATCAAATCTCATGTTAACATTAAAGAGTCACATGGCCACATCCATATATATCTCTTTGCCCAAATCAACTACACGTAAAAAAACCCACAATGACAAACGTCAAGCCCACATAAAACCTTGTTGACCATCATTAAGTTACATGGCCCACATGAAATTATGTCAAGCCCATAACAAAACCGTTCAAGACATAGCATAACCTAATAATTCGGATATAAAACACACAATACATTCACTCATTCAACCCTAAAATACCTCTCACAATATCATTTGTCCGCCCCCATTACCAGTAACTCCTCTTCACAAAATGCACATATCTCATTCACATAATCCAATCTCATGAAACCCTAAACTCTCTCCATTTACTATTCTTGTACGCCTCTTTTTTCTTGCACACAAGAGAGTCAAAACCATAATCATCCTTGTATTCAGTTTGACTTCGCCACAGAGATGGCTCGAAGGTCATTGATTCGAAGGTTTTGATATGCCATAAGGATGGGTTGAGACGATGAGATGGCAAACAAGATCATGGAGATGATAACTGGTAGGTTTTCTGAGATGTGACGTACGATTTTTAAATTTCCTTAAACACGAATAAAAAAAATGAGATAACACTTTTGTTATTTTCATATCTTAAGATTTCGTATGTTGTCAGATGCTTAGCTTTACGATGAACAATTAGTTCCATGAACAAATCAAATAAAAGAGTATAACACACTCATGTTATAACTTGTATTGATGTTCAAAAATTTATCAAAAATATATGATCAGTGATGTATTCAGCTTTTGTGTAAAGATCTTTGAATATATGAAGTTCTTGTATAGCACGAAAAATGAAAAGAAACTGAGATTGATGAGTGTCGATGTAGATAAATTTGAGACTTGGTTGATGTAGATTAATGTAGGTGTTCATGTTTGTTTTTTTGATGTAGTTGTTGTAAGTGATGTTTTGTGAATCTTGAATTGGTTATATGATGAATGTATGAATCTAGTCAAGTTTGTGTAATCAAACTGCTTCTTCTTGATTTCTGTCAAACTTGCATCATACAAGTCGCTTCTTAACACAAACCGATTAAATCATTTCAATCTCACAAGTCGCTTTAACCCAAATCATGACAAAACGCTTCTTTTAACTTGATACAAACCGCTGTTGACCTTTTCTTATGACAAACCGCATGTCCCATTAATAACCAAACCGCATTAAAACATGGTCAAAACGCATGTTATTATAGCACAAATCGCATTTGACTTTAGTACTGACAAATCGCATACCAGTTTATAAACATGACAAATCGCTTTCCAAAAAGTCAACAAATCGTATGTTCTTTTAAAAGTCAACAAACCTCAATAGGTTCATTGAATCTGGACAATATTTAGACAAGTCGCATAGATGATAAAATCAGACAACTCGCACTGAAAAATTGACACAAATAGCTTCCAAGAACATCAGCAGCAGCAGACTCAAGACATAATAGGCTTCTAAAATCAGTTAAGACCATATCAAACATACTCATCGGATTAAAACTTTTAAAAATAGATTTATGCAACAGAATCATTGACCATAAATATCACAGCAGCAACAAAGAAAACAGGTTTAAAGATGATATCCAACAACATCAACACTTATCACACCTCTCAAGACCATGACATACCACAACCAAGCACACATACAAACCGCATACAAGAATCGAATAAACCGCATACAAAACCATGAATCGAACCACGAGAATCACCACGAACAACATAACCTAGGCTCTGGTACCATTTGTAGGATCGTATATTTTATGTTTTTTAGATGATTCGGGTGGTCTAGGTAGATAATTAAACAAGAATGCCATTTTAGAGAGATGAAGAGAGGAGAGGGTGTTTCTAGAGAGAGAAATAATCAACAAATGCAAGGTTAGATTAATGAGAAGCACCACCCCTTCCAAGGATGGAAGAGGTATTTATAGTTACAAGTAAACGACCTCCTGACGGCCTGTGGATCAGGTATACAGTGGGTAAAGACCCGTTCTTCCTCTACGGTGTTACACTACGCTAAACAAAACTAATAACTAATCAATAAAATGATAACTAACGATATGTTTACGAGCTAACTTATGCTAGATTATATTTGGGGTGACCGACACTTCACTATGGAATTTCCAATTCCTAATAGAATCCTTTCCCACAACTTCTTTGGCATATGAGCTCTTTCTATTGTTTTCATATACACTCCTTGTTGGAAAATTTAGTGCACTTGTGGAATTAGTTCACACCTGGTTTCGGGTAAGGAGGGACGGAGTGTACACCCATGAGGTCCCTGAATACCCTGGCTCAATAGTGGTTAGTACTGCAAGTGTATTGGTTACTACTGCTATTGTAGTAACTGATGGTTCTTACTGGTAGTGTATTGGTTCCTGCTACTAGTGTATTGGTTACTACTGCTAGTGTAGTAACTGATGGTTCCTACTGGTAGTGTATTGGTTCCTACTGCCAGTGTAATGGTTCCTACTAGTAGTGTTGCAGTGATTAATTTGTAATAGCTTTGACTCATTCAAGTGGCTGTTATGACTGCTTTATGACCACGTTTAATTGGTCATGTAACCACTATTCCTATGAGGATGGAGGCTTTTTATGGGTGATTAATTGGCCGTTAATTACTCATAAAGTCCATTGACAAGGCGTGAGTGTTATCTACTATAAATAGAGATTGTCATCATCAGCATGAACATATACAAAACTAGGAGAAACAAACAGATAGCTAAAACACTTATATGCGCAAGGGTTATTGATTGAGCCTAATTAAATAACTAACATTTGGTCTTATCCCAAGTAGATATTCGTGTAACCCAAGCATAGGGTCGAATAGTTTACTTTGGAAAGTGATCACACTATTCCAAGTGATATCCGGTAACCACCTAGTGGTATTGCATTACTACTGATTATCTTACCCTGCTGTTGGGCGAATAACCACCAATAATCAAAGTAAACTATTTTGTGATAATCAATGTCTGCTGCTGCAATGAAACACATGGCTTCAAACTTTGCCTAGCTGGACAAGTTTGAAGGGGTGGACTTTAGGAGATGGCAGAAGAAGATGCACTTCTTGCTGTCCAGCATGAGTGTGGTCTATGTTCTGACTACACCTATTCCTGATGATGGGGATGATGCTACTGTGGAACAAATAAAGAGGAGGAGCAAATGGGAGAATGATGACTACATTTGCAGAGACTTAATTCTCAATGGTATGTCTGATTCACTCATTAACATTTATTGGAACTTTGAATCTTCCAAAGAACTATGGGATTCCTTGGATGCCAAATATATGTCTGAGGATGCATCAAGTAACAAGTTCCTTGTAAGTAATTTAACAAATTACAAAATGACTGATTCAAGACCAGTTAAAGAATAATACAATGAACTTCTTGGTATACTTGGAAGGTTTACACAACAAAATATGCACATGGATGAGGCTATTTCAGTATCTTGTGTCATTGGTAAACTTCCTCCTGCTTGGAAAGATTTCAAGCATACCTTGAAACATAAGAAGGAGGAGTTAACTCTGGTTGACTTGGGCGGTCATCTGCGCATTGAGGAATCCCTCTGGATGCAGGATAATGACAAGCCAAAGAGTAGCAATGCTACTTGTGCATCTGTTGTCAATATGGTAGAGCATAACAACTCCACCAGGTACAATGACAACAAAGGCAAACGTAAACATCATGATAACACAAGGGTATATCCTAACAAGAAGGCAACACCTACTTGTTGGAAATATGGCAAAACTGGTCACGTTAAAAGGGATTTCAAAGGTGTTAAGGTTGGTAAAGCCAATGGATCAGGCACTAATGGTTCAGGGAGTGGTGGTTCTACCAACTCACTAAAAGGTCAGAATATGTTTAGTAAGTCTTTTCAGATTTATTATGTTACATATGTATCTAAATCTTATTATGTGCAGGATGACGATGTTACATGGTGGGTTGACTCTGGTGCAACAGTTCATGTGTGCAAAGATAGAAGTTGATTCAAGACTTATGATTCAATGAATGATGGTTCTATTCTTCACATGGGAAATGAGTCAACAACCTTAGTGCATGGTCGTGGTTGTGTAGATCTTAAGTTTAGTTCTGAAAAGATTGTATCTTTGTTTAATGTTATTCATGTTCCTGATATAAGGAAGAACTTGGTTTCAAGTAGTGTTTTGAATAATCATGGATATAAACAAGTTATTGAATCTCATAAATTTGTTCTTTCTAAGCATGGTGTATTTATTGGTTTTGGATATTTGTGTAACCAAATGTTCAGGCTTAATATTGTTAATGAATGTGATAATTCAGCCTTTGTGACCACCTTTGACCTGACTGGCTCTACCCTATGGCATGCTTGACTTGGCCATGTATACTATAAAAGGATGCAAGATATGTCTAAGGATGGGTTAATCCTAACTTTTGACATGGACACTCAAAAGTATAAAACTTGCATGTTGACCAAGAAACCTTTTCAAGGTGTTAAACGTGAAACTAAGCTCTTGGAGCTAATACACAGTGACCTGTGTGATTTGCATGCCACTCCCTCTTTGGGGAATAAGAAATACTTTGTGACATTTATTGATGATGTTTCTAGGTTTTGTTATGTCTATCTGTTACATACTAAGGATTAAGCATTAGATAAATTCAAAGTGTTTAAAACTGAAGTTGAATTGCAACTTGGGTCCCTGTTCAAAAGATTAAGGACTGATAAGGGAGGTGAGTACATGGATACTCTGTATTTTCAGTCTGTTGGTATAATCCATGAAACAACTACTCCCTATACTCCTCAGCAAAATGGTATTTCTGAAAGGAAAAACAAGGTACTGAAGGAGATGGTTAATTCCATGTTGTCCTATTCAGGACTAAGTCAAGGGTTCTGGGGTGAAGCTATGTTAACAGCTTTCTATTTATTGAATAGGGTTCCCAACAAAAGGAACAAGGTTACCCCTTATGAACTCTGGACTAAAAGGAAACCCAACTTGAACTATCTCAGGGTTTGGGGTTGTAGGGTTGTTGTAAGACTCCCTGATCCAAAGCTAAAAAATGTGGGTGAAAGAGGCATTGATTGCATCTTTGTTGGATATGCTGAGCATTCCAAGGCTTTTAGGTTCTATGTTATTGAACCTAATGAATCTGTTTTAATTAACTCCATAATTGAATCAAGGGATGCTAACTTTGATGAGAATAAATTCTCATCAGTCCCTAGACCAAGTCAAAGGATTCCTAATGGAAATCATGACATTGGTGTATCAGAAGTCCCTGATGAATTATCATCAGAGGTTCCTGATGAGGTTGTGGTTCAACAACTTGAACCTATGCTCAGAAAGAGAAAAAGGTTCAGGAATCCAAAGTCATTTGGACCTGAGTTTCAATTATATTTAATTGAAGGAACAAGGGATGAGGTCTCTGACCAATACTCCTATTGCTTCATTGTTGAGGATGATCCCAAGACATTTGAAAAAGCAATGAAGTCCTAGGATATTGCTTTTTGGAAAGAAGCAATCAATGATGAGATGGATTTCATCATGGGCAACAACACTTGGGTGTTGGTTGATCTACCACCTTGTTGCAAACCTTTGGATTGAAAATGGATTTTCAAAAGGAAAATAAAGGTAGATGGAACTATTGAAAAGTTCAAGGCTAGACTAGTCATTCAGGGCTTTAAACAAAAGTTAGGGATAAACTATTTTGATACTTATTGTCACACCCCCAAATTACGTGTTTTGCAGCGGAATTGAATACCTTGGGGGAGGTCTGTCATAGCATCAAATTCTGATTATATCGAACGACCTAAAGTGTCGATTTAGAAAATACATCGTTTAATATTAAAAACAATCGAGTTTACAAAGTAATGGTCTCAAATGAAAATCAACTTGTGCGGAAATAAGTTTGCAACAAGCCAAACGATGTTTTAAAGTTTATAAAACCAAAGTGAGACGCGTCGTCACCACGACTCTATGAGATGTCCATATGCATGCCATGAAGTGAATGCCTTAGATACCCGAGATAAAACATGCTAAAAAGTGTCAACACAAAGGTTGGTGAGTTCATAGAGTTTGGTTAACAAGTAAAGCTTTTAATAATGCAACAAAGGCAAAGTTTTTGGTTATATAGAATAGTTATAAAAGCAAAGGCATCGTAAATCCACTCAGTTCCAAGTCCGCCCATACAAAACTTGCAACGTGTGTTTACAACCCCTGCTAAAAAATAGTATGTCAATCATGTATGTATATATCATAGTAGTAAAAAGTATATGTGTCACCACAAGGGTCTTCCAACACTCGTGTTGGGATGTTGTAAATTAATAGCCTTCCAACAACTTAATTTGGAGCCACTAATTCATGTTTGTAAATTAGTAGCCCTCCAACAACTTAATTTGGTGCCACTAATTCTTGTATGTTTGTAAATTAGTAGCCCTCCAACAACTTAATTTGGTGCCACTAATTCTAGTATGTTTGTAAATTAGTAGCCCTCCAACAACTTAATTTGGTGCCACTAATTCTTGTATGTTTGTAAATTAGTAGCCCTCCAACAACTTAATTTGGTGCCACTAATTCTAGTATGTAATGCAAGTATGCATATGAAATCAAATATAACACAATCAAGTATAAAACGCAATCAAGTCTAAAGTATAAGTAATGTTGTTTGGCAACAGAGTTTAAATGTTTTGACGGCTCAGTTAACCATTGTTAAAGTATGTATGTTGATGCATAATAGAAAACAAGTTTAACACATTAAGGCAAAGATAAGCAATAAACCACAAAATGTCCAAAGTGTATAGAAGTATATGTAATAACACAATTGTATAAATGGTTTGAATAATCGAAAGAGTAAAAACAAGTATTTAAGCATGTATCTCCCCCAAATAGTTTGTAAGAATTTAAACGAGTAAAAGCGGGGTATGAACTCACAGTAGTATGTCAAAGTTTAGAGTACTTGTGAAAGTAAATGAAAATAGTTTGAGCATGTATCTCCCCCAAAAGTGATTGAAAATGTATAAAAGTAGGGGCTATGAAACTCACAGTAGTATGTAAAAGTTTAAAGTACTTGTGAAAGTAAGTGAAAATAGTTTGAGCATGTATCTCTCCCAAAACAGTCATGAAAGCAAGTAAAAGTAGGGGCTCGAACTCACTGGTGTGATTGATATGCTAACAAAATGAAATGCACGAAAGTGTGGCGAAACTATCCGACCTAAAATGAATGTTATGACTTGAGTTATGATATGTTGTCGTGAATGCATGATTTTGAAAACGTATCACCCAATATGCTACTTGAAAACTAGTTATATAAAAATATTGTTACTTGAATGTGTGGCGGTTTCTTGTCAAAAATAATCACTTTTGAGTTAATGGTGAAAATGTAGTTAAAACTATGTAACGGTTTTAGTAATTGAAAAATCGATTCGTCGGACTTAACGTAATGTATACATAGGAAAACTAACTCGTTTTAACGTCCATTTCCCCGAAATCGTTTAGGCCCTCAAAACCTTGATTAAAATCCTGACAGCTTACTAAAGCTGGGAATAGTGTTTTCAGCACGTTTTTGACTCAAAGTTCGGTTAACCATAACTCACTCGTTTTAAGTCCGTTTTGCAAGTTCTTTATATCACCGAAGGTAATTAGAATGTACTAATATATTTTTAAACTTTGGAGATTTCACAGAAAGTTTAAGGCCACTGTTTGGTCAGTTAAAAATCTGGACTGCATGTACATTTTCCGGAAAATGGTAGTTTTAAATCGTAACTTGAAAACCACGTATCTTTTCGTTTATAACTCGTTTTAGTCGTTCAAAGGCCACGTTCATAACTAAAAATCTATTTTCTAAATCTTTAATAAAACTTATAAAATGACTAACTTTTCGGAAAAATTATAAATTTCGACAGCTTCAGCCCATTTTAAAATTACCATTTTTCTCTAATCATTCTAACTCAAACAACACCACAATATTCCCTTAATCTACTCATCACCAATCCTACTAGTAAAACAACTTCATTTGATCATAACCAAAATAAATATTCATTGTGAGGCTAAAATATATATACAAACTTAAATAAACATATAATAAATTTATGTAACCATTTCCTCCAAAAACCACAACTAGACTTTGATGATCCATTTTCAAACTTCTCATTTTTATAAACTTTTAACTAGCACATGATTGTTATAAATATTTATATAGTACATATGGGTGATAATCTTGGATGATAATGAATAAAATCACAACAAATCAAATATGACCATGAGGACTTCAAGAAAATGTATGAAAAATATATATATGAAAAGGTAAAAGATGAAGTTTCATGCTTACAAGTTGCTTGATGAGGTTATGAGAACAAAGGATTAATCCTAAGCACCCTAGGTTTTTATTTCAAAACCTATACAAAGAGTGTTACTAGATTGTGATGAGCTTGACAAGAAATTTTTTGGTGAGATCCTTGATCTAACAATGGTGGCGGTTATGATATGGAAGAGAAGGAAGAGAGGCTTTGATCTTGCACTTGAATAATTGAGTTTGTATGTCAAAAAAAAGTCTTTCACTTTCAATATAATATGATATGTGTAGATATTATGTACAAAATTTTGGGTGACTAACCCATGTGGGTAGACATGTATGAAAGAAAGAAAAGAAAATGTAGCATTTGTTAAATATAATATAATGTATAAGTAGTTTAGTAATGTATAGTTATTTAGGGATAGATGGTAACTTTTATACACATTTGAGTATCTAGGGTAGCGCTAGATAAAAATAACTTTTCACGGTTCAAGACAAAATATGTTGAGGTCATAAAATTTATAAAAATACATTTCTTGAAAGATTTGAGTGAATAAATATTTATCGGGTTGAATTTAAGAAACCATAAATTTATATAAACATAACAATTTATATACGAAATAAATTTAAAACATTGGGTAAACTAATAATAATATTTTTATAGTCTTAAAATGAGTATAAACATATATTAGGAATATTTTTGGAAGTGTCGGATCAAATGTTCAAAATAATATTCACGCGATAGCGTTTATTTAATATGAAAATATTCGTTAATGAAAATGCAAAACCTATGCATGAGCTAATATGATGAATGTAGAGTTTAAGAAATGACCAAAAATTGCGAATTGTGACATTCTTCCCATGTCAGCGGAATCACGTCCTCGTGATTCGATTAATGATACTATGGCCCAAAACGCGACAAGGGTTCTAAAAGTTTATGCTCATGTATGATTTAAATGATTATGCCAATGCTCATGCATATGTCGTGGCTATATCCCATTCTAAAGACATGCTCCCTTATGATTAGGCTCGATGAGGTAGGCTTTCCCATTCTCGAGCAAAATTTCCAAAAGACTTTTAGGTGCTTGATTTTGCTTAATCCCACAACTCATCAAACAAGAACTCTCATACGATTAGGCTAAATCGGTTTAGGTAACAACTTGTTTCTAGCTCGATCTTTGCATCTCATCAAACAAGAACATCCGCGGCTGATCAAACCTGAAACAAGTGGTTTGAAGAAAATCTTTTGAAAATTTGGCTCGATTTCGGAATTGCTTACTCATATGAGACTACTACTCCCTTCATTGCATGATTCTTCCTGAATTAGACATAGGTGATCGGGCTATGTATAATTTAGGAGTAACTATGCAATGCTTGGACTAATCGACTCATATGATGTTTGGTGTTGAGTCATAAGTTCGCATGTATAAAGAATATGCACTTATAATGATATGATGAGATGCTATGATGATGTGGTTATAGTCTAGGGTCAATGATGCAACCTAGTTCTCTATAACCAACGCTCACATACCAATCATCACACCAAATTACGTGTTTTTTGCGAATTTGAATACCTTGGGGAGGACTGTCATAGCATCAAAGTTACAGTTATATCGAACGACCTAAAGTGTCGTTTAGAAAATACATTGTTTAATTTATTAAACAATCGAGTTTACAAAGTAATGGTCTCAAATGAAAATCAACTTGTGCGGAAATAAGTTTGCAACAAGCCAAACGATGTTTTAAAGTTTATAAAACCCAAGTGAGGCAGCGTCGTCACCACGACTCTATGATATGTCCATATGCATGCCATGAAGTGAATGCCTTAGATACCCGAGATAAAACATGCTAAAAAGTGTCAACACAAAGGTTGGTGAGTTCATAGAGTTTGGTTAACAAGTAAAGCTTTTAATAATGCAACAAAGGCAAAGTTTTTGGTCATATAGAATAGTTCGCAAGCAAAGGCATCGTAAATCCACTCAGTTCCAAGTCCCGCCCATACAAAACTTGCAACCTGTGTGTTTACAACCCACTGCTAAAAATAGTATGTCAATCATGTATGTATGTATCATAGTAGTAAAAGTATAAATGTCACCACAAGGGTCTTCCAACAACTCGTGTTGGGATGTTTGTAAATTAATAGCCTTCCAACAACTTAATTTGGAGCCACTAATTCTTGCATGTTTGTAAATGTAGCCTCAACAACTTAATTTGGTGCCACTAATTCTTGTATGTTTGTAAATTAGTAGCCCTCCAACAACTTAATTTGGTGCCACTAATTCTTGTATGTTTTGTAAATTAGTAGCCCTCCAACAACTTAATTTGGTGCCACTAATTCTTGTATGTTTGTAAATTAGTAGCCCTCCAACAACTTAATTTGGTGCCACTAATTCTAGTATGTAATGCAAGTATGCATATGAAATCAAATATAACCCAATCAAGTATAAAACGCAATCAAGTCTAAAGTATAAGTAATGTTGTTTGGCAAAAGAGTTTAAATGTTTTGACCGGCTCCTTGAGTTAACCGTTGTTAAAGTGTATGTTGATGCATAATAGAAAACAAGTTTAACACATTAAGGCAAAGATAGCAATAAACCACACAAATGTCCAAAGTGTATAAGAAGTATAGTGTAACACAATTGTATAAATGGTTTGAATATTCGAAAGAGTAAAAACAAGTATTTAAGCATGTATCTTCCCCAAATAGTTTGTAAGAATTTAAACGAGTAAAAGCGGGGTATGAACTCACAGTAGTATGTCAAAGTTTAGAGTACTTGTGAAAGTAAATGAAAATAGTTTGAGCATGTATCTCCCCCAAAAGTGATTGAAAATGTATAAAAGTAGGGGCTATGAAACTCACAGTAGTATGTAAAAGTTTAAAGTACTTGTGAAAGTAAGTGAAAATAGTTTGAGCATGTATCTCCCCCAAAACAGTCATGAAAGCAAGTAAAAGTAGGGGCTACGAACTCACCTGGTGTGATTGATATGCTAACAAAATGAAATGCACGAAAGTGAGGCCCGAAACTATCCACGACCTAAAATGAATGTTATGACTTGAGTTATGATATGTTGTCGTGAATGCATGATTTTGAAAACGTATCACCCAATATGCTACTTGAAAACTAGTTATATAAAAATATTGTTACTTGAATGTGTGACGGTTTCTTGTCAAAAATAATCACTTTTGAGTTAATGGTGAAAATGTAGTTAAAACTATGTAACGGTTTTAGTAATTGAAAAATCAGTTTACGTCGGACTTAACGTAATGTATACATAGGAAAACTAACTCGTTTTTTTTTAACGTCCATTTCCAAACGCCCCGTTTAGGCCCTCAAAACCTTGATTAAAATCCGACAGCTTACTAAAGCTGTGAATAGTGTTTTCAGACGTTTTGACTCAAAGTTGGTTAACCATAACTCACTCGTTTTAAGTCCGTTTTTCAAGTTCTTTATATCCACGCGAAGGTAATTAAGTGTACTAATATATTTTTAAACTTTGGAGATTTCACAGAAAGTTTAAGGCCACTGTTTGGTCAGTTAAAATAATCTGGACTGCATGTACATTTTCCGGAAAATGGTAGTTTTAAATCGTAACTTGAAAACCACGTTATCTTTTTCGTTATAACTCCGTTTTAGTCCGTTCAAAAGGCCACGTTCATAACTAAAAATCTATTTTCTAAATCTTTAATAAAACTTATAAAAATGACTAACTTTTCGGAAAAATTATAAATTTCGACAGCGCTTCCGCGCCCATGTTAAAATTACCATTTTTCTCTAATCATTCTAACTCAAACAACACCACAATATTCCCTTAATCTACTCATCACCAATCCTACTAGTAAAACAACTTCATTTGATCATAACCAAAATAAATATTCATTGTGAGGCTAAAATATATATACAAACTTAAATAAACATATAATAAATTTATGTAACCATTTCCTCCAAAAACCACAACTAGACTTTGATGATCCATTTTTCAAACTTCTCATTTTTATAAACTTTTAACTAGCACATGATTGTTATAAATATTTATATAGCACATATGGGTGATAATCTTGGATGATAATGAATAAAATCACAACAAATCAAATATGACCATGAGGACTTCAAGAAAATGTATGAAAATATATATGAAAAGGTAAAAGATGAAGTTTCATGCTTACAAGTTGCTTGATGAGGTTTATGATCAAGGATTAATCCTAAGCACCCTAGGTTTTTATTTCAAAACCTATACAAAGAGTGTTACTAGATTGATAGAACTTGACAAGAAAATTTTGGTGAGATCCTTGATCTAACAATGGTGGCGGTTATGATATGGAAGAGAGAGGAAGAGAGGAAACTTTGATCTTGCACTTGAATAATTGAGTTTGTATGTGTAAAAAAAGTCTTTCACTTTCAATATAATATGATATGTGTAGATATTATGTACAAGATTTTGGGTGACTAACCCATGTGGGTAGACATGTATGAAAGAAAGAAAAGAAAATGTAGCATTTGTTAAATATAATATAATGTATAAATAGTTAGTAATGTATAGTTATTTAGGGATAGATGGTAACTTTTATACACATTTGAGTATCTAGGGTAGCGCTAGATAAAAATAACTTTTCACGGTTCAAGACAAAATATGTTGAGGTCATAAAATTTATAAAAATACATTTCTTGAAAGATTTGAGTGAATAAATATTTATCGGGTTGAATTGAAACCATAAGTAATTTATATAAACATAACAATTTATATACGAAATAAATTTAAAACATTGGGTAAACTAATAATAATATTTTTATAGTCTTAAAATGAGTATAAACATATATTAGGAATATTTTTGGAAGTTATCGGATCAAATGTTCAAAATAATATTCACGCGATAGCGTTTATTTAATATGAAAATTATTCGTTTAATGAAAAATGCAAAACTATGCATGAGCTAATATGATGAATGTAGAGTTTAAGAAATGACCAAAAATTGCGAATTGTGACACTTATGCCCCAGTGGCTCGTATCAGTACCATAAGACTGCTGATTGCTTTGGCATCTATTTACAATCTGATCATTCATCAGATGGATGTGAAAACAGCATTCTTGAATGGTGAATTGGATGAGTAGGTTTATATGAACCAAACTCAGGGCTTCATCATGCCTGGCAATGAAAACAAGGTGTGTAAACTGATTAAGTCTCTTTATGGACTAAAGCAGGCACCTAAGCAATGGCATCAAAATTTTGATGAAGTGGTTTTGTCTAATGGTTATTTACTTAACCAGTCTGACGAATGTGTATATAGCAAATTTGATGAATCTGGTAAAGGAGTCATCATTTGCCTATATGTTGATGACATGTTGATCTTTGGCACTGACCAAAATCAGGTTGACCTGACAAAAGAATTATTGTCATCAAGGTTCTCCATGAAGGACATGAGGGAGGCTGATGTTATCCTTGGTATAAGGATTAAACATGAAAGTAAAAGAATTTCAATCTCTCAGTCTCATTATATTGAGAAGGTGTTGAGGAAATAAAATACTTTGATTGTACTCCAATGAGTGCACCTATGGATACTCGTGAGAAGTTGATTCCTCATAAAGGCAAGGCTGTATCTCAACTTGAGTATTCTAGGGTAATTGGCTGCCTAATGTATGCCATGACTTGTACAAGACCTGATATTGCATTTGCAATGGGTAAATTGGGCAGGTATACTAGTAATCCTAGTGCTTATCATTGGCGAGCAGTTCAGAGGGTACTGAAGTATCTGAAGAGAGCTATGGATTATAGTCTCTCATATACTGGTTATCCTTCAGTATTAGAAGGATACACTGATGCAAGTTGGATCAGTAACACTGAAGACAATTTGTCTACCAGTGGCTGGGTATTCCTACTTGGTGGAGGTGCAATTTCTTGGGCATCCAAGACTTGCATCACCAGTTCAACAATGGAATCTGAATTTGTGGCTTTAGCAGCTACTGGCAATGAAGCTGAATGGTTGAAAAACTTGCTTCTTGAGATTCCATTGTGGCCTAAACCTATAGAACCTATTTCTATCCGTTGTGATAGTGCTGCTACATTGGCAAAGGCTTATAGCCAGATGTACAATAGGAAGTCTAGACACTTAGGTGTTAGACATAGCATGATTCGTGAGGCTATCATGAATGGGGTGATATCTATAGAGTTTGTTAGATCTCAACAAAATTTAGCTGATCACTTGACGAAAGGATTGGCTAGAGACTTGGTTTTAAAGTCTGCTAAACGGATGGGTTTAAGTCCAATTTAGTCACTGAATGCTAGGACACCCAACTCCCTCCTAAGGAAACTTGGGAGCTGAGTTCAATGTGGAAAGTTGGACATTCAATCAACTGGAGCACATGTTTATTTTACATCCCAAGGTTGTGCTCAGAACCTGCTGAAAGGAGGATGAAGTCTTTACTTCTTAATGGTTAGTTTCTTTGAAAAAGTACTTGGCAGGAGCATGAATAAAGAGGAACCACCTATCTGAATGTTGAAGTTTTGCCGCTGTGGGAGCTTTGGACTTTTGGCTCTTACAACATTTATGAATTTGGATATGGACACATGCCTTGTTTAGTGTCAGGAGCTTTTAAGCGTTTGAAAACTTGTGTGTATTTTATCTTCAGGTATTCAAATGGGTTGAAGGGTTCAATTCTTAGAACACTCTGATTCTCAAATATTTGAACGTGTAATGTACCAAGATGGAAATTCAATCCTCAGGATATTTTCGTTTATGCACATGGTTTGTTTGATGTTTGTTTTTCATGCAAAGGAAGAGAACTAAATTTGGGGAGGATTGTTGGAAAACTTTGGTGCACTTGTGGGATTAGTCCACACCTTGTTTTGGGTAAGTAGGTACGGAGTGTACACCCATGAGGTCCCTGAACACCCTGACACAATAGTGGTTAGTACTGCTAGTGTATTGGTTACTACTTCTATTATAGTAACTGATGGTTCCTACTGGTAGTATATTGGTTCCTGCCGCTAGTGTATTGGTTACTACTGCTAGTGTAGTAACTGATGGTTCCTACTGGTAGTGTAGCAACCCATAATTTTTTATAAGGTAAAATGACTATTATACCCTTTGACTTTTTAAATTTGACCTTTGACTTTAACTTTTGACTATTTGACTTTTACCGTAACGTAAAAGCAAATACGATAACTGGTAGTAACTGGTAATTTTCCTTGTGACCAACACAAGACTACGATAAGTCTATATGTTCAAAATACTTTATTTTCACTAATAATCATAATTTATATGAACTATTACTATTTTATCATTTTTAAGTAGATATGTTACTTTTTACGTAAGACGCGTACTCAAACCTACGTTATTAGGTTTTAACAACATAGACGCACCCTCTGAGACTTATCACACATTTAATATACCTAGTTAGAATATATTGATAAGTTTTAACATTTTTATAAGTATTACATTTATACGTTACCTAGTTTTAAGTTTCGTGACTTTAGGGCTTATCATTATTAATTATTAGGACCAAACTACACCTCATAAACCAATAATTATTACAAATCAAACACACACTACCACCTCAAAGAGAGGTGGCGTGCAATGGCACTAACACAAGCCATGTGGCCTTCATTTGGGCACTTAGCCTTACACACATCACCCTTGTCCTGCACTAGATAAGATATCACCTCATTCTTATCTTTCTCACATGCAAAAGTGATCAAATACTCTCATCCTTTCCTCCCATGGCTGTCCATCTCTAAAATCATATCACCATCACCGACTTTGATTCACACAATAAGTTACACTAAGAAGATGAAGGCCTAAGTGAGCTCTACATAGTCTAAGTGTTGTTTTAGTGATTCCATGGTTAGATTTGGAGTTATTCAAGGTGTTAGGGGCTGAGATAAATAGGATTATTTGGTGATTATCAAGGTGTTATAAAAATGGATAAAGATTAAAGAGAAGGGTGAAAGATTAGAAGGGTTTATGTTGTAATAATTTATATTCATTTGATGAAATTTGATATAAGTAGTATGTTAGGAATTAGAAATTCCATAATGAAGAGTCGGTCACCCCAAAATATAATCTAGCATAAGTTAGCTCGTAGACATATCGTTTTTTAGGTATTTATTAGTTAGTTATTAGTTTAGTTTAGTTTAGAGTAGCACCGTGGAGGAAGGACGAGTCTTTACCCACTGTATGCCTGATCTACAGTCCGACAGGAGGACATATTAGTTGTAACTATAAATACCCCTTCCATCCTTGGAAGGGGTGGAACTCCCTCTCCTCTCTTCAACTCTCTAAACATGGCATTCATATACTATCGTCATCCTAGACCTCCCGAATCATCAAACAACATAACATATATGATCCTACAATTGGCATCAGAGCCTAGGTTATGTTGTTTTGATGACTCATATGGTTTTGTATGCGGTTTGTTTGATTTGTGTATGCGGTTTGTTCGGTTCTAGTATGCGGTTTGATAAAATTTGCGTGATGATGAATGTTGTGTGGCTGCTGTTCTGATATTGTTGATGAATATGTTTGTATTTGCAGATTTTATGTTGTTTTGATGTTGTTGTCGAATGGTTTTGTTGTTACTGATTGTTGATGTTATGTGGTCAAATCGCTCTTAACTGAATTTAAAAAGAATTTATAAGTCTTGGTTCTTAACAGTTTTGGATTAAGTTGTGTTGTCAAAAAGTTTTGCTTTATCAATCTCGTTTGTCTTCTGCATCAGTTTGGCTTAATTTCTCACTGCAGTTCGAAACTGTTAAAGATGTTCGTGGAAGCGATTTGTGGTCATGCTTCATTGCGGTTTGTACTATGAGTTTCGAAGCAGCGGTTTGATATTTTTAAGTCCAGATTCAATGTAATTATTGCGGTTTGTAACAGATGCGGTTTGACATAAGAGTTTTGACTCTTATGCGTTTTGTCCTCAATGCGGTTTGACAGTTTATCAATGTGGTTTGACAGAATGGATACTGCGGTTTGTCAACATAAGTCAGATGCGTTTTGACGCTAATCTGGAAGCGGTTTGTCACTTCAAAGATGCTTTTTGTCACCAAAAGTCAAAATCAGTTTATTAAAAGTCAAGAGCGGTTTGAACGATTACTGATGCGGTTTGAGAATATTAAAAGGACTAAGCGTTTTGACATGTATTCTAAGCGGTTTGTTAAATGTCCAGGTTCAACCAATTGGAGTCATAATTCTTAATTGGTTTGAAAACATTGCATTCCAATAGTCTCAAACACAATCAAACTAACAACATAAACAAAATCAATGACCGTAGTCTCAAACATCTCATTCATCCACCTGATCTACTGCTAATGTAAGTACATGCATCATATCTAATTCACAAACAACATTCAATCAATTCATCATACATCTCACATACAATCATCTACCAAGACCTCAGATTCATCTCTTCAACTACACTAGAAAGTCTCGAATATAATAAAGACTTGCTGATCTCAGATTATTATTTCGTATACATCAAAGTTATATCAATACTCGAATGTCAAATCTCGCAAAATAAGTATCTTCATCAATCTTGAGTATAATAACTAAAGGAAAATGATATAGATCTCATATTTTTGTGTTTATTTCTCAAGAAATATTCGATCATCAAAGATCTTACACACGCTTTAATCCATCATCGATCCTTCTTGAAGTTCTCTACTTCAAATCATATTCAAATTTTTCTGAAATAGATTTATAACAATGGTGTTATATTCTTTTCATCATTCGTTTAAAAAGATAATTAATCAAAAGGTATGTGATTCGAAACTAATTCATGAACAAAATCATTTTATGATCCGAATCATTTTAATATCCGAACTATTGTTTGAAGAAAGATCAAAACCATTATAAGTTTCATCCTTAATCCATGTTCGGTTATAAGGTAAATCATAAAGATAAACAAGTCACCCAATGAGTCTATTTATTTTGAAGAAACATAGCAACGGTTGCTCTCGATCTAAGTTCTCCTTGTTGTGTGTTCAATAAAATTGTTTCAACAACAAAACCACAACAAAGAAAAAAAGGGATAATACTTACAAATCTAATTAAACGTATCCAAGATCAGAAACTACCTGTGCTCGTTTGGATATTGATCTCGTACCCATCTCAACAACTCTAGCCATCCCCGTGGCGAGTTTGTGATGATCTTGAAGGTGTAACAATTCTGATATGAAGTCGTGTTCTCATCGCATGCCATCCCTGTGGCGAGATGTAACTTGACATCGAGTAAAAGGTTTGATATGGTGTACGTTTTTGATGATGAGATCTTCTCGTGACTGATGAAGATTTGAGGTATGAGTGGATTTTACCAGATAGGGAGGCGTATTATTAGGGATTTTGATTTCTAGGGTTAGATAAGTGGCAGTAATATTAGGTGGGGTGTGTGAGAATGTGCTACTATATACACTGAAAATTAGGGTTTGAGGGATATTGGTTCGGGTATAATTTTTTTTGTCAGAGCGGTATTCAATTATTTCATGGGCTCAAATGGATCAAGGGGTTTTTGTCGGTTGTCATGGGTTGAGCAGTATTCAGATTATATCAGACTCTCGTTTTGTTTTGATTCCAAATATACCACACGACTTGATTCCATATCTTGGATTTTAAGAGAACTTAAATTTTAAGAGATTTGCTACCAGATCGGGTTGAGTTGTAATTTGTGATTATGTATATTTGGATCATTTTGTTGGTACTATTTTTGATGGTGGTCACTTAATTATGAATGGGGTTTTTTAGAATATGTGGGGAGGATGAATAATTTAATTATGGACCATTGTTGTTGCTAGGAGTTGGACGAATTGGGGTTGGTAAATCTGGTTGGTGGACATTGGATGATTGTGTATAATTTTTTATGTTGGATTTATATGTTGGATGTTGGACATATGGGCTTTTCCAGATTGAGATTTATGAGATTTGATATGATACGATTTTATGATACTTGGATAAAAGAAAATTTGACGATGATGATATTTGATATGATGATGAGATTTGTTGTGGGGATTGATACCTTGGTTTATACATTTTCACTGAGGTTATTATGTCACGACTTGAATCGATACTTGAACAAAGTTGACTACGGGGTTGTTTGTACGGTATCTCTTATTTGGATTTGAAGTGAGGTTGTTCCAGGCGCATTTACTTATTTCGTCTTCTTTCTTTCTACCCTTTCGCGAAGATGACTTGTTTGAGCATGTATAGAATGTGATAAAGACTTGAATATTTAGTTACTCTTGTGATTCTTTCTCGCTTAACTCATAACGTAACTATCACTTCGGTGTCTCACGCAGTTGAGAATATGTCAAGAGGTTTTGTACATTGGGTACACCGTTTCTTCTTCACGAGGATTAGTACAAGTTTAAGTAACAAATCTGGGGAATTCTACTTCATGATCAAGTTTGGTATATCAGGCTTACTTCACCATGTGGTCACAACAATTGCCGACAGAATACGTGAATGATGTGTTTACCAAAGGGTTGATTAGTTGAGATGTGATCAGCAATTCTCATGGGATATTCGACGCCACAGAATGCCTATGATACTTCACAGGCTAAACAAAATCTTTCAAGAATCTTCAAACGTCATTCATGATTTTTCAATATGTTTTCTTATGACAAGAACTTCTCATGCAAATGGTCGTACATGTTATGATGCTTCCGAAAGTTCGAAACCATCATGGGGGAGAAACATGTACTTTGATGTTTTACGGTCAACCTCCAGGGGAAAGTAGTGTATACTACTCTACTTAGTACGGTTTGTGAAGTATTCTACATATGGAAGAAGAATTGTTGATGATGTAGAATGAATCGTTGATGAACCGCTGCATATTCCCCTAAAACAGATATTCACCGAAACCAAAGTTTTCATATCACATTCAAGCTGACATTGTTTATGGTTTAGTCTTGATTTTGTAAAATCCCACGAAAGAAACTATTTCTCGGTTTAAATCATATATTTGTAAAATCCCGTGACAATGGAAACATCCTGGTAAAAGAAATGTGCATTTCTAGATCTATCTCTCAGTTTATTCTTGGTTTTGTAAAAATCCGCGAATGAAACTATTTCTCGGTTTAAACCATATAATTGTAAAATCCCGTGATGATAGATTCATCCTAGAGAAAGGAAAAGTGTATTTCGGGATCTTATCTGATGCTGATGCTACAGTTTCTTCTTTGAAGAAGGGATAAAAGGGTGTACTTCATGAATTGGGTGATTGTTTGGTTATTCTTCATGGTTGTTTGGTTATTACAAGGTTTTACGGGGTTATGTACTTTTAATCATGTTCGGGATGAAACCATTATCATAGTTCACTTAAAAAGTCAAAGGAGGCTAGATTTGAGCTTATAACCAAAAGATGTGACAACGGCGTTAATTCAGTATTATTTATTTAAGGTTGAAGTGAAATATCATGGGCGAGTTTACTTAGTATCTGAAGGTATAGGGGATGGTAGGATGAAGATTCTTCGAGATCCTTGTTCGATCTTTTAATATTTTCAAAAACGAAGACTTGGAAATCTAGTTATTTTTGGGTGATTTTTCCTTTTCTTTTTACCACTTGGGGGAATTGGGCTCTTACCACCACAAAATAACTATCACTTTAAGGAGTTACGTTGTAGTGCTCAGTGTCACATTGAATTGTGGATTTTCAAGAGGTGATGTACGTCTAATACTTGATGGTTGGTTGGTTGAAGAGTATAGAGTACTTAGAGATTCAAATGGGCATGAATTCTCGGCACCGCTCTTTGTTACATATGTGCAAGTTTAAGTCACGAGTTCGGGTTAGTTTACTTCAAGGTCAAATTCATCATATTGGGTTTTCTCCATCAGCTGTCACGACAAAGATCCTACTGAATGATAATGGGATTGATAACAAGTTTGCCACTAGTAGTTGAAAAGAGAGAGATTATGACGTTTGAACACAACAGTTCAAGCCTCGTACCTCAAAGAAAAGAAAAGTGTACGTTTCAGTGCGCTTTATCTTCTAAAGAAGAAAAATCTTCTTATGACGTTTGAACACAACAGTTCAAGCCTCGTTCCTCAAGGAAAAGAAATGTGTACGCTTTAGTTCGCATTATCTTTGGAAGAAGAGAAATCTTCTTATTTATGGCCATACTCATCAACATGCTTCATACTTTTTCCATGCGCTTTCAGTTATCAAGTGAACCAGACTATCGTTGCTAGTTCTCCTATTCCACTTGCTCAATTAATATGGCGATGGCGATATAATTTGCAACCTTTGAGTGGGAGAAGTGTGAAGAGACTACATTTTAAAGATATTCACTTGTTTAATCAAGAATGGAATCTCCGTATGCAATTCTTGAGGGGGAGAAGAAGTATGATAACACTACATGTTGAGTTATATATGAGATTACATGGTCAAATGGCTCCAAACTCATGTAAGAACCGAGCATCTTTTTATCGGGTCATCTTCACATGGAGTTTCTTCTAAGAGCCATTGGTTGACATCTTCTTACGGACTAATATGTTTAATGACAAAGTGCTTCCAGTTGCGGGGTTGATTTCCTTGATGAACATCTTTTTGTTCTTGTTTGATTGGGAGGGATTTGAGTTAAGGGAATTTGCTATATACAAGTTAACGGGAATGCATTTGGTGAGAAGAAGATGTTAACTTTCTATTCCCCAATTGGAAAATCTTGAAGATGGTCGAGTCTACAGTCGGTTCTACATTTTCTGCTACATGTTAGAAGACTAAAGACGACTTGCATTTAACTATCTAAAGACTTCTTCTTAATCAAGCATTCATCATAAAGATTGTCAGTTTAGGGGAGAGAACTAATTGGGGGAGAGTGAAAAGTCAGATTCAATACCCAATTAGACTTGCTCATATCCTTCAGCAAGTTGATTCTCAGAAGAGTTCAAATGTTCTTCTCAATAGATTTCGAGTATATGGGCATATAATGTGTTGCTGATTCTGAGGTATGAAAACCAGCAAGGGGGAAGGAGACACACATCTAAACGCGAGTAAACTTGATGAACTTAATACTTCTAAGTGATTGAAGATATCCCGGGAAGACAAATGTCATTACCTCAGAGAAACTCAAGGTTTGACTCATGGCGTTTAGTGTTCTTATTCCAACTATGTGGGGGAAGAGATGGAAGAGTTACTTTCTGGTGATAAAAGAAGTACACAAGTTTGTGATGATTTTGATGCTATCACAATCATCAGGGGAGAGAAATTGTATACATTGGGGATGCTCAGCTGTTTCACTTGAGAGCTTAATCAGTGATTCAGAGATATAATCACTTATTCCGGAGTTGACATCCGCAGAGATAATCAGTGATTCGGCCTGCTTCTTCAATGTTATCGGTTATTCTCTCTTTGGGCATTTGGGTACTTTGGGTTCTTGAGCTTCATACACTATCATCAGGAGAGAGAAAAGTATACATCGGGGTTATTCTTTGGCTATCAGACTTAATCTGCTACTTCGATGTTATAAGTTTCTCTGTCTTTGGGTATATGTTTATTCGGGTTCGTGAGCTCTATTCTGAGAGACTGACTGCATCAATTCATTTACTTGGGGGAAGTGGTCTCTTGACAACTTTTTGGTATGGATCTCTTCAGACTTCAGAAGAAAAGAAATATGAGAAGATTGTTTTATGTGTGGGATGATACACTGCTATTATTGTTGATGATATAACCCCGAACGAAGAATCACAAAGATCATTCGTAAAAGGAGCAAAGAAGATCGATGATAATGGTGTGCTTCTTTGTGCACCTGGCTAAGGAAAGCTTGAAATAGAACTTCAAATCTGCTTAACCAAAGGATTTTCGGTTTGGGGGGAAGCTACCAAAGTCTCAATTTCAGAAGGCTCAATTTCTCTCTTCGATTCAAGAGCCTTGGAAGCTTTGGTGCTGAAAGTTTAAGAGATGATGACTTCTATCTTCTACAACGGGGCTGTTTGATATCCTTATCACGGTACTCGTATCATCATCTTCTTAAACTATATCATCTACTCTATCTGTATAAATATTTATCAAAAAGAAAAATACAAAAATATAAAACCAACAAAAACAAAATAGAAAAATATAAAATCAACAAAAACCCATAAAATCAAAAAATTTGAAAAAGACAAAAAAATATGTTTTCTCAAGACATGTCTTCTGGTATCGATAACATCTACGGTCTTAGAAATGTCATTCAATAATGGCACGGGACCATATATGAAGTTCGAGCAGGAGGTGTAAATATTCTTTTCCAAAACATTTCTCAAAATATGGCTTGCAGTTACTTCAGACTGTAACCCGTGCTAAAACTATGGTTTGCTATTATTTCAAAAGAAGGAAAGTGCTGGGCTAAACAAATTTTAAAAAATCTCGTGCACTTATCCTAAAACAATATGAGGAAAGTATGTCGAAGGACTGCTGTTCCTACACAAACGTTTTTCCGTCTATAATTCTTCAGAATAATATTTGTTGTGTTCAAAAATGGTGGAAATGAGTTGCTTGAAAATCAATCAGAATTTGTGTTTTCATTAATTTTCAAAACTCAATCAATGACTTCAGCTTGTTTAAAACTTTTTATGAAATGAGTCATTGATTGAGGGGGAGAATGTTTTCAAATCTATATCATCTAACGGGATTATCTAATTATCCTACGTGCTTATCTGAAAAATATGTTTGCCTATGTTGAAGGACTAGGTGTTTAGGATATGATTATTAGGATTAGATGATTAGAGTTTGATGAACACATAATTCCCATGCTTTACATGATCTGATTGATATGTTGGATTGACTTTCATTAGTCGATTGCTGTTTGGGTGATGTCGACCACCATATATCTGTTTGTATGTCCACTAAGGCTAGTCCCAGTCGTGACCTAGGACGACCTGGGTCATCCAGCGCCACGTCAGCTTTCTTTCTCTAGCGACCTGACATGACCCGGATGCCCCAGTCGATGACCCAAGCTTTTTTTTTTTTTTTTTTTTAACATTTTAAACAACAAATTTAAAATTCATTCAAATTAAAAAAAACATTACATTACGAAATTAAAAAAAAAACATTACACTACGAATTAAAAAAAAAAAACATTACAATACGAAATTAAAATAAACACTACAATACTTAAACTAATAATCTAAATTGTAACGTGCTTTGATTGTTTCCTTGACTTTCTCCAATTCTTCTAGTTGGCGGCCTGTCAATTTTGGGTCGATTGGGGTGTTGTACAAGATTATGTCGGACTCCTATTTTGATAGCCTCATGAGCTCAAGTTTTTCTTTTTTCATCTTGAGCTCTTTTTCCCTCAACTGTAACCAAGTATCTTCTAAACCCTCCTTATTCTTACCTTTATCCCCTTTTGATGGCTTCTTGGTGTTGAAGAAAGTTTTGGCCAACGATTCCGTAAATGAGTCTGATGGAACATCATCATCACGAGAGGAGGAGGATGGTTTCTTCCTTCCTTTGTCACGACCAACCGGTCGTGATTCTCTAGTCCCTTCCTTAGCAGAATCATCAACGTCTTGGACATCGAAAGGATCACGAGCTTGGGTTGAACCAGAGGTAGTGGTAGAACCCTTTCTTTTCTTCCGACTATTCGTTTCGAAAGCCGGCATCTCAACGTCCTTCCAAGCAGCATGACCCTTTAAAACCTCCCAAAGACTCCTCCAAAGTCAAATCATGATCGTACGTCATACGGTATTCTCTAAGAGCTTTTGAAGTGTCGTCGATATCATTCTCACTGCTTCCATGAGTATTCTTGATATTCTCCATGATAGCACAATAATTACCAACCCTATTACGAATCATGCTCTTTCATTTGGTAGTGATGGAGTCATAGGTTCGGTCTTTGCCAGTTTCTTTGGTTTGATGGGGGATATATCTTCAGCGAAAGCGGTTTTCTCATCATCAGAATCATCAACGGGAATGGAATCATGGAACGAACTATGGTGCGAACCGTGACCCGAACCTTGGCCCATCGAAGCATCTTGACTTTGGTAGTTTTGTGTCGGATACTCCGACAAATAATCTTCCAAATTCATGTCAAGATTAGTACTTCGAATCGGGGAATAAGGTTGATACGGTTGAGAAGGATAAATGAAGTCCATGTTTGGATGGTACGACGACCCACTAGGTTCTTGTAGGTAATCGTGGTAAGGACGCTTGTGGGACAAAAGGACGGTTAACATAAAACGGGTTTTGGTTTTGATTTTGTTGTGCTAGTTGTGATTGATAATCAAAACTTTGTGGACGAAAGCGAATAGGCCAGTTTTGTTGTGGTGATATGCCGGTTAAGTCGAAGTTGTTTTCCGGCAAGAAATTCATATTCGGGGCATTTTGTGGTAGTCGTGATCGTCGGGTTTTTGATTGTGGGGTATTTTTCTTTGACATTTTGAAGTTGGATAAGAATTAGATTGAAATGAATATAGATGAGAAATGGTGAGTGGTGAAGTTGGTATTTATAGAGTGGTAAAATTGGTTTAAAAAAAGTATTTTTTTTTAGTTTAATGACCAAACGGTCAATTTTTGAAAATGTATTGAATTTATACAGTCAAATATGGTTGGGAACATGGGATTTGGAAGCATTAACATCGAGTGAAAATGCGCTCGATATTGCAAATTCTTGGTACTCGACCGATGTTGCAACCGAGGCCTCCAATCGATACAACCGATGTTCAAATCGGTTGAGGAGGAAAAGTTTTGGTGCCCAACCGATCTTCAAGTGTCGAATGCGACTAGCCTAACGTATGCATATATCATGGTTCATAAGAATGTTCCCGATCCATATCCCACAAATGAAGAAGATTGGATGCAGAAAGGAAAGGGTAACTATTTCTTGGGTCGACAAATGAAGAAACGGAGCTTAATTATATCTCTCGATGGATAGTTGGCACGATAGATGCAACTTCAGAGGTCTCACTGCTTCTGCAGATGGTTTTCTTTCATCCTTTCAACAACAACAGAAGCAGCTTATGTTCTACTCCACCTAACGCATCTTGTGCAGGACAACTAGTGAATATTACCAGTTTTGAATTTTTCAAAATGGAAAAATGTTTGTTTGAAAATAAATCGGATTCAATGTTTTTGAAAATCAACCGGACTTCATTTTGTTTAAAATATAAGTCACTCAATCAACGACTACGGTCATGGATTGAGGGGGAGAGTGATTTCAAACTAAATATTTTCAAATGATATTTCATCTATCAAGTCCGTTTGTACAAAATAAGTGGTGATCTAAAGATTTAATGTTATGTCATTGTATGTTTGTCTTTAAAATTCAAAGATCTTTCGAAATGAAATTTTTTCTGTTCTTGTTTGATTGTGAAATTATTTTATTTTACCTAAAGATCTCTTAAAACTATCATACCCGACACTAACAATCTTTAATGTCTTATATTGATCCTTATCAGTCATTTATAAAAATTAAATCAAGCCACGTCTTTCCCCAAAATGTTTCTAAATGATTTAAATCAATTGGGATCACAAATCTCAATTGGTTTGAAATTTTTGATCGGGGGAGAGATCGTGCTTTAAATCTCAAATCTTTTTTAGTCCTTTAAAGGCACTCCTGCCTCCATGTGCCAAACGATTTCAAATACATGATGCACATGATTGAGGAGGATCATTTATCCGAAAAGAAGATGAGAACTTAAACTTGGCCACATTTTCTCCCATGTTTTCTAAACCGTATAAAATCACTTGGGATCCAAAATCTCAAAGGGTTTGATATTTTTTATCGGGGAAGAATTTGTGATTTAATTATGAAATCTGATAAATGATGATCGATTTGATTCACAAGTGCAGGCTGCTCTCTCATATGTGCTAAACGCTTTCAAATCTCGAAGCACATATTGAGGGGGAGCATTTCAAAAGAAAACAAACTATCAAGGTACAAAGATTTCTATGTTTCAACATAAGTACCATGATTCATTTTCTAATGGTTTCTTAATGGAAAATGTGATCGTGGAAGTTCTTCAAAAACCTCCTTCCTCTATGTGTTAAATGATTTCAAATAACCAACGCACATTTTGAGGGGGAAAATTTACCAAGAAAATCAAATGGCTTTTTCCACGGAAATTGAGATCAATAATATATTTCAAAGTCCTCTTGCCTCCATGTGCGAAACAATTTCAAAATCAAAAGAGCACATGTTGAGGGGGGGCATTTATAAATGATCAAAACAATTAAGGTACAAAATGCTTTGATATTACATCACAAGTACCTTGATTGATTTTCCAAATGATTTTTCAATTGGTTTCGAGAAGGAATTAACAATACCAAAAGACCGACCAATTTACTTTATGCATTGTGTTATAAGGATGGTTAGGTTAGGTATTCGTTCCCATGATCCCGCCAGAACCGGAGGGATCCACCCAGGGACAATCCACTAGATAGTGTAGAGTCCTTAGGTATGATGAAAAAAGGAGAAAAAAATGAGAATACGGGAAGAGTGCGGACTGAGACAGAGCTAGTACTGGAATAAACCCAATAAGGTTCTAGTTATGAAGTCTCGGTAAGCACTGAAGGGGTTGAAGAATGAAAAAGAACTGAATGTGAAAAGGGTGAAAAGAAATAGCCCTCCAATAATTCAACCTTAGGGCAGTAACCGGGTTCAATACATATACTACTGGTTGAGGAGTTTGTTAGGACTTCTTTAGATCGTTTTGAGCCTTAGGGTTTAACAATAACAATGACAATACGCAGCGGATAAATCAAAACATAATTGTTATTGACACAAGGTTTTCAATCACTAACACTAACTAATCTTAGACGTTTATAGGAACACGTCTAGATAACTAAACTACTAAACTAATCTAATAACCTAGGCGTTTACAATAAACTATACGCCCTAGGTTACACACACACACCTTTAGTCGACTACATTATGGAAGACATTGTATATAAAACCTACACCTATGTCCTCTTTATATACTAGAGGATTAGGGTTTACAAAATCCTACAAAGGACTAATAAATAAAACTTCTTTAGCAAGCAAGTCCATCAATCTTTTTGTAGGTTTCCTTATTGTTGTATTAAGTCCCTCTTGTTTCATTCTTTTTGTCTTATCAACTCAAACGTATAATTCCCAACAATCTTCCCCTAGTTGATAATGACAAAACCATTCTTGAACGAACTTCCCTAGATGAAGTAGATAAATTGAGATCAGAGATCTCACCATGAATGAAACAAGCATGTCTTCCTTTGTCTTCCCCTTAATCCATGCCATGCCACTCAAACATCTCTTCCCCTTTTTGTTATTATCCAAATAGGGAACGTATGCAAATAATGATCTTGACCACCACGAACCAATATCATACTTCCAATCTAAGACTTCCATTGTTTAAAATTGCCGACCAATACGCACCATAAGAAAAATGGATTCAAAACACTAGAAGCTCCAACTAATAATAGGAATAATGATCAACAGTAGTAAAAATCAAACACTTCCCCTTGAGTGATGCATGTAGATGGTTAAACATTTAACAATAAGCTTTCGCTGAAACCCATATGTTAACCATCTTCTTGATTCTTCAAATCTGTAGGCTCCATGTAATGATCACTAATGAAGAAAATTAAGTATAACCAACTTGATGAAGAAGTAAAATAACCCAAACTTGTATCTTATATCTTGCACTATAGATGACATTGAACGTATACCTATGTATAGGAAGACCTCAATCTCTTGACGATAATCACTGAGCACAATAACGTCACTCCTTTAAGTGTTATGTCAATTCTTTGTCATAATCATTGAAGCACGAACAAGTTACCTCCTGCTAAAAGGTATGATAAAACACGTATCCAAGTAATTCCACTTCACCTTCAAATAAGTGATAAATAATCCTCTTCGTAATCAATTCTTCAATAAAATCAACTTCGAGCTTTTTAAAATCTTTTAAGAACAAAAATCAAACTCATGTGTGTGTGAACAATAACCTGTGTGTGTCGTCAAAAAAATCCATAACAAATATCATGCTTGACTTCCCCTCAAATCTTAATATCTTCGTTTAGCAAGATGTCGAATAAGCAGCAGTACTTCAAATGAGAAGATACTTTCATCCAAGAGCAAGTATTTCATCAAGCAAGCAGTACTTTCGTCAAGCAGCAGTACTTTGTGAAAGGGTAACAGTACTTTAAAACCTCCAAGCAGTACTTTGAACTTAGATCAGTACTTTAAGCAGCACTTTCACATAATAGCTCAGATTGAAGATCCCTTCGGTGAAAAGTTTGATGAGTATATAGAGAACATCCACCAAAAATTTCGTCACGATCCAACGGTTAACGAAAACGTTATGATCGTTTCAAAACAGTGTTGTAGTAACCTTGCGAATTTTTTTTAGTTTCAGCAGCAGACTTCGACAGCTTATAACTTTTGGTTGAAAGCTCAGATCAACAATCCCTTCAGTGCGATTAAAGATAGATATACCAAGAAGCTCCAGTTCGAATTTTAGCCCGATCCAACGGTTCATTAAAAAGTTATACACTCTTGAAAACTGTGCTGCAGAAAAGTTGCGAATTTTGCAAAAAATCGATTTTCTTCATTCTTTCTCGCCAAGAAACCTTGTGAATCCTAGGTAACGAGCTCCCCAAGCTCGATACCAATTGAGGAGTTTGTTTAACAATAACAATGACAATTACGACTCCTTTAGATCTTAGGCGTTTTGAGATAACTAAACTACTAAACTAATCTAATAACCTAGGCATTTACAATAAACTATACGCCCTAGGTTACACACACCTTTAATAATCGACTACATTATGGAAGACATTATATATAAAACCTACACCTGTGTCCTCTTTATATACTAGAGGATTAGGGTTTACAAAATCCTACAAAGGACTAATAAATAAAACTTCTTTTGCAAGCAAGTCCTTCCATCTTTTTGTAGGTTTCATTCTTGTCGTATTAAGTCCCTCTTGTTTAATTCTTTTTGTCTTATCAACTCAAACGTATAATTCCACAAGGTTTAAGGTCACTGGTATTGAAGGACTGACGCAGAGTAATAAATTTCCCAAGCTACTAAGTTCCTCTGCACGGAATGAATGATCTATAGAATTCATACGTGTTATAGTGACTAAAACGAAAACGTGGATATCGAGTGTTAGATAACTAAGCTTGTAGCTATCTCAAAGTATTAGCTAAATCATAGGTCTCGATCAGGAGAAAACATAAGTAGGGTACTTATACCAAATATAGTTTAAGGGGTAATTTTCTAGTGCAATATTTTATTCAATAAACTATAAAACTCCAAGCGGTACTTTGAACTTAGGACACTTTCACATAATACACATCCATGAGAACATCCACCAAAAACCTTTAACGAAAACGTTATGATCGTTTCGTAACTTACGAATTAGTTTGGAACTTTGGTTGAAAGCTCAGATCAACAATCCCTTCAGTGCGATTAAAGATAGATATACCAAGAAGCTCCAGTTATTTTAATCCAACGGTTCATTAAAAGTTATACACTCTTGAAAATGTGCTGCCGAGAAAAGTTGCGAATTTTGTGATTTTCTTCCTCGCCAAGAAACCTTTGAATCCCTATATACTAGAGGACTCCTTTAGATGGTTTACAAAATCCTACAAAGATAAATCAAAACATAATTTTATTGACACAAGGACTAATAAATAAAACTTCTTTTGCATTTACAATAAACAAGCAAGTCGTCCTTCCATCTTTTATACTGTAGGTTTACAAAGGACTAATAAATAAAACTTCTTTTGCAAGCAAGTCCTTCCATCTTTTTGTAGGTTTCCTTCTTGTCGTATTAAGTCCCTCTTGTTTAATTCTTTTTGTCTTATCAACTCAAACGTATAATTCCTAACACTGGTGGTTACTAAGGTAACACTGGTATTGAAGACAAGACGTCATGGACCCAGTGACGCACTGTAATAAATTTCCCAAGCTACTCAAGTTCCTCTTAAAAGGATGTCACACCCCCGAATTATCTGTTTTGCAGCGGAATGAAATTCCTGGGGATAGTCGTTTAGTGATTTATCAAGAATTCATAGCTTTTCGTCGCAAAATAATATACTTTGTTATTTCGTGAAAGTGACTAAATCACCTCGAAAAGCTAGTCATAAAATAGTGGATATCGAGTGTTAGGAAACAAACTAAACGATTTTAGAAAGCTTGTAGCATTATCTCAAAGTATTAGCTTTTAGATTTTTATCATAGAGGTCTCGATCATGGAGAAAAACATAGGTGAAGTAGGGTACTTATACCAATAATATAGTTTAAGGGTAATTTTCGGCAAAGTTTGAGTGACAATATTTTATTCATTACAGCTCCGTTTAACGAATGGTTGGACATTTTCGAAAATAGGCTAAGTGAACTTACTTTTACTAGAAGACATCGTTTTCTCAAAAGTACTCCATCGATGTTAAAAACGACTCTCAACATGGTCCTTAGCGGCAACTAGTTTTTGTCTAATAGGAAAAATATATGTTTTATACTTGTAGTAAAAGTTACGACAACCTTGTTTAAAATGTGAATAACTTAGTCGTTATAAGTCCGTTTTTTACGTTTTATATGTCCTTAGCTTTGTGTTAAAGTATACTAATATATTTTTGATAAGTCGACTCATTTAGATAACCCTTAAGACTCATTTTTAACTCGTAAAAATTTGGATAGCATGCTGAATTTTCCGGAAAAATATAGTTTTCGTCGTTAAACTTGAAAATAGCATAACTTCTTCGTTATAACTCCGTTTTAACCCGTTCAACCGACCACGTTTTCGTTTTAAAATATATTTTCTGAATATCTAGCCTAAAATATTTTGTAAAATGTCGAAATTTCCAGATTTAACAAAAATGATCAGACCCTTATTTATAGTTGTCGAAAGTGATTTTTCTCGCGTAATACTTATTCTAACCACTTCAAATCAACGCCAAAGCTATTCTAAACCTACCATACACCTTCTTAGGGTGTCATGGGTTCCTAGACATCATAAAAAATGATATGTTTCAAGGGATAATTATAGGATGATATATATTCATTATAAGTACTTAAAAACAAATAAAGTGGTATAGATAATCATATAACTTGCATGTTTTCTTCAAGCATGATAAAAATACCCAAAGTATGAATATGGAAGAATAAAAATGATCATGAAATGCTTACTAGTATAGTGATGAGGTTTATGAAACAAGGTTTTTCCTAAATACCCAAGGTGTTTATTGCAAAACCTTAATTAAGAGTATACTAGTGTCTATATTTTACCTTGTTCTTGAAAAATTCTTGGCTTCCTCCTTTGGTTTCTCCTTGGCCGGTTTCGATAGATGAGAGTGAGAGAGCTTTTATTTTTTTTTACACCTTATGATGAGTGAATGTGTGTGTATATGATAAAATATATTATGCATAATACAATATCAAGCTACAAGGTGTATGTGGAAGTCTAGATACAAGATTTTTTTATGAAGACCATGGTGAATCATCCATTTTAGTCGACATAGGTAAAAAAAAGAAAAAGAATGATATATTTTGATTATGTAATTGTATAAATGTGTATGATTAGTTTGTATGTTGTAGCTAAAATAGGTATTTGAGGTAGCGTTAGCTAGAAATAAATTTTTACTGATCAAAATAAAATATATCAAAGTCATAAAAATTATAAAAATACATTTCTTACAAACATTTAGTGAAATAATAATTATCGAGTAGTATTTACGAAAACCGTCGTAAATATATATACATAACAATTTATATACCAAATAAATTTAAAACACCGGGTAAATTAATATTATAATTTTTATAATCTTAATATGAGTATAAAAATATATTAGGTTTATTTTTGGAAGTGTCGGATCAATATTCAAAATAAATGTTTACGCGATAGCGTTTATTTAATAGGAAAATAAACGTTTAATGAAAAATGCAAACCCATGCATAATATTGATATGAAATGATGTTACTAATGATATGTAGACTAATTCTAGTCTATATGAAACGCAACTTAACCCTCCAGGTTACGCATATTTGATACTCGTAAACCTAGTTTACGAAAAATGATGAATAGTGACTCATGAACAGTGATTTTCTCCGGGAATGAATAGTGTTTCGTGAATAGTAAAATTTTGAAATACCTTTTCAAAATATCAAATCGACTTCAAAAATGATGAATAGTAAAATAATGAATAGTAACGTGTGAATAGTATTTTCCCGAGATGAATAGTGAAATTTTCAAAGTTTGTAAAATGACCTGAAATTACGAGTTGACACAAAGGACTTGTTTTATTCTCACGGGGAACCTACCTAATCTATCGACTTTTTCTTAGAGATTGTTAATATTGAACAAGGAGACCCTCTCCCTAGTCTCCGGCATAGGAAACCAAAGTGCACTATTGAGTCTAGAGCCAAGAGATCATCCACAAAATCTCATTAGGACACAAAATTAATGAAGAATTGCTGTTTCACACAATGTGGAAAGTAAGTATATATTGAGAGTCCTACGCATTATCCTTGTGGTATTGCCAGAACATCCGAGTGATATGTTAAATATTCACGATGAAGATGGAAATCCTTCTAGAGCCAACATCAAACAAGCTCTTGGTGGGTGACATGTGAGATCTTTTCTAAAGATCAAGCTTGTGACAACTGGATAGAAACAATGGGGCGATTCATTCTTGAATCACCCTTGGTCCAGGAAAATGAATTAACGAATACTTTTGGAAAAACCATTCGATGTGAAAATATTCTTTTCTCTAGCACATCGGATGTGTATTCATGTTTTCAAACACAAAAAGTATCTCTGATTGAAAAAATACTTTTGGAAAAACCGTTCGATGTGCAAATCTCTTCTTTTCTCTTGCACATCGAATGTGTACTCTTTTTCAATACAAAAATTAATTCTGATTGAAAATTGATCTTCCTTATAAAACCTTTGTCGTATTTCAAAACTCTTTCTTCAAGCAATACGAGATTGTTTTCAAATCAATTTTTCATCAACCAGTGAATCTCAATCGCTGGTTCACTCACTTCGTGTTGTCTACTTTGGGACACTCCGGTTTGAGAACGGCTTGATCAAGCTGCAAAATCCTGTCAAGGAGATTCTTCGGAACTCTACCTGATTACAGGCAGTATTTATACTGATCAACGGGGAACCGTAGTTCTTGCAAATGTATTCAACGAAAATGAACAAAGACACTTTCGTGTGTTTTATTACTAACTGTTGTTTGCAGGAACACTGGACGGTTGCAACTGATCGATATTGAGAAGTCAATTCACAATCGCATGCTCACAACATTCACACTTAATTGAAGAAAATCATGACAATCAAAGATATATAAAGATGCTTCCGCTACTCTGATGAAAAGATGTCATGATCCAGAAAGTGTAAGCATGTCGGTCCAAAAGTCACAATATCACATGAAGGCAACACAATAAAGGGTGATCCAAAGATTTACTGTGGTTGATGATCTCAAAGAATGCTTGAAGATCATCATGATGTGGATTAGTTGAAAGACCTCCACTGAAAGTAAAAAACTATGCGGACTTTGAAGAATCGCTACAAAAGCACAAAGATTGCGGAACTTGAAGAATTGCTGTCGACGAGCTCAAGATTGAAGATAAAATAGAATGCTAGGGTTAGAAATGTAAAACATGGGGTGACCTCCCTTAGGGGGAGATTGTTAGGAATTAGAAATTCCATAATGAAGATTCGGTCACCCCAAATATAATCTAGCATAAGTTAGCTCGTAGACATATCATTATTTACGTGTTTATTAGTTAGTTATTAGTTTAGTTTAGTTTAGAGTAACACCATGGAGGAAGGACGGGTCTTTACCCACTGTATGCCTGATCCACAGTCTGACAGGAGGACGTATTAGCTGTAACTGTAAATACCCCTTCCATCCTTGGAAGGGGTGGAGCTTCTTTTAATCTAACCTTTTCTTTTTTGTTTTAACTCTCTCTCAAGAACTCCCTCTCATCTCTTCGTCTCTCTAAACATGACATTCGTATACTATCACCATCCTAGACCTCAAGAATCATCTAACAACATAAAATATATGATCCTACATATTATATGTAATATGGTTAAATTGATGTTGTATATGAAGTTGTGACCATAAAAACAAGCTAAAACAAGTCCTAGGCAAGTTTTATGAACTTGAATTCTGCAACAGTCTCAAAGATTGATTAAACTGATCAACTCAGTAAACCTTGAGGTTAATTCAATAAGATATGCTTGTAGATCTATGTCTTATGTTCATTTCCCCGGGTGGCGCACCTCATAACACATCCCGATGAGTAAATGAGAGCCAAAATGGCAAAACATGTCAAAATATGCACACCAATTTCATTTAGGAAAATCCCATGGGTCTGGTCATTTATGGAAGTCGACTCAGTTTTATGAAATGTAGCGAAGACCTAGGCTTAAAGTTTGGCGAAAGTCGTGTGTCCAAAATATTTGTAGATCTCAACTTATGGTCATTTTGGTAGGACTGAATGTGCAGCTAAACTTTCTGCAATGAAATATAAGTATATACTTGTAATTATACCATTGATATAGGTAAACTTTGGACCTTAGACTTGATTAAGCTTAAGAAGCTGTTAGAGAATATAAAAATATGAACTTGATCTTTTGAATAACTTAAAAAGGACTTGTGGTTAAAAATTTATGCCTAGTTAAGTTTTACTAGATGAAAATATAGTGTTGGAACAAAAGCTTGCTGATACGATTTTAAATCACGATTTTGACCCTTTTCTGGTCCGAATCAACAAAAATGTAAAACACGAAAGTTGCTCAGAATGACTTTTCTTCAAAAACTCAAGAGCACATAAGCAGAAAATGAACGACAAAACCTAAAAACGGCAAAAACTAAGCTGACCTGTTGTTGACTAGAAAACAACCTTAGTGAGAACTTTATGTGATATATTGATCATTTGAGGCTAATATAAAGCCAAGATTGAGTCAAGATTGTTGTCTTGAGATTGTCAAACTTAGACACATCCTTAATATGGTCTTTATTATTATTGTTTAACCATAACTTAGCCGCACGACTAGTATAAGTCTAATGACCGGAACTTGTTTTTAAAACTTGTTCACTAGACTTGGACAAACTAAGTAAATGACCATATGTCATGTTAAACTACTTCACGACCTCTTGATTTTGATAGCCATACAACATTTAAGGAATACTTTAACCTAAGGATTCATGTACAACATCATAAGCCAACAAACTACATATACTTGTACACTTATATCGTACAATATACTAAAACACGAATACTATGCTTTCTTAGGTAATCGTTAAAGATCGTGATCTTGTCATACTCTACCGTTGATAAACATTATATCGTTACACTCCGCTGCTGATCACTACTGTCAGTTCATAGCCCCACTTTCTATTACTTAATTGTTTTACAAACCCTTGGGGGAGATACATGCTTTATTTTAAACCGAACACATTACTTTCAAAATGTACACTTATCTGATTGTTTTATTAGCACTAAGTTACCACATTTGCCAAACTTAAGTCCGTAAATCATTAATCATTAATCACTAGTAAGAGTGGGCGTGAATATTGTGAATAGATCTATTGGGATTGATGAATCCCGTTTGTGTTGACCGGGTAGGCAAACAAACACACTATATTTGAGTAACATTAGGTAAAAACGGAAATTTTACCTATTATGGCTGGTACCAACAGTTTCACCAATTAATTTTAGAGTACGTTAACACCTTGATTGCATGATGCTTAGTCTAATAATAATAGTTTACTTTGAAAAGTGATCACACGAATTCAAGTGATATCCGGTAACCACCTAGTGGTATTGCATTGTTACTGATTATCTTACTCTGCTGCTGGGCGAATAACCACCAACACTCCTGCAACAAAGTACGCATTCAAACGCATATATAATAGTAGGCATAAACATGTTGACATGCAAAATAATAAAATAAGCCTGTTGCACCAACGTTGTGTTTGGTTTTTGGTATCTTATTGACTTGTGGGCCTAGTTTGATTATGGGGCATTAAGGTTTTATTTTTAATTGAGTCAGATAGGCTATTGTGTTTTTGGTTCTATTATGTGAATAAAGTAATCATAATGTGAAAAAAAAAGTGTAATTGGATGTGATTAGTATAGGAAAAAGAAAGTCTACCTAGATCTTCATATTAAATGGTTGAAGTCAAAATAATATAAATATCAAATATCAAATAGGGGTAAGTGTAAAATTGTCAGCGCAACAAATTTAGTAATGGAGAAAAAATAACATGATTAAGCCATATACATATTTTGGAAATGCAGAAGATTGAAAAAAAAAATAAAAGAAAAAAAAATAAAAAATAAAAATTGACTAAATATTATAACGGAAATATGTCGATTAAGCCATATACATCTAATAAAAATCACCGTGCCCGAATAACATAAATAGCGATAACCCTCATTCATCAACAATTGGTAGGAAGAAGTTTATAATGTATGCAACAAAATGAACACTTAGCATGTCTTCTTTTTTTTTCCTTTTTTTTTTTTTTATATATCAAATAGATTAGTTTTTATTGTTAGCTATTCTGATAATTTAATATGTGGTTGAAGGGTTAAGAGAAGTCGAGATTCTTTGGTGTGGGACCCTTCTATTATTTCATGAAATCAATACAATCTTTGCATATGCTTCGAAGATACTAATCATGTTTATGAATAAATTAATATCAATCGTTAACTCCAATGCTAAGATACATATCTTTATAGTATTCATAATAAACATCTCATCATAGTTTATTCACTTATATATGTTTTTTATTAGTTGACATTTTTTTTATTCTAAATGTCAAATTTATTAACATTGTGGATTTTTAAACATGTTTAGCATGAATTATTTTCTTATAATCAATATATTGTTTTTGGTGTGCTTATTAAGCTTTCTATATACTTGGACATATTTAAGATTGTGTAACATATATAACGATTAATTGTCTTGACGACTCTTTAAAATATACATTTTTAATGGCAGTAATAATCGGGATGTTGAAATATTTAAATTATTTGCTTATACATCTAATTAGTTGTAGATTATATAAAACACAATATGATTGTAGAATGTGATGGATTCCTTTTTGGTCTTTCACAAATGTATAGATATATCTTAATCTTAATCTTAACTACATATAAAGGGTGTATGGTCAAAGTGAAATTGTTAAATTGTTGAATGGTCAAACTAATTTAAAGGTTTAATGCCAATACACGTATGAAATGTTGAATTGTTTCAAAATGTTGAATATTTTGAAATACATAAGTAAAGTATTGAATGTACATAAAAGAGTTTCAATATACATGTTAAACCACACACTGTCATACCATATATACATAAAACAGTCATACGTGTGAAAATTGCAAGGAAACTTGTTTGAAATGTTGAATATTCAAAGGAAAGTAAGGAAAGTATGACTTTTTATTTATCACAGGAAACTATTGAAAAAAAACTATTTATCACAGCCAATGAATATTGAAAGGAAACTATTGAATGGGTTGTTTTGTATTTATCAGAGCCATGATCTCGACACAAGTTAAAACAATCATGATATCGACACAAGTTGAAGAAAAAGATTCATAAGAGATTCATCTCTTTAACTTTTTACTTAATTTTTGAAGATGTCATTGGTTAAAAATGTTGTTGATGGAATCGAGGTATAATGTTTACGATATGATTTAAGATTATACTTATTAAGCACACTTTTGAAGGTAAATGTTTGAAACATATCTCTGATCTTGAGTTTGGATCTCAGTCTTCAGTAACATATCTCTTTTTAAGCACACTTTTGAAGGTAAATTTTTGTTATGTGTTCTTTTTAATACTTTTAATGTTCGATTTCGTTCTTTACTACGCTTAATGTGTTATTCAAGTAGTCAATACAAATATTTATTTTAATTTCTTTCAGATTATGATTCTTTAAGAATGTCTATAAAAGTCTTGATAATTTGAAGGTAAAATGATTCCATCACTTTATTTTGTTGCAATTGTTTGTTGGAAAACTTTTTACCCATTTAAATTAATCACTATGGTGTTTGTTGTTTGTAAATTTTGAGTGGATGTGATGGGAATTTATGCATATCAAATGTTACATAGTTAGTTTTTTACTTGACACCCTCTTTTGTTGAAGTTGTAATGCATATTTGAATCTTTTATGGATTAAGATCTGTTGAGTATTTGAGGAGTTTAATAGACTCCTTTTGATCGTTTTGAGCCTTAGGGTTTAACAATAACAATGACAATACGCAGCGGATAAATCAAAACATAATTGTTATTGACACAAGGTTTTCATTCACTAACACTAACTAATCTTAGACGTTTACAGGAACACGTCTAGATAACTAAACTAATAACCTAGGCGTTTACAACACTATACGCCTAGGACACACACACCCTTTTAAGTCGATTACATCTTGGAAGACTTGTATTTAAAACCTACACCTATGTCCTCTTTATATACTAGAGGATTAGGGTTTACAAAATACTACAAAGGACTAATAAATAAAACTTCTTTTGCAAGCAAGTCCTTCCATCTTTTTGTAGGTTTTCTTCTTGTCATATTAAGTCCCTATTGTTTCATTCTTTTTTTCTTATCAACTCAATCGTATAATTCCCAACAATCTTCCCCTAGTTGATAATGACAAAACCATTCTTGAACGAACTTCCCTAGACGAAGTAGAGAAATTGAGATCAGGGATCTCACCATGAATGAAACAAGTATGTCTTCCTTTGTCTTCCCCTTAATCCATGCCATGCCACTCAAACATCTCTTCCCCTTTTTGTTATAATCCAAATAGGGAACGTATGCAAATAATGATCTTGACCACCACAAACCAATATCATACTTCCAATCTAAGACATCCAATGTTTAAAATCGCCCACCATTACGCACTGAGTAATCTTTATCAAGTATTCGGAATTTACTTAATTAGCTTGTTAAGGTTTAATAACTTAATTAGCTTGTTAAGGTTTAATAACCTCGGATAAATCCTAAGCTATTAACAATGAAACACTGAGTAATCTTTATCAAGTATACGGAATTTACTTAATAAAGCTAAGAAGAATATAACTTTTAACTTTCAACGATTATATTAATAACTCTAATTCTGCATGTTATGCAGACTTCTTTAACAACTCTAATAATATGCGTACTCTAAACTTGTGAACTCGTAGACTCATAGACTCGTACCTCTAATGCCAATCTAGGAGTCCTTTTATAGGCTCAAGGATAACCCTAGTCGGTTTACAATTTGTATCCTTGTACGAAAAGTAATCTAATAAAGAATATTCTAGAATTACAAAGCTTTCCATAAACGAATATAACAGTTCTTTTAGCCTTACAGTACTTTGACTTTTCCAGTACTTTGTCATTCTTCAACACTTTAATTCTTTAGTACTTTAACTTTCTGTATCCCAACAATCCTCCCCTAACTTGAATTTTACTTGTTTGACTTCAAGTTCCATTGTGAATTTATCTTTAACAGCTCCATCCTTGAAAGAAAGATTGTGTCTTTGCCTTTGGATTGTATCTTTGTAGACTCTGTGCTTATATCATTATTTATCAAAGTATTCTTTAGAATTTATTCTTTTCAAAGATCAAAAATCAAGTTTATTTCTTTTCTGCAACATTCAGCAAGCTCCATCTTTTCAGCAACATAAGACAATTTGTACATTCAATTCAGTTAAGTTTCAGTCTATTCTCATCACTTCCAGGTGTGTAAACTCCTGTGAGACGTGAATCATTGAAAATTTAATGGATTTGAGTTCTCTTTACCAAAGCCATTAACTCTGGAGTAGCAAAATGTTTTGATGTGTAAGATCATGGTACACTGATAACCATATGATTTTTAGCAAATCATAAGCTATCAACAGATTTGAGTTGTCTTTACCAAAAGTTGTACCCTTTTGAACTAGTTAGTTCTTTCATCATGGTGAACTAATTACCATATAATGGTTTTTCCACAGCCTTTAGCACAAGCCATTTTCTTGTGGGCTAGCCAACTCTTCACAATACTGATATGGTGAGTTGATTACCATACAACTTATTAGCAAGTTGTCAACTATAAAACGGATTTGAGATTTCTTTTCCAGAGCCGTTTGCTCATGGATTAGCCAATCCTTTTGTAACCATGGTGGATTGATAACCTACTGGTGTTACCATCTCAAAAACCATTTTTTTTAACCTTTGTTTCAAAACATTTATTACTTAACAAAAGTTTTTCAAAATCAGTAACTGGTTTAAAAACTGCAAGCAATACTTTGATTAAAGTACTGTTTGATCAGCAGTACTTTGAATAAAGTACTGATATATCAAAAATTTAATCAATTAAGATTCATACCTGTTATTCATCAGCATCATCAGCTATATTTGTCCATCTGATAAACAATTAGATAAACATTAGTGTTGTTTCATTGTCTTCTTCAACTTCCATTCCATGCTCCAGCATCCTTCTCATGAGATCTGATGTAAGAGGGTATCTTCTATCAGCTAACATGTGAATCATTGTCCCATCTTCTAGCTCTAGAACATGTACTCCAGATTCTTCAAAGAATCTACAGCAAGTAATCTCCCAGTCTTCTTGATTTTTCCAGATCTCAGCAGTACTTGTTTCTTCAGTTTCCCAAACAGTTATGAGATCTCCAAGTAAGACTAAACCAAATCCTTCTGATGGATTGTGTTCATAATATTCTTTCACCACATGATATAAATGGAATAAATCCACTCTATCAATTATATGCAATAAATCCCATAGCATATTGAACACCTTGAGACTTTCATCTTCTTTGTGAAACATCTGATAATTCTCTTCTTTTGACTCAACAACTTCAAAAGTAGTTATTGGAGATTTGTTCATCTTCAATTCAGCATCATCTTTAGAATAATCAAAATCTATTATTCTTAAGTAATTCCTTAGCTCATCATTTGTTTCAGATCTTAACTCAACTTTCTTTGATGGCTGATGATCTTTAACTTCAGTTACTCTTTTTATTTTTCTTTTTAAACTTTCTTTTCTTTCTTCTTCTTTGTAAGCATCATCATCTTTATAATCTTTGATACAATCAACTTGTCTCTGATATTCTTCTCTGACAGCATCATACAATTCTTTCATATTAACATAATTCAGCTTGTTTAAACCAACATATCCTTTCTTCTTTAGATAAGACATCATTGCATTCCTTTCCTTTGCAAGATTTGGTCTTCTTGGCAGAGAAGAAATAGGAAGTGGTGATGGTATAGCAGCTTCAGCATTCAATTCTTCTTGTAATTTCCTTGCTGCTTCTTCATTAGCAACCTCAGCATTTAGTTCAGCTTGTACCTTTCTAGCTGCTTACTCATTCATAGCAACTTGAGTAGCCTTTATCTGTGCTAAAGTTGGTTTCTTTTTCTTCTTTGTTTCTACCAATATACATTTTCCTTTATCCTTTGCATCAATAACAGGTTAAGAAGCTCTTGGTTGTTCTTCTTCTTGTACTCCTGGAATGTTAACACCCCTTGGCTTTGATAAATCATGCAAAATCTCAGCAATGGTTTCGTCATCACTTGCAGTATGTATAGGTTTGGGTGTAGCTTCTTCTTCTTGTATGACAGTTGAAGGACCAGCAGCTTCTTCATGTATAATAGTTCAAGGACCAGCTTCCTCTTCAAAATCTAACAACCTTGGAGTAATCAATTCTTGCTTGAAAGATCCTTGAAAAGCAGTACTTTGATCAGTAGTACCTTGATCATCAGTACTTTGAACTTGAACATCAATAACTTGGTCCTCAGTAATTTCAATAACATGTTCTTCAATATCTTGTGTTTGAATATTTGTACCATGAACTTCAGTCCTTTCTTCCTCAGTACTTTGAGGTTCATTTTCCTTGACAACATCTTCTTTCAAATTCTTTTCTTCTAAATTCCTCCCCAATTGGACAGAAGATTATTGTTGAACCTTCTTACCTTTGGTTGGCTTCTTAAATTGCCGAACAGGCTTTCCTCGCTTTCTTTGAGTCTTGACCCATAGACGATGATGTTGAACCAAGGGCCAGACAGAATTCTTGAGTCTTCTAAACTTAAGCTTTATCTACTTAATTTGTTTAGCCTGAGCTTCAATTGTTTTCTTCAATCTGACTAACTCCCTTGTCAGAACATAGTTATCCAATACCAAACCTTCAGGGGGTATAGTAGCTGAATCATCTCCTCGAAGTGGTGAATGTTCTTCTGGTTGAGATTCATGAGCAGATATTTGTGGAGATGGTGAATGTGAAACTGCAACTTCTTCTTGAACTTCAGTACTTTGTGATGCAGTACGTTGTGATGCAGCACTTGCAGATGCAGTACCTTGTGATGTAGCACTTGCAGATGCAGTACCTTGTGTAGAAGCTGTACCTTCAGTGTCATCATCCTCTACAGCATCAGCTCTGACAGCTTGAACAACTTCCATCATAGAAGTAGTTAATGGAGTGTCCCGTCCAGTGAATAAATCACTCTTCCTAGCCATGAAAGTAAAGATCTTGGCTTGTTGTACCACAACAGGTAAAAGACTTGTAGGCTTGGGTACATCTGAAAGTTGTTTATTGAGGAACACTTGAATAAACCTTGGATACATCAACCATTTTGAACCATGAGTGATGTGTGAAAGCATTCCATCCAGAATTAGCCTTGAAAAGTTAAAAATTCAATCTGTAGCCAATCCCACTATAGCAGATGCTATATTAGACCCAAATTTCTCCCATGATGTACTTTTAGCACTAATACAATGAAGCAATACATGAACCAAAAACTTCCAGTGAGGACAAAATAAGGGTTTCCTGAATGTTTGTTCAGCTAAGGACCCTTCATAACCAATGTCCCTAAAAGTATCCCAAATCAATTGCTTATCAAAACGAATAGCCCCATCTTCATCATTAAACAATAAGTCTTCACGAATAGAAGCTTCAGTAATCTTCACAATTCTCCCAGCAACTTTAGCTTGAATATACGAATCATCATTCCAAAATTGTTAAATCCAGGGCTCAATGATATCTGGTTCTACTAAAAGTGCATAACTAATTTGCGACCCAGTAAAAAAATCGATGATGTCATGAAAGATTACATTCACTTCAGTCTTGTCTAAATTCGCCACCATGTTGTGTTTGGAAACGGTATGAATATTCGCCATTGATTATTATATGATCACAATAAGAGATAGAACGAATAATATAGGTGAAGGTGAGAGAAATATGGAAAAGATTTGAAGATATCAATATGAGAGGGAAATTCGGAGAGTAGTTATTTATAGGTGAGATTTAAAAAATCAAAGCCATTAATAACAAAGTTACCGTTAGTAGTAGTTACCCCTCAATATTACCGTTGTAACAGTACGTTAATAAGATAAACATCACTTTCCACATGTGCAGTACTTTCCAAGTAGTACTTTCATAAAATCAAAAAGCAATACTTTTCCATTCTCTTCCTTATAATAGCATATACAGCAAACAAACATGAATATCCTCCCCTCAAGCAATGCATAAGACTATACTTACACTAAATAGTCCTCCCCTTAAATGTAGCTCAGTAATTAATCATGCCAATACTCACCACCAAGTGAGTAAATCTTGAAACATCAAATCCTTTGGTGAGTAAATCAGCTACATTATCATCCGTATGCACCTTGACAACATTAATGAGCCTATGCTCATACCAATATCTGATGAAGTGGTGCCTAATCTGAATATGCTTGGTCTTGGAATGATAAACTGGATTCTTCACAATGCAAATGGTACTCTCATTATCAATATTGATAGGAGTATTCTTTAAATTGAACCCATAATCCAAGAGCTGATTCTGCATCCACAACACCTGTCCACAACAACTTGCAGCAACCACATATTCTGCTTCAGTTGATGATGTTGCTGCAATTGTTTGCTTCTTACACTGCCATGAAACTAATCTTCTTCCAAGATATTGGCATCCACCTGTGGTTGATCTTCTGTCATAGTTGTCACCTGCATAATCACTATCTGAAAAAGCTTCCAAGTGAAAAGGTGAATCCTTTGGATACCACAACCCTAACTTAGGTTGTTGTTTCAAATAACAAAAAATTCTCTTCACTGCATTCATGTGTGAGACCTTTAGTGAGACTTGATATCTTGCACATAAACAAACAGCAAACATGATATCAGGCCTTGATGCAGTAAGATACTTCAACTGGTTGTCCATCTTCATCCTTGCCCAATGAGTTGATAGATTTAATAGGTGTAGTAACAGGCTTCATGTCATCAAAATTGAACTTCTTAAGTATGTCAGCTACATACTTGTCTTGACTTATGAAAATTCCTTCCTTTGACTGCTTAACTTGAAGTCCCAAAAATAAAGTTAACTAACCCATTGAACTCCTTGACCATATATTGTTTAGTAGCTCTAAAGATGATATCATCTACATACACTTGAACAAGCATGATATCCTTCTTATCTCTCTTGATAAACAAGGTCTTATCTATAGCTTCTCTCCTATAACCATGTTGCAATAAAAAGGTAGAGAGCCTTTCATACCAGGCTCTAGGTGCTTGATGTAAGCCATAAAGAGCTTTGACAACTTTGTAGACTTTGTTTGGATGTTTAGGATCATCAAAACCAAGAGGTTGTTTGACATATACTTCCTCTGTAATCTTGCCATATAAAAAGGCACTCTTAACATCCATTTGATAAACCTGAAAGCCCATATAAGAAGCAAAAGCAAGGAAAATTCGAATTGCTTCAATCCTTGCTACAAGAGCAAACACTTCATCATAATCAACTCCTTCTTCTTGTCTGTCGCCTTGGGCAACTAACCTTGCTTTGTTTTTTATGACATTCCCTCTTTCATCTCTCTTTACTCTGAACACCCATCTTGTTCCAATGACCTTCTTACCATCAGGAAGATCACATAATACACAAACTTCTTGAAGTCAGAATTGTAGCAGTTCTTCTTGCATAGCTTCAACCCAACTTTCTTTAGTTAATGCTTGAGCAATATTCTTGGGTTCTTCTTGAGAGATAAAACAAGTAAACAGACATATTTGATGGTCCTTATGATTCAGTCTGTTTTGTTTATAGACAAAGCTAAGTAAAGTATTATGAGGTTTAGTAAAACTCTTAGCTTTGTGTCTAGTCATCACTCTAGAAGTAGAAGGACAAATGATTTGATTAGTAGGATGATTCTTATGAATTCTTAAGTTTGGAGACTGTGGAACTCCATAAGTATCATCCAAATTAGTGAAATCAGCATCTTCATTGGAATCTGAGAAAATACCTTCATCTTCAAACTCATCATCAGTATCTTCTAATCCAGGCATGGTAGGATCATCCAAATCATCTAAAGTGCTGGTAACTGGTTTTAGCGATTACTTTGGTCAAAAGTACTGTCCAAAGTACTGTGAGAGTACTCTGCAGTCTTGTTCTTCTTCTTTGCTTCTTCATAAGCTCTTCTTTGGTCATCAGTATAAGAATGTGCTAAAACATCTTGAAGAAGCATCTGATTGAGTTCTTCTTGAATAGATTGATCCTCAGTAGACAAAGATGATTTTGGCTAATTAGTACTTTTCTCTGTCTCAGCAGGTTTAGGTTCTTCATCATGAACAGCATCTGGTCTAATATGGACTCCATGAACAACATACTGTACCTCTTCTCCTGTGTGTACAGGTTGATTCTTTTCTCTAACAGGAACATAATTCATTGAAGGAGTCAAAACTTCAAGATCAAACATCCAATCAGGACCTTTACCCTTTTTGATTTTCTTGATCTTCCAAAAACTCAACCTGAAGACAATCTTGAATTTTGTTTAGCTATTCGGGAAGCTTCTACTCAGATATGATATCAAGGTAGTTTTGAATTTTGTTTAGCTATTCGGGAAGCTTCTACTCAGATATGATATCAAGGTAGTTTTGATGTGATTAATGATTATGAATTCTCTTTTTTGGCAAAAGTTTTTTTTTTTATTTTTTTTTATTTTTTATTTTTTAATTTGTAAACATGAAGATGTTCATGTTACTGTGGGGATGATGTTGCTTTTGCACAAAACACTGATTTCACGCTTAAAGTTTATGTCCCCATACTTCAAGTTTTCCTCTATTTGTTGTTTGTTCATATATTCAGAGGCCACCGATCTAAATACTATAAGTTTCTATTTTATTTTTCTAATCATGAGAAACTCGAGATCATCTATTTAAAGGTTAAGCAATTGATCACTTTCTTTGCGCATTTGTGGAATAGAACTACAAATGAATTAGTGAAGCCAGTAAAAAAGGAGTCTACACCTCAAACGTCATCTACCAAGAAGTTTTACGCGACGTGAACATGCATTGTTAGTTAGTATCTCATAATTGATGTAATCTTTTCTTTTTCAGTCTCACTAAATATTTTTATATGTCATTTGATACATGTTAAGAATTGTTGCTAGAGTTGAATGACCACATGTTACAACCGTTTGCAATTACATTTTGATCTTTTCATGTTCTATTTTGAACATTATACAAAACATTTACCATAATATATCGCATATCGTTAATTGTCTGCCGCTAAGAACCGCTGCCGCTAGGCACGGGTACTCGCCTAATATATATATATATATATAGAGTTAACGTGAGATCAAGCTTAAAGTTGTAAAAATAAGATCAAGTCTAAAAAACCACTAAAACATTTATAAATAACAATTTTAGCAATAATACTCATAAAAATAATATTTTAATACAAAATAACATTTTAGCAACTAATAACTTAATGATACATGAGTTTGGATTAGTGATACACCTGATACACATTACACTAATAAGTATTCCAAAATCTGATACATATACAATAACCTGATACGCATTACACTTCTAATCAAAGTGTATCACCTAGATTTCGTAAATTTTAAAAAGAAATCTATCGAAACTTTAACAATTTTAGTTGTAGTTAATAAAAAAATTATTTTTGTTGTTAGGAGAGTGTTGCTTGTCAAATTTTAGTTGGATCTCATTTTAACAACTTTAAGCTTGATCTTATTTGATCTAGATTCTATATATATATATATATATATATATATATATATATATATATATATATATATATATAGGGAAGGGATCGGGTGGGTTTTAGGCTTTTAAGTAGGGATGGTGCAGAAATATCACAGTAGCTTTTAAAAAAAAATTCAAAAAAGTCTGAAAAAATTAAAAAAATAAAGAGGATGATAAATTATTAAGAATCGCTGAAAAAATTTAAAAAAAAATCGTTTTCATGATTAAAGGTATTGTGATATTAAGGTCGATTTTGACTTTTTTACAAAAGTCAAGATTTGATCTTGACATAGTCAAGATCTGATCTTAATATCACATAAACTTTTTTTTTAAATACAAATTGTTAATATCACACTAACTTTTTTTATATCACAGTACTTTTTTGTTTTTTTTACTAATATTATTAATATCATCGTAACTTTTTTAATAAAAAAATGTTAATATCACAGTTACTTTTTATATCACAGAAACTTTTTTTCTTTTTTTAATATAATTGTTAATATCACCGTAATTATCATATGTTTTTTTTTATATAAAATTGTTAATATCATAGTAACTATCATATGTTTCTTAATATCACGGTTCATTTTTTACACGGAAAAAAGCTTAATATCACAGCTGGTTTTATAATATCACCATTTTATAATATCACAGTTTCTTAATATCACAGTAGAACTCATAATATCGTTAATATCACGGTAGAACTAATAATCAAAAAAATAAAAAGTGCTCAGAAAAATCTGGAAAAATAAAAAAATGAAAGAAGATAACAATAGTAACGATCCCTCAAAAGGAAAAAAATTAAAAAAAAAATCGTTTACATGGTCAATTGCTACCGTGAAGTTAGCGCAGATCTTGAATTTTTTACAAAAAGTCAAGATCAGATCTGGAATGGGCGGTCCAGATCTATCCGCACGAATTAAAAAAATCCGCACCTGATCACCACTATATATTTATATATAGTTATATATATATATATATATATATATATATATATATATATATACACACACACACACACATATATATATATATTAATTAGAAAACTTAAATAAATGCATAAAAGGGTAATATAGTAATATTAACCTATTTTATCCCTTTGAAAAAACACAAACTTAAGGGGTTTTGAGCTGTGTTTGACTTTTGACCAGCCATCCCACCATTCTAGTCATGGTAGTTCAGTGATGAAATATGCATTCTCCTTCTTCGCTTCCCTCTTCCCCTCTTTCCCCTTTTTCCCGCCTATTGGAATCATTCCTAATCTAGAATTCAAGTGTTAGTAATTAATATGTAATAGTTAGCTTAATATGGTTTTTATGTTAGTAATCATGCCAAGGCTTATGTAGAAAGCTCATGAGCCTTGGCCCAAGTCCAATAAAGAAAGGAAGGGACTAGGAGTGTTGCCCTAGCTCCCTCTCCTATAAATACCTTTGTAATACCCTCACTTGAGGGTTGGTTGTTCAATTTACTCTTTCACTATTACGCATAATCTTTCTAACATTCATACGAATAGTGTTTGGTAGTTGTTCATCCGATCTCTTCTTATCTCTTTCTTATATTGATGCTTGTGTTACTAATATGGGAACCTAACAGTGGTATCAATCGCCAAATAGTTGGGTGAATCGGTATTGTTTTTGAAGTAAGTTTTGGTCTTACGCGTAACATACGGTTCTAAACTTGGTCACGCTTAAAAACTAATTTTTTACACTTTTTAATCCAAGATTCTTGTACTTTCAATGTTTCAAGGTGTTAAAATATCTGTTTTTGGCAAAAAGTTTCAAACTTTACGTGTGAATCATTGTTTTTAAGCTTGGTTTTATACGTGGGATACTTTCTACGCATAAGGTGTTAAGAAGTTTTGGATCATCAAGTTTCACACTTTTGTGTTATTTTGGTGATATTGAAGCTATTTCATCACAAAAATCTGGTTTAGAAACAACATTTGGCAAAAATCAGTTTTGGCTACTTTCTACGCGTAAGGAAATCCTAATCCTACGCGTAACTTATCCTTTGTTTGATCTTCAGTCTCGTGGATTACTAAGTGTTTTTCTTGCTTGGATAAGCCTGAAAACACTTCGACTTTGGATATCTTTTGCACTGTGATAGTGTAAAAGATCTTTTGGGCAAAACCCTAATTTTACGCGTAATCTCAATCTTACGCGTAGAACTCTTTTACGCCTAAGCTTATTCTTACGCCTAAGCCTTGTCTTACGCATAAGGTAATCTTACGCATAAGTTTTCTACGCCTAATTTTTTCAGCTTACGCCTAATCTTAGTGTTTCTCAACTCTTACGCGTAAGCTAATCCTACGCGTAAATATCATTTTTACGCGTAAGTGTTTGGTGTTTTTACGCTTAAGTGTTTCTTTGCCTAAACGTGGTTTCTACGCCTAAGGACACTTCATCAAAAATGTTTCATTCGACTACAAAGATCCATTTAACAACATAAGTTTTCAAAATGTCACAACCACCATACTCTAACTATTTTCCTTACACTTATAATCAACAACAACAACAACAACAACTAAGTCCACAACATCAACAATTTAATCAACAACAACAAATTTATCAACAACAATTTAATCAACAACATACTCCACAAATGGTTCAACCACCACCTAGTCTTCAAGTACAACCTTACACAAACTTCTACAATCAACATCCATCCAGGAGTACTATGAAGGAACCGACATGGTTTGGCCAGATGTGTGAAGCCTTAAGTAACCAACAATCAATTCATGAAGCTGGCTCACTTGATAGACCTCCAATGCTCACTCCCGGTAATTATGATCAACGGGTAATAAGGTTCTTTAGGTTTTGTGATCTAAAGAAGCCACATGGAAATTTTTTAAAGAAGGTCATTATGGAAGGTCCATTTCAGATGCCTACTATTGTCAGACCCGCAGATCCTAATGCCAATCCACCAAGAGATGTTGTCACCAACATTGCAACTATCTCAGACCTCACAGGTGATGAACTTCTACATTTTTAAGCCGATGAACTAGCAATGCAATACATCCTTTTGGGATTACCCAATCCAATCCTTCGAAGTGTTGATGCTCAAAAGACAACTAAAGCAATGTGGGAGCATATTCATCTTCTTATGGTAGGCACAACACTCAATCAGGAAGACATGGAATCCAAAATCTACTTGGCTTATGAACACTTCATGATTCAACCAGGAGAGACATTAGAGTCATATCATCAACGCTTTTCAGACATCATCAATGATTTGGATAAAAACAATATCATCATGCCACGAATTGCTGTCAACACTAAGTTCCTAAGTAGTCTTGGTCCGGAATGGGAGAAGTATGTCATTTTTCTTCGTCAAGCTAAGAATCTTCATCATGCTACATACGGATTGTTGTACGACTATTTGAAGCCTCACCAAAAAGAAGTTGACAAAGAAAGGGCTATCCGTGGACTCCCGGCTCCACAGTCACTTCCGGAAAATCAACAACTTGCTTTGTGGGCTCAAACTAGTGTTCCTCCTCAACCCGCTCCTCAACCAACTGCAACAATTACACCATATAATTCATCACAGCAACAATCTCAAGAAACTCAATTGGTTCCATACAACAACACTGATCAAGCACTTTATAGTGAATCAAATGAGGATACTGAAGCTTTTGATGCCCTGCAGCAAGGATTTGTCATGATTGCTAGAGCCTTCGGCCGATATTCCAACAAATCCAACAATCGCATTCGTACCTCATCCAACACAAGGAATCAGGCTGTGGTTAATAATGGAAGAGTTAAAGTTCAGAATCGTGGTAATGTTCGTCAGATGGAAGGTGGTCCAGGGTTTAATGCTATGGGAAGGAATAACATGGGTGCTCCGCAACAACAAAGGGCTCAAGTGGTTGAACAGGGGAATTCTCATAATGGGGTTAATGGTCTTCGTTGTTATAACTGTAATGAGAAGGGTCATCTGGCTAATGCATGTCCTAAGCCGAGGACAAGAGGCAGTGCTTATTTCAAAGAGGCTTTGCTCATGGCTCTCAAGGATGAAGCTGGTTGAACTCTTACCAACAAGGAACAGAGCTTTATGGCAGATGCAGATTCTGATGATGATATGGAGGATTTGCAGGCCAATGCAAGCATGATGTTGATGGCACAAATGCAAGCACTACACATGAGTGACACAGGCCCAGTGTATGACACTGATGGTTTGTCTCAGGTACCCGAACAAACCATATCCATCACTGATCTAATATCTCAACCAACATCTGAATCCGGCGAGGCTCAGAATGTTCAAAATAAGTCGTCCACATCTTAGTCTGACGATTCTCAACTAGACCCCGTAGTTACATTTGAAGATCAAGATGATCTTATGGTTACCTTTGATACTCAAATTGACTCCGTGGTTATACTTGAGGATCTTAATAGTGATCATGTTGTGACTCACGTTGAACACGCTGAACTTTTACCTAGTCCAGATATTGATCTCTTACTTAAAGACCAACAATCCCGAATGGATGAATGTTATGCATTAAATCAGAAATTACACAGTAAAAATGCACTGTTAACCAGGGACATTGAATGCTTAAAACGGGAACTCAATTTTTTCAAAACTCAAGAAAACTGTGAAAAAGGTTTTGAAGCCGCTTTTGCTAAATCACATCAAAACGAAAAATATTTGGAATGACAGATTCGAGATCTAGCCGCATCCAGAAATGCTTTGTTGTCTCAAATATAACAACTGAAACATGAACATAAACAACAAATTAACGCTCTCACTTTGGAAACTCAAAAAGCCAAGGCTGAGTTGTTAACTTGTCAAAAACAGTTCTCTGAGTACAAAAAGCATTCCACGAAATGAATAGATAACTATTTTGAAGAAATTGTCGACTTACAAAACAAAATCAAAGAGTTTCAAAATGTTGTTTATAAACATGGTGAATCAATCACAATGATTCAAAAGTTTACTTTCAAACCAAATCCAAATGGATATGGACCGAATCTTGCTGATTACAAACCTAAGTTTTCACACAGAGCATTCAAACCAAATCCTGAATTTTACAGTGCAGAACATAGAATTGATGATTCAATTATGACTGTTGTTGAATATAATCGCAGGGAGGAATTAGATGCTGATGACGAGAGTCGGTCAAAAATGGAAAATGTCGTTTATAACAAACCATTTAACTATTCAAAATCCATAACTTTTGTCACACAACAAGATACTTCTAACAAACCTTTGGTTATCACACCAGTTTCTGAAGTTAGTCCCCAACACAATGGTGCACAAATTAATGGTCCTTTACCTTCACTTAGTGAAGTAAAAACTAAAGCCGAAAGTTGTTGCGTTATCAAATATTTTGACACTTTCTTATCTGACCTCAAAATTTTGGAACGTTGTTGGGAATTATACGTTTGAGTTGATAAGACAAAAAGAATGAAACAAGAGGGACTTAATATGACAAGAAGGAAATCTACAAAAAGATGGAGGGACTTGCTTGCAAAAAAGTTTTATTTATTAGTCCTTATCCTCTAGTATATAAAGAGGACATAGGTGTAGGTTTTAATTAGGTTTTCCAAGATGTAGTCGACTACGAAAGGTGTGTGTGTGTCCTAGGCGTATAGTTTATTGTAAACGCGTTCCTATAAACGTCTATATTAGAGTATTAGTTAATGGTGAATGAAAACCTTGTTCAATAACAAAGTATAGATTAGTTTATTCCGCTGTGCATTATAATCTTTGTTATTAATCCCTAGCTGAGCTTATAAACGATCTTATCAAGTGGTATCAGAGCTTGTGTGGAAACTCTGACTACGAAGAAACCCTACTTCAACAATATTCAAGATGTCGACTGAAGCTGTTCCACCACCCTCATTCACCTCACTCAGAATTCCAATAATCAAGAAGGGAGAATATGATCTCTGGTGCATGAAGATGAGGCAGTACATTGCCATTACAGACCATGCTCTATGGAATGTAATTGTGAATGGGAATGAAGTTGTTCCAGACCCCATTGATATTCATGGACAACCCAAGGCACCTAAGGCGTATACCAGCAGCAACCTTAAAGAATCAAGAGAAGGCACTCAACATTCTCTTATCTGCCATTCAAGATGGTCATCTTCTCAAATTTCATGATGCTAAAGATGCTAAGCAGCTCTGGGCTGCTCTCAAGACCAGATTTGGAGGGAATGAAGCCTCTAAAAAGATGCACAGAAATTTGCTGAAGCAACAGTTTGAAACTTTCACAGTTGGTGAAAGAGAGAGTCTTGATGCTGCCTATGATAGGTTTCAGAATCTTCTTAACATGTTGGAGCTATACAAGGCAGAAGTATCAGTTGAGGATGCTAATTTGAAGTTTCTAAGGAGTTTGCCATCTTCATGGCATGTGATTGCTACAATGATCAGAGGACAACAAGGTTTGGATGTCATGGACTTTGATGATCTCTATCATCAACTAAAGGTGTATGATGAGTGTGTAAATACTCATCATTTTTGGTTAATTCTGAACTGCAAAACGTTTAAAAATGCTCAGAAATGCATCAAAATACTGAAAATATTCCAAAATTGCATTTCATATGTTTCAGATGCAAAATGTTCAAAATCAGATGAAAAATGAGCTAAGTTTGCATAATTGGCAGTTTCAGTCCCCCAAGTTTCAAAATTGTCAGAAATAGTCCCGGAGCACATAATTTCAAAAGAAAAATCACCAAAGGTCCTTTTAAAATCATAAGTTGTCAAAATCAGTCCTTTGGTGAAAAATATCAAAAGTTTTGAGAAATTACAAGTTTGGTCCTCCAAGTTTAAAAATTGGCAAAAATGGCCCTTGGAAAATTGGAAAATGTCAGCTTTGGTCCTTGTACTATTAAAACTTGTCATTTTCAGCCCTTGGAACAACTTTACAGATTTGGCAGCCTAGGTCCCTGAATTTTCAGAATTTACACATAGGTCCTTGTCTTACTAAACCTTTAAACCCCTTTTGGACCTGCCAATACCACTTGTGACCCCCCATTCCATTTGGACCCCTACCTTTTTGAACCCCATCCTTTTTTAATACATAACCCACCTGACAAACACCCCCTTCGTCCTCTTTTTCCCTCCTTTTTCTGCAAAACCAGCCACCAACACAACACCACCTCTAACTCCACACTTTGTCCCCCTACTCCATGTTTTGTTCCCCCCTCCTCACCTAACAGCCAAATGCATTAAATGCACCCTTTTCCCTGTCTAAGTTATCAAAACCAGTTTTGGCGCCAAAATGCATCCAATGGCCCAGATCATTCCAACTCATCCAAAGGTCCTGATTATTGATGGGATTTGTTCAGAAAGGTGAGAGAAGATGTTTTGTGTATAAAGGGAAGAAGAAGAAGCAAGAAAAAGGAGCACTTAGTTTTAATTTTCACAATGTATGTCGTTTTTTAGCTTATCATGTCTTAAATAGTTTTCAGTTGTATTTTCAAGCTTCTTTGTATCAAACTCAAGTGTTTTAGTGTATTGCAACTTATTTCAAGTGTCAATTCAAGCTTATGTTACAATTTCATGTTTTTGTCCACTGTTGAAATTATCAGTTTCCAAATCTTATATACAAGCTCCTAGTAACTTGTTTTTAAGCTCAAACAAGCTAAAACAATCTTATCAAAGCTTTTTATAAGCTCACATTTAACTTTCATGCAACTTTGAATATTGGTCAACAAAAGTCAAAATGGAGCAAAAGTGATGCAGAAATGAAAATGGGTGATGCAGAAATGGAAATGGGTTAATTTAGAAGCAGTTGGGTTGGTTTTGATAGGCTAGTAGTTCTGGTTTCAATGATGGCAAGCCATAGTGGCTGGGACATTTGTAAGTTAATTCCAAGTTTCATGGCAAAAAAAACTGTCTTGTAGTCTTGGTTGATTTTTATCTGTTAATTTAGTAGTATTTAGGTTATTTAACTTAGTTTGATCATTTATGTTAGTTGGTTCAGTGTTTAACTTAGTATTGATTGCAAATTAGTAGTATAAAGGTGTGTTTGGATTTACTGTCAAAACTGTCCCAAAGGTTTATTCAGTGATCGAGGTCTGTTGGTTCATGCTTGTTAAGTTCATTTATACTCATTTGAGTCATTAACTTGAGCCTGCAAACACTGAAAGTCAAAAGCATACTAAATCTGTCTCAATTCCTTAACTGTTGTGTTTTTACAAATTGAAAGTCTTGTTTTGTGTTTAGATTACATAGAAATAGATTGCATTGAGCTTATTTCATCCATTAACATCATAATCAGTCCTCAAATTGGATTCAAAGTTCAAAAAAGTCAACTCTTCAAAACTGTTTTAAAAGTCAAAAATAGTTGAAATTTCAGTTTTGGGCCAAGCTAAGTTGATTTTTGATTGCTTCATTTCTGGGTGTTATCAAGTGAAACTTGGTGTGCATAAACTTCAGCTGGTCTATTTCATTATTACCATTTTTATAGATTTTTACAAAATTTTTATATCCTCCAAAACAGCTTATCACAATGGACAAAACTGCCCTGTACACACTCAGTGTATACTCAGTGTGCACAGGTCATTTGCAGCCCTTGCACAAGGCTCATAAGAGCTTCTCAAAGTCTGGTATTTGGTTCAATAGTAGTTGGCTAGGTCTAGTGTAGGTTCCAAGTTTTTGTTTTTGGTTTCTAGCTTATTTGAGTGCTTATTCTTGGGCTCAAAGTAGACCCCTCAACTGTTATTTAGCATTTTACTCAACTCATCAAATCTTTGTAGATTGCAATTATGTGGTTTATGCTTTTTGTTTCTAGTTGCATTTAGGTAGTTTTAGCATAGTGTAGCCTCTGTTTCAGTTGGGTGGTCTTGGGGTTTCATTTGCTTATTTGAATTGCTTATTTATAAGCACTTGTGATAGCAGTTTCATTTTCTTGTACACAACCCCTGTTTTTATATTTTCCTAGATTCTATACATTATTTTAAGCTTATCTTGAATTTTTCAGATTTTTCTAGGTCAGTTTAGTATTTTTCTCCATTTTAATTAGTTTTTAAGTCATTTTAATTAGCATTTAATACACAAAATTAAGAAAAGTTTCAAAAAAATAATTTTTCATTTTTCTTAAGTTAAGATAAATATAAAAGGACAAAAAAATATTTTTCCAGATTTTTATTAGTTAAATTTGTATTTTAAGTAATTTAATTAGTTTTTAATAGTTTTTAATTCATAGAAAATACAAAAATATTCAGAAAAATACAAAAATAGTTTTGGAAATTCTATTTTGTTATTTTAGATTTTTCTAAGTCATAATTTTATTTTTTTAGCTTTATTTCCTATTTTCTTGCATTTTAGGCTAATATTAAATAGTTAAAAATAGTTTTTAATTAATAATAATTAATTAAATAGTTATAAAAATAATTTTATTTTTCTATAAATATTCTTTTATCATTAGGATTGTAAAAATGTCATTTTCATATTTTTAGGATTAATATTGTGTAAGTTTCACATTTTCATTTGTACGTCACGTAGTTTTTAATTCAGTTTTTATAAAAACATAAAATCAAAAACATCATTTTGCAAATAGTGATAGCGTTTATTTAATTTTTTTTTATCTTTTTAATTTTCTTTAATTTGCATTTAAGCCTCTGTAATTTGTTTGCTTTTTCTTTAGTTATAATAATCACAAATCCCTTTATCCGTTCAAATTTCTCGATCACTATACGTTTGGTGATCCATTGCATAGCTCGCTGGGACATAACAACCCGGGGAAACCCTATACTCCTCAGATCTTCATTGCATTTGTGCTTAAGCTGTTTTAAGTTTCTTACAGTTGGCCATTCACAAGTGGTCAGCTTGCGTGAGAAAACTTGACGGTTTTGCACCAATCAAATTTTGGCGCCGCTGCCGGGGAGCTGTGCTAATTATCTTACGTTTAGCAGATTAGTGATTTGGATATTCACTCCTTGTTCATACCATCTATATGTATTTATATTTTCTTATAAAAATCAAAAACCCAAAAAGATTTTCATTCTTTGTTTTTACATCATGTTTTTCAAAAATACCAAAAATATTCCTCTTTACCCTCTTACCCTTTTTGATTCTTTATCCCTTTACCCTCTATCCATTTGATTCTAACTTCTTCTATTCTCATGGAATCGTTTATTCCTTGTGTCGGTTGTGGTGAGCCTCTTTTTGGTTCACCATGTCGCTGGTGTACGTGTGTACAATGTGGTAATGATATTCATAACGGGAGTTGTTTGTTTTGTGGTTCGAGGAATTCATTTGATTATGATCCTAATCAGAACTCATTTAACGACTACTCAAACTTTTCCAATTACCCACCACAGCCCGACTTATCTTCATATAATCAACAATACTGTTGTGAATTTTGTGGAGGTCCTCACCTAGGATTTGAGTGTCAATCCGGAAACACGTTTGTCTATGAACAGTTTTCCAGTGAGGCTCAGAACTTTGGTTATGACCAAAATCCATATGATTCACCAGTCCAGACTCAACAGTTTTACTGTTGTGAGTACTGTGGAGGTCCCCACTTCAGCTCTGATTGTCAAATAGGGAACCCAGTTCCTTGTAACAATAATGACTCTCACATGTTTGACAATTTCCAACCTCCACAGAACCATACGGTTCAAACTCCACCTGAGCCGTTGTCTCAAGAAATCTCCCAAGATTTTGAAACCGCAATGAAAACACTTGATGATATGATTAGTAACTTTAAGAATCAAGTGAGTGGTGAAAAGACCATGGGAGAATTACTAGCCGAAGAGCGAGAGGCCCGTAAATCTAGGGAAGAATTATTAGTCCTAGAGCATGCAGCTCTAAGACGTTCCCAAATTCTTAAGGCAGCTCTATATGATGATGACGAGGAGAGTTTTTATCCTTTTAATATTATTTCTCAACTCCCTCAGTCAGTTGATATCCCAGCAGTTGAGATTCATTCTCAAACAACTGCTATCACACCCGAAGCTCCCACTCACTCTCTGAACGTGGGGGACGAGCATCTTGACATTGTTCCTGAAAAGGAATCGGACAAATTCATAAAGTCTAGTGTTGAGAACCTTGTCCCAATCCCGAGAGAGTCACAGGGAACTTCTGACCATATGTGTGATTCTCTTTCCCCTCTTGAGTGCTCAAAAGATCATTTTGAAACTTTCTCGGATCTTAGCGACGATTGTGATTCCTATGGAAACATCGAGTATGTTGAGGCATCACTCCCACAGTCTGATCATCTTCTTGAGGAGTTCACCGATGAACTCACTCACATCAATCCACTTTCATCAGGAAGTGATGATGGTCTCTTTGATTTCGAAGCCGACCTAGGAGAGATTGAAAGTATCCCTTATAATGATCGTTCACTCACTTCTCACCCTAACAGTCCAATAGAGAATGTTGATCACTTTGTTCCTGAAGCATTCAAAACAACTCTCACCAATCCTCTATTTGAATTCGACTCTGAATTCACTTTAATTTCTGAGAATCCACTCTTTGATACTCAGACCGAGGATAGTGATGAGTCCACAATGGAACAAGAGTTCACAAATTCACATCATGTGAATGATTCTCTTCATGAGGAGTTCGCCGGTGAACTCACTCATATCATGACTCCGCCGGAGTATGATCGCTTGGATGGCAAAAATCATGATCGGGGGGAAAAGTTCTCAATCATGAGAGTTTGTATTTCTATGACAAATTTTCCAACCCTCCCTCCCGAGATGCTTTCCAACCCAAAGAGCTCAACCAACAAAATCCAAACGAGTGCAACTGCACTTGATCCTGAGGAAGAAGATCTTATCATGATCGTCATCATGATTTTCATTCTTTTCTTCATATATTCGGTCACTTCTCTGTTCTTCACTCTTCGGGAATGAAGACATTATCTTTGATCCCGGCATTTCCATGTACCATTATATTGAGCCGGGAATATATCTCATCAGTGTGGAACTTTCACGTGCTTCAGATGTTTGTCCAAACATCTTGAATGAAAGTCCGATGAAGATTGTTTCTTCCACTTTGCTTCCCCATGAACAAATTAATTCGGGGTCGAGTCAAGCTAGCGACTCGGTAATCAAAAACAGTAGCTAAACATGGGTTTTCACCCATGTGTTCCACCCTAGTGTGGGGGAGTTGCCCCACATGTTATATATATATAAGTTGTTTAAAAAAAAAAAAAAAAAATATATATATATATATATATATATATATATATATATATATATATATATATATATATCTTTCTAAATAATGGCCGTAGTATTTCCCTTTTACGTTCTTTGTTTCGGCATAACCGCCGGTACTTTGAATATTGAGGGCAATATTCATTTCTAAGTGTGGGGGGGAATTCTCACGAATTTTATCATATAATTATACCAATTCCCCCGTTTTTGGCCAATTTTTTTTTTTTTTTTGGAGTAAGTGTTTTACACTGACTCATCTTATGGTTATCAGTCCGCCTTGTCTAATAAACAAAAGGATTGGCTAATCCAGGAGCAAACAGCTCTTGGTAAAGATATCTCAAATCCGTTGACGGCTTGCAATTTGCCCAAAATTGTATGGTATTCAGCTCACCATATCCTAAAAAGTGAAGAGTTGGCTAGCCCGCAAGTTTATGGCTTGTGGTAAAGGCAGTGGAAAAACCATAATTGGTAATCAGCTCACCAAAGATAATATTGATAATTTATCTAAGAGTTGGCTAGTCCAGAAGCAAACGGCTTCTGGTAAAGACAAATCAAATCCGTTGGAAGCTGGTGGTTTGCTCAAAATCACATGGTTATCGGTGTACCATGGTTCTTACTTGAACTGAAACATTTGGCTACTCCAGAAGTAATGGCTTTTGGTAAAGAGATTCAAATCCATTAAGTTTTCTCAAAAGATTGCTAGGGACTAGCAACAGTTTAGTGTGGGGGATTGATGAGTGTGTAAATACTCATCATTTTTGGTTAATTCTGAACTGCAAAATGTTTAAAAATGCTCAGAAATGCATCAAAATACTGAAAATATTCCAAAATTGCATTTCATATGTTTCAGATGCAAAATGTTCAAAATCAGATGAAAAATGAGCTAAGTTTGCATAATTGGCAGTTTCAGTCCCCCAAGTTTCAAAAATTGTCAGAAATAGTCCCGGAGCACATAATTTCAAAAGAAAAATCACCAAAGGTCCTTTTAAAATCATAAGTTGTCAAAATCAGTCCTTTGGTGAAAAATATCAAAAGTTTTGAGAAATTACAAGTTTGGTCCTCCAAGTTTAAAAATTGGCAAAAATGGCCCTTGGAAAATTGGAAAATGTCAGCTTTGGTCCTTGTATTATTAAAACTTGTCATTTTCAGCCCTTGGAACAACTATACAGATTTGGCAGCCTAGGTCCCTGAATTTTCAGAATTTACACATAGGTCCTTGTCTTACTAAACCTTTAAACCCCTTTTGGACCTGTCAATACCACTTGTGACCCTGCCATTCCATTTGGACCCCCTTCGTCCTCTTTTTCCCTCCTTTTTCTGCAAAACCAGCCACCAACACAACACTACCTCTAACTCCACACTTTGTCCCCCTACTCCATGTTTTGTTCCCCCCTCCTCCCCTAACAGCCAAATGCATTAAATGCACCCTTTTCCCTGTCTAAGTTATCAAAACCAGTTTTGGCGCCAAAATGCATCCAATGGCCCAGATCATTCCAACTCATCCAAAGGTCCTGATTATTGATGGGATTTGTTCAGAAAGGTGAGAGAAGATGTTTTGTGTATAAAGGGAAGAAGAAGAAGCAAGAAAAAGGGAGTAGTTAGTTTAATTTTCACAATGTATGTCGTTTTTTAGCTTATCATGTCTTAAATAGTTTTCAGTTGTATTTTCAAGCTTCTTTGTATCAAACTCAAGTGTTTTAGTGTATTGCAACTTATTTCAAGTGTCAATTCAAGCTTATGTTACAATTTCATGTTTTTGTCCACTGTTGAAATTATCAGTTTCCAAATCTTATATACAAGCTCCTAGTAACTTGTTTTTAAGCTCAAACAAGCTAAAACAATCTTATCAAAGCTTTTTATAAGCTCACATTTAACTTTCATGCAACTTTGAATATTGGTCAACAAAAGTCAAAATGGAGCAAAAGTGATGCAGAAATGAAAATGGGTGATGCAGAAATGGAAATGGGTTAATTTAGAAGCAGTTGGGTTGGTTTTGATAGGCTAGTAGTTCTGGTTTCAATGATGGCAAGCCATAGTGGCTGGGACATTTGTAAGTTAATTCCAAGTTTCATGGCAAAAAAAAACTGTTCTTGTAGTCTTGGTTGATTTTTATCTGTTAATTTAGTAGTATTTAGGTTATTTAACTTAGTTTGATCATTTATGTTAGTTGGTTCAGTGTTTAACTTAGTATTGATTGCAAATTAGTAGTATAAAGGTGTGTTTGGATTTACTGTCAAAACTGTCCCAAAGGTTTATTCAGTGATCGAGGTCTGTTGGTTCATGCTTGTTAAGTTCATTTATACTCATTTGAGTCATTAACTTGAGCCTGCAAACACTGAAAGTCAAAAGCATACTAAATCTGTCTCAATTCCTTAACTGTTGTGTTTTTACAAATTGAAAGTCTTGTTTTGTGTTTAAATTACATAGAAATAGATTGCATTGAGCTTATTTCATCCATTAACATCATAATCAGTCCTCAAATTGGATTCAAAATTCAAAAAAGTCAACTCTTCAAAACTGTTTTAAAAGTCAAAAATAGTTGAAATTTCAGTTTTGGGCCAAGCTAAGTTGATTTTTGATTGCTTCATTTCTGGGTGTTATCAAGTGAAACTTGGTGTGCATAAACTTCAGCTGGTCTATTTCATTATTACCATTTTTATAGATTTTACAAATTTTTATATCCTCCAAAACAACTTATCACAATGGACAAAACTGCCCTGTACACACTCAGTGTATACTGAGTGTGCACAGGTCATTTGCAGCCCTTGCACAAGGCTCATAAGAGCTTCTCAAAGTCTGGTATTTGGTTCAATAGTAGTTGGCTAGGTCTAGTGTAGGTTCCAAGTTTTTGTTTTTGGTTTCTAGCTTATTTGAGTGCTTATTCTTGGGCTCAAAGTAGACCCCTCAACTGTTATTTAGCATTTTACTCAACTCATCAAATCTTTGTAGATTGCAATTCTGTGGTTTATGCTTGTTGTTTCTAGTTGCATTTAGGTAGTTTTAGCATAGTGTAGCCTCTGTTTCAGTTGGGTGGTCTTGGGGTTTCATTTGCTTATTTGAATTGCTTATTTATAAGCACTTGTGATAGCAGTTTCATTTTCTTGTACACAACCCCTATTTTTTATATTTTTCCTAGATTCTATACATTATTTTAAGCTTATCTTGAATTTTTCAGATTTTTTTAGGTCAGTTTAGTATTTTTCTCCATTTTAATTAGTTTTTAAGTCAATTTAATTAGCATTTAATACAAAAAATTAAGAAAAGTTTCAAAAAAATAATTTTTCATTTTTCTTAGGTTAAGATAAATATAAAAAGACAAAAAAATATTTTTCCAGATTTTTATTAGTTAAATTTGTATTTTTAAGTAATTTAATTAGTTTTTAATAGTTTTTAATTCATAGAAAATACAAAAATATTCAGAAAAATACAAAAATAGTTTTGAAAATTCTCTTTTGTTATTTTAGATTTTTCTAAGTCATAATTTTATTTTTTTAGCTTTATTTCCTATTTTCTTGCATTTTAGGCTAATATTAAATAGTTAAAAATAGTTTTTAATTAATAATAATTAATTAAATAGTTATAAAAATAATTTTCTTTTTCTATAAATATTCTTTTATCATTAGGATTGTAAAAATGTCATTTTCATATTTTTAGGATTAATATTGTGTAAGTTTCACATTTTCATTTGTACGTCACGTAGTTTTTAATTCAGTTTTATAAAAACATAAAATCAAAAACATCATTTTGAAAATAGTGATAGCGTTTATTTAATATTTTTTATCTTTTTAAATTTCCTTTAATTTGCATTTAAGCCTCTGTAATTTGTTTGCTTTTTCTTTAGTTATAATAATCACAAATCCCTTAATCCGTTCAAATTTCTCGATCACTATACGTTTGGTGATCCATTGCATAGCTCGCTGGGACATAACGACCCGGGGAAACCCTATACTCCCCAGATCTTCATTGCATTTGTGCTTAAGCTGTTTTAAGTTTCTTACAGTTGGCCATTCACAAGTGGTCAGCTTGCGTGAGAAAACTTGACGGTTTTGCACCAATCAGTGTATGAGCATGAGATGAGTGGTCAAACAAATTCTAAGTCTCACAGTATTGCTTTTTTATCATCTGAAAAGAAGGCCAGTACTTCCATAAAAAGTACTGCTTCTCCTCAAAGTACTGTTTCTCAAAGTACTGCTGTCTATACACCCTCTTCATATGTTCAACAGGCCTCACCAACTACCACTATGGCCTCAGATGAAGTTATGTGCTCCTTCTTTGCACAACAAGCTAGTTTACCTGTCACTTATGAAGAAGATCTAGCACAGATTGAAGAAGATGCACTTGAAGAAATTGATATCAGGTGGTAAGTAATGCCAGGATCGAAAAGTACATGAAGAAGACAGGCAAAAGCATTGATTTCAAACCAAAACAGGGCATCACTTTTGACAAATCTAAAATTGAATGCTTCAATTGTCAAAAGACTGGTCACTTTGCAAGGGAGTGCAGGTTTGCTAAGTATCAAGCAAACAGGACATCTGAAAAGCCAAAACTTGAGCTTAAGGAAATTCCAATTACTGAAACAAAGGCTTTGGTTGCTCAAGAGAAGTTATCAGAAGTTGACTGGAGTAAAGAGTTTGATGATGAACCAGTGACTTACTGTATGGTAGCAGTGGAAGAAGAAATTGAAGATTCAGTAGAAGCATTAGATTGGAGCACTGTTTTTGCTGAAGAACCTGAACATGCTGTTTTGGAATCTGATGATGTCTTTGGTGGATTTGATTGGAGCAAGGAAAGTAAAGATGATCCTGTTCAACTAGCATTGGTGGCTACTTCACCAAATCAATCTCCTATCTCTGAGGTATGCTCAAATTGCTATGATTTTTATCATAAATTACTTAGCAGTTATGTGATTGAGAGAGATAATTGTGTTAAGGCTAGGTCTGAGGTAGCAGGTTATCAAATAACCTTAGAATCTATGGAAGCCAAAATTTTAGCACATGAAACTAATGAAGTAGCTTGGGCGGAAAAGTATGAACAACAGGATTACCAATTAAAACTTAGTGAATGGAAATTAAACTGTAAAATTGCTGAAATTGAGAAATTAACTAAGGAAAGAGATGATTTGTTAGCTAAGTTTGCTGCTTGGGGTGAAGCTGGTCTGTCACATGTTTCTTATGTTCAAAAACAGCATAGAGCCTACCTTAAAACTGGATTAGGTTTTGGAATGGATTTTAGTAAGTTAGAAGAAAACCAATCTAGTACTCAGGATGAAGGTGAATATGAGGATATAACCACTAGTGATGAAGAACTCATTAATTATGTAGATACATCTAGTAATGATGGTTCAATAAGTGACTCACCTCCTGAATATAAGAAAGCTAATGATTATCATGTTGTTCCCCATCCCACTGGCATTCATCAACCCCCTACGCCTGATGTTTCTCGTTTTGGAGTAGACAGTCTAGAGTTTAGGAAAAAGCTAGTTGCTCAATCTAGGTCTGAAAACCCGAAAGAACCTATTGAAAATGATGTTCAAAATCAAGCAGTACCTTCAAATCAAAGTACTGCTCCACAAGCAGTACCTTCTTCAAAACCTTTTCAAAACAGTACTGCTAAACCTTTTTGGGATAATTTTGGTCAAAACAGGTTTAATCATTCACCAAGAAGGCAAAATAATTTTGGGCATAGACATAGAAGATGTCACTTTGGAAGTATGGGTCAGAAACTGTGTTTTGTGTGTTTTAGTCCTACTCATCTAATTAAAGATTGTGAACATCACTCAGAATACCTTAGAAAATTTCCAAAGAACAGGACTGCCAATCAGAAACCTAGAGAGCACAAACCAGTTTGGAATAATACAAATAGGGTCAATCACAGAAATTTCTCACCAGATCATAGATACTCACATCAGAGAAAACCTTTTTCAAAACCTTCAGTATCTCACAGTACTTTCCAAAGTACTGTTAACTCTGGTCCAGTACTTTCTCAAAGTACTGCTCAGACAAAACCAAGGTTGATCACACTACTTGGTATAGGAATCTAGGAGAGCTCACTATCAACCTAGAAGGTATTACAATTCATATAGGAGATTTAGATCACAGGAACCTAGTTTTCAAAAAGAATGGGTTAAGAGGGAAAGTACTGCAGAAGGACAAACAGTACTTTCAACAAAAAAAATGAAGTCAGATGTTTTTGTGCTACAAGAAAAAGATTTATGAAATTGAAAAAGAGAGTTGTGTTGAAAATTTTTGAAAAACTACATGCTAAAGATCAAAAGATAATTCTGGATCATCATTTGAAAGATAGTGGAAATTACATACTCAAAGAATTTGAGTTTGTAACTCCACAAGGGGAACACAAGTAAGTAATGGCTTGGGTTCCTAAAAGTTTCTAACTCTTTTCTTTGTGTGCAGGGCAACCCTGAAGAGGAGCTTAAAGATCGTCTTATTGTGGATAGTGGTTGCTCTGGAAGTATGACAAGAGCCAAAGAAATCCTGTCTGATTTTAGGAAGATTAGTGGAGGAAGAGTTGCATTTGGGAATGATCCAAATGGAGGAAAGAAAAAGGGACTATCAAAGCAGGGCTTATAGATTTTGAGAATGTTAGATATGTGAAGGAGTTAAAGTTCAATCTATTGTCAGTATCACAAATCTATGATAAAAAGCATCCTGTGTTATTTACTGACACAGAATGTCTTATCCTTTCCTCTCGACTTTCAAGCCTTTTGATGATGAATAGCTTGGTAGTTCTTAGAGTACCAAGAACAAATGATGTATATAGTTTAGACATGAAGAGTCTACATTCCTATGGAAGAGCCACATGTTTGGTGGCTAAAGCAACATCTGAAGAGGCACATCAATGGCATAGAAGATTGGGCCATGTCAACTTCAAGAATATCAACAAACTGGTCAAAGGCAATCTAGTTAGAGGTTTACCTTCAAAGACTTACAAGAATGATCAATCATGCTTGGCATGCAAGAAGGGTAAACAACACAAAGCTTCCTGCAAGAAGCTTGAGGAAAGAACTATTAGAGAACCCTTGGAGCTGTTACATATGGATTTGTTTGGACCTGTTTCTGTGGCAAGTTTAAACAATAAAAAGTATTGCTTAGTTGACAGATGATTGCAGTAGATTCAGTTGGGTATTTTTCTTGGGTTTTAAAGATGATACTTTCGATGCTATTCAAACACTGATTATAGCCCTTGAAAACCAATTGAGACTCAAGGTTAGAGCTATTAGATGTGACAATGGGATTGAATTCAAGAACAAGCTTATGGATGAATTTTGTGCAAACAAAGGCATAAAAAGGGAGTTTAGTATTGCAAGAACACCACAACAGAATGGTGTTGCAGAGAGGAAGAATATGACTTTGATTGAAGCCAAGCCAAGAACAATGTTAGCAGATTCTCACCTACCTATTCAGTTCTGGGCAGAAGTTGTAAGTACTGCTTGTTATGTACTTAACAGAGTATCAGTCACTAAACCACAGATGAAGACACCTTATGAATTGCTGATGGGCAATAAACCCAACATTCGTTTTATGAAACCTTTTGGATGCCCTCTTACTATTTTAAACACTATTGATAATCTGCGGAAGTTTGATAAGTCGAGAAGAAGGATACTTATTGGGTTATTGCACTAACCGTAAGGGCTTTAGAGTATACAACAAAGTTACTAAGAAGGTTCAAGATTGTCTTCATGTTGAGTTTTTAGAAGATCAAGACAATGAGAAAGGTAAAGGTCCTGATTGGATGTTTGATCTTGAGGTTTTAACTCCATCTATGAACTATGTACCTGTTAGAGAAGAAAATCAACCAGTGCACAGTGGAGAAGATTTACAATATGTTGTTCATGGAGTTCATATTAGACATGATGTTGTTCCTGATAAAGATCCTGTTAGTCCAAAACAAAGTACTGAAATTCCAAAACAAAGTACTGTTGCCCCACAAAGACTGTTGCTCCAGAATCTTCTTTATCTGCTGAGGATCAATCTATTCAAGAAGAACTTAATCAGATGCTTCTTCAAGATGTTTTAGCACATTCTTATATTGATGAACAAAGGAGAGCTTATGAAGAGGCAAGAAGAACACTGCAGAGTACTCTCACAGTACTTTGGACAGTACTTTCGAACAAAGTACTGTTGCACCAGTTGACAGTACTTTAGCTGATCTGGATGATCATACCATGCCTGGATTAGAAGATACTGATGATGAACTTGAAGATGAAGGTATTTTCACAAATTCCAATGAAGGTGCTGATGTTACTAATTTAGAGGATACTTATGGAGTTTCACAGTCTCCAAACTTAAGAACTCATAAGGATCATCCTTCTGATCAAATCATTGGTCCTTCTACTTCTGGAGTAATTACTAGACACAGAGCTAAGACTTTTTCTACACCTCACAATGCTTTACTTAGCTTTGTGTATAAACAAAATAGGCTGAATCATAAGGACCATCAAACCTGTCTATTTACTTGTTTTATCTCTCAAGAAGAACCCAAGAATATTGCTCAAGGCTTGACTAAAGAAAGCTGGGTTGAAGCTATGCAGGAAGAACTTCTTCAATTTAAACTTCAAGAAGTTTGAATTTTATGTGATCTTCGGATGGGAAGAGTTATTGGAACCAGATGGGTTTTTAGAGTCAAAAGAGATGAAAGAGGTAATGTTATCAAGAATAAGGCAAGGTTAGTAGCACAAGGATATAGACAAGAAGAAGGAGTAGATTATGATGAAGTGTTTGCTCCTGTAGCAAGAATAGAAGCTATTAGAATATTTCTTCCTTTTGCTTCTTATATGGGATTTCAAGTTTACCAGATGGATGTCAAGAGTGCCTTTTTATATGGAAAGATTACAGAGGAAGTTTATGTCAAACAACCTCCTGGTTTTGAAGATCCTAAACACCCAAACAAAGTCTACAAGGTGGTTAAGGCTCTCCACATTCTTATTGCAACATAGTTATAGAAGGGGAGCATTTGACAAAACTTTGTTTATCAAGAGAGACAAGAAAGATATCATGTTAGTTCAAGTTTATGATATCATCTTTGGGGCTACCAAACAGTCCATGGTTAAGGAGTTTGAGCAGCTGATGCAGAAGGAATTTCAAATGAGTTCAATGGGAGAGTTGACTTTCTTTTTAGGACTTCAGGTTAAGCTGTCAAAGGAAGATATTTTTATAAGTCAAGACAAGTATGTTACTGACATACTTAAGAAGTTCAATTTTGATGATATGAAGGCTGTTACTACACCCATTAAATCAATCAATTCATTAGGCAAAGATGAAGATGGACACCCTGTTGAAGTCAAGCTTTATAGATCTATGATTGGCTCTCTTATGTATCTCACTGCATCAAGGACTGATATTATGTTTGCAGTTTGTCTATGTGCTAGATATCAAGTCTCACCAAAGATCTCTCACATGAATGCAGTAAAGAGAATCTTCTTTTATTTGAAGCAACAACCACTTAAGTTGGGGTTGTGGTATCCAAAAGAGTCACCTTTTCACTTAGAAGCTTATTCAGATAGTGATTATGCAGGTGATAACTATGATAGAAGATCAACCACTGGAGGATGCCAATATCTTGGAAGAAGGTTAGTGTCATGGCAATGTAAGAAACAAACAATTGTAGCAACATCCTCTACTGAAGCTGAATATGGCTGCTTGCAAGTTGTTGTGGACAAGTTTTGTGGATGCAAAATCAGCTCTTGGACTATGGATTCAATTTCAAGAATACTCCTATCAACATTGATAATGAGAGTACTATTTGTATTGTGAAGAATCCAGTTTATCATTCCAAGACCAAGCACATACAGATTAGGCATCACTTTATCAGAGATTGCTATGAGCACAGGCTTATTAATATGATTAAGGTTCACATAGATGATAATGTAGCTGACTTACTAACCAAAGGTTTTGATGTTTCTAGATTCACTCACTTGGTGGTGAGCATTG